>VBSM01002608.1:130612493-130643614 GCA_008086735.1 Cheirogaleus medius
TTATAGATTTTAAATTATCAAAGAGGATACGATATAATACATGTGCTTGTTAAACCATATGCTGCTAAACCTTAAGAGTGTAGTTATTGGTAATTCAAGTCAAATGAATATTGTGTATAATAAAACAGCAAGTGATTTCTCTAAATTATGGTAAATCTATACCAGTAAAGTGTTTTATGTAACCATGGAAACCATGCTCAAACTCTCAAAATTATTTTTACACAATAGTTTTGCCATTTATAAAAACACTTATACTAGCTGTAAAGAGGGAAATGAATTTGTCATGCATAGTGAAAAAATAATAGCAAATATACTGCTCTATACATGTGTATGAACTGCCTATTACAGCTGGAAAGTGCATCCTAATTATGAAATCATAGGAACAAATAGAACACCAGTGATCTACTTATAAGATGTATGTGATCTTACTTTTTTCATTCACAGCAATACTTTCAGAGTAGAGTAGCTAATTTAAGGAAACTGTAAGTGTTTGTTCTTTTTATGTAGAACTATGTCTTCTATATAAAATTTTATCTATTTTTATGCATCTTATGATTTGGGGGCAATACAAAGATACAAAATGAGTATATCATCTATATATAAGTGGAGGTTGATTAAAAAGATTGACCAGTTATTTGTTGTACTTTATTGTTATAGTATATAGTTGTCTGTCCTTTAGAAAGATTTTGTACTTCTCAAATTAGTGAATAGCTATTTTTCATGAGGCAAACAGCACAACCTCCAAATTTATAGTTGAAGAGGGTTTCTTTACCTATTGTAATTTTGCATGTATGTTTATTTTTCTTACGAGTATTTTTAAGCTTTGACTTGTTGAAAATGTTACCCTTGTAACAATATTGGGTCTTGTGCTCTACCATAAGTCAAGTTGAAATGTAGAAGAAAAAATACAATGTGACTGCAATGACTTATTTCTAGTACTGTCACTGCTGTCTGGCATATATAACTCTTCCTTACCTTAAAATTCAAATAGCCCCACAAATTTGATTTAAAAAAAAATATGAATTTTTCTGATGTTGTCACACATTTGGGCAATTATGTAGAACTACTCTCCAATGGATGGAATATAAATTCTTCATTAGCAATTGCTCTATGACATAAACCTTTCTGTAGTCATTCATAATTGTATCTCTTTTTTTAAGGAAGGAAAGACAAAATACCACTCTGAAAAGGAACTGTTTGAAATGAAGTGTTAAAAAAAATGAAACAAAACATCATGTTCAATGTATTTCATTCCACTGCTTCTATATATGCAGGTATTTATTCTCTTCAAGCTGTCATTTTCACTTTTGTTGCTGTCATATATTACGAAGACATTGTTTTATTTCTCTGATACTGGCATCTAGCCTGAGAATGTTACAGTGTGACATTAACTTGCAGAGGCAGCTAATTAAAGATCATTTGGAATGCCTTTGTTTCTCTGAGAATGTCCGTGTCTATTTGGACTAGGAAGACAATTAAGGGATCTGTCTCTACCATGGCAAGCTGTTTACTAAATGCTTTGACAATATAGAGCAGTTGTTTCAGGCTGGGACTCTACAGAACCATTGTGTGGTACAATCTGTGAAATCTTTCTGAACCTGCATTTACTTTCTCACAAGATTAGAGATTTTTATTAGACTTTTCATCTATGACATTTTTGGTTGAGAAAAAAAAATGATTTTATTTCTAACTTGCTTCAGATGGTATTTTCCTAGTTCTAAATTCCCTCTGAATGTCTGAGACATTCTGATGGGTCTTTCTTACCACAATGTTGAATTTTAAAGAGAATCATATAGTCATTTCTACTCTCAACATTTTCAGATACTTTAAAATACATTATAGAAATTCAGAAAGGTATGATGTCTACATAGAAAGAACCCTAGACAGAAAGCAGCAATTAGTTATAACCTGGTCAAAAAGATAAAATACTTTGCTAAAACTTCCTTGAAAAGAAGAAGGTAAATTCTATTCCCTGTTTCCATGTGTCTATTTTTATGTCAGTTCTATAATTTTGTCATATAGTTTGAAATCAGGAAGTGTGATTCTTCCAGCTGCATTTTTTTTCTCAAGATTGCTTTAGCTGTTCAGGGCTTTTTGTGGCTTCATACAAATTTTAGAATATTTTTCTTTCTGTGAAAAATGCCATTGGAAATTTGATAGGGATTGCATTGAAGCTACAGATCCCTTTGGGTAAAATGGATATTTTAACAATGTTAATTCTTCCAATCCATGAACACAAGATACTTTTCCATTTATTTCTGTCCTCTTCAATTTCTTTCATCAATGTTTTATAGTGTTCAGCGTACTGTACAGAACTTTCACGTCTTTGTTTAAATTTATTCCTGAGTATTTTATTCTTTTTGATGCTATTGTTCATGGATTGCTTTCTTAATTTCTTTTTTTGGATAGTTTACTATTAGTGTATAAAAATGCAAAAAGTTTTCTATGCTGATTTTTATTGAATTTGTTTGTTAGTTCTAACAGTTTTTTGGTAGAGCCTAGGGTTTTCTCCATAAGACCATGTTGTCTCTGAACAGGGACAATTTTAATTTCTACCTTTATAGTTCAGATCCCTTTATTTCCTTCTCTTGCCTAATTTCTCTGACTAGGACTTACAGCACTATGTTGAATAGAAGTGGCAAGAGTGGCATCTTTGTCTTGCTCCTGATCTTAGAGTAAAAAATTTCCAGCTTTGCCCTGATGAATATGATTTTAGCTGTGGGCTTGTCATATGTGGCCTTTATTATGTTGAGGTACATTCCTTGTATACTTACTCTGTTGAGAGTTTTTATCATGAAAGGATGTGTAATGGTAAACTAGTATTTGACAAAGGAGCCGAGAATATACAATGGGGAAAGGATAATTTATTCAATAAATGGCTTTGGGAAAACAGAATATCCATATATAAAAGAATAAAATTGAATCGTTTCTTAGACCAATCACAAAAATTAACTTGAAATAGATCAAAGACTTAAATGTAAGACGTAAAATCATAAAACTCCCTAAAGAAAACATAGATAAAAAGCTCCACGACATTGGTCTTGGCAATGATTTTTTTGGATATGACACCAAATGCACAAACAACAAAATCAAAAATAAATAAATAAGTAGGACTACAAAAAACTAAAAAGCTTCTGCCCAGCAAAAAAAAAAAAAAAAAAAGACAATCAACATAATGAAAGGGCAACCTACAGAATACGAGAAAATATTTGCAAACTACAGTACATGTCTAATAAAGGATTAGTATCAAAAATATATAAGGAATTCATACAATTCAATAGAAAAAAAAAGACACAAATAATCTAATTAAAAAATGAGGAAAGTACCTGAATAAATATTTCTCCAAAGAAGATGTACAATAGGCCAACCATTATCAAAGCTTGATAATGATTTGATATTGAGTAAGCTCTCAGATTCCTGTGAGTCTTATTTAACAGGAAAATCCTTTGTGTTATCTCAGAGAGCCATCTCTAGCCAATGTTCAAGAAATCCTAGACCAAAAGGCAATAAGTCTTGTTTAAAATATTTGAATCAGTAAATTTTATTGATGACTACATAGATTAACAATGGTATATCCAATAACTACCTTATATTTGTCTTCATTAGAGCAATCCTATAGATAACTCATAAATTCTTTCATGAACCAAAACAAATATATACATATTTATACAATTACATTGGGAAAGAAATGAAGACCAATGAAATGAGAACAAGAAAAGGCTATTTATTCAGAGTTGGCTATAGCAAGGGAGTCAGTCACAAACACTTGGGATTAGAAGAGACTCAAAGATAGAGGGGTGAGAAAAGCTTTAGTTAGTAAAAAGAGTGAAGAATTCAGGTATTACTGATTGGAGGCTGTTGGTATGTGAAAGGTACAGGGGGCCACCTTGAAGTAGGGCATCCTACGTAATTGATGGGGTACATATTTTTTTTCTGGTGATTCCTAAAATGATAGTGGGGACACTAATTAGGAAAGCTGTCATTTATCAAGTCCTAGTTTTTGGTCTAATTATTACAGGGATTATTGTTTGGCTTCCTAGATTGTCACTAGAGATAGTGGTCTGACTTTTTATAAGACTGAGTTAGAGATAAGAGTCTGGCTATCTGGGCTGGTTACTTTACATAGTGGGTTGTTTTTCTGGGCTGGTGCTAAAGATTATGGGCCAGAGTTCTATTTTTATATATAGTTTAGCCATTGTTCATTTATATATTCAGTTTCTCAACATTTTCACATAAATTACCCTTTTATTTGTCTATGATTAGTAATTCACTAGATAATTTTTAACTCTAAATATTTTATTGCTTGGGTAGAGATGAAGTGATTGACTAATTATCATTTAAAAAAACAAAATAATAAAATTAACATGAAATTATTTAGTTTCCTAAAAATTTGAACAAATATAATCATAGCTTTTAACACTGATAATTTTAAATATTTTTTTTTAGTTTTTTTCTTGTGTGTGTGAAATTTATCTGGAGCTTCTGTCAGTTAAATAGGTACTGATACACTTCACAATTCATAGAACACTTCAGATGCAAGGTTATTTAGCAAAGCATTGTTTAAGGTAAACTTGTTTGTTAGAGTTACAGAGTAACATTATAGGATTGGATTGTTATCAGAAATTATATTTATGCCTGAATTCACAGCATAGTGCTTTCTTTATGATTATTATCCATGTGGATAGAAGAGATGACTCAGAATAGTGAGTCATTACACTATCATTATAGTGTAATTCTGTTTGTTTATTTTTTAAATTATTATTTTTTAAATTGCAATGAATATTTTCTTGTGCCCACTATAATGTACACACAAGATTTTTATGCAGGTATTATTTTACATAATACATTGAATTTGATGCCCCAGTTAATAGTGAGTAAAGGATATTACATAGAGGCAGTAATAAATTTTTAAAAATTGTTTATGTATCTAGAGATTAAAATAGTATTTTACTTTGTATATCAAAAATTCCATTTGATGCAACATTGAAGATATATTGTTGATAATTTATAAGGATTACAGATTTTATGAAACCAAGTAGTATTTTTATAAAAGAATAAATAGTTGGGTGGCACACTATTTTGTGATGGGTTATACATGTATTTTGTGATGCTCATTAGAGATATCCATAGCTAAAGCTGTAAGTTCTATCTCTTGTTTGATAAAAAAATTGACAGTATGCATTTATAAAGGAAGATGGTGGCAATTTGTCTAATCAAAATTTTAATTAAACTCTTTGGAGAGTTTTAAAATGTTTAGATATAAGGTTTTTGTTTAGTTTTTTGGTTTGCTTGTTTTTCCCTTTCTTCTTCAGTCTTGAATGTGCATTTGTGCACTAAAGGAAATCAGAAGGACACCATAACGTGATGAGAAAGTTTATTTCTGAAAATCTATAGCCTTCCATTATGACACCTAAGAGGAAAAAATAAAACATTTCAAGTAGTTCTCTTGAATTTGTAAATATGCTTCTAATTAAACTTAAATTTTTCATTATAATTTTTTCTGTAATAGCCATAAATCTTTACTCAAATTTAAATTTAAACATAGGTGCCATATCCACTTTTTTTAAATCCTATTCTCTATTTATATTTAGATAGCAAGGAAACACATTTTAATGCCTTTACCCTGAGATGTCTCCAAACTAGATCTTTCCTGATTTAAACATATAAGATTTCACCATGAAAAAATTTTCTATTTGTACCAGTACTGAATCACAGATTTTTTTGAACATCCACACTTTTCTTATGTGAATTGGAATCTGACACAAAATGGTCAAATTTAATTTGAAAACTTCTTAAGTGAGAAGATATGCAGGTTTGATTATCTTCATTGTTTATAGGCATAAGTAGAACAGGAATATTTCTGTTTTAAAGAGTAGTCTGTGCATTTTTTAATGTAAGAGAAAGTATTTTAACATCCTAAAACAAAAGATTATCGAAACATGTTCTGAGTTTGTGATAAGTATGTATGATATCTAATTGGTTTGGGTGAAATATCAAGTAATTTTAATAGCTAGCAGGGATTTAATAAGTCAGTATAATATTTTCTCTCAAGTAAATATTTTTATACATAACGTTATCATCAAAGATTCTGGAAAATGTAATAGGTTTGAGATTCTATATCATGAAATCATATATATATATTTGATGTACAAATCAAAAGAGAGATTATAATATATTAGGAAATAAGAAAGAGGAACAAAGTAA
Source organism: Cheirogaleus medius (assembly GCA_008086735.1). NCBI lineage: Eukaryota > Metazoa > Chordata > Mammalia > Primates > Cheirogaleidae > Cheirogaleus > Cheirogaleus medius. The sequence continues at coordinate 130,618,698 of VBSM01002608.1, forward strand.
ACATCTATATAAATAATGAAACAAGTCCATAAAGTGGTAATTACATAATATAACTGGACCAATAGCAATGCCATTAAAAATAATAATATAAGGAAATTCTTATATATTAAAAAGATATAAATAAATTTATTAAGTAAACTTTGATTAGATTCTAATTTTTAAATAGCTATAAAAGGTTTCTTGAATAATTAGGGAAATGTGAATATGAGTGGTATATTAAATTATATTAAGTAGTCTAGGCCCTTTTGTTGTGACAGAGGGGGATGCGTTCGTCATCTGTGGCAAATGTATCTTGCTCTTGCTCTCTAAACCTATTTTGCCCTTCCTCAATAAACTTTGTTTCACGCTTAACAACAACAACAAAAAAATCTCTGTTAATTTTCTAGGCTTTGATAATGACATGTGATTATGTCATAGGTTGTCATTATTTTCAGAAGCACGTTGTAGTATTTAATTGTGAAGGATCATGATGATTGCAACTTTCTTTAAAATGCTTTAGAAATAATAATGTGATATTCATATACACTCTTTATGAGCAAATATAGTAAAATATTAATTCTCACATTTAAGTAGAGGATGTATGTGTGCTTATTGTTTTATGTTATATAATGAAAAATGTTTGAAACAAAACAAAACCTAGAAAGGCAAAAATAGGAAGAAATTAAGCTCCACTTTTGAAGTGATGATACTGGGCTGAGGCATCCTTGAATAACTGGTCCTGTCCTGGGCAGGGAGGGGAGCGGGTGGGGATAAAGGTGATGAGTGTGCACTAGAAAAGTCTGAATCCTATTTCCAGACCATCCATTCTGCTCAAATGAGCCTTCACTTTCAACATCTAGTATCTGCCATCTGCTGCACAATTTGGAGAGAAAAGAATGATAGTATGTGGTAGTGTCACACCCAGAGACCAGAGACGAGAATATGAGCAGAAAGGATGGTTATTTAACTTCTTTTGTTCAAAACTCCTACAAATTTAAGGACTTAGTCAAATATATTATAATTTTCAGAGTATGGCAATGGGCTGCAAATTATCCAACGTACCCCAAGATAACTTTCTGGAAGACACAAGCATCCTGCTCAAATTGATCAAATGTGTTTGTTTATCCATTAAATCTATACATTTGTTTCACAGGAACCTGTTCAGATCTAAGTATTATTATGTCTAAAATTGAAATTCTTTTAGTTTGCAGTTTTACTCATTTAAATTAATAACTTCAGATTTTTTTTTGGTTGAAGTAAATTGTTGATTGTTAGGGAAACAGCAAATGTTCCACCTCCAAAAACTTATTCACTCTAAAATAAGCCAAAATGCCAGTTAGTTAGGCACAAAGATTTCTAGTCAAAGGTTCTCAGCCTGCTAATAACAAAAACTGTGGATTTTAAAACACAAGTTTAACCAGGAAACTTCTGTCCATAGAATATTTTCATAATTCTTTCCCTCCCTACTCTCAAAACTTGACCCTTACAATGGTAAGAAAATTAAATATATGCTCTTCTATGGAAAAAAAAGATCAAGTATTTTTGATATTTGTTCAATTCCCTGAGCATTTCCTGTGTCATAGAGTTTCCTGGAAGTATAGACCAGAGTAGCCCTGGATCGCCCACCAATTCTAGCTGTGATCTGGCAGAAATTATCTAACCTCTCTGGGGATCAGTTTCCTCCTTATCTATAATGAAAATAGAAACATCGCTACCGACATTTATTGAGCTATTATTGTGAGTCAGGCAATGTTCTAAGAACATTTCTCATACTAACTGCTTTAATATTCCCTATTTACTATTATTTTTCATTTTACAGATAAGAAAATTAAAATACAGTGTTTGAGTTCAAGGTTACACATCTAATATTGTCAGAGCTAGAATTCAAAAACTCCATCTGGCTTCAGAGTTCATAACCTCTGCCTCTATAATGAGAATTTGGGCTATGTCAATGGTTGTCAAACTTTTTTAAAAAACAGATGAGTGTAGAGTTACATAATGTGAGCTGTGCGTGCTACCTGGGGATTGGACTCACTTGAAGCTCTGGCATGTGGGGGGGGAGGAGTGGTAGGGGCAATGTATGTAACGCTAACAATATTTGTACCCCCATTATATGATGAAATAAAAGGGAAAAAAAACCCCAGATGAGTTCCATGAAATTTTACCTCTTACACAGTTTTTTTCTTTTTTAAATAACATTAAAGATATACTGATTGAATCAAAACTGTTAAGGTTCATGCCTTGTCCTCCTTCTAGCCTCACACTGGCCCTGGAGACACCACAGAGAAACCCTGGGACTTTCTTGAATGCAATTTGGCACTTATTTTAAAATATTTTTCAAAACAAATTTAAGTTCTCACACTTCCTAGTCAACTAATAAATTGAATGAATGAAGACTGTTTACATTTTAAATTTTCCAGGTGATTCTTCTATAATATTTACAGGAATTTCCTTTAGGAAATTCTATGCTTTAATAAAATCACATTTTTTAATGATTTTTATCATTTTTTTACTGTACTATCCTACTTTTGTGGCAATGCATCTTAAGTTAAAAAAATAAATTTGTTTTTAAGTACTGAAAAATGTAAAAATCTGAGTTCCTTTATGATCAAATTTGGAGATCATTTGAGAAGAAATAAGGAAGATTATTATCCATAGAAATACATCTTTTATAATTAAATGATTCTTTTTAGCCTATGACTCAATATTCTATAATATAATATTATAGAATATAAATTTTATACCTTAGTCTCTCCTTCCTTCAATCATGAATGTTTCTAAACTTTCAAGATAATTTATCCTATGGAAATGTTAAAAGGTAAAGAAGTAAAATACATTCTCTAACACTGAAATAGAGTATTAGATAATCTATTCATATCTTATTTTCACCCAGTAACAAAGAGTTAAAATAGGGATATTTTCATTGGTTTATTATATGTTATTGAATTAAGACCTAAAACCAAATTAAGTACATGATAAATCAATATCATTTTTTAAAAGTTTACATCTTTAGAACTTACCATTTCTTGGAAAAAAATTTCCACGCTAGAATTAGAAATGAAAAAATAGTGATGGCAACTTACTTTTATAATCCACCTGTCCATGAGGATCAGTCAAAATGTTATTTTCTGCCCATCCTATTCTGATGCTTTTCCCTCAGGCTCAGCGTTTTGCTCCCACTCTCTGTCTCTCCTTACTCCTCTCAGTAGGTGATGGACTAAGTCCTGGCTGGCTGACTATTGCATAAGAGATTTTCAATACATAATAACCAGCCTCAAAAATACTGAATTCTTGATTTTTAAAAAAACCTATATTGTATGAAGGTATTTTATATTTTTTCTCTGGAAATTCTTAACCTAATTTGAAGAACTACTTTTTAGATTAAATAAATAAATTTTAGGGAAAAATAGTGAAAGAATAAAGGACACACAATTTTCCAACTTATTAAAATATGTTTCTGACTGATATAATTGGAGCTTTCACTACAAAGTTTATCCCTCTACAAGGGATCAAGCAGTTTTGAGTTCTCTTAATACCTGCTGAGAAGCAGTATTTCTCAACCAACCATGGTATATTTCAGACAAAGTAGGCCTCTCAAACTTTTCCAATTAGAAATCTAAAATCTTCCCTTAACTAGCACCTGAACAAAGTACTGTGAAATAAGAAAAGACAAAAAAAAAAGACAATTTCTTCTCTGGAGTTCTTATGAAGTTTCAAATATCTCTTTCTCTCTCTCTTCCAGAAACTGCTCTGAGGACTTCAGGGTACTTGCAAGTTCACATAATCTTTCTGGACTAGTAAGTGCCTTCACTGTGGAAAGAAGGTCTCACTAATATGTTATCTTGTACTATAAGCTGACTCAGAGACAGCCTAGGAGAAAGCAGTCTTTGGATAATCCCTATTTCATACTCAAATATATAAATATCTAATATCCTTCTGCTATTTCTGGAAGTTCCATTAAATTACTGCCAACCGGTCTATCCAGAAGTTAGTATTTTGCCATATTTTATGATCTTATTATATGTCTAGTGGGAACTTAATTTGAAATTTACTTGCTTTTGAACCAATCCATCTAGGCACTGTGCTTTATTTATTTAAAATTATATTTTCATAAGGAACATTTATAATTACTCTAAAAAATTTAATTTTTAAAATAAATTTTATCCCCCCCAAATTTATCCAGGATTCTACTACATAAGCATGTTTTATAATTCAAAGCTCCTGCGACCATTTATATAATGTCAGAGAGTGATCAAAATGCTGTTTGAAACAAACAAAATTCCATCATTAAAAAATAATATTAGTAAGCTAAATTTTCTTTTTTAGCTTATTCCAATTTTTAAATTGAATTTATTAAAATCCCTTAATTTGTATTAGAACTCTAACTGGTCATTACTAATATGCAGAAAAATCTTATTATTCTGCATCCACCTAACTTAGTAAACTCTCTTAGAATTTATCTTAGTTTTTCAGTTGATCTAGTAGATTTTCTAGGTAGGTGATCACATGATGGGCTTGTCTATAGAGATACCTATCTTCCTCCTCTCTTATCTAGTAGTGTATTTGTTTTGTTGCTGGAATTAATATGAAAGTCTCTAAAATGTCATATTTAATATTAAGGTTATTATTATAGATAAATGAGATTCATCATTTTAATCAGCTTATTTTACTGAGAACAGATGTTGAATTTCATATTATACTAATATTACAACATTGTTATATTTTAAAATAAGGCAGAATTTGGCTAATATTTTATCTAGGATTTCTGCATCTGTTTTTGTGAGATTGCTCACACACAAAAAAAAATTGTGTTTTTTCTGTTGTTATTAACTCTTTTGGTCTTCACTATTAATGCTACACAACAATCTTAAAAAGAATCAGGAAGTTTTCCATCATTGTGTTTTGGCAACAAAGTAGATGGAATATAAATAAGCTGATTATTTAAAATAGAAATACACAATAAGTGTGTGGGTAGGGTGGGAGGGGAAATGTATCAGAAGCTTCTTATCCCTCATTTAAAACTGTATATTCCCCACATCTAGTTATGAATTACTGAATACATTAAGAGATAGCACTAACAGCAATGTACTGCAAATATAAATGCTGTGGGGATATAAAAATAATTGAAAAAATATTTGGAAAGAACTAACTATGTCACCATCGGGAGCCACTGTCTTTTGTTGAAGGTAAGGTATGAAATGGCCATGACTTTGCTAGGCTTCTACTTCTTGACTCTATTTCTAAATATAATTATTTTCCTTATAATTTTTATTTTTGTTAAAATATACAGATTTTATTAAATGAGACATCATATTTTCACTTATCTTAATAATCAATGAATCTGTATTTTTTTTACTAATTATTTTTAAAATTGTATAGTTTTGTTTATTAAACTATTTATACCTTCCCTATTACTTTATATACCAAAGAACAAGAACTTGTACTAATTCACATTATTGGTTGATTTGTGTCTCCCCCCCCCAAAAAAATACATTGAAATCCTAATCCCTAATATCATAGTATATGTCTTTATTTAGAAACTGGATCTGTACAGAGATAACCAAATTAAATCGAGGTCATTAGAGGGGACTCAAATCCAATATAACAGGTGTGCTTCTAAAATGGAGAAATCTAGACAGAGAGGCAGACACACCCAGAAAGAAGACAATGCGAAGACACAGGAAAAACTCCATGTAGAGATGAAGGCAGAGATTGGAGTGATGCCCCTGCAAGCCAATGAACATCAAGTTGCCACAAGTCACACTGGAAGCTAGAAGGGAGGCATGGAACAAATTCTCCCTCACAGCATTCAGAAGTAACCAATCCTGCCTACATTTTGATTTCTGACTCGATCCTCCAGAGCTGAGACAATACACTTCCATTGTTTCATGGTCTTTGCATATATGCTCATGTTCTCTGTCATGGCTTCTTAATCTCTCTTGATTTCTACCAGTTAATTCCCCTATTATCTACATTGTGGATTTCATCTTTAGTAGTATCTACATTCCTGTTTCTTTGTTGCAATCTAGTTTTAACTTCCCCCATTTCGTATTTGTTTTGCTTTCTTGTAGCCTTTTCTTCTTTTATCTACTTTCCATTAAATATGAGCCTGTATTCTCATATTTTTCTTTTTTTAACTCATCCAAGTTCTTTTTCTCTTATTTTTAAAATGAGGTATAATTTTCACACAATAAAGTGAATAAATCCTAAGTATACAGCAAGATAAATTTTTACATTTTTATCCATCCTTGTACACATGACTTATTTCATGGAGACAAGATTTGTTTATGTTATGACATGATAGCTCTAAAATTTTTCTTGGTGTACATCAATAAATCATGTCTATGCTTTCCTTGCATAACAACACCCCTTTTGTGTTATCGACTGTTTTCTTTCTAGATCTAGTCATTTATAAATGCCAAACTAATTCCTATGATTTCAAACATCATTTATGTTAAGAAAGGTAGATCCTCCTTAAATCTATATGAGTGTAGGAGTTGATCTGCATATACTTTAGCCCAATTTCTCATTTTTTGTTTTATCCATTTACCTAAGATTTCCCAACTTTTCTGTATCTTATATTGTGGAGGAATTTGACATATAACCCAGTAATAAAGTATCCTCAAGATTAACCTCAGACCAAGGGGACAGAACAAATTCTAGACTGATCTGTACATAAAGCTTATTAACTAATTTTAAAAAATACAAAATGAAATTAATTTCAATGAGAGATAAAAAATCTTCAATGGTAGTTTGTGTCATGACTTTTTCATAGTTATAAAATCTCATCTATATCTTATAGAATGATACCAAGAGAGATCTTATATAGAAAAGTAATTTATCTTTATGCCATCAAAGATATCTCTATGTCATTGGAGAGCAGATGATGGTTACCAGAGGCTGGGAAGGGTAGCGAGGAGTGGAGGATAAAATGGGGTGGTTAATGTGTGTAAAAATATAGTTAGATGGAATTAACAATATTTGATAGCACAACAAAGTGACTATAATCAACCCTAAATTAGGGTATACTCTAAAATAACTAAAAAGGTGGAATTTGAATGTTCCTAACACAAAGAAATGATGAGGGCCTGTGGTGATGGATATCCCAATTACCATGATTTGATTAATTCACATTGTATGTCTGTATCAAAACATCACGTGTACACCATAAAGCTATACAACTATTATGTACCCATAATTAGAAATTAAAAACATTTTTAAAAGATATCTCTATGTCACTAAATATTATTTTTCCTAAAGTATAAAATCCTTAATTATAGTACTTTAGGAAGAGTTAACAATAATATTCTTCTGGTTTTATGACAAATTTTGGGTCTATTTATTTAGTGTTATTTTTATTTTGGTTTTGTTTAAATTTCAATTTTTGGAAAAAGACTATTCTTTCCTGTGTTATTTCAGGAAGAAAACTGTGTTAGGTTTTATAGTAATTAGCACCAAAATTTGGTGCTTAAGATTATTTCTAGTCTACAATGCTTGACCTTCTAATCTCTATTTTTAAATTAAATATAATAATTTTCTTAAAATTACCTTTTAATCTAAGCTATGTTACATTCGCCATGGTTTCCTAATGTGATTTTTTAAAAATTAGATGAAAGCATTAGGAGAAAGTCAAGTTTTATTGAAAAAGCAATTTCATATATGCAAATGTGTATATGAAAATATTTTATGTAAAATGAGAACTGATTCTGGAACTGTAGAGCAAGGTAAAGCCAAATTAAAAGTATACAAATAATGGATATGATAGTAGGTCAAACACTAAATGCTAATTCAAAAAATAGCTGCTTTAAAAGGATCTTAGACAAAATTATTTTGTAATCTATTTTTTAAAGGATGAGCATTATACTAGAAATCAAAAGCCTTACATATGAGACATATAACTATATCATTTTCCCAGGGCCATAAACTCAGAAAATCATTTTCCTTTTTGTAGCCTCTATTCTCTCACATAAAACTGTGATCATTATACCTTATTTGGAGGTGTTAGGGGAAGTTCATATATGAATACATATGAAAGTACTTTATGGGTTTCTAAGTCTGTACAAGTGTTTATTATTGTTGATAACATTCTGCCTTGTTGACTGGTATATAAAAATGACAGGTTCCTTTTTTTAAGCAGAAAAATGCCTGCCAGTAGAATGCCTATGAACAATACAGGAAAAGCCAACTAATTAGTCAAAATGTAATGAATTTAGCAGATGGAGGAAGAACGGGAAGCTATTTAAAACTATTTGGTACCTTATATGCCTAAGGATCAATAATTTTTTTGACTGGGTAATTCAGAATTAATAGAAACAAAAAATATACAAAATGAATGAATAAAACTTTTTTCTTACAAATGCATAGAAATTGTTAAATATAAATGAAAAAAATATTTGAATTTCTGGCGAATTCAATCAAATTTTACCAAATTCTGATTATGTAGATAGACCATTCAGTTTATTATGCATAATAGTTTTTATAAGAGTTTAATGAGAAACCACCCCTCAAGATTTTATGACTTGGGAAATGCATGATATCACTAAGGGAAAAAAGGTTGCACAAATAGTATGAAATGTCATTCTTTATTAGTCTAAGGACTTCATAGAAAATACAGGTAAAGATTACTTTCTCCTGAAATATTGAAATTTACATTATAAATGTATTTTGGAAATTCTTCATAAAGTTTTCTTTATCCAAGCCGCTCTCCATATGTCTATTTTTATTTTTTTGTATACATCATCAATTATACTAAATGGATAGTTCTGTCCAGGAATGCGATATGGGCATATTAAATTATTCTTTAAATTTTCACCTGAACCAATCTATAAAGAGATAGATTTTAGTCAGTGACCATTAAATTTCTTCACTAATTTTCAAATGGCATGCATAGTGGCTCTATAGCTCTTTTATCAAAAACAAAAAATCAAAAGCCTCCACTCTGGGAAAAATGGAGTTAAGAGGGACCAGATTTACCCTCCTTCCTGAAAAGAAAACAGATAAAACATATGACAAAACAGTTTTCAAGACATAAGAGATCAGGCAATAAAATCTAGTGAAATATTTGAGAAACAAGAAACACATGAGGTAAGCCCTAAACTTACCTCAGAATATTGCTATGAGCTGGGAGAGGGAACCTAGCAGAGACTATTTGGTCTCACCGAGTTGAGATGGAGCTGTGCATCTGAGGCACGTGATTTTTTTTTTTTTAAGATAACTTAGCTAACTTTTACTTTTCTTCTTATACTTTGCATAACCATAGAAAATAAACTTCATTTTTTGTGTTTTTGACAGCTAAATATTAAAGGAAACTATCAATTATTAAATTTGTGCTATGTGCACACTCTGACCCACAGCTGAGGGATGTGGTGAGCATTGCGGAGGAGAAGGGCATACCTCTAACCCATGCTAGGGAGAGGCAAAGGTATAAAATGCATCCAAAGTGTTTGTACTCTCATATTTCCTTGAGGCACGTGATTTTGCTAGCCAGAGTACTCAGGGGAGAATACCTGAGAAGAGACAGCTGTACAGAGAGAAAGCTAGGAAGATATGCACAGAGTCTTTCTTAAATTCCCTGAAGAGTACTGATACACACATGTACATAAACTTGGGAAATGAAACATCACAAAGGGCTAGGAATTGTTATTTTCATCAGCCATAATGGAAAATTTCAAAATTCATGGGCAATGGGTAGAGTACTCAGAAATATTTTGACTCTATAGTGGGACAAATTGTATTAATGTAAGCCCTGGTCTTGGCTAACAAAGCTTTAAAGCAAGACTTGAGCGTATCAAACTGTTTCCAAGCAACTTAACTAACACTCCCTAACAAAGCTTAAGAATATTCGTATGGATGGACACAAAGATATCCAACATGCAAAAGGATAAAATTCACAATGAGAATCTAATAAAGATTGGGCATTTCTTGTTTCTTTGAAGGAATGCACAGAAGCAAAAAATGTCAACCCATAAACAGTAATAAAACAGCCAATCAATTAAAATTGGTCCAAATAGAACACAGATAAAAATTAGTAGATAAGGACAATAAGATATTTCTTATACCTGTATTTATTGTGTTCAAAAGTCTACAAAATAGAACAAGTATATAGAGACATGCATGATTATTTTTAATCTACATATCCAACTTCTATGCAGAGAGTAAAATATTTGAGTTGAAAAATACACTGGGTAAGAGTAAAAGCAGATTAGACATAGCAGGCTCGTTAACATGAAGATTGAGCAATACAATCTACCCAAAGTAGATCACAAAGAGAAGAGTTTGAAGAAATATTCACAGAGCATCACTGGGCTGCAGGACAACTTCAAGCAGCCTATGTATGTCCCCAAAGTAGGAAGGGCAGAAAAAAATATTTGAAGAAATAGTGTCTGAATCTTTCCAAATTGATGAAAATTATAAAACCACAGTTTTGAGATGTTCAGTAAAACCAAAGTGAAAAAGACATGATGAAAACTACATCAAAGCAATCAAATTACTTAATAACAGTGATAAAGAAAAAGTCTAAAACCAGACAGAGAAACCAGACACCATTTGTACAGAGGAAAAGAAATAAGAATGAAAGCAGATTTCTCATGAGAAACAAGGCAAGGAAGAAGATAGTTAAACATTTTAAAGTAGTGACCAAACACACGCACACATACACACACACACACACAAACAAAATGTTAACCTAGAATTCTATATAACAAGCAACCACATCTTTCAAAAGTAAAATTGGAATAAAAAGTGATCATTATCAGCAAACCTAAACTACTTAATATATTAAAACAAGTTCTTCACACAGAAAGAAATAATAAAATATGTAAATTTGGAACTAGATAACAGAATACAGAGCACCAGAAATGATAACTAGGTAGGTAAGTATAAAATATTTTTTTCTTATTACTTAAATACCTTTAAAAGAAAAATGAATGATTAAAACTTTTTAGAAGATAATATTACAAAATCTTTGTGACATAAAGAGATAGTATGACTCCACAAAAATCGGAAAGACTATATCAAATAATTTGTGAATACTAATATATTTTCTGAACTTTATCATATGTCAATTATACCATAATAAAGTTGTAAAATAATTTAAAATAAATTTAAAAATTCTTGCTCTCTTGGATAATTTTAATTTCTAGCAATCAGTCAAATTATATATCATATATACTCTTATAAACATACATAAGTATCAACATATGATATGATATAGTGATATACAAATACATATCAAAATATTATATAACATAAATATATAAGAATATATTGACATATAATATATATATTATACATTATAGGCTATGCAAACAATTTTTAAAAAACAGATATGCATCCAGAAAGAGAAATGAAGTATTGAGACAATCAGATGAAAAACTCTCATCAGAATAATTATCTGAAAAGCAATTATTTCAATAATATGCAGGATATAAGTGATTATCTGAAAATATTATCGGTTAACTTCTAAATGATATCTGATTATTTGGATCCTACCCAGAGAAGACATCTTAATTGCAAAGATTCCTTCTTCTGAGCATTCTTATAGCCTAGAGCAGGGGAAGAAGAAAAGTACACTAGTCTCCAAGGGCAAGTTACCTCCCACAGTTTCCAAACTTCTCTGCTCAGCACTTTCCTTTCTCCACTAAGCACAGAAGCTTTCTGTGAAAAGAGGCTGTCACTGTTTTCCCTACTAGAAAGACAAATCTCATTGCTATTATTTCTACAGGGCTGAGATGACACCCTGAATCTCATTGCTTAATGCTGTACTCCTGAGTACCACTTATGGACTTTCAGTATCCTAAGTTTTTCTTCATTTTTCATACAAAGATCTGAGAAGAAACAATAAACATGCATCATAGTTTCTGAAAAAAATATTATAGAACTAGCCGCAGTAGAGGCAAATTGTCTCCAAAATTCAGTCATTTGTGTGTCCAATCTTAGATAAAATTTGTAGCTTTCTGAGGTATCTAGCTACATTATGATTTTACTCAAGTTATATAACATAATGAGGTTTAAGATAGAAGGAAAAGATTGCAGATGTTAATCACCAAAAGGGCTGTAAAACCAAAAAATATAAAGCTATGGCTAAACTCATGGGAAAGGATGAGCTTTTCCAATTAAAAAAAAAAATGAGCAGAGGGCCAAAGATTTTACTGGATTCTCATAGTTAAGGGATGAGAGGAATAAAAATAGTCAAGGGAATAAAGGAACTCCTTAGAAAGAAATGAAACTAGCACAGAAGCAAACAATGTGGGAAAACATTTCAATAAAAAAAAAAAAAACCACACAAAAATCCCCCAAAATCCGTTGTATCAAAGGACAAAAATAAAGAGAAGAGGATTTCAAAATTGGATCGTCATTGGAGACCCTGGCAAGAAAAATACAATGATGAAAATACAGAACATCTCATAGGAGAGATTTCAGAGGGAATGAGGAAACAAGTAAATTCAAAGTCCTTGTGTCAATTGTTCTTCCAGATTTTGAAGGCAATAAAGGAAAGAAGTAGAACAGCAATGTGGAGAATGGAGGCTTTAATTTTACTATGCTTATTTTTTTTCTCCTATATGTGAGAGGCCAATGCATGCTTTTGCTAAACACAACAGACTTGGTGAAGAGAAAAAGATTGGTGATACAGAAAGATAAAAAGTCAATAAACTGTATTGAGACCCTCTGGGACCTGGAACAGAGCAGACTAGACATCTTTAGTAAAAGCGTAAATCTTTTCATAGGCCTGATACTAGTGCCATTGCTGTGGTCACTAATGCTGGCTCCAACTCACTGAGTCTGCACTGTGGGCCAGGACATGGTGCTTCTAGAGTTGATAAACTTAGTTCCTATTTTTGAGGTCACAGTAGATCCTGGTTTTGTGAGATTTGAACATCATTTAATTTAATTTAATTTTACTCTATGAGAAAAATTATAAAATTAATTATAAGTGAATATTTACTTAGAATACTATAAAGGAATTATAATAAATCACAAACTTTAAAGAAATGAAGAATATCACAAACATACCAAAGTTCAGAAAATATATTAGTATTCACAAATTATTTGATATAGTCTTTCCGATTTTTGTGGAGTCATACTGACTGTCTCTTTATGTCACAAAGATTTTGTAATATTATCTTCTAAAAAGAAAACTGGGAAAATGGGAAATTACTTTTATTATTGTCAATTTTTTGAAACTTTTCCATAAAGCCTCACTACTCGCAATTGACAATGCCATTTCTGGAATATCCTCCAGTTTCTTGCTGTTATTCTTGTTCTTGGAAAACCATCCAGCTCCAGCCCTTCTATCACTCCTGGTGTGATCCTCTGTGGCTAGAGGTCCTTTCTTACCACCCACCTCCCCTGCTACCCTAACTCACAGAGCAGCCCTCAAGGATCAGATGGTCATGAAGTCGGGGCATGGTGGACAGGAGTGGGGCACAAAGCAGCTAAATCTGTGCAGTCAGTGGTAGGGGCCATGGCAGCAGGTAGAACCTGAGGCTGTGAGATGTGGAGGTGCTGCTGGCAACCCCAGGACCAGCACCCACAAAGCCATCAAGGTTAACTCCCAGGAAGAGGTATTGTCCCTTGTTATGGTTCTGGCTTCCTCCCCAACATTTCCTTTGGAGACGAAAAATCTTCTGAACTTCACAAAAGGCCTCTGCAAGGAAGGCATGACCTAGCTTAAGTTTTATTAGCTTCACATAAAATGTCTTTTGTTGAAATACTCATTTATCATGGGTGTATCTAAGAGGATAGCTATGTATAACAAATATTCACTACATATTTATAGAAAGAGTAAAGTTGATTAACAGATGGTAATGTCATTAGCCAAAAATGGAACACAAGAAGAGAAGAGGCCATGGGTAAAAATTACGAATTTAGTTTGAATCTATTGAATTTCCATTTCCTGTGAAATACCAAGTTACTTATATCCTCTGCCACATACCGGAAATGTGGATCTAGAAATAGATCTCTGAGATAGCATTTATAAGACCCTAGCACAGAGGTAGCAATTAAAGCTAAGTGGACAGGGTCTCCAGGGAAGGGTGGAGAGCAAAAGAGGACCAGGCACAAAGACTAGACACACAGAGGAAGAAGAATTAATGTTGGCAAACTGTGTGTCCGAATACCATTTCACAAATGTTGACAGAAGAAATTTGCAAAAAAAATGATCAAAAAAATTAAATGCAGAAAAAAAGGATGAATAAGGAAATAGGATTGAAGGTGTAGTTAATCCAAAATGTCATTAATAACATCTAATCAAACTGATAATTAGCTTAGGCCTATCATACGTAAATCATAGAGCTAACTGATTTCTCAATTACCCTTAATGGGTTCTTGTTAGTAGTTGGATAAATAAGATTAGGCTTCTTTCCAGAGTTCAAAGGCATTCAGCTTTGAGTGACCTGGCCATAATTTGCACTGGGTAATGAGGTTTGAATAAAAGTTATCTTATTTTTTATGTGTCAGAGGATTAATTAATCAGTAAATAAAAATAAGTGTACTTAAAATTGCTGTTTGAAGGATTATAAAATTGAATGTCATATTATGAAATGTTAATTACCACTTTTGGGAATGTGAGTTGGTGCTAGAAATAGTATATATTTTCCATGCAGTCTTTGTCCTGTATATGCCCATATTTCATGTTTGCTTTTCTCTGCTTTCCAGCCTCCCTCACTCCCCCCCCAAAAATAAGATGTTTTATCTCCTAAAATAACTGCTATGGCACAGTCGTCCACTATATAGAGATACACACACACTCTCTCTCTCACACACACATGCAGGCACTTATGTATATTTATTTTCTATATCTCACTCTAAATAACGCTTAACTATGTGCTGCAGTGTTTACTAAGACAAAAGGAGGCAGTATCTCCTTTTAAAGAAAATAAACTAAGAATTGGAAGTAAATAAGGGAAATAGATGTTATATTTTCTACATATTGTATCTGCCCTTCCTTTTTGGTGGTGAGACATCTTATTACCTCATTTCTTCCAAAAGGTTTCCTGTGACATCAATTAAGGATAATGCCACTGAACATGATTCAAAGTTATGAGTAAAACAACTTGATCGTACTTAAGACAGGAGATTTATAAAAGAAGTTTACTAGGCCTTTAATAAATGCTCCCTCATTTCAAAGATAAAGATAGGATCATAACGCTGAGAATACATTGTCTGAAGATAGATCTCCTCATTTAGATGTGGAGTAGTGACCAGTGAAGCATTAGGAATTTCATTTCATGAAGACATAGTAATGAATGCCAGTAGTATTCTACTTTTATCATATTCTCCTTCGGTCTCAGAGCATTGTTCTGCAATTTTTAATTAATTTTGAAAAATATGAAAACATTCTTTGCAAATGTCCTCATATCACATGCAAAAATTCAAAATCATCTTTGATTTGGTAAATAGAAGTTTTCTGCAACCAAGGCTGATAATGAGGCCCATGAAAATAATTTTAAGCCCACCTGTTCAATCCAATTAAGAAAATAACAGTGATAATACCAGGTAAGATAAACTGACTTATTTTTAGAAAGTTTGGCCATATTTTTTACTTTTCAGTTGAGTGTTTCAATGTTCTATAGACGAATGCATTTAGGATAAGGCTATCTTTAATGAATTAAACATTTGCCTAATTCATTTCACCAGAGAGTATTTTAGTAACCAGCAAGAATAACTTCCCCAGAATTATTGGCAGTGTCTCCTCCTCCAAGCCAGCTTTAGAGAACTGCATCAGATCACCTGATAAAAATTTATTTCCAAATCTTCCACCCTGTTAATTCTATGGATGCCTGACAAGTTTCTCTTGACAATGGTCCATTATGTAAAGTGCCTCTTCCCCTCAATGCCCAGTTCTCTCTTCATTCATACTTTTGACTGCATGCTGATTGGCTCTTCTACTCAGCTGATCCATCCTCTGCAGCTTATCACTACACTCTGCATCCCCATTTCATCTTAACCTCTCCTGCATGCTCCAACATTTACATAGATTCTCCAGACCCCCTTGCTCCACTGTTTCTTTCTGAGGAACATGCAGCATTTGTGTGTCTCTTGCGTACAAAAGCTGATATGAGAGACTCAGAACTTCATATGCTTCCTTTGTCATTTTCAGACCATTTTACTCCACTATTATGACTATTCACTCCTACTTCTAGGCCCATAGCTACTATCTCAACTATTCTGTATACATTTTTGTCAGCATCCTCTATATACCTTTTGAATATTTACCCACTTTTAGCCAAACTTTAGTAATCCATCTCAGTGGCTCCCCATCATCCCAAATGTCATTGTCACCTGAGAATTTCAGCAGGACTCATCCTACTCCTGAGGCTGCTTGTTTCCAATTGTTGTCATTCATTCTCCATTTTAGGAAACATAGCCACACTTTGACCTAGTCATTATCTGAGACTGTTCCACATCTAAAATCTCAGACATAAGTGCAGCATGTTCTACTATAATCTCCAGTCCTTTCAGCTCTTTCTTTCTCTTATTTCTCCTATATTTCTTAATTTATTGTTCTATGTAGCTCTTGACTCTCCCCTCTTCTGCAATTCTATTATTCCTCTACTGGATTTTCTTCTTTATCTTACTCTAGAATCTTCCTCTCAGAAGGTATCCCAAATATTCCAAAATCTTCTTAAACTTTCTACCTTCCTGCTATCTAATTTACACTTAGAAAAATTTTATTTAACAAAGAAATCAAGGCCATGAGGAAGGTTTTGTTTTAACCTTTCCATGTAAATTTAGCTGTATTTGCAGCTCACACGTCCTTTTTTCACATCATTGCAGAGGAATAGGTGTGTATCTTCTAGTCAAAGACTAACACTTCCTATTGTTCTTAGTATCTCAGCCACTGCAGGTGTCTCTAGAGCCTGGATCTATCAATTGTCCCTTATTTTTCTAGAGTTGTCATATAATGTTTTCTTTGGGAGTTTCCTTTCCCTCTGCAAAGTCATGGTAAAGTATTCTGCAGTAACACAGGAACTAACCTGTTAGTTAGATTGGGGAACTAACCCCATATGTCACCAGAAAACTGCATATAACTTTTAACTTCACAAAAACTTAACTACTAATAGCCTACTGTTGATCTGAAGCATTACTGATAACATAAACCATTGATTAACATACTTTGTATGTCATATGTATTATATGTTGTATTCTTACAATACTTCTACAAGTTATAGAAAAGAAAATGTTATTCAGAAAATCATAGGAGAAAATATATTTATTTTTCATTAAATGGAAATGGATAATCATAAAGATCACTCTCGTTGTCTTCATCTTGAGTAGGTTGAGAAGGTGGAGAAAGAGGGGGGTGGTCTTGTCTCAGGGGTGGCAGAGGTGGAAGAGGTATGGAGGTGGAAGGGGAGGCAGGAGAGGCGGGACTATTTGGTGTAAATTTATGGAAATACATTGTAATTTCTGTCTGACATTTTTGCCTTTTTATTTCTCTAATAATGTGTCTACATGGTGCTGATCCTTCTTTCACTATTTGCTTTAGTTTCAGTGCCCATATCATAGAAGGTTTTGTGACCTAAAAGAAGTCAAAAGCAGTCTTGAATAATAGGCACCATTCTGCCAGATTGTCTAATGTCAATGTGTTTTTTGGCACTGCTTTTGCTATGTCTTCTTCCTCGTCATCTGGCACTGGTTCAGAAACATTCATTTCCATTAAGTCACCTTCTATTAATTCCTCTGGTATGGTATCTATTCGCTATTGAATTTCTCCAAGATCCATATCTCGAAACCCTTCATCCCTCCTCTACCATTTTTGCCATATTCACAATCTGTTTCATGATTTCCTTGATTGGCTCTGTCATAAATTCTGCAAAGTTACACACAATATCTGAACACAATTTTCTCCAGCAGGAATTTACTGTTTGGAGCTTGATGGCTTTTAAGGCTTTTTCTATAACAATGATGGCATTTTCAGTGATGTAATCCCTCCACACTTTCATGATATTCAATCTGTAAGGGTTCTTTTCGAGAACACTGACAACCCTTTCCATAGAGCACTGTGTACAATGAGCTTTAAAGGTCTTTATGACCCCCTGGTCTAGAAGATGAATTAGAGAAATTGTGTCTGGGGCACATAGACCACTTTGATACACTCAGTGTTGAACTCATGAGGTTCTGAGTGGTCAGGAACATTGTTCAATATTAAAAGAACTTTAAAAGGCAGTCCTTTCCTGGCAAGGTACCTCCTGACTTCAGGGAAAAAATACCGATGAAACCAGTCTAGAAAAAGAGTTCTCATTGTCTAGGCGTTGTTGTACAACCAAAAGACGGGCAGCTGGTATTTATTTTTTCCCTTCAAGCCTCTGTGATTAACAGCTTTATAGATAAGGGCAGTCCTGATCATAAACCTGACTGCATTTGTACAAAACAGAAGAGTTAGCCTATCCCTTTTGGCCTTAAATCTAGGTGTTTGGTTCTCTTCCTTACTAATAAATGTCCTTTGTGGCATTTTTCCCAGAATAGAGCATGTTTGTCTGCATTAAATACCTGTTGAGGCAGATATCATTTCTGCTCAATTATTTTCTTAATGGTGTCTGGGAACCCATCTGTTGCCTCTTGGCCAGGAGAATCGGCTTCTCCTGTCATCTGGACATTTTTTAAAGCCAAATCTCTTTCTAAAATTATCAAACATTTCTTTGCTGGTATTAAGCCTTTAGATCTTTCACCTTTCTTTTGCTTTAAGTTGTCATGTAATGACTTCACTTTTTCTCAAATCATATTTGAATCTATAGCTATGCCTTTCTTACAGCAATCCAGCACCCACATGACAGCTGCATTTTTAATACAATATAAAAGTATTTCACAAATGCAAGTTTTTCACACTTGCTGGTGTAGTTGCAGCAACAACTTCACAAATTTCCTTTTCTCTCTCTTTTTTTTCACAATGATCCTTATGCTGAATTCATGCATCATGAAATGGCAGGCAACCACAACAAACCTCAACCTATAGTACATATCAAACATTTCACCTTTTTCTTATAATGTCATGACTTTTCTTTGCTTCTTGGGATCACTAAGTGGCACTTCATATGGGTCCCATGGTGTTATTCAAGGTTTATGGTATTGCACTGAATCTGATATAGAATGTGCAAGAACTGCAAGAGATCACTTTTCATTGTGATACACAATTTACTGGAGAGATGAACTGCTCATTAGGAGATGACTAGCATCACCTGACATATACTTGCAACACTTGAGTGTGGTCGGAGGCAGATACTTGCAACACTTGAGCTCACATCAATGGCAAAGGGAGGTGATTATGAAATTACATATAGTTGTACTACAGTTAATTTTACATAGTTATGATTTAATACTGCAACTTTATACTTATTTACATGTTTCTTGACTGTTAATGGCACCATGTGTGATCTACAAGTGTTCCGTGCATAAATTTTGATACATTTTAATTTTTTATAATAGATTTGTGTGTTTTATGGTAGAAAATGATAAAATAGACTAATATCTTATGTATATTTTATGTATTATAATATATCTAACTTTTTCATAAGTTTTTTGATATTTTGGGCTACATGGTTTGTCTGCAAGTTTTTTCAAATTGTCACAAATTTCCAAAAATGTTTCCAGCATATTTATTGGAAAAAATCTGTGTATAATTGGACCAGTGTAGTTCAAACCCATGTGTTCAAGAGTCAACTGTGTATATATTCTAGCTATCACTTTGTTTCCCTATTTACAGCTGAGATTTTCAAATCAGCCTACATGCCCTATATTCAATTCCTAACTTGAATTCATTACTTAAGTCATTTCAAATCAGGATCTAAGACCACTTCTGCATTACTGTTGTCACCCATTCTTATAGTTTGCAAATAAAATAATTACTTTTCATAATTTAACTTACTAGCCCTCTGCTTCATTTGAAAACCTTGACTGCCCAAATAAGTGGACTGTGCTTGAAGCCAAAACTAGTTTAAGGTGTAGATCTAAGGTTATCTGAAGAAGAAAAAGCTAGAAAATACAATTCCAAGGTAAATCTACAGAAATTCAACATCACATACCAGAATGGCCAATTTCAAACACCAAGTTTGAAGGGTCAAGTAAAGGACCATAATTCTGTTGTAGAATCAAAAGTTCAGCATTATAACAAGTCTAGCTTAGACATGATGAAAAAAGTATCTGTCCCCAAAACTGCTAGAGGAGAGCTCAGGAGGGAACTCACCAATAATCTCTCCTACTCTCTGATGTTTCTTTCTCTTGGTATTTCTCTCTCATGTTCCTCTCTCTGATTTGATGATCACTAGATGATAGATAGATGGATATATAGACAGACAGACAGACAGACAGAAAGACAGAAGTTTTAAAGAATTGGCTCATGCATCTGTGGGGACCGACAGGCATAAAATCTGTAGGGCTGGTAGGGAGGCTGCAAAATCTGGCTGCAGTTGTAGTTTTGAGTCCAAAGGCTGACTGGAGGCAGAATTTCTTCTTCCTCAGGAGACCCCAGTCTTTTATCTTAATGTCTTCTATTAATTGGATAAGATTTAACTATATTATGAGGGGGTAATTTGTTTTACTAAAAGTCAACTGATTAATAAACCTTTAGCATGACTTGCACAGAATATTTACTATCTCTTCCTGCTTAACCATTTTCTGATATTCTGTACTATGAATCCTGTACTCATATCATAACAAAAGCAGAACTCACTATTTTCTCTCATGCCTCTGTACCCCAGGTACATTTTTCCCCCTCTGCCAAACCCCGTTATCATCTCCACTTGACAATCTTAACATCTAAGTCGCATTTTCATTTACTGCTTCCTTCTAGCCTTTCTGGAATTTCACAGGAAAATTTAGACATTCTTTACCCCTAATCTTTCATTTTATTTTGCATATGTTCTAATCATTATATAATTTTATATTTTTTGGTTGTTATTTTAACTTCCTACTATCCATACAAATGGCAGGATTGACATAGGCTTTGGTTAGGTCTTACATGTAGGGTCAGAGTTGCAGTTCTGGTATCTAGTATAGTGCCTGGCTAAGGACAGACATTAAGTATTTGTTAATTAAAAGAACAAATGATGAAAAATGAAAGACTAGTACTTCTTACTTAGGGAAAAATAACCTGTCTTATAACAGACAACATATAATCAAATTTTTGCCCATAAAATTATTCTGAACACTGAATTCACACATGAAATTAAAATCTCTACTACTTGGTATGAAGATGGTTGTGTAAACAATTGTAATTCCATAGCACTTTTACCTTTGACATCTCTAAGTTAAAATATGTACCAAAATGAATAATAAGACATTTTCAATTTATTTATCATTCCAATGTGTTTGCTTGTTATGCATATTAAAAATGAACTTTGGTCCTTGTGAGCTTAATTACTATAGAAGTAACAGTGATATTAAGATGAATGATTTTTCATTACTAATCACTGCTGCAAACTGCTACACTAAAATATAAGAATATATCATATTCAATTTTAATAGTGGCAATGACAATATATATTAGTAATTTCTGTCCATACTTTAGATTTCTAATTAAACTAATTATGTTATGATACAGGTTTAGCTCTCATGTTAAAACTATGGAAATAATACAGAAGTATTTACATAAGAAAACCTAACAACAATATCAAATGTGTCTTTAGTACAAGCCAGCACTTTTCCTAGATGTTTTATATTATTACCTGAAACCCTTCAAAAGAAATTTGAGAAAAGAATTACCTTCTTTTTAGAGATAAATAAATTGAGGTACAGCAGTGTTAAACAATCTTGTTTAAAGGCATATGAAATAAAAAGTCAAGTCCTCATTAAAAATAAAACCTAAAACCTTTCTTCCTTACCATTAGGTAAGAAATAAAGCTGATCTAACTGAAAAACAGTTACCAGTTCTGTCAGCTAAACCTGATATGTGATGAGAGACCATTTTCAATGATGACTGAAACGTTTTATAGGTGTTCAGATACTACATCATAGTAAACAAACAATTGTTTCACATACAAGCCCCAAATCATTTATACTCAGAGGTCTAATTCCATTCAAATCAACGTCCGAAACTTGCCACCTGCTACTCTTGCTGAGACCTTAAATTGGAAAGGTGAGCAAACATACATTTTCTCTCCCAATAAAAATCATGTAGAAGGCAACTGCTAAGCTCCCAGGGCCACCAACATTCCTTCTAATCAAGCAACATTCAGAAACCACACTCAAAAAGTGGTCTAAAGCACTATTTATACAAAGCCATCTCACAATCTGCCTGCTCTTAACACACTTTCTTTTAATTATACTCATTGAAATTAGAAAATAAAGGTGGCTCCTACCAGACATGTTCATTTTTAGAGCCTAGGGTGCATCTTTTAACAAAATATATGAATGCCTAACGTTTATATACCAAGGTGAAATTGCCATCTACAAGGAAGAAAAAGCCTGGAAGTTACCTGCTATATCACCAAATGTTGCAGATTAGAGAGGACAATATTGCCCACTCCAAAACTTCACATCCGTTAATTAGGCATTTGGAACTACACTGTACTAAATTTTCATTGTCCTTTCAAAGACTATCAAATCACTTTTCATTAATCCCAATGTCCTTACTCTCCTCAGTTAATCTACTTATTCTCAGGTTATCCTGCCAATCCTTGTGTTCTCATTCTCCTTCCTCTAATTCCTTCTGTTAGCTCCAATTTTTCTTACCTCTCCTCCAATCCTTTATTCTGGTCTCTGGAACTTTCATCCTGTAAACTGTAATTATCTATATACACAAACAGTTCTCAAAAACTCTCTTCTCTTCTTGCCTCAAATGAAACAACATTCCCTGTTTTGTCCCTGACAACCTTCTCAACTGCAGGATTGTTTTTCTGTCCCATCCCAAAACATCTCAGGTTCAAGAGGTATCATGGATATTCTCCTTGGACCCTGTAGCTTACTTTGGATGCTTTCTCCACTTGTGTCTTGGAAAACGTTCTTCTCTCTCGATGTTCAAATCATTTGGCTATATCAACTGCTCCTCTTGCTATCATCGGTGTACTTTTGGGTAAACCCTCCTTATTGACTTTAGCATAAAACAATGTATGATTCTTCCAAATTTGATCCATAATATAAGTTTAATAAATATTAGTTGAATTAGGCAAGGAATTGATTATACTTATTTCTCAGTATCTG
This sequence comes from Cheirogaleus medius, assembly GCA_008086735.1. NCBI lineage: Eukaryota > Metazoa > Chordata > Mammalia > Primates > Cheirogaleidae > Cheirogaleus > Cheirogaleus medius. The sequence goes on from VBSM01002608.1 coordinate 130,641,813, forward strand.
TCCATCTTATCCTTTCTTCTTTCAGATACAATTTAAATTTCATGATGTGCCATAACTTTTTCCTTGAAAATATCCTTAACTTGCAAAAATCCTACTGTTTGGGAAGTTCCTCTTTCCTTTCATCACACTAAACTAGTCAGACACTGAGCTAAAATGTTGTCAATCATTTTTTCTACCTGTGCAATAATTTGAGCATATGAACATTGATGCTGAAAATCTTAAAATTGTGAATTTATTTAGAAAGTGACACAAAATTTACCCTGTCTAATGGTTAATGGTTTATAATTCTCTGTAAATACTAGGGTTTTCAGGATTTGGTTTTGGAATTCCTTCTCTTCTCTGTCCTACATTTTCTCAGTAGACAGCCACATCATATTGTAGGGCTTTAAATACCATAAGTATCTTTAGGCTCTCAAATTTAAATTAAATAATTATTTGCCTATTTTTTTCATATTTCTGCTATGTTTTTCCATTTTAGTTTTTTGTTTGTGCGTTTTTTACTTTTAACTACTTGATTACTACAATAAAGTTTATGTTGTAACTTTGGTACGTGACATTTTATTACAACAATTTAAATTATTGCTTCATCATGAATCAGTAAATATTAGTAACTATCCACTATACTGAAATTTTAAATCTACTTTTGTACAGTTGAACAGTTTTCCATTATAATGCATTTTATTGCTTCCTCTACCATAGTAATTTCTATATTTCTAATTTTATGTTCTAGATTTTTTTCTTGTTTCCATGACTAGACTGACCTAAATAATGTTCATATTCATATTAACCATATGAACATTATCTTCCAAAATTTCCCCCCACAATGCACAAGCTTTTTTGTTTTGTTTTATTTTTTGTCATCACCCCTCCTTGCCCCTTTTATGTTAACTTAAAAAAGCAATGCTGCTTTTTATGGTTTTTCACTTTGAAACCAAAGTGGACCTATAACATTAATGCAGAAATTGAGCTTATTTAATATACAACTAGGAGATAAAACTTAATCCTCAAGAGTATTCTCAATACTCATATTGTTTCATATGATGGACATTTAAACAAAATAACTTACAATATGAAAATGATCATTTAAATTTATATTTACTATTTATATTTAGTCACAATATTTAATTCATTTTTAAATGATTTTGAATGGCATTACGATGTTTTCCAAAGGAGGCACAAGTTCTAAAATCTTAATGGCTTCAATTAAAACTTTTAATGATTTTTAATTTAATGGATTTCACTAAATCTATACTACAAAGCAATTTAATACTTTTAAAATCTTGTATATAAAGAATAAAAATAACTGAATAAAGTGTTGAAATAAATTATAAAATAGAAAACATAAGCATCCTTGAGATTAGCTGGGAATTACAATTAACACATAAAGCATAAACAAAATAAAATATAAAAACCAGTGAAGTCCATAGATAAAGCCATAAACCAAATTTTTGAAAAGTGAGCAAAGGACATGAACAGAAACTTTTTAAAAGAAGATAGACCAATGGCCAAGAAACATATGGAAAACACTCAACATCTCTAATCATCAGGGAAATACAAATCAAAACCACAATGAGATATCACTTATGTCCAGTGAGAATGATCTTTATCAAAAAATCCCAAACAATAAATGTTGGCGTGGATGTGGAAAGATAGGAACACTCATACACTGCTTGTGGGACTGCAAACTAGTACAATCTCTGTGGAAAGTAATATGGAGATACCTCAAAGAGCCATAAGTAGAACTACCATCTATATTTTATTTTTAATTTTTTTAAATTTTTTTTTATTTCAGCATATTATGG
>VBSM01002608.1:130643714-130676157 GCA_008086735.1 Cheirogaleus medius
CTCCCCCCTCCCACCCGCCCGACACCCGACAAATGTTATTCCTACATGTCCACTCCATCTATATTTTTTTTAAAGGCAAGAGCTATATCTACCCCATAAAGATACAGAATGTTTGACAGTAAAGAGATGGTAAAAAGCTACACCAGAAAACAGTAACAGAAAGAAAGCTGACTGATGATAGATGATAGGCAGTTAGGTAGATAGATTAGATAGATAGTTAGATATAGCTATATTAATAAAAGATAAAATAGATATTAAGGTAAAATTCATTATTAGAGATAAGAGAAGGTAACTCATAATGATCAACATTTCAATTCATCAGAAATATAGAAGTACAATTATAAATGTAGGCACATAAAACATAATCTCAAAATATAGAAGCAAAATTGATAGTCAACCAATAAAAAAACATTAAAAAATAAAATACTACATTACAATTATGAGGTACAACTAAAATAATTCATATTAAAGATAACATATTTAAGCTAATATGTGACATCCAAATTAATTTTTAAAAAGTGAAAGAGAACGATCAAAAACTTTAAAGGGAAATGATAGAACACAATATTAAAAATAGAAATTAACAGTCATAATTTACTTTTTGGAAAGGACTGATACATTTGGCAAATCTTTAGCAAAATTACTTCAGAAAAATAAGAGAAAAAGCACAAATAAGCTATCTTTTCAAAGAAAAACAATATATTTCCTCAAATCCTAATGACATTAAAATAAAATAAGATGTTAATGAATAATGTATGCTGCTAAATATTAAAAATTAGATAAACTATATAAACTCCTAGAAAATACAATTTACTGAGAATGAGGAATTAAGAAGTAATGGAAAGCCTATACATTTCTTTAACCATTAAAATTAATTGAACATAATTTAAACATCTTACCTTTAAAACAAACTCAATTTCCAGACAGTTTAACAGTTCATTTTAACAGGTATGCATGGGGGAGATAATTCTAATCTTCAACATTTGTTGCTGCTTTCATAACCCTAATAGCAAAACACAGTGAAGGACAATATAAAAGGAAAATAAAGAATAACCTCATGCACAAACATATATGCAAAAAAATTAGAAAACTAAAGCTATCAATGTGTTTTTAAATAGATAAAACAATATGTATAAGTTGACTTTATAACAGGTATGTAATTTAAAATAAAAGGAAGTCAATGACTATAAATTATTACATTAACACATTAAGAGATAAATCATATATGATCATCTCAATATATGCAAAAAGTCATTGCTTAAAATTCAATATCCATTCATAATTTTAAAAACTCTTCACAAATTAGGAATAAAAGAGAATTCACCTGATTTTAAATTATGATAAATAATATTTAATGATAAAATGGTGATAACAATTCTGTATAATGTAGGAACAAGGCAAGGTTACCCACTATGAACACTTTTATTCAATGTTATATTAGATGCCCTAAGCAACATATTAAGACTAACAATTAAAAGGTGTAAGGATTGCAAAGAAAAAAACCGTGGGGTTTTGTGGAGATATGATTGTCTACATCAGAGGTTGATAGCCATTTTATGTAAACGGCAATATAGTAAATATTTTAGATATTACAGGCCATTTGGTCTCTGTTGAAAATATTCAACTCTGTAGCATGAATGCAGCTATATACAATACTTTGAGAAAAGATCATGGTTGTTTTTCAATAAAACTTTATTTATAAAAACAAAAGTAGGCTGGATTTGGTCCACATGCTTGAGTTTGTTCCTCCTCTGCATAGATTGTCTCCAAAATTTTGTGGATATATTATTAGAAACAATAAGAGAGATTAACAAATTTTGAATATAAAGCTAAATACAAAAATAATTATATTTCTTTACACTAGCAATACTATTTTATAGGCATATTATATATTATAGATAGAAAGATAGAAAATATAATTTTAGCAACCAAAATATAACCAATAGAAATATAAATAGAAATAAATCTAGCAAAAAATACATAAGAACTGTATAAATCAAATCATTAAATTTCATTAAAAACCATTAAAAAATTTAAAGCAATATATTTATATAAACTATTTTCAGATTAGAAGATTCAAAATCACTAAGATATCACTCCTTCAAAAACTGATCAATTCACTCATTTGTGGGAGTTAAATATCAAAATAATTGATCTCATGGAGACAGAAAATAGAACAATGGTTACCAGAGGCTGAGAAGGGTAGCTGGGAAGGAGGATAAAATGTGGATGGTTAATGAGTGCAAAAATAAAGTCAGATAGTTAGATGGAATGAACAATATTTGATAGCACAACAAAGTGAGTATAGTTAACAATAACTTATGGTATATGTTAAAATGACTAAAAAGATGGAATTAGGATGTTCCTAACACACACACACACCAAAAAAAAAAAAAAGTGATAAATGCTGAGATAATGAGAAAAAAAAATCCATCCAAAGTCAAATGTACCAGACTCTGACAAACTTACCAGGCTCTGAGAGGCTGTGGGGTTTTTATAGAGTAAAACACATTAGCTTAGGTGTATTAACTTGGTAGAAGAAAATCATCTACAAATTAGTGAAAATTTTTATTTTTCAAAAAACTCTTTGCGGAGGAATTAGCACCTGGTTATTTTACATGGGAAATCAAATCCCCTATAGAAATCAGAGTATTCTACAGAAAGAAAAGCAAATAGGGCCCTTATCATATAAGATATCAATAATTAATATAACATTGTATTTATTAATACTTAGTATAGCATTGCTGCAAGGATTGAACAATGGAACAGAAGACAGAATTCTGAAGCAAGCCTATACATATACAGAATTCATAATTTGTAACTAATCTCACATTCTGTGTTATGGGTTCAATGATGTATTCTTACTGTATTTCAGTATTTAGATTTAATATTACCAAATATATGATAGTAGGAAAAGAGCCTTTCTGTCATTTCAACAAGATCCATATTTATGGGATGCTACATAAATGTGCAAAATTAGACTTCATAGAAAAATATGTCATAGTTGTGATAGGCATCACCAATGTCATTTGCTGAATATATTGATAATATATCTAAAATTAAGATTGATCATTTGTGAAAAACCACCAAATGTGCTCTAAAATCAATCAACTATACATTACAGCCCATCATTAATCAAACAACTCCCCTCCTGTCATGGACTCTAGGACACATGCTTTGCGCGTTGTCATCTTCTTGTCAGTGCTTAGGCAGATGAGTTCTGCATCAAAATAACATCTCCATGTCTTACTAAGAACCTTACTTCTCTGTAGAATCTCATCCCATCTCACTGCGAGTGTGGGGGAAGGGGTGTTTTATTCTACATACATCTCTGTCCAAATTAATCACAATAGATTAAATCACCCAGTAGAAAACAAGAGCCATTCTGTTAGAAAGGTGACCCATTAATAGTTACCTAGGGTGGCAAATAACATTAGTTGGAAGCATCTCTTCCCTAATCCATCACTAAAATCATGCATAAATTAAATATTACCAATATATTGTTCTAATTCTGTATTTTTGCATTTTAGTTATATGACTATTTAAATGTTTAATACCTAACTGTAAATACTGTTTATAAATTTTAAAGTTAGAATTGCCATTTCTGTTTTTATTACTATATAATATATTTTTAGATCTTTCTATTTTTTAATTCTATCTTTTAGCTTTTTCTTCACATACAAATACTTTTGTTATTGTTTTAATCATTGCTGAATGTATGTGTATGTGTGTTTTCTAATTTATTTATAATATTTGAAGGCCTCTTTTGGATAAGTTACTGTGAGAATATGTTAGATTTACAACCCCCAGATTGTCATAGTCCCTTTACGTAAATATGTGATTACATCTATTGGTGAGGATTTGGTATGTCTGTACATAAGAGGGAAATATGAATAACACAAAATTAGCAAATAGAAATGTATTTCTTTCTTAAATAAAAGTCCAGTGATAGATGCTCTAGAATTAGAGGTGGCTCAGGTTGTCAGGATCTCAGGCATCTTTCAGGTCACCACTAGCATGTCCTCAATGTGTGTTCTAGAAATTGGGGTCCAAGATGCTGCAGTCCTAGGTAGCAGGATGGAGCAGAGGCAAAGAAAATGTTAAAAATGACTGAGTCCACCTTTGGGAAAACGGTAGAAACTCAATTTTGCAGACAGACTTGAACATACCCCATGAAATTAAACAAAGGACAGTAACCTAAAAATGCATAATCCTGCTCTCTCTCTCCCCCTCCCTTCCTCTCTCCCTCTCTGCTTCTGCCTCTCTTCCTGTTTTTCAGATTGTTTCTTGAAAAGTGAAACTCCAAAGTTGACCTCACATGTTGCCAAAACTGTGCTTAAAACAATGAACTAATAAATCAACAGCTGGCTTTATCTTCATGACACAAATGATGAAGCTGACACATCTTCCATTGACTCTTCTGACTCTGGAAGTTGTTTGGCACTGTGTTTTATGTCTGGGGAGATATTTATGTTCCCTTTGCTCACTGACTTTCAAGTCACGTTTGCTTCTAGTAGTCAGTAGCATCGTTTCTGAACAAAAAGAATTGTGCTTGAAAATTCTTGGGGGAGTAATTCTAACCAGTATTTTTACAGGATTATTTATTATCCAACAGAGACATAGACATAAATTTAGTACTTTCTTTTTTAAAATTTTCTGTTTTTTACACTGGCTGCCTAAATGAGCTAAAACAATGTCCATATTGATGGTCAAATTCAGTAGTTCCCAACTGGGGAAGTCTATCATAATTACCTAGAGTGCTTAAAACCCATGGGCTATTCACACATTCTGCTCCATAGGTAAAGACCCAAAAGAATGGTGGGGGTTCAGTACAGTGAAGTCAGGAAGTAGAAGGCTCCCAAGTGTATTTTGATGAAATTCCCAAATTATACTTAAATAGCCCTATTGCTCCAATTTGAGAAGCACTGTTCTGGCCAAATTTTTCTTGTGAGAAATATAAATATAACTGAGCAAAATGGCCTGCAACATCAAGGGCTATAAACATCAAGAAATAAGAAATATTTTCTTTCACTATCATATCCCCAGCATCTAGCACAATGAATGCCATTACAAAGTAGACATTCAGTAAATAAGAGAAGTATGTGCAAATAGCTGGAAGAAGCAGAGATTAGTCTAAAAAATTTGGGTAAAAACAGAATGGAGGTCCTTGGAGAAGGAAACAAACTGGTGGTCCTTAACTGTTCAAATGTACTTATCACTATATGGAATTATATAACTCATCATCCATTTGCTTATTTATTTATCATTGTCTTGCCCCCTTACTGAATATAAGCCCCTTAGACCAGATGCTGCAACTGTTAGAACCCAGAACACTTCCTGGTACAGAGTGGTCAGACATTCAAAATTTGTTAAATGATTTCAAAGGAACATAATCAAAAGTTCTCATTTGTGGATTGGGATCAAGAAGATGTGCTTTAAAAAATAAGAATATAGTTGGAGGCAAGATGGCTAACTAGGTATATCAGTCACCAGATTGTCTCAGAAAAAAGAAAAAGTTATAGATGAAGAAACATTGCCCAGGTCTAATTCTGAAGGACAAGTATTAGAACCTACTGAAAAGCCCATGGGAAGAAGTTGTGGAGCAGAATAAGAAGGAGTAAGATTTCAGCAGGAGACCAGCCCTGGAGGAATTTGCAGTCCCATGGAAAGGGTAGGTGGAGGTGTTTGTTTTTCCTCCCCTCACAACTCTGGCAGACTGCAGGCTCCCAAAGTGTTGAAGAGTTTCTCAACACTCACTACCAACAGTAAACTGGGAGCTTCTCAAGAACAGAGCACTGTTCTCAAGGGGCTGCCAACCCCCTCAGACTCACTATCCCTCACCACAGACCTGAACTAAGGCAGCAGGTGCCGTACTAATTTCCCACACACTGTTGCCTTCGTCCTGCCCAGAGAGCTTTAGCCCTTCAATTTCGTTGTCCCTGGTCTCCACACAATTTAGATAAGATATTGAGCACCTATATGTTGTGATAAGTATTGGCCTATATCATCATTTAATTCTTAAAAGTATTTTATTGCATGGGTTGTTTTCATTTCCTCATGCTTTTAAGCCATAACTTGTTCAACATCTTTCCTCTATTTTTTACACTTTTTGTTCAATAATCACTTCAGGGTAAATCTACAGAAGTGTAATTACAGGGCACATACCTTTTAAAACTTTTACATGTATTAGAATTATTTCCAGGAAGAGTATATCAAGTTACATCTAACTAGTTATAATATATGTTTCCTATACCCCTGAACAATTGAGTTTTAGCAATGTTTTATATCTTTATCCAAATGATAAGGCATGATAGAAGCAGGGAGTTTAAATTCACTGTGTGTACATACATTTAGGGATCACAAAGAAAAAAGGTGTGTCATGTATGATTAACTGTGCTCCAAGGAATGTTTGCTTCTCTGGACTTTGATCTAATTCTTCCAAAATGTTACTATTTTAGGAATGTCTGTCATCTATATAACAGTTCATTAGTGTTTTTCTTATAATTATTGTGATTTCTCATTTTGTTGCTAGAAGACACTTTACTTTCACATCTTATTGTCTGTTCTATGTTATGTAATCTTAAATAGAATCAAACTCTATAATTTCAATAGTTGTTCATAAACTTTAATTAATTGGCTTCAAGTGTCACTGAAGATGTTTCTAGCACGTCCACAACATGAACATTTAAAAGTACATAAAAATTAGCAAAGACCTTGCATTTTCCAAGTAATATAAAATTAATTCCAAAAAACATAATGAGAATGTTAGACCTCTTTATTAATAGCACAGGTTGGTTACCAACAACCAAATTCTTCTTTCTCCTTTTACAGCATTTCCTAGGGGTGGGGGGAACATAGGCTTTACATTTTTTTCAAATCTCATTGAAGACCTGATTTCTTTAAAATATGTCCTTATTTTATTAAGAGGAAATATGTGTGCTTTTTGTGTTAACAATATGATTCTTTAGTCTGGAAGCCACACAAACAGTGCACCTTGCAAACTAATAAGGATAGTAAAAGTTACTGGATACTTGATTAATTTTGGACCTTGTCTAGTTTAGGATTTATAGTAAAATTACTTTTAACACTATGAGCAGAACTCTAGCAATGATATATTAAGAACAGAATGCACTGATTTCAGGACTAGCTAGAAAAAGGAGCACTTATTAGATAGCGTGTTTTCATCTTTGACATCTTCCCCATATTTTACTGTGTAAAAACTGATTACATACCCACCCAGAACTAAAGGTGGTCCTCATAAAATTTTAGGGATGAACAGTCCATCAAGCTTAAACTCATGTCAATTTCTTAATTTGCTCCAAACAGGACAAAATATAAGGCTCCTATTATAGTTGGGGAAAAAAGAAACCCCCTTTCTCTCCCAGGAAATATGAATACAAATCATGTCACTCCTAAAACTGTGAATAGTCACCTTGCAACTTTGAGAGAAGTCCCACCCATAGGAAAAAAGTCAGCACTTGGGAAGGAAAGAACATAGAGAAATGGGGTCTCAGCCTTGAAAACATGTTGAACACATCAAACCCAGTGTTTTACCTCTGAATGGTTCAGTTATGTAAGCCAATAACATACTGTGTATGCCACCTTGAATTGAGTTTCTTGTTATTTATAACATAAAGAGTCCTAGTTATATGGAACATTCTTTAGAAGAACAGTGAATCAAGTTCTTGACATTTGGTGCAACCAAAAAGTTTGTCTGGTGTTACAGATGCAAAAAGAGCATATATTGTGATACCAAATAACAGTCATTCATTCTAGGAGAAAATATGCTTCCCAAAACTCTTGACTCATGTTCTACCCACAAACACAGCAGGTGAAGCACATTTTCTATTATAATCACTGTGTTTGATGTTATATTTGCTGAATGGAATACTTATATTTTTTTACATTTGGAGTTTTAAAAGCATTGCTTAAAATTTGGGTTACAGTCATCTGTCAAATAAATAAAATATTTTAAAAAGTTATGAACTATTTTAAAATAGTCCCTTAAACAAACCAAACAAACAAAAATTTTGAAAATATTATCCTCATGGTATGGCTAAGATAAAGACAAAATGTCATCTGGCATCCAAGAAGAGACCAAATTAAATTCATAAATTATATTCTGTTTACACGCCAAACACGAATTAAAATTGTTTATTTAGCTAACAGGCTCAGCCTTGATTACATGTCATTAGTGTCCATTATAATTTCAACTGTGCTTGAATTCCATAAGCCTGCTAGAAAATTGCATTCTCATGTCTCAGAGATGGAAATAAAAATTAATGTACTATTCTGGCTATTAATACCTATAATCAGATTAATCATTACTTGAAGAGTCTAAATTTTTAATTTTCTACAAATAACAGAAAAATAAAAAATAGTTTTTGTAAGTGCTAATCAATTCTAGACTTCCAGTTGGCATCAACATTAGCCAGCTCTACACCAATTGGCTACAGCTGTCTTGAAACTTAATTATAATTTTCTCTTTGTATCTCTAACATGTTGGCCTTTACCAATATAGGGTTGATATGCTTGCTCCCAGGATTATTTCCTTCCTCATTGTTTGAAGCACTTAATGGTCCTTGAACATTTAGTTATACTCATTTATTTCTAGAGTTATTTCATCATTAATGCCAACAGAATTATAGCATTGTTTTACTCATGCCATTTCTTGTAAAATTTTCAACAAGACTTATGTAGGAATTGATAGAAAACGGGTACTAGAGGATTGATCAGGGAAGCCATGAAGAAGCCCAATCTAAACAGAATTTAGCTTTCTGATCTAGACTGTTAAAGTTCTAGACTCACAGGAGAAAAAACTTCCTATTCATCGAGAGATTGATTCCCCCTCTCCTCAGAGGCATAACAGTGAGTTTGTTTCTCTGTCTTGTGACACTGGTTGAAAATCTAGACACATAGTTGCTACTAAAGGGTCTGTAGCTTCCCAGAAAGTGAAAAGTGGAAGCACTAGAGTCACAGTACTGGAAGTGAGACTGGAAAGAGGATTTCCTTTGGTCAGGGTCCCTTCCTAGTTAACTCTCATTTATTCTTCAACTCTCAAACATCACCCAGAATCAGGACAAGTCCCCTTGTAGTCTACTCTGTAACCCTCAGTATTTGTCTTCATAACATGTAACAGCTTTCAGAAGTACTGTATACTCGTTTAATGACATTCTTTGGTTGATATCTGTTCCCCACACCCTGCTAACTAAGCTATAAGTTCCAATACAGCAAGGGCTGTGTCTATTTTGATTACTGTTTCATACATATATATGAAACATATAGGCCAGGCATGGTGGCTCATGCCTGTAATCCTAGCACTCTGGGAGGCTGAGGTGAGAGGATCACTTGAGGTCAGGATTTTGAGACCAACCTGAGCAAGAGTGAGACCCCGTCTCTACTAAAAATAGAAAGAAATTAGCTGGACAACTAAAAATAGAAAAAATTAGCTGGGCATGGTGGCACAGGTCTGTAGTCCCAGCTACTCGGGAGGCTGAGGCAGGAGGATTGCTTGAGCCCAGGAGTTGGAGTTTGAGGTTGCTGTGAGCTAGGCTGATACCATGGCACTCTAGTCCAGAAAACAGAGCAAGACTCTGTCTCAAAAGAGAGAGAGAGAGAGAAAGAGAGAGAGAGAGAGAGAGAGAGAGAGAGAGAGGTGTGTATGTTTTAAGGTTTGAATGCTTAGTACATAGTAAATATCATACACACATGTTTGAGAAGATGGATTAGTAAATGAAACAGAGCCAGCATCTTTGGACAGATCTGTCACTTTCCTTGAGACAGAGATGAAAAGGAATCCCTGAATACTTCCAAAACTCAGTCTTAAGGTACATTCCAGGAAACTATAGGAGGCTGAACATAAATGCAAATTGTACTTGCACTTGCTCAGACTAAGAAATGAATTGTTAGTGGACATGGGACTATCAGAAGATAGAATTGGGGTGTATCAATTTTTACAGAAGAAAATCCCAGGATTTCTCTGTGTCCACATACACTCCAGGAAACTGATTTTTGATCTGCATTTTAGGCCTTATTCTCTGGTACCCAAACCTCTAAAATAACACTGGGACAAAAGCACTTGTGCCCGAGGCAATGTTTTGTATTCACAGAATCATATTCCTACTGGAAACATAGCTAATCTGTATTTTCCAACCCCTGAACATTTTGGTGAGGCCTGTGCAATTTACATGCTAACCAATGGTGTTTACAAAACTGAGCCCCATAAAAATCTTTGCTACATATTCCTTTCTTTGCATTCATGGACAACCTTATAGGTCTTGTACAAAAGAACACTACAAATAAATGGAAAGACACTGAGTCCCTGAATGTTTGAAGCAGAATGTTTCCCAGGCTTCTCTCTCCTAGTTGCTCCAACTTGCACACTAACATGAGTAAAAAATTCACTTGTGTTCTGTTAAACCAATAGAGTTTGAAGTTGTTTGCTACAACAGTTGGCCTCCGTGACTAATTGAGTACTGTACTTTGTTATTGCCACAACTGCAAAAATTAGAAGCAAGTGAAGACAGGTGAGATGGGTCTTCTAACAATATTCTGGGGAAAAATCACCAGGAAGATATCAAAGGCAGTAGAGCATTCCTGGAAGGAAAATAGGTACCTGTTTACTAATATTTCATTTCTCTCTATATATTGTAAGTAGATTGGAGATAGGTCCTCATCATCTTCACTTGTAATTCCCCAAAATTACCCAGCAAAGAACTATGCTATGGAGGAATAATGAGTAAATGCTTGATGAATAAATATTATTTTTCTTTTCACAGCAATTACTAATTGAAAGGTGTCTTGATATAGAGAAAACACCTGGATTCTGAAAACAAACATTTCTGGCCATGGGGCCTAATTCTAACATAGTTCTGTAGAAAAGAGAATTTCTGCACAGCTACATGGCTAGCTAAGTAAAAAGGGGGAATTTATTGAATATCTCTTATCTAGAGTTTTCTCATCTTTAAAAGGAAGATTATAACCATTCACTTAGCATAGGATTAAATGGGATAACATACATACAGTTGAAAATCCAAAATCTCACATAAGCACATGGTTAAAGTATATTTAATTGATACTTAAGCAGAAGACAGTATTCTTCTCACGTCATTTATAGACTAACAAAACCACTCAGGGTAGTTTTTATTTATTTTGTTTTTGTTGTTGTTTTGTAATGTTTCTAAAGAACAGAAGGTAGAAAGAAATCATCTTTATGCACGGATACAAATGTACAGTAGCAGAACTCTCTCCTTCAGATTATTTTTATTTCACTTTCTTTTACTCAAATATATTCTAGTTCCATGCATTTATTCCTCAGGCAAAGTCTGAAAGTAAAACCATTATTCATTTTGTCTTCTGATGATAGAATTGGAACAAAAGTAAAATATAGGTTAATTATCAGTTAAATGGTTAAACATTTATTCCATATCAAATTTTGGCAAGAGATAAGTATAAAATAAAACATTTGATGGATACTCGGGATGTTTAACAAATTTTTATAAGGTAAATTTTTTTCTTTGAAATTCATAATATATCCATAAAAACTTGAAATATTTACTTAAAACATCCTCTCTTAAGTCAGTGATTCATTTTCTATTTTCTCACTGAAATTTTAAAGGCTAAAACTTGATTCAGATTAAGTTTGCTCTACAGTCATTTGCTAACCTCCCTACCCCCTGAATGTTCATTTTTACATGTTACAGTGATATAATGTCAAGGTAGTGAATGAGTAGAAAACAAAGACTAAGTTGCCCAGAGACAAGAGATTGTATAGTGAAGTTTAGTTGATGAATTTGCAAAACCTGTGTACTTTATGAATGCGAGACTCTCAGGAATTTTGGTGGCCAACTTTGCCATGTTTTCCCCACCTTTTTTCATTATGTTTGACATTTCTAAAGCAAAGCTTCATTACAGACAAACAATCTATGGCAATAGGCTGGGGAAATGAGACTTAGCAGTAGATGTGGAGAAAGAGAAAGAAGGGAACAAAAAATGAGCACGGAATTGCAATAGGGCTTTGGAGGTCTATCATTTCTGTGTGATATGTCCAGATGAAATATGAAAGACTGTCAGAGAAGGTTCTTAAGATTCCAGAGCAAACTAATTTGTTCTGATGTGTTACTTAAGATCAATAATCTGGTCCTGTGGTTAATACAAAAAGGAAATGACAAAATTGATAAAATATGCCACTTTATATTGCATTTTATAATGGTGCTTATGTATGGTAATAAAGATCATCAAAAGCAAGCTTTGCCTAACCAATAACTAGACAAATCTATAATAATCATCATCATAAAAATGCACATGTAATAGAAATAATTTTCAATTATTCTTATATTTTCAATTTATTTATCTCTTAATCTTCTTTCAGGGACCCCAACCTATGATAGGATACCTGGGAGAAGACAGCAGACCTGGGACAGGAATGGAGGGAGGGAGTTGAAATTTGTCCTTCCCTTAGGACCGAGCAGGAGAATATCTGATCTCTACCTCCAGAACTGCCCCCAAAGTGACATTTTCCTGATGGATTCATTATCACCAAAGGTTAGCTTTCTGATTTTGCAGTTTTATTGTTAACAGGCCTATGGTTAATCAGGTTAATCAAGTTTATTATTTAGTGATGGATAATATGACTTTCATTTAACTATGGCACTTATGTGACAACCAGGACAAAACTCTCTTATTAATCTCCTTAGTGTATTGAATTAGTAACCCGAAGGCTTGAATAAAGACAAAGAGAGATGAGTACTCTGGCAACTTGATTGATTATTGCTGATCAACTGATCACAGATTGAAATTAGCATGTAACTATATTCTTGTCCACCAGATTCATGGTCTCTTCTCCAGTTACTGAGAGATATATGTTGCTCCCTTCTGGCTCTTTGGACTTTCATAGCTCACAGCAGTGGTTCCCAAAAGCAGCTTCACAGAAAAGGCACTAGAATGGGTGCATAAAGATCCACTAAGGATTTGGTTAAAAATACAAATTTCGAGGCCCCATCTTGGACTTACTGAATCAGAATTTCCAAATGGGGAGAATTGGAGTTTTAATTTTTTTATAATCTCCCCAGGACACTCTGATAAGCAGTTCACTTTGGGCCACTCTCCAGGCTAAAACCAATTTCAAACAAAAACGTTTTCACTAGAGAGTACAATATAAATGGGTAGCTTTCTACATAGTAAATTAAATAATATACCAATTTATCTTCCCTAAGATTATAGCCAAGTCACCTCACCTTGGTAATAAAAGGTATCAATAGTTTCTAGACACTTCAGTCACTTATTTAAATTTTCTTATTTCCCTTTAATATATAAATGATACAGCTACTCACATAATTTCTGGGTATATTTTAATAGTTTAATTTCATAATCCTTTTCCCAAGTTTATCATGGGAAAGATTAGTTACCCATAATAGTATTAATAATGCATGCTATTCTTACAGTTAAAATTATCATGAACACACATTTTTCAAGCTTTAGAGGATTGATGAAGATACTAAAAACCTCCTTTTTTATGAGAACAAGGCAAACCAATTTTGCTATATTTAATAACATTTCTGAAACTGATAGCTTCTTTTTGAGAGGATATTAAAAATGCAGAAAACTATCAGTATTATTACATATTATATACTATTATATACATTATGCTATTATAATATATGTTATATATTATTATACATTATTGTTAATGAGAGTTTTCAGTTGAGAATACTGATTTTTATGAAAAATTTTGAGAACATTAAGATATAATGTATGTTTCATAGGTAAGGTTTCTATTATGATTCATGATTTGCAAGATAGAATGCAGAACAAATCAGTAAGAAAGTGTTTTAGGAAACTTTCCAATTATATTTTAGGATTTAGAGGAAAAATATCTTTGAGATTTTACCACTCAGAATTGCAGAAGAAAACTATCAAATACAATTCATTATAATTTAGAAATGGTACAACAGTTCAGTGACATCTGCATTAATTCTCTGAATATTCTAGATCAACATTTTCCAAATGCATTCCATGGCACACTCACTCTGCAAGATGCTATTTCAAAAAGATAAATTTTCCCATGGTAAAATACACTCTATTTCCCTGGATTAGATTAATTTTGCATATTAGCAAATTAAAGTATCTGAAAAATTCTACAACTAAAAAGCCTGCTTAACTCAGCATTTCCTAGATATACTTGATGACAAGATATTTCCATGTAATATTTATTCATATCTGAGGCCCAGGGAACATACATCAGGACACATCAGTGTTTAGGAGGCATAATTTGATTGTTAAGTATTAACAATCTTGGATGTATTTGAGAAGTGGGAGTATATATGACAAATTCTCAATGGAATGATATGAATGAGACATTGCATCTTTTCCAAAGTGGCCCTTAAACACTGTCACATAAAAATTTTTATAATGTCCTTAATGATAGTGTAATGAGCCTTTGGTAGCCAATTAAGAAAAAGAATCCATCTATAGTTAAAAGATAACAGAAAGTATTTAAGTATTGTATTCACTATAACTCTGGTATTCCTAACCAGGAAAAAATACACAAGTTTTTGCTTTCAAGTACAAACAGGGAAATTTAAATCTAGATTTATCTTATTGAAACAGCTTGGATGAATCAGAAAAAGCAATAGCCATTATATTGTATAGTCTCTCTAGGTAATCCAACTGAATTGCAAATATAAATTTGAAGAAAATAAGCATAAATAAATCTGGGCAAACTGAGTCCTTCAGATAATAATAGAACAATCTACTAATATTTATAGCATATTAATTATAAAATAATGCAAATGGTGTTAACTGATCTTTATACAGTACTATTTTATGAAATAGTATTCATTTATATATAAATGACATATTAAGTAAGAAATAATATAACTTAATGTTTGTTCTTTGTCTATAAATGAGTTCATAAATGAGAAAACAAATCTTTAATGAGCTACAGATCAAGATAGTTATCTCTAAATATATGATCACCATACCTATGCCTACTCTTTCTAGATATAACAATACAAAATGGTTACATTTTTTCCTTTTAAGTAGACTTTCTTTTTAGGAATCATTTTTAGATTAGCAGCAAAATTGAGCATAGAGTTTCCATACACCCTCTAACCCATGCATGCATAGCCTCTCCCACTATTAACATCCCCTACCAGAATAGCACATTTGTTATAATCCATGGACCTACATTGACACATGATTATCAAGCAAAGTCCATAGTTTACATTATGGTTCATATTCGGCATTGTACGTTCTATGGATTTTGACAAAAGTATAATGACATGTATCTACCATTGTATTCATGGTATCAAACAAAATACTTACGCTGCCCTAAAATCCTCTGTGCTCTGCCTATTCATCCCTTCCTCTCCCTAATCCCTGGCAATCACTGGTCTTTTATTGTCTCTATAATTTTGCTTTTTCCAGAATGTCATAAAGTTGGAATCCTACAGAATGTAGTCTTTTCAGATTAACTTCTTTCACTTAGTAACATACATTTAAGGTTCATCCATATCTTTTCATGCCTTGAAAGACTATTTTTTTTAATGCTGAATAATATTCCTTTGTCTAGATGTATCACAGTTTATCTATTCACCTATTTAAAGATAGTTTGGTATCTTAACTTGTTACGTTTTTAACTTTATCATAATCTTAACGGGCAGAAGGAACAGAAAAAGTGGATAAGATTGGGTTACTAAGAGCCATCATATATTTTTTCTTTTACTTCTTTCACAACTATCTTTTTCTCCACATAATACATAAGTAATCAAAAGAACAAAGATTAGTGCTGTATATGTAACTAAGTAATGAATAACATGAACACAGATACATCACATCAATATTAAATGCAATTAGTAAATTTATACAATGCAATTTTAATCCACCAAAATTGTTATTACCACAGAAAATGTATTCTACTTCTTAATCTTGTTTCTACCTTCCCTTGCTTTTTAATCAGAATGATGTGTCTCTTTTGTGATTAAGGAGACACCAGAAGGTTTCTTTAACAATTTATTCAAGTGATTAAGGAATAGTCCTTGCCCGATACTTTTAGTATTCTGAGATTGATCTAAGTCAAATTAGTCTTTGTTTATAGAGTATAAATAAAATGGTAGAATGAAAGAGCAAAGACTTGAGTGCCTGCAACCTAAATCATAGCCTATACATACTAATTTTAAAATCATTTAATGAAAAATATTTTAAACTAAATTGCTACTTTGTAAATAACATGTCTGTTTATGAATGATAGGCATTATATTTGGAAGGGGAATATATTTTTATAGTGTTTCTTTGAGGCAAATTTTCATGTCTGAAATCTAAGAGCTAATCAGTTTGATCTGACTGATTCTGAACCTAATTTTGAAAAATATGTTTCAATGCACAAATAAAATATAAACCCTCCAAATTTTCCTTACTGAAAGTAGAAGAATCTGCCAGCAGGAGTATACAAAAATATGAACTTCTGACAGATAACAAGAATTTTTTTTAATTTATCCTTTCATTCCAAACAGCCAAGACATAAAACATCATTGGCATATTATCTTTTCGACTGTAAGAAAATAGGTTAAGGACTTCCTTTTATTCCCTGTGTTATTTGTATATCTGAAAATCAGAAACACTGAAAGTAAAATGTAAACAAGATGGACATTTGGGGGGCTAATTGCATAATGAGGAGATTTGGATAGAATATCTGGTTCTGTGCATTTGAAGAAAGCTTGGTGAAAATAATTAGAGTCACTAACTATAGAAAATTGAAATCCTTTTATACCTTCCCCTTACATCTAGTCTTCTAACCACTTCTTCCAGTGAGATAGAGAGGGACTAGAACTACTTAGGGAAAAGTTTAAAGGTCCAGTGGGAGATTATTTTTGGTGAGATTAATTATACTATATAATAATTATTCTTAGTAATAAAAGAAAGAAAAGTCACATTAGAAATAGCCATCACCATTTTCTCATGAACTCTGGCCTCAATCTTTTTGTTTCTTGATTAGCTTTGATGTTCACTCTCATATTTACCCTCATTCTAAATTTATGAAATGTCACCTTTCTTCTTTCATTTTTCAGTGAAGGGATGACAATGAATTTGACTTTTTTAAACTATAAAATCCATTTGTTCTGTGATATATATGTGGTGGTTACCAGGTCTCTCATTACAAGTACGAGTAATTGAGAGAGAGGTGGATGGTCACTGAGATCAGAATATCAAAACCAGCATAGTAACTGGGTGCTGAGGTCATATATTTGATGTCTTGAAAGCATGAGGTAATAGGAGGTCTTAATGATAAACAGAATGACAGAGTTTGGTGGGTCAGCACAGGAGATTAAAATGTGCCATATTCACGGATGTCAACTACCATCAGGACAATCTTGTCAATATTTGAGTGAGGCAGCTTGAGATTAGATCTGGATGAATTATATCCCAAGAACATGTAAATGATAGAAGGAAGGGCAGCAGATTCTCAAACTACCTAACCAACTGTCATAGGTGATAGTATACTAGAAGGGTTGGAGTCACCAGAAGTGACTGAAGGTGGTCTTTGGGTTTAGAAAATGTTGTAATAAACAACTATTTTGATGCAAGCTTTTCCAAGTGGACTCTTCTTTAAAATGCCATCTTAGAGGAAGCCTCCTCATTTCCTTCTGGTACACAGGTTGAGAAGTTGGTTCCCTGAAGTCAGATAACCCTTCGGTCAAATATTAGTTTCCTCAGGCAGTACTTTGGTGAACTTTGGTTATGTAACCTTTCTAACCCTGAATCTCAGATGTAAAGAGAAGAAAGTAAACATAACAACTCAATTATAAGAATTAAACATGATTACATAGCAAAGTGGCTAAAATACTACATGGCAAACAATAAATGCTCAGTTAAATATTAGATTTTTTTAATAAAAAAAGGATTGCCCTCAGGTGCTCTGAATTTTTAGGTCTATAATTAGGAGCATTCCTGTACCTACTAACTACATGAGGGTGCTCCTATTTTAGCCCAGGCAGCAAGACCTGATGTGAGCTTATCACAATCATTCTAGGCCAAAGCACATTTTCATGAGGTATCTGACTGGGAGGGAGCATCTCCAAAATTAAAGTTGTATACAATGGTAAGTGCTCCCTCTTCTAGTATCTATTCCAGAGCCAGTTTCCAAGAAGTAGATGTGAGTTTGAGAGCCACTAGGTTTACACTTGAATGGGGACCTAAATCCCTGCCCTTAATTCTAAGGGGCTGGGGCAAGGTAAGACTGGATAAGTAAACAAGGACTGTAGAAGCTGGAAAAGAGCTGCTCCCTACAGAAATTAGGAAAATTTCTTCTCCTTAAAGTGACTGTTTATCAGGAGAGTGCAGTCAGGAAAATTTACATGAATTGTCATCTAATCATAATGAAGCTTAAAATCCCCAGAAGTCATGCTCACCTTTTCATCTCATGCCTTGCTTATCATTTTCAGAAGGCCTAAACAGGCCCTGAAAAGTGGTTCATCTCACTATATTTCACATAAGTAAGGCAAGGAAGACAACCTAAATCTCCTGTTCAGGCTCTATCTAAGGAAAGAACAACCAAACATTAAAAGTTATTGCTTCATTTTTTTTAATCTCAGAATATTACAGGGGTACAAATGTTTTGGCTACATGGATTGCTTTTGTACTGCTTGAGTCAAAGTTATAAGTGTACCCATCACCAAGATAGTGTGCAGTGTAACCATTAAGTGTGAATTTACCTGTCCCCTCCTCCCCACTGCTTGGTTTCCACTGAATTTTACTACCATATGTGCATAGGAGTGTTGATCAGTTAGTTCTAGTTCAATAGTGAGTACATATGGTGTTTGTTTTTTCATTCTTGTGATACTTCTCTCAGAAGAATGGTCTCCAGTTGCATCCAGATTTTTGCAAAAGGCATTAATTCATTTTTTATAGCTGAGTAGTACTCCATGATATACACATACCACATTTTATTAATACACTCATGAATTGATGGGTTCTTGGGTTGCTTCCACTTCTTTGCAATTATGAATTGTGCTGCAATAACCATTCTAATGCAAGTGTCTTTTTGATAAAATGACTTTTTTTCTTTTGGGTAAATACCTAGTAGTGGGACTGCTAGATGAAATGGTAGGTCTACTTTTAGTTCTTTAAGGTATCTCCATAATACTCTCCATAGAGGTTGTACTAACTTGCAGTCCCACCAAAAGTGTATAAGTGTTCCTTTCTCTCTCCATCCACACCAGCAGTTATTTTTTGCGTACTTTTTATAAAAGTTATTCTCACTGGGGATAGATTATATCTTATTGTAGTTTTATTTGTATTTATCTGATGATTAGTGACGTTGAGCATTTTTTCATATGTTTATCAGCCATCAGTCTACCTTCTTTTGAAAAACTTCTGTTCGTGTCTTTTGGCCACTTTTTAATGGAGTTGTTTGATTTTTTTTCTTGCTGTTTCACTTGAATCTTTATAGATTTTGGATATTAGCCCTTTATCGGATGTATAGCATGCAAATATTTTCTCCCATTCTGTAGGTTGTCTATTTGCTTTATTGTTTCCTTGATTGTCCATAAACTTTTTAATTTAATTGAGTCCCACTTATTTATTTTTGTTGTTGCTGTGATTGCCCTTTGGGGTCTTCTTCACAATTTTTTTGCCTAGGCCAATATCTAGAAGAGTTTTTCCAACATTTTCTTCAAAATTCTTATGGTTTCATGTCTTAGATGGTCTGTTATCCATTGTGAGTTGATTTTTGTGAGTGGTAAGAGATATGGATCCTGTGTAAATCTTTTACATGTGGTTATCCAGTTTTCCTAGCACCATTTATTGAATAGGGATTCCTTTCCCCAGTGTATGTTTTTGTCTGTTTTGTCAAAGATCAGATGGCAATATGTGGATGGTTTTATATCTGGGTTCTCTGTTCTGATCCATTGATCAAGATCTCTATTTTTGTGCCAGTACCATTGTATTTTGCTTACTATAATAGCCTTGTAGTATAGCTTAAAATCTGGTAAAGTGATGCCTTCAAATGTTCCTTTTGCTTATGATTACTTTGGCTATTCTGGCTCTTTTCTGGTTCCAAATAAAGCATAAAAAATTTTTTTCTACATCTGTAAAAAATAAGATTGGTATTTTGATAGAGATTGAATTGAATCTGTAAATCACTTTGGCCATTATCTCAAGACAAGCAAAATGTCCATACTCTATAGGGGTCAGATTATTATCAATTCCTCCTCCATGACAAGCAGGAACCTAGAAGCAAGACAGACTAGCCTGAGTTGCAGTGAAAGAAGCTAATTTAGGTAAACTGATGGGCAAAATTAAAAGCCAAGGTTCAGCATGCAGATAAATCAATAATTTGAAAGCAAGAACTCAGGCATAATTTAATAAATGGAAATCAAAAAAAGAGTGAAGGTTCTAAGCCAAGGCATGACATAGGTGGAAGTCATTAAAAAGGTTGGGCAGAATGAATACTGTATTTCACAGATCAAAATCATGAGATGGAGTAAGAGTTTCATTCTGTATATAGCACAGTCAGGAAATATGCCTTTAATTTAAGTGGTAAGAGACTTAGGAATGAGGTACTACTAATACTTTATACAGTTATATGAAAAATGACTTTTAATGAGAAAGTTTAACTTTTATCCATATCCATGCTGACTAGTCAATCTCATCCAACTTAATGGTTAGTATGAAAGTCAAAACAAGTCTCTCACTTCTGCCAAATGTTTTCCTTTTCCAAAAGAGCCCTGTATCTCCTTATCATGCATGACAAATTTAAATTGCAGAAAATTATTTCCACTTGCTCTACATTATAAAAATACAATGAGCAATGAACCAACTGTTGCAAAATGTCACAGATGTGTGAGAAAACCACAGGGTTAGAAACTCAATGCCACATTATCATCCTTGATCGTGAACTAGTTAATTTTTTTCATTTCACCATAACAGGTAAGCTTGTTCTATGTTATTCCTATCAATTTATAACATGGATACTAGTCCTCTCCATGTCAAGGGAAAAGAACGAGGTATATAAAATGCCAACTTAGATGGAGAACAATGCTAATGATAAGTGCTAATGCAGCATGTAAGAAACTGTTCTACAATTAATTTAAGAAAGTCAGGGGGAAAAAGGGGATGAGTATATTCACACCTAATGGGCGTGGTGCTCACTGTCTGGGGGATGGACATGCTTGAAGCTCTGACCAGGTGGGGCAAAGGCAATATCTGTAACCTAAACATTTGTACTCCCATAATATGCTGAAATTAAAAAAAAATCTAGAAAAAAAAAGAAAGAAGAAACAAACTACTCAAAATTTACTACTAACCCATTAAATCAAAGTTTGTAATGCTGGATAGAGCTGCACTGGAATGATTTTGCTGTTGGATTGACTTAAATAACAAAACCAACTATTCAGACAGATGCAAATTCTCCTATTGCTATAATAAAAGGGTAGCTGGAAGCTTCAAAGTACTCTTCTCAGCTAATACTGAGCCATCAGAAAGTGTTCTTTGTTGAGGGTTCAAAACAAGATAAAATATTAGAAGCATTTAAAAGCATTTTTCCTTTCACACATCAATCTTCAGAACATAAAGTCACTGAATTTCTGAAATATCCTTCACCAGGAAAATAATGTACCAGAATTTGAAATACATATTAAAATGCTATAAAGCATAATCCAACACTCACAACCATGAGAGCTATGCCTGATAAAAAGTTATTCTTTGGAAACTGCGAAAGGCTTTTTTTTTTTCATAATTAGAAATATACACATGGACAGGCCATTTCTAACTTAGAAGCTTCTGATTTGGGGGACTTAAAATAAATGATCAGCTATTTTCAGAAAAAAGGATTGGCCATCCATTGTGGTGATATCTGGTGTTCATTTGATAGCAGAAGACAAGTAGGCTGGAAAAACCCCGGAAGGAGCAATAAATAAATGAACAGATTTAGAAATAAATGTGCTATAAACAAGCATTTCTCAAATACACATTAAAATGCAGATTCTGATTTATTAAGTATAAGATGGACTGAGATTCTGCCTTTCTAACATGCCTCAGGTGTTACTGATGCTGCTAGTCTGGGGAACACACTTTGAATGGCAGTTACAAAGAAATAAAAAGGTAAATCAACATCATAGAGAGGAGCTTTTTTTTTTGTTTTTTCCTGAGTCTGCCTACATCAATAGCTTTCAGACTTGACTGCAAATTAGAAAAACCTGAGGAGCTTTCAAAACTCCCACTGCCAAGGAAGAGTTTTGAAATCCCAAATTAATGAAGTAGTAATCATGAGGAGTAGTACCTGAGCATCAGTACTTGCTGAAGCTCCCAAGTGATTCCAAGGTGCAGCCAAGATTGAGAACCACTGGGCTAGATTGGCTTTTAACAGTTTAACAAGCAAAATTTACCCAGCTCTTCTTAACTTTAGTTCAGTGACCAAATTCTTGAACAGATGCCATGATCACTAAAAACATAAGCAAAGGAAAATCAAGCAAAACCCTCAGCTCTGTTTGCATCATTTCTTGCCAGTGTTCCTTAGACCACTTGACAGTGACTTTTCGGGATGAGGTCCACACATGCCCTCTCATCATTTACTCAGATGGATGCACATTGTACTGGCCCTCATTCACTATAGTTTCTAGGAAAGAAAAACAGAGCATTCGGAACATAAACTGCTGTTAATTGACACACACACACACAGTGATTGATAATGCCTTCTTCAGCTTCATATTGAATATAGAAACAACTTCATTCTTCCCATCATTACAGAAAAGCAACACTTTATGTAACATCTATATTGACAAAGGGAAAAAAATGCTAACAGCAGCCTGAAGAAAAGGAAAACAAGATTAAGCTATAATTATAATAGTGTTGTCAATATCTTGGTCTGCAAACAAGGCAGGACTATAGAAATAAGCTTTAATTAGACTGCAATTTTTCACACTGCTGAACATTATCACAATAAAAACCCATTATGGATATGAAACATTTTATATACTAATGCATGTTTCTCTATTAATGTGTGATAATTAAAAAACAAAGAGATTCTTGTCCAGTGATGTCTACAACAAAAGTTTTAAATGTTGCATAGCAACAGCAAGTTAAAATTTCTTCTTTTAAAATTCATCCTAGTACTGATTATACTAAAATAAATTCTCCCATATTCTGCCTATTTGGTCACTTATTCTGTTAAATATAAATTTCATTCATTTATTCATTTACTATCCCTTTATTCAACTTATTGATTAAATGTTCACTGTATCAGGTATTCTGCTACACTCTGGGGATTGAGTGGTGAGCAAAACCAGACAGGGTTTCTATCTTGTTAGAGTTTACAACACAGAGGTACAGATAGATATTTCTAAAAAATTCACAGTGTCAAATATAAAATCACAAAATTGCAGCTGTGACAAATGCTTAAAAGAATAAAATAAAGCAAGGGATATCTGTGATATGAGATTCTAATAGGGAGTTTGGCCTGTTAGGAGAGGTCAGGGAAACTTTTCCTGAAGGAATAACACTTAACGTGCAATCTAAAGAATAGTCTGTTTCAGTTTGACAACAAGGAAAGAGAAGAATTCCAAGTAGCATTCCAAGTAGAGAGAGCTGCAGGGACAAAGGTAGATGACAGAAGGCACCATGGCAGGTAGGATGGATGAAAGTGGGCCACTGGAGCTCTGGCAGGACCAGAGGGAAGGAGGATAATGTACAACTAAACTGTTGTTCTAAAAGATGTCCCTGCCTGCATCTTCAATTTGGAAAATATTTCTCAAGATGGATATGGGTGGACAAGACAAATGAGGAGGTCAAATTTACAAAGTATAATTAAATGCCGGGGGCTATATAGAAGTATATAGTAAATGTAGCTTCCTCCAATTCACAGCTCTCCCTTTTCAGACTTTTACATAATGATTACATTAGAAGATTATAAGAGGTAAAAGTAAAAATGATCCTAGAGATTAGACTCATACAATAATCTTAATATAATAACTCTATGTTCTATATGTTTCTGTTTTCTTTGCAATGTTTTAAATTCAATGACTCTCATTCAATGTGAAGGGAACAATATTATTAAGCTTTGTAAGTAAATGGTAACATGAGTTTATATATGGCTAAATGTATGTGAACAGAAATGAAGCATATGGGAGACAATTTTAACATAAGAGAGGTTTGGTTGTAGGGCCAAGAAAATACAACCCATGAGGAGATAGGGCCAAGATGGTGGACTAGGAGCAGCCTACATGCACTGCTCTCGAGGACAGGATTGAAAGTTTCAAGTAGATGGCTATCTACGGATGGACCTTCTTGGAGAGAGCATTGTGACACATCAGGGAAGTGATGCGAGACACTAGAAAGAAGGAAGGAGAAATGGGGTGACTGATCCACTGGGCAAGATTGGAGGGTACCTCAGGGAGGCATCCACACAGGGAAAGGATAGAAGGAGAGAACTCTGGGGCTCCATGAACTCCCACGAACACTGCAACCTGAGCATCAAGGGCCCCACCAGCGCCACAGACCTCAGGACTGGATCAGGGAGACTCTGCGGTGACACTGCACCAGTCAGCAGGCACAGCAGGGACCCAGTGGCTTCTGTTCCTGGGTTGCTACAACTGACACAATTTTGAGCTCTTGGGTCCAGAGCACCTGGTCTACATAGTGATTGGCTTTGCTTCAACCACCCCCGCATTGCCTCTGCTGGGCTGGGAAGAGAGCAGGGAGAATGGATATTCTCAGGCATCCTGTGACTGGGAGCTGAGTACCCCTTCTCACCACAGGGGATTCAAACAGAACAAACACCACTAACACCACTTGAAAAACCCCACAGCAACTGCCTCAGTAAGACTTACCAACATGAGAGAGCCTCAGCCACCCAATGGCCTGGCCCTGCCCCTGAGGCTCCCCAACCACCACCCCATTCCTGCAGCCATGGCCCTGTGGCACTGACTCTATGGCTTCCACCTGCTGCCTGGTGGGATCTGCCCTGCAGTCCAATGCTCCCACATGGACCCACTGGCCGCGTGCTGGCATTGCACCTGGACATAAATGAAATGAACGCTCACAACCCTGACCCATATGACCACTGCCTAGATAGCCTCACCCAGCTGCTGCTGCCATGGCCACAGAGAGACCCAGGCAGAGTAATCTCCCACAAAGCCAGCTTCCACGGAGAGGGACTCACCCAACCCCCTGCCAGAGCTTCCAACAGCAGCCTGCAGAACCACCTGCAACCCTGCACAAAGATCATCCAGCACCAGCTTGGACTGTGACAAGGGAATGGGACAACACAAAACAGCTGCATTACAGGCTCTCAGTGCATCCAGCCCTCTCCTGCTGGGTCAGTCTTCCAGAGTAGGACACAAAAGCACCATCTAAAGACCCCTCTCCTTCTTCTAAGTTAGAAAGTTCCCAGTTAAAGAGAACCAGTATCCCACAAACCTATCCACTCTGAGCTGAGAGAAGAGGTCTCAGATGAGAATAAACAAGAAAAAGAATTCAGGCAACATAAAAAAACAAGCTAGTTTGACACTCCCAAATGATCACAATAGATCCACATTAATGGACCCCTACCAAAATTATCAAAATGTCAGAAATGGAATTCAGAATATGGAAGGCAAATAAGATGAATGGGATTGAAGAGAAAGTTGAAAACCAATACAGAGAAGCCAAGAAAATATTTCAGGACATGAGTGAAAAAAATGAAAACATTGCTAAAGAAATAGACAATATAAGAAAGGAAATAGAAATGAAAGAGTCATTTAGGGAATTTAAAAATATAGCAGAAAGCTTCAACAGAAGGCCAGACCAAGCAGAAGAAAGAATCTCAGAGCTTAAAGACAAGGCTTTCAAACTAACCTAGTCATTCAAAGATTTAGAAAAACAATAAAGAAGAATGGACAATCACTCAAGAGAAATATGCGACTATGTGAAATGAGCCAATATATGAATAATAAGTAGAGGGAGAAGAAGAAAAAGGGAGAAGGGGGGGAGAAGGAGAAGGGAGAAGAAGAAAAAGCAAAAGCATGAAAAACCTGTTTGGGAGAATTATTGAAGGAAACTTCCCTGGTATCAACAGAGATTCAGATATTCAGATACAAGATGGTCATTGAACACTGAGAAGATTCATAGCAAATAGGGCATCACCAAGATACACTGTCATCAATCTTAGGACTCTGTTTAGATGTATGTCCCTTCTCCACCTATCACTCTTTTGACAACAGAAAAGAAACCAAACTCTGCAAAATAATTTAAAGAAGTTTATTCTGAGCCAAGTTTGAGGACTATGGCCTAGAGCTATTCCCAAGAAGCCTTCAGCAAGTGGACTCACTGTGGAAGGATTATAGTCCGGTTTTATGCATTTCAGTGAAACAGGAATTATACATAAAATTGTACATCAATACATGGAAGGCATACATTGGTTTGGCCGGAAAAGGTGGGATATTTCAAAGGGTGAGGGAGGCTTACAGGTAATAGGTGGATTTAAAGATTCTTTGATTTGTAATTTGCTTAAAAAGTGAAGCTTTGTCTAAAGACTTGGAATGTTTTAAATTAAGATAAAGAAGTCTATTAATCAGAGACAAGCCACTGGCCACATACCCAGACTCAAGTGATTTGTTATGTAAATTGAGGACCTACAGTTGTGGTTCAAGCTTTGTCTTGCATAGCCTTAGGCCTGTTAATGAGTTACAAAGGATATCTTCAAGAAGGGAGGGGGCCAGGGTGAGGCAAGTCTTACCTCCCTTCTCATAGCCAGCAACTCAGTTTTAGGATATTCCTTCGGCCAAGATGGAGTCCATTAAGTCAGCTGGGGGCAGCCTAAGTGTTTATTTTAATACTTCTCTTGGAAGAACGGTCTCCAGTTCCATCCAGGTTAATACAAGAGGTATTAGTTCACCATTTTTATGGCTGAGTAGTACTCCACAGTGTACATATACCACATTTTATTAATCCACTCATGTATTGATGGGCACTTGGTGTGTTTCCACATTTCCTCAATTGTGAATTGTGCTGCTATAACATTTGGGTGCAGGTGTTTTTTTATAAAATGTCTTTTTTTTTCCTTTGGGTAAATACCCAAGAGTGGGATTGCTGGATCCAATGGTAGTTCTACTTTTAGTTCTTTGAGGTATCTTCATACTACTTTCCTTACAGGTTGCACCAGTTATCACAAGAATGGAAAAACAAACGCCACATGTACTCACCCTTAAATTGGAACTAATCAATCAACACTTACACGCACACATGGAAATATACTGATCGGAAATCAAGCAGATGAGAGGGAGGAGGAGGGGATGAGTAAATTCACATCTAATGGGTACAGTAACTTTGACTCAAACTGTACAAAAGCAATTTATGTAACCAAAATGTTTGTACCCCCATAATATTCTGAAATTTAAAAAAAGCAACATACAGAGAAAGCGGCCACATGACAACACAGGCAGAGATTGGAGTGATGCCACTATCAAAGAACACCAAGGATCGCTGGCTACCACCAGAAGATAGGGAGGGGTAAGAAAGAATTCTACAGAGTCTCACAAGGAGTGTGGACCTGCTGACACCTTGTTTTCAAACTTCTAAACTAAAGAACTGTGAGAGAATAAATTTCTGTTATTTTAAGAAAAAAAAAGCTGCTGTAAACATTTGTGTACATGTTTTTCTGTGGACATAAATTTTCAGTTTATTTGGGTAAATACAAAGATGTACAATTGCTGGACCATATGGTATGTTTAGTTTTTAAAGAAACTGCCAAACCGTTTTCCAAGGTGGCTGTACCAATTTGCATTCCTCCTGCAGTGAATGAGAGTTCCTTTTGTTCCACGTCTTAGCCAGCATTTGGTGTTGTCAGTATTTTGGATCTTCACCATTTTAATGTAGTGGCAGCTTATTGTTATTTTAATTTCCAATTCCTTAATAATGTATAATGTTGAGCATCCTATCTTTTGCTCATTTGCAGTCTGTATATTTTCTGTAATGAGATATCTGTTCAGTTATTTTGCACATTTTTAAATCAGGTTGTTCACTTCTTAATATTCAGTCTTTAAGAGTTCCTTGTATATTTTGGGTAGCAATCTATTAGTTATGTCTTTTGCAAATATTTCCTCCTAGACTGTCACTTATCTTCTCATGCTGTTGGTGGTGCCTTTGACAGAGCAGAGGTTTTTTAATTTTAAAAAATTATGTCTCTTATCAAAAAAAGATTTTATTTTAGTTCATACTTTCATGATCCAACATATTTATATTTTTTTGCTATATATTTTAATTGCCTTTACACCAAATAGAATAGCTCAATAGAGGCAAGGATGGCTGGGATGGAGGGAAGGAAAGAGAAGGCAAGGTTGAAAAAAATTGCCTTGAATTGATTAGATATACACTTAAGATCACAGAACAGAATTTGTATTTTCAATAGTAAATTACATAAAAATATTCTGATATGCCTCAAGTATAATCCAAATACTGTGGATTAAAATAATAAATTGGTTGTAAAAGAAATAATGTATAAAGTTTTTCTGTGGTCATTTTTGGTGTTATCAATCAATATCTAACCTTAATGGAAAGGAGATTTTTCTGGTTACTGTAGGAGTTTTATCACACAAAAAAGTTATCTCTTAAGTAACTTATAATCATTGTCAGAAAAAAGGAAAAAAAGAGAATACATAATAATTGTAGATGCTATAGAAAATATTTTAGTTTAAGGCAATTAGTCACTTTAGTTGATTATAAAATATCACTAGCATTTGAAATTTATGCCATCCTAAAATAATGAAATTTATGACATCTTTTTGGTAAAAATGAAATATAAATGAAAAAATAACCAATTTATTTATTTCTTAGTAATTGTAATTCTTTTTATTAACAGCCAATCTTCACTGGAATTAAGCTTATTTTTATATTATCATAAAAGAATTAGACCTGGGATTATTGTCTACCCAGAGGGCAATGAAATCCCTCTTCTAAATATATGCTTCCTCTCATTTAATAATTTGTTATTGCTAAGATGCAAATCTGCACTCTTTATAACTCTATAAAAGGGATGAATGTCCTCCACTCTTTCAATAGCCAAGTATTCAAATGGGTAAAAGTAGGTTCTAGGTAGAATGTATTGCAATTGATATATTTCTTCCTTCATTGGGGAGGAAAATTTTTAACAATAGAAAATATCTATTTTCCAACCTACCTTCCAGATACACATGTAACAGAAGAAGTGGCTTGAAAAAAGGGCAAAAATGTTTTATGTATCTCTAAAACATCCCCCACTCCTTTTGGAGAACTAGGACCTGCATCCCTGCCTCAGGCCAGTGGTCGGAAGGGCAGGGGAGTGTCCCTTGTTTTTTGTGACACAGAAGATAGAATTATTTTGGGTGGAGGTCATGAGATAGTCTTAGCTGAAGAAGGGTCTATGGGATTAATCTGAACCTTTAAAAGCTCGGCACTTCTGCTCATAAGCCAGATGTTTGTACTTTGAGGCAGGAGTCTGCCAACCTTCTCATTTGCCTGAAAATTAATACACTCCTTTTTCTTTCTGCTCAAACTATTTGTCCTCGCTCTTCTGATATGGCCTCAGGGACAAGTGCTGAAATTTTAGTAACATACACACAAGTCTTTCCCCAAGTATACTTCCACCTTTGTCTCTAAGCCCACTAGTATTTTCAGACTATAAGCAGACTCTAAAATTTATCTTGCCCATTTCCAAATTGAGATCCATTGTTGTGTTATATGGAGTGCTTGGAGTAACACCATTCTGTGACTACTATTATTCTAGAAGAAAAAATCATTGAAGTTACCTTAAACAGTTCAGGCTGCTATGATAAAAATATCATAGATGGGGTGGCTTAAATAACAGACATTTGTCTTATGGTTCTGGAGACTTGGAATTTCAAGATCAAGGTGCTGGCTGATTGAGTTCCTGGTGGAGGGCGTCTTCCTGGTTATGTCCTTACAGGGTGTAGAAATAGACAGAGTGTGGGGTGGGGCTCTCATGCAAGAAAGGCTCTCTTGCGTTTCTCCTAAGAGGGCACTAATCCCATCATGAAAACTCCATCTGCATGACCTATGTACCTCTTAGAGGCCCTATATCCAACTACCATGACCTTGGGAATTAGGAATTCACCATATGAATTTTAGAGACACAAACATGCAGTCCATAATAGTAGTCCATTGAAGATTTCTGGTAATAGAATAAAGCAAAAGTATTTATTCAAAATTTTTTCAAAAAAAAATAGTCCTCAAACTCATGGCATTAAAAATTAAAGTAAAATAATGTAATATTATATTTAATATTTATAATTTTGACTTGCATTAGAATAAGTAGAATTGTATATACAACCAAAAAATATCAGTTACTTTCACACCTACTATTAATATGTGGTTCTAATCAAAAAGATAGGTAAGAAAAATTTTGGTGAGGATGTGCAAAAATTAGACCCCTCATACCCTGCTGGTAAAAATGTTAAATGTTTGCAGCCACTTTGGAAAATAATCTGGTAGTTCCTCAAACAACTAAACATAGAGCTACCACAAATGTTCATAGGAAGATTTTATAATAGCTAAAAAATAGGAAAAAAAACCCCACAAATATCCATCAACTGTTAAATGGATAAATAAAATGTAGATATCCATTCGATGGAATATTATACAGCCATAAAAAGGAATGAGGTACTGATACATGCTATGATATGTATGGACCTTTAAAACATTATGCTAAGTGAAAAAAAAACAGTCACAAAAAAACCAAGACCATATATTGTATGATTTCATTTATATTAAATGTCAAAAATAGTCAAATCTATAGGGCATAGAGATTAGTGGTTGTCCAGGGCTTAGGGGAATGGGGAGGTAGGAGGTAGGGAAATGGCTCAGGGTTTTCTTTGGAGTAATGAAGTGTTCTATAATTGATTGAATGCTTAATTCTGTGCATTAAGATTTACACATTAGATTCTGCATTTTAAATTTTATATATAATGTGTGTGTGTATGTGTGTGTGTATATATATATAAATAAAG
This sequence comes from Cheirogaleus medius, assembly GCA_008086735.1. Lineage (NCBI taxonomy): Eukaryota > Metazoa > Chordata > Mammalia > Primates > Cheirogaleidae > Cheirogaleus > Cheirogaleus medius. The sequence continues at coordinate 130,674,686 of VBSM01002608.1, forward strand.
CTTTAAAAGTATTGCTTACGAGGGACTATTCTAGCCCCTGAAGACAAATGCAGGCCTTGTTCCCATGGAACTTATGTTGGAGAATATGAATACCAATAAGAAATACATACATAATATAGCATAACATATTGTTATATAGTGAAAATGCTAGAAAACAAATGGATCAGGGCAATGGTATAGAGGGTGGTAGGTGGTGGACGGATGTTTTAGATAGTACAGAGGAAACCTCTATAAGGGTGACATTTGAATTAAGACCTGATTAATGGGAAGGCGCAAAATAGAACAATATAGGAGGAAGGTGATCCATTCAAATACAAAGGCTCTAAGTACAAAATGAGAAAATGAGTTCAAACAACCCCAAGGAGAAGAATAAAGCTGGGAAGGCAGGGAAATCATACCCTGTTAATCTCAAACAGTTTTATTAGATATCTCCAAGAGTAAAAAGTCATATTAAATGTTTAACAGCATCATTTAATAGTGTGGTAGTTCAGCTAAATATCATGTATTATTTGCTTTAAGTTAATGTGAAAATTGTCAAAGAGATTCAACTTTAGATGCCATTAGGGAATTGGTTTTTATAAACACATCACTCTCTAGATGGAACAAAAATTACAATTCTATGAATAACATTAAAATAGTAGTTAAAAATCAAATCAACATGATTCAGCAATGTCAAGAACATTTTCTATATTCAGAGTTTATTCCACTGAGATTAGTGTACCAGGTAAGGCATTGGAAGGAAACAAAAGGCATAATCAGATTGGATAATTGAAAGAGTATTTAATAAGGGAACTTATTATAAAAGTGTGAGCAGGGTTAAGGGAGAACACAAGAGATTGCAGGATCTCTTGTGTTCCCATGGAACTTGTTCCCATGGAAATTATGTTGGAGAATATGAATACCAATAAGAAATAATACATAATATAGCATAACATATTGTTATATAGTGAAAATGCTAGAAAACAAATGGATCAGGGCAATGGTATAGAGGGTGGTAGGTGGTGGACGGATGTTTTAGATAGTACAGAGGAAACCTCTATAAGGGTGACATTTGAATTAAGACCTGATTAATTAAGACCTGATTATTAACTCAGGCTAATAACATCAGGGAGCTGGGCACCACCACTGTCTTTAAGCCTGATGAGGAGGTAATAGAGACTGGTTACTGGATGTGGGGGGAGAGAATGAACTAGAGAGAAAAAGGGTAGAGATGGCCACCTGAAAGAACTATGATCTTTAGTTAGGGATTCAGCTAGCCAATGACAGAGCTATTAGAGTGAGTTGAGTTCATAAGTATCCTGACCTCACTCTCCTCCCTCCCACAGATCTGCTAGAGTTTCCCACAGACAAAAACTAACCTGAAGCTAACATGCAAACAAGTCTGCTGACGTAGTCCACGGAATTCACCCTCCTAGAGCACAGAACAGAGTTTAAAAAAAAAAAATTAGATACCAGGCTGAGAGTAGTGGCTA
>VBSM01002608.1:130676257-130688025 GCA_008086735.1 Cheirogaleus medius
TGGGCATCAAATCATCATTCACTTATTCAAAGGAGCTTGCAAAATGGCAGCCACTGTATAAATTACTGACAACTCAATGCATAGCTCTCACTTTCAAGCTGTTTACTTACACTAGTGGGAATATTGTCACATTAACAGAGGAACAGATATAGGAGGTATATAGAGATAACTCTATGAGATATACATATATAGAGAGATAGATATACATATACATAAAATCTATTTTAGCTACAGTTATATATGTGTATGTGTATATCTATAACACCATGGGTTGAATATTTGTGCCTCCCCCCACAAAATGCATATGTAGAAATACTAACACCCAAAGTGATGGTACTAGAAGGTAGTGTCTTTTGGGAGACAATTAGATCATAAGGGCAGAGCCCTAATGAATAGACTGGTACCCTTATAAAAGAGGCCTCAGAGTGTTGCTTTTTCCCTTCTGCTATGCAAGGATGATGTGAGAACGTACCATTTATGAGCCAGGAAAGAGGCCAAAATCAGGCACTAAATCTGCTGCTAGCACCTTGATATTAAACTTCCCAGTCTCCAGAAAATAAATTTCTGTTGTTTATAAGCTATTAAATCTAATCTATATTTTGTTACAGTAGCCCAAATGGACTAAGTTATTTATGTATGTATGTATGTATTTTTAGGTTATTAAGTATGAAATGTCCAATTCCTTAAGTACTAAGTTTGACAGTTGATATCTCTGACATTTCACATTGACAATTCTTGTTTTATTTTTATTGTGAAGGTACATCCTCAGTCATTCAAACACACATTTTAGCTTCTGATTAGCTTTCAAAAAATTTTTAGAGCAATTTTTGTGAAACCATGGATAAGTCAAAAGCTTGTGTTATGGTCAAATATGAGTTCCTTACTGGAACCAATGCAGCACAGACAGCTCAAAATATCAATGAAGTGTTTGGGAAGGATGTGGTTAATGAACGCACATTACGTCAATGACTTGAGAAGTTCTGTTCTGGTGATTTTAATCTTGAAAATGAGCCATGTGGGCAACCTGAGACCAAGGTAGACAAGGATGAGCTGAAAGCTGTAGTGGAAGTGAATCCATCTCAACCTATCTGTGAATTAGCATCAAGGTTTGATGTTACTATTCCAAAAATACTGAACCATTTGAAACAAATACACAAGGTAAAGAAGCTGGGCAGATGGGTTCCACGTGAATTAAATGAGCGCCAGCAGACAATTCATCTCGAAGCTAGTCTTTCTTTGCTGTTATAACATAAAGGTAAACCATTGCTACACTGTATTGTTATGTGCGATGAAAAATGGGTTTGTTTTTTTTTTTGACAACTGCAAGCATTCGGCACAATGGTTGGATAAAGATGAAGTGCCGAAACACAGTCCAAAACTGAATATTCATCAAAAAAACCAACGGTATCTATTTGGTGGCCCAGTGCTGGTATTACCCACTACAGTTTCATGAAACCTGGTCAATCAATTATGGTGGATGTCCACTGCAACCAACTGAATGAAATGATGAGGATGTTTGCAATTAAGCAGCTGAGACTGATCAATAGAAAGAGGCCAAACCTCTTGCAAGATGATGCTCGAGCACATGTTGCACAAACCGTGCTGTTCAAACTATAGAAGCTGGACTTAGAAACTCTGTCATCTACCATATTCACCAGACTTTGCACCAACTGACTACCATTTCCATGCTTTGGACCACTTCTTGCAAGGACAAATATTCACTTCTCAACAAGGTGTAGAAAATGCCTTTCATGATTTCATGGCCACTCACTCTCTAGGCTTCTTCACAAGCTACTGTTGAGATGGCAAAACTGTGTCGACAGCTTAGGCACATACTTTGCTTAATTGTACTGCTTCTTGTTGGAGATATAATAAACTACACTTTGATTTTAAATAGGGCATTTCATATTTAATGACCTAATATATATTGTATATATATATTATATATCCATACCTTGCATCAGTGATTCTAAACTTTTTCTACCACAACCAGAACACATACATGGCATTAACATGTACAACACATTTTCTCATAAGTAGATTAAATAGCCAGGTTTATGACCAATTTCTCCAATTTCCTGTATTTGTGCTGTAATTCCAATGTTATATTTCACATTCAAAAACTGATCTTTAAATGCAAGGGAAAGTAACATAATTGTAATAATCATCTGATAAATTATTCTAATTTGTAATTTATTCTAATTTTTGTAATTTTTAGTAGTTTATCTGTTATTAATATTAGTTTATTTCTTGCAACACAGTTGTGATGCAGTGAGTCTCAACTTCATTGTTTAGAACTGCTAACCTACACTATACTATTACCTATACTACATTAAGTTCATAACCAACAGAGTAGACACAGATTGTCACTCTTCCAGTTATGCAAATAACAAAATTCCCTTTTGTTTCTCTGGTTTCCAACTCTTTACCTACATGCCAGTATTTAAAATTAAAACCCATGTTAACATGATTATTAAAAGTATTCAGAAGCACAAAGCTTCCAGTGATGTGCTGATTCCAGAAAGGGGAAAATTCAGGCAAGACATTAGAATAAAGGTTTGCTAGCCACTTCAGAATGCCTCCATGATAGAATATTGGTCTATGGACTATGTGCATAAAAATTATTTGATGGGTGGAGATAGTAACTCTCTCATTCACCCTGTCAAGAGCTTCACTTTCATGTTCCATAATGCAAATAGAGTTATTAAAATGAATATTATCCTGCCTTGTGCATTAGAACATGCTTATTTTATTAAACCATAATTCAATGATCTGTGGTATTCATACCTCCCATTTTGCTTTGCCTAATTATAGACCATGTAGAAAATATAAAGAATGCACACAAGATGTATTATTATTAGTTGCAAGGGTTCTAATATTTGTTTATCCTATACATGAAAAGATATGGCAAAAATGTGATACCATGCCCAAAGTGGTGATAGAATAAAGCTCAAAGAATCTATGGCACATTGTGTGTCGGGGAGTGGGTATATGTGTGTGATTGTAAGAGAGAGAGACAGAGAGAGACTATACAACCAGAAACTTTCACCACATCATTTCCATATAGGTTTTTGTTTATGTTAATAGCACCATTTGAAACAGTTGAATATAGTGAAATGAGAGAGTAGCTATGAAGGCTTACTGGCCATCTTCACAGTCTCCCAGAAACATAGAAATCTCTCCCTGGTAAGCTTTTTTTAAATATTAACATCTTTCGGAGTCAAGTGTTTGATTCTCCCTGAAACTTAGAGCACTATTGTCCCAAGTGGAATTCACTATCTCAAAATAAAATATTGTATCAAATTGCTAGCTTCCATGAGTGAGCAATCCCACTTCATGTTGTCATGAATGCTTGAGGAGCTGCTAAACATTTTGCAAGTTCAGTTGATGTTCAGAACAAATGATTCACAATAATCAGGAGCTCAGGGCTTAGATAAATCGAAACATTTTATCTTTGCAGGAAATCAACCTAAGCTAATCAAATCAAACTCGGAACCGTAGTAAATATTTGATGAATAATTAGGCTTTAATTCTTTCTTGGTTTTGTGATGCATTAATGGCATTTGATTTAAGGGGTTATAATTTCAGTCTGTATTTTCCATGAGATCTAAAATTAAATTGAGTCATTGAGACTGACAGTTTTATTCTTACTTCAAAAAAGCATTTGACTTGGAAGGAAAAGATCTCAAGAAGACATTATTTTTTAAACTATAAATCAACTAAGCTGGATCCTCTCAATTTTTTTCCTTGAAATCAAAGCCAATTAAATTTCAAACTCAGCAAAAAGTGTTGGTATGTCATTAGTGAGAGCAAAATATTTTTGATTTCACAGAGCACATAGCAGTACAAATGGGCTAAAAGGACTTGCCCCAGGTTTATAGATTTGCATCTCCATTGTTTAAAGCTACTTTTAAACACCACTTTCATCCTGTCAGTCAAAATATTATTATATCAGAATATTTTTCTTCACCATTTAGTATCAAGATTAAAATCAATGAACTACTATATTCATAAATTAAAAATTTCATGTTTATGTTTTTTGTTTAATGATTCATTATCTTAGGTCTACAGTCTTCAATAACAAAAATAAATATATAACAGTGTGCTGAGCTTCACAAAGTCATATATTTTACTTCTGATTACTATTTGATTTATAAAGTTATTTAATCTAGAACTTTTTGTTCTCTATCAGGACCTAATAAGGATTTTGTATTTAAAATTAATTATATTCTCTTATTCAAAATTTGATTCCTAATTACATAGTAAAAATTATTCTTCACAGACTTAGTTTATACACACACACACACACACACCACACACACACATCTGCAGAACAACTTTTAAAACGTTTGAATAGAAACAATCGCAGTTTGGGCCGGGCGCGGTGGCTCACGCCTGTAATCCTAGCACTCTGGGAGGCCGAGGCGGGTGGATAGCTCAAGGTCAGGAGTTCGAAACCAGCCTGACCAAGAGCGAGACCCCATCTCTAAAAAAAAAAAAAAAAAAAAAAAAAAAAAAAAAAAGAAACAATCGCAGTTTGACCAAACTTTATCAGGCTTCCAAACAGAAATATGATCTTCCTAATACGACAAATGAGAGCAGTAGACGAATGGCTATAATTGTATTGACCTGCTCACCTAGCAGATCCATTTAAACTTAGTTACCATGGAAAACCAAGCGGAGAATGAAACAGCAGGAGAAATCTAATTTAGTGCCAATGCCAGTTAATAGCTCCAAGTCTAGTTTCTAGTGTCTTTTCCTTGGAATTGTTTTCTAGGGTCACCAGCTGTATCTCCACATTTGCCCTAAAAAGTTAATAACACTTTAGACCATTCTGCACACGAATAAACATTTCTTTCCTTTGTCATTTAAACAACTGCGGAATAAATCACCGTAATTCTTTGTTATGAATGACAGATCATTTTGGCTGCCTGTTGAACTCTCTACACACTATTAATGGAAAGTTGCCATTTTGCAATCTTTGTTTTTCCTGACTTCTCAGCAGGATTTGTACTGCTAAACACTCTCCCTTAAAGCAGGCTCTTTCTTTGACTTAGGTAATGCTATGCTCTCCTTTATCATTTTCATAGACTTGTCTTCTACAAGTGACTCAAAACTCGGACTTGGCCCTCTTCTTTACCAGTCAAAACATTTTTTCTCCATGTGACTTTACCCCTGCTAAAGGCTTTGATTACCACTCAAGTAGCAATTATCGCTAAAATGTTATGTTCAGACTAGACTATTCTTCAGAACGCCAAGGCTACATATTCCAACCCCTAAGCAAGCTTGCTACTGGCATAATTTAATGACCCATAACCAAAACTTCTCTTTCTTTGCCAGTGTTGTCCACCTCAGTGGACAATCACCTTCCACCCAGTTATACAAGTCAGAAATTTTGGAGGCATTCTGGAGTCCTTTTGTCCCTTCAAGTCCAATTCTCTAGTATATCCAGGTGGCTCTTCCTCCAGAACTTATTCCATCTCCATTTTTTTCTTTTCTCTTCTTTCCTCTTCTACTACCACCACCCTAATGAAAACCACCACAGTTCCTCTCTTAAACTACTGCAAGACTTTAAATTGGATTTTATATGTCTACTCTTATCCCTTTTCAATAATTTTTCAGCCTGTAGACAAAGTTGTCTTTGAAAAATGCAAATTAAAATTTATCAGACCATACCCCCACTTCCTTATTAAAATATTCCATTGACTTCGTACTGAGTTTAAGATGAAGGCAGAAATCCCTGACATGATATTCTAGGTCCTGCAAGATCTTGCTCCTACCATGCTTCATTTTAATCTCATTCTCTGTGCTCTAATCACACTGGTTTTTTTTTCTTGACAAACTGGATTCTGCAGCCCCATCCATTCCCACCATGCTCTTCCTTCCTATGTTAGCTCATTAATAATTCTATCAGAGAAGACTTTCTTGTCATAAGAAAGAACCACCATCAAATCCTTTGATGACAGAAGGGTGAGAAAACAAGGTGGCAATACTTATATTTAACAGGTTGCCATTATGACTTCAGTTTTTCCAGCCTTGAAAATTAAATTTTAGGAAATGTCTGTTCTTTCAAGAAATCCCACATGGCTACACATCTTACTCAATACAAATAGTTTGATTTGACTGAAGCAGCTTGTTAATAAGTATTTGGATATAGATGGAAAGATTACTTTTGTTATAAATACAGCTATACACTGGATATGGATTTTTTTCTAAGCATGATTGTGAAAAGAAAATAAGTAAAATAAAATGGAACTGAAATAGTTCATGGTCTCAGCTGGAAAAAGAAAACAGTGGATGGTGGAATTCTGAAGAAGAGCAAGTGACTTACAGAGTAGGGTATAAAAGTATCCTGGCTTGGTAGTCAGGGGTCATTTTATTCTCTACTACTAACTTGGAGGGACTTCTGCTAGTCACAACCTTTCTAAACTTTTGTTATCCACTTAAAGGATATAAATTGAATAAAATGATTTGTATAAAAACACTTGTAAATTACTGAACAGATCTCGATAGCACTCCCCCTTTCCCCTTCCTTATCCAGCTAGAATCTCATTGAAGCCCTGCCCTAGCTAGGCATCAGTGGCTCTTAAAGACATAGCAGCCAGAAGCAATGTCTGCCAAATTTATGCCTAGACACACACCTTCCTCTGTACAACATTCAGGCCTACCAAGTCTAATTCTCTGATTTCTTTCTAGACTTCCTACCTCTTCTAACTCTACCTTCATTTTTTAAATCTTGGTTTACCTGTATTTTCGGTTAAAAAGCCCATTGATTCATTTATCATTTGAGGACTAATTTTCTGACTTCCAATAGTGCGTCCTCTGTACCACCTGCTTAGATCCTGTTCTAAGACTCTAATGACCCTGTTCTCATAAGATAGGTCACAGCCATGCTGGACTGTCACAGAACCTAACCACACCCCTCCTCACCTTTGGCTCTAGGGTCTCAGGGTTTAAGACTAGAAAATCTTCCTACCTCTGCAATTATTTCAAGTGGTGTTCCTAAAAAGCTTTGCTCTTTTTCCTACCCAATGTTTTAATAAACAGTACAACTTTAGTGTCAATATAGCCTCATTGGAAAGACTTATTTTCGCCTTAACCTGAAAATTTCCAGTTGTATTATAAGCAGTTACAAGAACTATGCTTAAATTTTATACATGACAAACTCTCTGGCATTTTCCCCACAATAATTCAACAACTTTTGCACTGAAACTTAAATATTATTTGAGATTCTACTTTCAATTATAGCTCAATAAGATTCACTGAAAATAACAACAATAAACTACTCAGGGCTTTTACTTATCCAGTACTATGCTAAACAAAACCAAAGTTATATACTTGCATAATTATTTTCTGATACTAGAAATGTTAGTTTAATAAAAAGGCAAGTGAATAGCCAAATTTAAGATACTTATAATAGATTTGAACTCAGATTCCATGAGACATGAATGAAGATAGAATTTTTCATTCACGCTATTCTCCAACTACTGGAATGAAATCCCTCAAAGAATGGGAACCTGGTCTCTTTTATTTAGTGCTATATCACCAGAAACATGAATAGTGCCTGAGACATAGTAACTATTCTACAAATATTTGTCAAATAAATAAACATTATCAAAAAAGTATAGTTTTTAGAAGAAATCAGAAAGTACTACCATTGTATGGGTAACTTGGTAAAGACAAGATACAGTAACTAAATTATGCTATTAGTTTACTAAAGGAAATTACTATATAAGTTGCTGTGTAACATTAATTAAATATTAAACCCAATGTCATACTGGCAACCTGCCATAGAGTCAGGGTACTGAGAAGCAAGAGAAATATATTGTCATATTAGTTATCCTAACTTTTAATAAAATGTCACCCAAGTAAAGAAACATTTAGCTCACGACTTTCGTGCAACTAAAACAGGGAATGCACATGCACACGTACACACACATGCCCCCTTCAAATGAGGTAGATACAAAGTCTGGCAAAATTCCTATTTAACAGATTAGAAAAACTGATGTGTAAGAAGTTATTTATTTTTTCAAAGTTAAGAAATAGCTGAGAAAATGCCAAGATGCTAAACTTCTGACTTCAATTTCAATATTCATTTTTTACCTTAAACTTGAATTTGGAAAAATCACATAATAAAAATTCAGCAAGAAACAGAGAAAGCTAGGATAATATTAATGTCCAATGGTCATTTGAGTTAAGAAACTTTGTTAAACTCTTTATACATAAAAAATGGTGTTTGCCTGAAGGCTATAAATAATGTGAATAAATTCCACGTTTTCCTTTTCAAGAAGAAATGTTTCCAAACTCTAAGTTATGAAATAAAGCATGTGATTTCTATAAACTGAAGTTTATATCAGTAGTTTGCAAGCCTTTGTGATCACCAAAGGCTTCAAAAAATCACCTTCTCCCAGACCTTATTTATAGAGATTCTGATTTATTATGTCTGTGCTGAAGAACAGAATTGGTGATTTTGATGATCAGCTAGGTTTGGAAAACCCTGGTCTAGAAAATTCATTGCTTTTTTAAAATCAAGTTAATCATGTATAAATTTATTTTTTATTCTAAAATATTAATTAAGGGTGACAAGTGTTTTTGCTAAAATGATAACTCATATAATGCTTAAGTCAGGCTTTTGGTATGTCCATCACCATAATAGTGTTCATGGTACCCAGTAGGTAAGTCTTTATCCCACACACAGCTTCCCACCTTCCCCCCTGCTTGGTTTCTCATGTCCTTCCTTTACATTGCTTTGTGCCTGTGTGTGCCCATCTATTAGCTCCCACTTATTAGTGAGAACATATGGTATTTGGTTTTCCTTTTCTAAGATACCTCTCTTAGGATAATGGTCTCCAGTTCACTTCACACTGCTGAAAATGACATTATTTTATTCCTTTTTGTGGCTGAGTAGTACTCCATGGTATATATTAATACATATATGCACTGTCCTTATCCACTCACGAATGGAAGGGCATTTAGGTTGATTCCGCATCTTTGCAAGTGTGAATTGTGCTGTGATAAATATTTGAATACAGGTGTCTTTTTGATAAAATGACTTCATTTCCTTTGAGTAGATATCCAGCAGTGGAATTGCTGGATCAAATGTTAGGTCTACATTTATTTCTTTGAGGAATCTACTTACTGTTTTTCATAAAGATTATACTAATTTGCAGTCCTACCAACAGTGTATAAGTGTCCCTTTCTTTCTGCATTCATGCCAGCATCTACTGTTTTTTGAATTTTTAATATTGGCCATTCTGATAGAAGGTGGCATCTCATTGTCATTTTAATTTGCATTTCCCTGATAATTAGTGATATTGAGCATTTTTTCATGTTTATTTGCCATTTGTCTATCTTCTCTCAAAAAACTTCTGTTCATACGTTTTGTCCATTTTTGATAGTTTTTTTTTCATGCTGATTTGTTTGAGCTCTTTGTAGATTCTGAATATCAGTCCTTTGTTAGACATGTTGCTTATTTTATTTTACAAGACCAAGGGAGAAGCAGGTTGATGATATGGACACTACTTAAGAAATGTGAAGATTATGGAACGTGCCAAGCAGCACCTGTCCTTCATGAAGCAAGTGGAGCTTCCTAAATTATCCTTACAATTTCTTTCTGCTCTGACATTGATAGTGATATCTCTCTTTTATTTTGAGCAAATTCTGCCTAAATGGGCAGAATTGGTAAATGCCAACCTCTGCATCCATGGCTCCCTTTCTGAAAATGTCCCCTATGTATTTCTGAAAATTCTAGCATATTGGCTAGCAATAGTTCCATTTTAATCACCATAAAAGGGGACTGAGAGTTAAGGAATTGACCTATTCTTTAGAGATATTATTATTGCCCTTATCTATTTCCAATATCCCATAAAACAACAATTTATTTCTCTGTGCATACCTCCTGTTTTCATGACATCTTTGCTGTGTAAATGTCTGTCTTTTTTAATCAGTTACTTTCCATCGTATGTTCTTTCTCCTCAATATCAGTAGGACTCTTAGCTGCAAGCAACAGATGCCACCTTTAACAATTTAAGTAGAAATTAAACATATTAAATTATATTAGTAACTCTCAGAATCTCAGGGATGGCCAGATAATTAGGCTTGGAAGACCCAGACAGTTATGAGGCCAAATTTCACTATGGAATTATTCTAAATTAATACTATAGTATGATGCTGCCATGTACCCACTACAATGACTAATATGAAAAAGACTGAAAATAGCCATCTAATCTTCGACAAAGCAGACAAAAACATACACTGGGGAAAAGAAGCCTTCTTCAATAAATGGTGCTGAGAAAATTGGATAGCCACATGTAGAAGACTGAAACAGGATCCACACCTTTCACCTCATAGTGGATAACAGACCTAAACCTAAGGCATGAAACTATAAGAATTCTAGAAGAAAATGTTGGAAAAATTCTTATAGACATTGGTCTAGGGAAAGAATTTATAAATAAGACCCCAAAGGCAATCACAGCAAGAACAAAAGTAAATAAATTGGACCTGGTCAAATTAAAAAGCTTCTGCACAGCCTAGGAAACTATCATGAGAACAAACAGACAACTTACAGAATGGGAGAAAATATACGTATGTTATACATCCAATAAAGGGCTGATAACTAGAATCTATATAGAACTCAGTAAAATCCACAAGAAAATATCAAACACCCCCATTAAAAAGTGGGAAAAGGACATGAGCTTTTCAAAAGACAAATAGCCAACAAACATAAGAAAAAATGCTCAACATCTCTAATCGTCAGGAAAATGCAAATTAAAACCATAATGAGATATTGCTTAACTCCAGTGAGAATTGCTTTTATCAAAAAGTTCCCAAACAATAAATGTTGGCATGGATGCAGAGAGATAGGAACACTCATGCACTGCTGGTGGGACTGCAAACTAGTACAACCTCTGTGGAAAGTAATATGGAGATAGCTAAAAGATCTAAAAGTAAAACTATCATTTGATCCAGTAATCCCATTGCTGGGCATCTACAAAAGGAAAAAAAAAGACATTCTATAAAAAAGACATCTGGGCCAGTTGCGGTGGCTCACGCGTGTAATCCTAGCACTCTGGGAGGCCGAACGGGAGGATTGTGTGAGCTCAGGAGTTTGAGACCAGCCTGAGCAAGAGCGAGACCCCCGTCTCTACCAAAAATAGAAAAAAATTAGCCAGGCATGGTGGTGCATGCCTGTAGACCCAGCTACTCAGAAGGCTGAGGCAGAAGGATGGCTTGAGCCCAGGAGTTTGAGGTTGCTGTGAGCTAGGCTGACGCCATGGCACTCTATCCGGGCAACAGAGTGAGACTCTGAGAAAAACGAAACAAAACAAAAGATATCTGCACTAGAATGTTTATAGCAGCACAATTCACAATCGCAAAGATGTGGAAACAACCCAAGTGCCCATCAATACATGAGTGGATTAATAAAATGTGGTATATGTATACCATGGAGTTCTACTCAGCCACAAAAAACAATGGTGATCTAGCATCTCTTGCATTATCCTGGATAGAGCTGGAGCCCATTCCACTAAGTGAAGTATCCCAAGAATGGAAAAACAAGCACCACATGTACTCACCATCAAATTGGTATTAACACTTATGTGCTAATTGGATCAACACTTAAGTGCACATATAGTAGTAACATTCATCAGCTGTCTGGCAGATGGGAGAGGGGAGGGGATGGGTATATTCACACCTAATGGTTGCAGTGTGCACCGTCTGGGGGATGGACATGCTTGAAGCTCTGACTTGGATGGGGCAAAGGCAATATA
>VBSM01002608.1:130688125-130699426 GCA_008086735.1 Cheirogaleus medius
TCTCCATATTGCTTTCCACAGAGGCTGAACTAGTTTGCAGTCCCACCGGCAGTGCAGGAGTGTTCCTATCTCTCCGCATCCACGCCATTTCTTTATGTATGATATCCTTCAAATTAAAAAAAATCTGGGTGATCAAAGAACATAATAAATAGCACTACCCCATCTTTCCTAGCTTTAACTTAGATAACTTAGGATGTTGGGAAGAAGAAGGAGCATTTGTGGACTTAACTATACTCTACAAATAGGAATAGAGGATGAAGGCACACTGCTGACTATAGTCAAGCAATTTGAGAAACCAGTATCACTGCTGTCATTGCCAAGCTCAAATCAAAATGATGAGGCCAATACTACATGCAATTTTCTTATAATATTTTCACCTCTGTGTATGGTAGTTATGAACTCTCAATGGACAAGAGAAGGAAACTATTAACCAAAAGCTTGCCAACAAGAAAACTGGAAAAATTGTGCAGTATCAATTCTGAACCACATCCACAAACATGCATTAAATACATAATAAAAATAGAATTTTCAGCACTTATTCTCTAGAAAAGAGTATTGCAGAGTTACTATTCCCAAAAGACATCCATGTTTTCTCAGTATGATATTTATTTTCTTTAAATACTTAAAAATAAAATGACTTCTGAACTTCAAACTTGAAATGATATTTGAATTTTTATAATTCAACTTGATATTAAACATTTATATAATTAGTCATAATAGGCCATATCATCTGCAAATAAATCAGAGCATTGGAGGGATTGTGCTCTGTAAACCAGATTTAAGGCCTTTTATCCCTCTTAAATTACATCACAAATTTAAAATTTTCAAGCTCCCTGTTGACTTGAATGAGAAATATTAATTCTAGATCTTCTATGTTTTTGGCTGCCAAAAGACTTCAAAGGATTGCTGGGCCACTTGTTTCAAATACAGATCTTGCCCTTTTGCATATGTGCATCAGGATATATGTTTATAGCAGCACTGTTTATAATAAATAGAAAAAAAATATATCATGGGTAGGATATCAGACCAACAATTTTGAAATTTCATTAGAGTAATATGTTTTATAGCAATAAAAATAAATGAACTATCTAATAACATGAATAAAGCATGAAAGCATAATATTGGGAGAGAATATTATGGTCCAGAAGACTGCATAACATATAATACTGTTTATAAAGCACTAATAAAACAAACTAGTGAGTGTTTGCTCATAGAAAATATGTGATAGAATATTTTTAAACAAGAAAGAAATTTTGTGAATTTACCCATCCCCTCCTCCTCCCTCTCACCTGCTTGATTTCCGTTGAATTTTCTACCATATGTACACATGAGTGCTGATCATTTAGTTCTAATTTAATGGTGAGTACATGTGGTGTTTGTTTTTCTATTCTTGCAATACTTCACTCAGGAGGATGGTAAATTCACACTTAACAGGTACAATGCACACCATCTGGGTGATGGACACACTTGTATCTTTGACTCAAACTGTACAAAAGTAATTCATGGAATCAAAATATTTGTACTCCATAATATTCTGAAATTAAAAAAAGAAAGAAATTTTGTCTATAGAATGTGAGTAATTATTAATTCTGAAGAAAAAGAGTTTGATTCGGGGACAGATACAAAAGACAGATGAAGTAGATGGTAATATTTTACTGTCTAGGTTGATGGTTGGTTTCGTCTTCATCATATAACTATGCTTTAGAATTTAAAAGCTGTTCATATATTATTTTGTATGAATCAGATGTCACATAAAAATGAAGAAAGATAGTAAGAAAATTCTATTCCAGGCAGAAGGAAGAACATGTGAGACAGTCTGCAAGGCAAGAAGTAATATGAAATGTTAAAGTAACTAAAAGAAGGCAAATGGACCAGAAAAGGGAGGGCAGCATAGGAGGCTGGACTGGTTGGAAGATGCTTACAAGTCCATTATTTTATTTCGTGTCCATAACCATCCTGGTAAGAATTCCACATGGCTGTTATTCCTCATTTTGTAGATGAAGAAACAGAAGCAAAAGAAAGGGAAAAGGTAGATGGAAGCTTTAGCATAACTGAGAAAAAATTGCTTACTGAGAAGTAATCCAGCCAGAAGCAATCTGCATCTGGCTGCAGAATTTCTTGAGGATAAGCTTTTGAGCTTAAAATAAGAACAGCAAAGAAAGCCTGTGCAAGGAGACCTTAAACCTACCAGACCCTTTTCTCCACCTGTCTGAGCAAGGTGACTGTCTTTACATACTGCAGGTTGACATAGAGGCTTCAGACACAGGGACACCAGGAAAGGCGAATGTGAGAGAGATATGTTCTATTAAAATCTGTGGGAGTGAGCAGAAGTCTGTCCACTGAATATGTAGGCTCCTTGCCCCTTCATGTAACTCTGGCCCCAAATGGTTGTCATCTAGGTATATAGCATGCCAGGTGGGAGAATAAAAAATTCTGCCCTGAAGAAACAAAGTGGTCACAGAAAATGCTTGTAAATGCTGATATTTGTGATTGCCCTGATGAAAAGCCCCGATTCTCATCTGATTAGTCTACACAAACAATTCACCAGTTGGCATATTTTCCATTAATTTTTATGCCTCAGTCTAAAATATGAACAGATAACCTTTTAAAAACATTGCAAAATGGAAGCAAAGACCAAAATAGAAATAAGGAAATCAGAGTAGAATATACGCAATGCAGGAAAGACAAAAAAAAGTCTTTAAAAATATAATTACTATCCTCAGAGAGAAGACATAATGCACATGAAATAAGAACAGAATGTATGCAGATGGAATATGCAGAGAATAAGAAAGACTTCTTGGAACTCACAGGACAGTATACAATCGGGGCCCTCCATATCCACAGGGGATTGGTTCTAGAACTCCTATGGATACCAAATTCCATGGATGCTCAAGTCCCTGATATAAAATGGTGCAATAATTCAGCCTTCCATATCTGTGGGCTTCACATCCATGGATTCAGCGGGTTAAACTGACACATCATAAATTAAAAAGTCAAAGAGAAGTATAATAGGAATATTCTCCTCTGACAAATGCCCACCAGAAAGCTTTGTCTTACCTGCTCATGTCTTTACTCAAATTGAACCTGATTGGTGAGTCCTTCTCTGATGAATCTACTTAAAATTGCAATTTCCTCTCTTCCTACTGGCACATCCTATTACTCAAACTTACTTTTCTATTTCCATAGATCTATGGCATAATATGTATTACATTTATAAGTTTCCTGTATCCTCCCACCGGAATATAAACACCATGAGAGTTTTTTTCCTTGCAGTGTTTATTGCCATATCCCCAGCAGCTAGAACATTGAATAAGTAGGAGAGAGGGGAAAAAGACAAACAAAAAGATCCAAGAATATAAATGAATGAAGTTGCACTTGGAAAAGAGGAAATAGAGGTGAGAAAAAGTGAGTGTGTACATTATTATTCATATCAGTAGCTCATGACACACCATCAAAAGAAATAGAAATTTAATATATTTCACAAAGATATAAAAATAAGTGAAATAATCAACAACCTTAAAATGACCAGCAAGAAAACACAGAAAATGCAAATGGAAACCATAATGACATCTTATTATATTTGGCCACATACTGATAGATAATAACTTTGAAGATGCATTTTAGTAGAAAATATTCAAACAATGAGTACAATATGTTAACACTGGTTTTTAAAGATTCTTACATACGTGTTTATAGATGCAAAGAATATTTCTATAAATACATACAAGTAATTGATGAGAGAAGACACTTCTGGGTAAAATATACATAATATTTGAATTTAGTACTATAGGCAGGTGTTCCATTATGCATGTGTTTGCTTTTTGAAAATTTTTAGGTTAATGAGAATTTAGTTTTAATGAATAGCCTCTTTCCTTGACTAGCTTCTTTCTCTTTATCTCCTCACTGATGTCTCTTCCAAGTAGCCTTATGCCTCACCACCTATGTCTGGCAATTTTTTCCATTGTGGGATCCAAGAATATATTAGCTGTTTCATATCACTACATTATTTTACAGTTGTCAATTAAAAGGATTGTATCAATGCTCATGCAGACCATGAGTTCCTTAAGGGTATACATATATTCATTTTGGAATCCCCTAATAGCTTTACATTATATCCATATTGGCTCACATTTTACAATCCCTGCAAACCACAGGAGCCTAAGAAATGCTTGAATGTATGAGCACTTTAGGATTCTCTCCAATTCAGCTTCCCATTTGTCCTCCTAAATTTTCTTATTCTCTATTGTTATAATTTTATCAAGGTATAATTTATATACATAAAACTCACCCTTTTGGGTCTATAACTCATGAGTTTTGTCAAAGACATGCAATCATATAACCACCACTAAAAAATACATAGAATATCATCATCAACACCCAAGAATCCCCTCATGCAACACCTTCCCCCACCCCTAATCCCTGGCACCTACTGATTTGTTTTATATCTCTTTAGTTTTGCCTTTTATAGAATGTTGTAAAAATGGAATATACATATGAAGTCTTTTAGATGTGGCTTTTATTTTTCATTTGGCAAATGCATCTGCTATTCATTGATGTTCTTGCACATATGAGTATTTCATTCCTTTTTATTTCTGAGTATTATTCAATCATATGGATGTACCACATTTTGTTTATCCATTCACCTGATGAAGGACATTTGGCTTGTTTCCCGTTTGGAGCTATTATGAATAAAGCCATACATTAATGTAAAGATTCATGTGTGAACATAAGTTTTCCATTTACTTGGGCAAATACCTGGGAGTGGAATTGCTGGGTTGAATGGTAAGTGTTATGTTCAACTATCAAAGAAATTGACAAATTGATTTTCCAAATAGCTGAATCATCTTTTGTTTTCAACAAGTCATGATAGTCCAAGTTGCTCTGCCTCTCCTCCCCACTTCATAGTTTCAGTTTTATAAGCCATTCCAATAGGTGTGTCTCATTGTAATTTTAATTTATTTTTACCTAATGACTAAAGATGTTGAGCATAATTCATGTGCTTATTTGCCATCCATCCTCATACTTTTTTTTTGTAGTCTCTGTTCAAATCTTTTGGACATTTTTTCAATTGGAATTTTTAAAATTGAGTTTTGAGAGTTCTTTTGGGGCTTTCTAATCTTTTAACATTGTCCTTATGGCTGAAAAAATTCTGTAGCATTTCTTTTAGTGTAAGTCTGATGGTGATGATATGATGATATTTTTCAGTTTTTGTATGTTTGAAAAGGTCTTTATTTTACCTTTCTTAATGAAAGACATTTTTACTAGAATAAAATTCTAGTTGACGTGTTTTTTTTTCAGTTAATTTCAAAATATAGGTCATTCTTATTACATTGTTTCTAATGGGATATCTGCTGTCATCCTTTTTTTTTCTTTTCTTCTATAGTTGTTTCCCCATCCCTGACTGCACCTGAAATTTTCCATTCACATTTGCGTTGATATACTTTTCTTCATGTTTCTTATTGTTGGGACTTCTTGAGCTTCTTAGATCTCTGGGATTAGAGTTACCATCAAATTTGGAAAATTATCAACCATTATTTCTTCTAATATTTAATCTTCTCCCTTTCCTTTAGAAAATCCAATTGCACACATATTAGGTCACATAAAATTGTCCCACAGATCATTAATGCTCTTTTAAAAAAAATTTATGTTTTTATTTGGTGTTTCATTTTAGATTTTTTCTATTATTATATCCTCAAGTTCCTAATTTTTTTATGTGGTATCTAACATGCCATTAATTCCATTTAGTGTATTATATACTTCACACATAGTATTTCTCATTTCTAGAAGTCTGATTAGGGTCTCTTTATATTTTCCACATCTCTACTTTTAAATTTTTTTCATTTTTATGATTGACACATAATTGTACTTATGGACATATTTATCAAAATATACATATTTTCATACATGTATAAATTGTATAGAGATCAAATCAGGGTAATGAGGATATCCATCACTTTAAACATTCATTGTTTCCTTGTGATGAGAACATTAAAAAACTTCTAGCTATTTTGATATACATAATACATTATTGTTAACTATAGCCACCCTACCATACAATAGAACACCAGAACATATTCCTCTTATCTAATGGTAGCTTTCTACCCATTGACCAATTTCTCACCATCCTCTGCTCCCGCTTAACTTCCCTATACTCTATCTGCTGGTAACTACTCTCTACTTCTATGAAAACAGATTTTTAGATTCCACATAAGGGTGAGATCATGCAGTATTTTTCTTCCTGTGCCTGGCTTGTTTCACTAAACATATAATGTCCTCCAGGTTCATCCATGCTGCCAAAGATGACAGGATTTCATTCCTTTTTAAGGTTAAATAGTATTCCATTGTGTATATATATCACATTTTCTTTACTCATCCATTGATGGACATTTAGGTTAATAATAAACATAGAAATTTAAATATCTTTTTGACATACTGATTTCATTTTTTTATATTTATTCCCAGTAGTGGGGTTGCTGGATCATATAAGAGTTCTATTTTTAATTTTTTGAGGAAACTCCATAATAACGGTTGCATTAATTTATATCCCCACCAGCACTATATGTGTTCCCTTTTTTCCACATCCTCACCAACAGTTGATATCTTTTGATTTTTTGAGAGTAGCCATTTGAGTGTTGTGAGGTAATATTTCATTATAGTCTTGATCTGCATCTCCCTGATGATTAGTGTGAAGTTGAGCATTTTCTTCTTATATCTAGTGGCCATTTGTGTGCCTTCTTTTGAGAGTTGTTTGTTCAGGTCTTTTGCCCATTCTTTAGTTGGGTTGATTTTTGTTGCTGCTGAGTTGTTTGAATTCCTTATTTAATTTGGGTATTAACCCCTTATCAGACTTATAATTAGTAAATATATTCTTCCATTCTGTAGGCTGCCTCTTGGCTCTGCTGCTAATTGTTTCCTTTGCTGTGCAGCTTTTTAGTTGGATGTAATATCATTAATCTATATTTGCTGTTGTTGCTCATGCTTTTAAGGTTTTATCCAAAAATTATTGCTTGTACCAGTGTCCTAAAGACTTTCTTCTATATTTTCTTCTAAGAGGTTTGTAGTTTCAGGTTTTAAGTCTGTAATCCATTTTGAGTAATTTTTTTATACGATGAGACTAGAATCTAGTTTCATTCTTCTGCATGTGGATATCCAGTTTTCTCAGCATCATCTATTAAAGAGATTGTCCTTCCCCCACTGTGTGCTTTTATGTTGAAAATTCATTCCCCACTCCTTGTCATATGCATACTCACCATTATGTGTATATTGGTACACGTGATGCTGCCCCACAGGCCTTTGTTCTTTTCTCCTTATTCTTTCTTCTTTCTGTTCCTCACACTGGATACTTTCCATTGACCTATGTTAAGGTCTGCTGTTTTTTATTGTCAGCTCAAATCTTCTGTTGAGCCCCTCAGGTAAATTTTCACTTCAGTTATACTTTTCAACTACAGAATTTTTATTTGATTATTTTTCATAAAATTTATCTCTATATTGATATTCTGTATTTGGTAAGACATCATTATCATACTTTACTTTTTATTCAGGGGTTTCTCTTCTTCTTTGTCAATATTTAAAATTACTAATTTAAATTATTTCTCTAGTAATTTTAACACCTGGGCTTCCTCATGGACAGTTTCTACTGGCTGCATTTTTTTTTTCATGTGAATGGGCTATATTTTCTTGTGTCTCTGCATGTCACTTGCTTAAAACTGGACATTTTAAATAACATAGGGAACTCTGGAAATCAGACCACCACCCCCCAACCAGCATTTGTCATTCTTTCTGTGGGCTGTGCTGTTTTTACTAGGGGTTTTTGTGACATTTTTGAAGTAATTCTGTAAAGTCGGTAATATTTTTTATTGTTGTTGTATATAGCCACTGAAGTCTCCACTAGCTTGGCTTAGTGGTCAGCTAATTATTGGACAGACATTTTCTTAGATGATTGAAACCAGTAAGTCTTACAGTCTTTGCTGATGGACTCTTTGCAGGTGTGGGGTACAACTTCAGTGCTTAGGTGGGCAGTTTATAACTCTGCTCTAGCCTTCGCTTTCTGCCTGTGCAGAATCTCAACATCAGCCAGAGATGAAGGTTAAAAGGTTTCTCCAATCTTTTCTTCAGTCTTTTCCAGTCTCCAGCCCTGGCCACGTGTACCATCCTGTATATATATATTTGTGTCCTAGATTCCCTGGAACACATCTGAGATTTTCAAAGTCCACTGTGGATATTCCATTCCCCAGCTTTTCCTTCTAATTATGTTTTTTAGCTACAGTCTGCCCTAATTGTTGTCACCACCTCAGGCAGCTGTGATGTTAAAAAATTGTCAGTGACAAGTGTCCTAAGGAAAAAAGGCTGTTTGCAGAGAGAAAGGCTGAGTAAGGTCAAATAAAAACAAGTCAGAACTCAAGCATTATAAAGAATGATCCATGTAACCTAAAACATTTGTACCACCTTAATATTTTGAAATTTAAAAAAAAGTCCTGTAAGTGGTGGTTTCCTCTCTACCCTCAGATTTCAGTCTTGCCTTTACACATGTGCCTTACAGGGTATGTCTTTCCATACTCTTGCCCCTCTCAAGTTCTAGACTGATATTGCTTATGACTCAGTATTTACAAGGTCATTTGCCATTGTAATGATCCACCCTCAGTACAAATAACACATTGCAGTGATTCGCCATCAGTAAAAATTCTCTATTTGTCTAAACTTAGGACTGTTTCCTTTACGTCAGCATGGTTACAAAGTTTTGGAGTTGATTTTGATTTTGTGGGTTGTTGTTTTCCTTTTCTCCTCTTATAGTTGTCATCTTTGCCTTGAGGTGACAGGGTTGACTTGGTTTTCCCCAGTGACTTAAAGTTTTTTGAGTTTGTTATGTTTGGTTTTCTGTAGGAAAAAAAAAAACATTCCAGTTAGAGTATCCTGACTTTTCTGCAATAGCATTTGCTCTCCTCTTCCAGGTCTGCAGCATCGATGGGAGCTTTTCTCTGGTCTTCATCTTTGTCCTCAGTCTTTTTCATGAGCATCTGTAGAAGGTCCATGAAGAAGATCCTAAAAGCTGATATGTACTCCCCTACTGTCTTCAGCTTCCAGGAGCTCTGTCCCTCATTCCAGTTCACACTCAGCTTTCTGCAATTCATGAACAATGTTATTTGAGCCTTTCTTAATTGCTTTTGTAGTGTCTAACTCTTCTTTCTACATTCTTTTACAAGTGAGTCCCTATGGCATTTTGTCTCTCAATGGAAGTGCTTCTCTTTCCTTAATTTGAATGTAGTAGGTTTTCCTGCAACATCAACTCTCTAATACATTCAAGAAAATTATAATTTTATAGATTACCTGCATTTTTTTGTATCGTTAGGTTGGAAGTAATTCTCTTCTTGCATTATACATTCTAAACAGAAGCCTGACCTTCTATTTAAACAACCAGTAAAAAAAACAAACAAAAAAAAACCATGATTTTTTTTCTTATCCCAAAGTAAAATTCATGCCAAACTGTGGATCAGCTCTCTTTAGCAATGCCTCAAAAATAAAAATATGCCTCAATGTATGAAAGATGAGACCAGCTTTCATCATCCCTAGTATTGAAAATGTTATGCAGGGAAATATCTTCCATTTTTCAAGGCATCAAATTATATTCATAGCAAAATACAAACAAAACTCATGCTGCAATTTCCCATTAAAGTGACAAACAATAGCTAATTACCTTTTAAAATGGATTAATTTTATATCATTCCACATGATAGTCTTAAGTTATAGTAGACCACTTACAGGGGTAAACCTTCCTCACAAAGTAGTTCCCTCACAAATTAAATAGACTTTGTAAGAATAGCCTGGAAACTAACCTATATTTTTAGCGTTGTTGGTATCCTTTCTTCAAATAACATATGAGATAAAGAACAAAGCACTTTGGAGAGTATGAAGTGATATGTACATTTAAGATGGTAACTTTGTTATTTTAAGTTCTAAATAACCTCTATACATCTTGGTTCATACAGTATCTACATTAATTCCAAGTAACAGCTGTTTGAGGAACACCCATGGTTACACAAAAGTGAATTTCTACAAGGAAAGTAGATTTTATTTGATTTTACAGATTGTCTACATAGATTGAATTAGTTAGAAGATTGCTAAATCTTATCTTCACTTAGTGCAGTTTAGGTGGAACTACATTGTTAATTCATACCACAATAAAAATTACTTATTGAAATAGAAGAGAATTAGCCTCAAATGTCACACTTAACATTAGTTCTCAAAATACCACAGTTGGATATTAAGATGAAATATCTCACAGATGTTCACAAAACCTACCTAATCATACAAACGTTACAGTTCAAAACAGAGAACAATTCATTATTTCTTGAAGTAAAAGCTTTTGAGAACAGGAAGAACCTGACAAAATGCAAAATCTTTACTAATAATTAATAACCCAGAGGTTCTCAACTCAGCTATAGTTGAGAAGAAAGTAAAGGTCATTCTTAACAGAGTATTTGCCAGATGCCTAATAGTTCCCCCCCAAAGAGTTACTAAAAACCAATAAATATTTCTTTAATTTCAAAATGTAGACAATTTTAGAGCACTTGAGAGATAAGAAGAGATTTTCTTCTTGTAGTTGCATTTTATTAAAAGTATTATAAAGCAGAAAAAATAAAAACACAGCAAAGAATGTGTATTCCTTTGTTTTCATATAGACACATGGCATTCCTATAAGAGCAGCACCCTGTATCATTTTCAAAGGACCACTCTGCCATCAAGCAATAAGTCAATAATTTAAAGAAGAAGAAAATACTACTACTTTACATTTTCTCTAGGGTTTATCTGCTTTCTACTAGTCTATAGGAAATTTGAAATATTTTGTTTTTTATAAAATTTACAAAATATCACTGATAAAAACAAAAGACTGAATGTGTTTGTGCAAATATAGTACAGCATACAATGAACATTAGTCAACCTAACTTAATAACTAGAAGATTCAAAATACCATGGAAATTCCAATGTGTACTCCTTCCGGATTCAAGCCATCTGCCTTCCTACATCCCTGTCTTCACTAGAGGTAAACGGTATTCATTTTTAAGAGATTAAGTTTATTTATCCATAAACTATACATTATTTCCATTTGCTGTTTTGCACTTAAAAGTAATAACATTGTATGTACTAATCTGAAATCACTTATTTCATACAATATGTTTCTAAGATTCATATAGGTTATTGTAATATAGTAGTTCATTCATTTTTACTAGTGAATTTATTTTAAAATATGCAATTTCTATTGCTAGCTGCTTGAGGTATCTCCAAATTCTTTTCCACAAAGGTTGC
>VBSM01002608.1:130699526-130768526 GCA_008086735.1 Cheirogaleus medius
TGGAGGGCAGGCGGGAGGGGGGAGGAAGTGTAGAGTTACATAATATGTGCCGTGCACGCCACCTGGAGATTGGACTCGCTTGAAGCTCTGGCATGTGGAGGGGGGAGGAGTGGTAGGGGCAATGTATGTAACCCTAACAATATTTGTACCCCCATTATATGATGAAATAAAAAAATAATAAATAAAATAAAATATGCAATTTATTTATCCATTTTCCTGTCAATAACATATGAGTTGTTTATGAATTTTTGTTTTTAAAATATTTGCTTCAATGAATGTCCTTAGATTCTTTTTATTCCTACTGATACATATGTACAAGAGTTTCTGTAGGTTGAGGCTTTTAATACTGTGGATCACATCCTAAAGAAATCAACATAGTTACTATCAACAAATAGTATTGTATGTAGAATAGAATAATAGAAGAAATTAGGGTAGCATCAATTAGAACAGAATAGAATTAAAATATTGTTTCATGAAAATTGTTCTAGTTATTTTATATGCATATATGTATTCATATTTCTATATGTATGAGTGTTGTGGGATCACAATATAAAATATATTAATGTAGGTCAGATTCAAAAACATTTGAAAATACTGTATCCTAGCATGTGAATTGCCACATTACAAGATATGCTTAGTTTTACAAGCTAAGGCCAATATGTTTTCAAATTGGTTATGCCAACATATAGATTTACCTGTTCTATCCAAGAATACACACATTTTCCATGTCCTAACAATTATTAGACATCTTAGTTTTTGCCAATCTAGTGAGTGTAAGATGGTCTTTCATTTTGGTTTTTATTTTGCATTTTTCTGATAGCTATGAGGTTGAATATATATTTACTAACCATTCACTGTACTCCTCTGAAATACACGTTTTTATGATTTTGCTTATTTTTCTATTGAGTTGTTTCTTATTGATTTATAGGCATTTTTTATACATTGACAATATGAATTTTTTTGTACATTATATGTGTTCTCATAGTTTATGACTTTTTTCCTTTCATTATGGTGTATTTTGATCAACAGAAGTGCTAAATTTTAATGTCAACTGTGTTAATCATTTTTATAGTTAATATTTTGTTTATTGTGAGCTATTTCTTTTATTCTTATTAGCTTAATATGAAAGTATTTCTCATCCAGAACACATAAAATTATTCTCTCATAATGTTCTAAATTTCTTACTTTCACATTTAATTCTTTATATTGAATGGATTTTTGTGTATGGTACATAGAATGGAACAAATTTTATTTATTTCCAGGGATAAAAATGTCCCACCAATATTTATTGAACAGACCATCCTTCACCCACTGATCTTCATCTCTAGTGCCTTCTCTTTACTAAGTTTTCATATACTGTGGATTTGATTCTAGGTTTGCTATTTGGGTCCATTGTTAAATATTTTTTCTAGCATTGATAATACAGTTATGTTTACTAAAGATTTAAAGGATTTTCTATACCTTTTAGGGGAAGCATTTTCCACCTGATTTTTCCCATCTGAAATGAGTTATTAAGCATTAGTTTTTCCAGGTAAATATTGGAATCAGGATAACATAAAAATTTAATAAGTAGTCTTTCAAGTTTCTCAAAATCCTATGGTGAAATTTTTATTAGAATTCTATTAATGTTAGAAGCAAGTTGACCCATATAGATGTAATAAGTTGTCTTGCCGATCCCTTAAAATCTATGCTAGCATTTTATTTAAACGCTATCGAATGTATGATTAATTTGGGGAGAATTGATATCTTTAAAATATTAAGCCTTCTGAATCATTACATTTGTGTCAATTTGTAGAGGCCTACTTCTATGTTTTTCAATCTCCTAATGTTTAATGTTTTTCAGTCTCTAAAATACTGTAAATTTTTATAGAAAGATTGTATACCATTGATTCCACTTAATATGTATGGGACCATTCAGCTTTTTTATTTCTTCTTTGTAAACAATATTTTTCTAGAAATTTATCTATTTAAGTTAGGTTTTATACTTTTTCCCAAACAAAATTACAAACAAATATTCCTAATGAAAATAGATGCAAAAATCCTTAATAAAACTTTAGGAAATTAAATTCAACAATGTATAAAAAAGCATACTATACCTATTCTCATAGGCCCTGGCAATCATTAATCTACTTTTAGTCTCTATAGATCTACCTGTTCTGGACATTTTATACAAATAAAGAAATGTGTGACCTTTTCTGCCTTGCTTTTTTCACTTAACACAATGTTTTCGAGGTTCATAAATGCTGTAACATGTATTAGTACTTCATTCCTTTTTATGGCTGAATTATATTCTATTATATGGCCATATCATATTTTATCAATTCATCAGTCAGTGGACATTGGGTTGTGCCCACTTTAGAGTTGTTATTAATAATTTTGCTATAAATGTTTATGTGCAAGTTTTTGTGTGAATAGATGTTTTAAATTCTCTTGGGTATATACAAAAGAGTGGAATTTCTGGGTGATATAGTAACTTCACGTTTTACTCTTTAAGAAACCAGCAAACCGCTTTCCACAGTGGCTGCACTATTTTAACTCTCACCATCAATAATATCCTCATCAGACTTTAAATTTCAGGAGAACAAGTATAGTATCTCTTTTGTTCACCACTGTATAACTAGTACCTAGAGAATATAGCTTGACACAGAATATTTTTGACATAGATTTTTGGATTAAATAAGCAAAAATAAATAAATAAATAAGAGGAATTGGTCTGGTTTGTTATATGAGAAGAGCAGAAGCATAAAATTGTGGCTCAGAAGAAATAACACTATATTTTGGCATCTTCTTGGATAAAACAGTTGAGGTAGATATTAATATTCACCCCATCTCAAACCTCCTATCCAGTTAGGTGATAAGTGAATTTAAGAGTATATTAGATAGTGAGTATTCTCACTATTCTAATAGCCTGCAAATTAGTATCGTTCTCCAGGGGTAGGGAACCTGCAGCCTTAAGGCCACATGTGGCCTTCTAAGTTCTTAAGTATGGCCGTTTGAATCCAAATTTTATATAAAAAAAATCTTTTATTTTTATTAATACATTTTGCTCATTTTTTATATTTTTATTTTTAAAAATGAGCATTTTTAAAATACCAAAGAATAAAATAAGTTTCAACAAAATAATCCTCCCAGATTGACCAGCACAATTAGAACATTAATAAGTCATAAGGACTAAATTGATGGTTGCTATGCTCATAATTGGGTTCTAACTTCCCCCACCTGACTGGCACCACTACTGCATGAGGCTGGTTGGCAAGAGTTTATGGGGGTCAAGTACACCAGTCTGTTATTAAAGCAGAGCACTGTGTTTCTGTTTGAACTGGAATTTATGAACAGTTGCACAGCTCAATGGTATTTTTTAATTCTGTTTGCTTAACAGCCCATCATGAAGACCAAGAGAATGCTGAAGGAACAAGATTTTTTAATGAGAATTGGGTATTGCAATATCATCTTGTTTCTGCTAAAGATAAGATGATTTGCTTGTTTTGTGATACTGCAATATCAAGATTAAAGAAATTCGGTACTCATCGGCATTTTAACACTCATAAGGACCACAAATATTTTAAATTAAAGGGAGAGGCATGAACAATTGTATTGCAGAAAGTAAAAGATGAAAAGCAAAAGCAAAGACAATTCTTTCAAACAGCAATAAGACCTGGAAATAATGCCAATGAAGTAACTTATAACATATTTTATATACTCGGGGGCAAGAAAGGGAAGCACCATTTAGTGATGTAGAAATTGTGAAAGAATGCATTGCCAAAGTTGTAGGATGCTTAGACCCCAGTAACGTTTCAAAGTACAAACAACTGCCTCTTTCAAGGAAAACCATAACTGATTAGCAGCATGAATTAGCCTTGAACTTAACAGAACAACTTCATGCAATACTTTAAAATTAAAATGTATATTATTCGATCTCTTTGGATGAATCAACTGATACTATAGACTCAGTACAGGTTTTATACTTCATTTGGGTCATAACAGAGGATTTTCTTTGCTATGAAGAGTTACTCGCTTTGGGCACTCTTGTGAAGAGAACACAGGGAAGAGATATCTACAACAACTTTCAAGGTAAATGTCACAAGTTGGATTGAATTTGGTAAATTTAGTGAGTGTAGGTACAGATAGTGCACCTTCCATGACAGGAAAACATGAAGGGTTTATTGCACAGATAAAAACAGTATTAACATATCCACGTGCTCTCATTTTGTTCCATTGTATCTTGCATCAGCAAAATCTCTGTGCTAAAGCTACTATTTTAAGTAACACTGTGCAAAAAGTTATAAGTATTGTTACTTATTTGTGCAAATGCAACATGGCATCATCAGTTTTGTAACATGCTAACGTTGAAGGATGAGGTATTCAGTGTGAATTTGTCATATCATTCTAAAGTGTATTGGCTATCACAGGGACAGGTGTTAGCCTAAATTGTATCTCTGCCAGAACAGATAGTTACATTGTATGAAGAACAGAATCCAGCAATGTGAATTATTGAAAGAAGATTTCTATAGGAATGCAGCATTTCTGTGTGATATCATGTCAAATCAAAATAACTTGAATATTTCTTTGCAAGATCAAATTAAGTCTATATATGATATGCGGCAAAAAAAATTCAAGCATTTCAAAAAAAGCTATCTTTTCTCAAAAAATTTCTTCTTCAAAAGGAAATTTCAGATGAATATATTCCCCAGTTAGCAAATTGATGAGCAGTATGACATATACAAATCATTTAAAGAATATGTAGTTGTTATAGACCTACTAATTGGAGAATACAATGAAAGAAAGGTTAAATGACTTTGAGAATCACAAAAACACACTCAAATTAGCATCTCAGCCCCACCTAGTTGATATCACCAAGGCACCCAAAATACTATAGATGGAATTGATTGATCTCTCATAGATGATGTCTTAAAGTTATTGTTTGATGCTAAGAAAGATCTAATTGCAATATGGAAAAATTAATTAAAACACCCACACCTTCATCAATATGCCTGAAAAATGCTTTTCTTGCTTTTCAACCACTTATTGCCATGAATCTACATTCTAGCTAACCCAAATCAAGATGCTCTTAAGGTCACAAATCACTGATACCCATCTAGAGAATCAACTGAAAATGCACACCTCTATGCTGAAACCAAATATTCAAATGCTTTCCAGCAAAAAGCAGACACAACAAAGTCATTAAAAGATTAGCTAAGTTTAAACAAATAGTTTTCATCTCTTGAAATTATTAAGTATGTAGTAGATTTTTACAAAATAATGTATCTTTTAAAATATTATCTCATTGAAGTTTCTTGAATGTAGCCTTATTTGATTATAAGTATAATGTGGCCTTCCAACATAAAAAGGTTCCCTACCCCTGGTCATTCTTTGATCCATTCCCCATCTACCAGCCCAAATTATTTTTTTTCATTAAGCTTGATTGCTCCTTTTTGCTGTTGAAACTTCTCAGTGGTTTTACTATTGCTTTTAGGATTAAGTTTAAACCTTTGATATAGGAACTATATAAAGGCATTCTTGCCTAAGGGTTATAGCATAGCCAGACAGCTCAGATTAAAATTTTGGTTCTAATCCATCCTAGCTGTGTGAGTTTGGGATTTACTTAAATTATCTAAGTCTCGCAGTTTTTTCATCTGGAAACTAGGATCAGGGTAATAACACTTATCTTAGAGTTTTTTTATTGTTTATAATAATATTTTACAATAATACTACAGAATAACTTAGAGCAGAACTTGACATACATTAACCATTCTATAAATGCTAGTGGTCTCATTTAAAATTATTTTTATTACTTTTATTGGTCCCTATCACTTCTCCAATCTTGTCTTATACCACTCACTTATCCCTCACTATGCTCCAGTGACACTAGACTTTTCTTTGCTCCTCAAATATGCCATATATCATGTTTCTTCCTGTTTCCTTTGCCTGAGGCACACACTCCCTCCTTTATTTGGTTAACATCTCACATTCAGTCTCACCTTCTATGATTCTTCCTGATGAATGCCTTCCATGTTCTTCTCCATTATAGTAGTTTCCAAAGTGAGAATTATCTAATTTTTTAAATGATCATTTGCTTTGCTTTGCCTATAGCACCACCATGCTGACCTCAGAGCATGTCCTGGGCCCCCAAGGATCATTCTTGCCTTGACAGTCCTAGACTTCTCTGACCCAGCCCTCCTCATCTACTTACTCCTTTGATCTAGATACTTTGGCACCACTCTGACTTCCACATCCTAGAACTCTTTTTCATCCTGTTCCTTTGGTAATCCCATTGGGCAGTATTTCTGTTCTCATACAACTTGAGCATTATGCCCTTGGCATACCTTGCACTAAACTCTGGTTTTCCCTCCCAGGTTCATATCAAAACTCTCTACATGGGGAAATAAGTTCCAGGTATACCTAGACGTATCCTAAGAGCAAGAGGGGCGTGGGAATAATATCAGAGCTAGCAATCACAGCCCCACCAGGTCAAAACCAAAAGTGACTTCATTCTAAGCCCCCAAGGGCCAGCTATGAGTGGCATTGGCTCAGAAATTGGATCTGAATATGAGTTCCCAGTGGAACATATGATGCAGACTGAGAAATTTTGGAAAGGCTCATGTAGGTGAAGCTATGCCTCAGCAAGTAACACAAAAGCATGGAGAACAAATCTTTTTCTTCCCTACAAGTTGGTCTACAGCTGACCCTAAATATATCAACTATAAGCAGTATAATAAGCAAGAAATTAATTTCATTCATTGTCTAAAGCATATCTCAAATTTGACAGCAAATATAGCACATGCATACAATATGCGACAAAGGATTTTTCATGAAATGTTTCATTTTTTGGATATTTCTCACATTCAGGTTATCTGAGGAGTTACTGGGGCTCTAGTCTCATAAACCTGTCTAACTGGATTATCACAAATAATTTTTATTTTGTTTTTATTTGTTTTAATATTAGAATCCTTGCCTAAATGTTAGTGAGATAAGTTTCTAGAGTGGGAGAACCTGTTCAAAACTCTTTCCCAGACACTGTGACTCTATGACCTTAGCAAGTCATTTCATTTTTTTCTTGTATCTTAGTTTGTTTCCCTTAAAAAAAAGGTACAGGTAGTTATTTTTCAGTATAGTCATCATGATTTATTACATTAATGAAAGAACACATCTAAAAGTTCTTTTGCATGATCTGCAAACATCAACCATAATGGTATGACAAATGGTATTAGGTATCTTCAAGTAAATAAATATTTCAGCACAGATGAGGGATGTGATCTTGTAAGGATGATAAGGATGGTTGATCTGCAAAGTCTGCCATCTGGACCTTTCGATACAGTGAGAGGTGTGAGACATGTTTAAAAATAATAGCAATACCAACAACAGTAATTATACCTAAGAGCAATACTGAACTTTTAAAACACAAAGGCCATTTCCCTGCATAGGTGGTTGGAGATGGGCTTTAAACATGGCCTGCAAGCCTGAGTAGTAGGAAAAGCTGAGAAACAGCAAAAAATCTATGAAGTGGAAAATTAAACAACAGGTTACAAAGACATTAAGTAAAATAGTTTGCTTAGCATGCCAGTTCACATGGAGGGGAAAAATGAGAGCTACAGCTGGTAAAGCAAGTTATGGCCATATTGTGTAGGGTTTGGGGTGTTAGACTAAGATGTTTGAAATTTATACATAAGCAGTGGGTGTCCAAGATGATTTTTGAGTTGTGAAGGGCCATGCTCAGATGTTGTTTTAAAAAATTGGACTTCTTACTGGAGGAAAAAGTTGAGGGAGGGAATCATATTGAGAGGTGTTGTTAGAAAGCTGGGAGGCACTGATACCATCTAAACTATAAATATCTATATCATAATTGGGACAATAGGAATGGGGCGAGTAACATTGCCAGCATTTCCAGTGTTTCCTTTCTCATCTGGCTCAGTTTAGCACGGCAAAGCATGTGACAAATTTTCCATTCTATTCCAAAGAGAAAAGTGGTTAGGCTGAGAGGAAGGACTCCATATCAATAATTCAACGGATAAACATCAGTGCTCTAGAGGGGACCACCATTGCCATAAACGACCCCTGTGAACTTCCACTTTGAGCAACTTCATCTTCTACGAAGTGTTGTCCTGTTTCCCTATTATGCTTTCAGAGAAAGCATCTTAGATATTTGCACTTTATTGATAATAAGGTTGATATTTCAATAAAAGAGCATATGGAGTTAATAACATGGTACTGAAAACTTTTCAGTTCACCCATCAAGTATTTTATTGTTGGTGTGATAATTCTAAATCAATTAAATTCTCCCAGGGCTGCTATCTGTACAAGTCCATATTCTTTGAGTATACCCTGGGTTATATAAATACAGCCTCAACTAGCTTTCAAAGATTCCAGGAAGGATTCCATACTACTGTTCAGATCAAATAAAATTTATTTAGGGTCTAAAAATGTTTTGCAAAGTTGATATGAAGGGTGAGAGTTACATACCTAACCTATAGATCAGGATGCAGCATTTTAAGCTGATAATTGAAGATTCATAAATCTTTCTCCTAAACAAGTAAACAAGGCCAAAACCAAAGTAGTAAACATGTCTACAAAATTTTTACAACTTGATTTTGCTCATGTTACTGTCTTAATAAATCAAAGTACAACAAGACATTTTGAAATTCAACACTATGAAATCTTTATGAGTACTTAAGCCATAAATCAAATGCTAAAGAAGAAATGGCAGGCAAAGGATTTGCTATTTTCTTACACAATTCTCCTTACCCACAATATATCTCCTCACAACTCAATTACTCTGCAATTAAATACCAATGAGCAGACAGTTATCTTTTTAAGGGATGCTTTTTCTTTTTCTGCTCTGTGAACTAAATTGCTTTGGTTAAAAAATAAACAAAACTGGAAATTGGAAAAAAAGCACCTATAGACCTTGTGATGATAGATATTTCTTCTCTGGGTCCCACTGTCTTGAGAAATTGTACTTCTTCTCTTTCTAGATTTGACCCCTATGATGGCTTAGGAAGATACCCCTAAAACTCATATTTGTCAGAACAATGGGATTCACTGAGCCAGTCTCGGCAGGTAAAGCATGAACAAATAATGTTAGGTTTACGTTATTGGGTGTTTAGTATTCTGTTTTGTTTCCTTGCTTTTTTATTTGTTTTGGCTCCAGTTTACAAGTTTGTTGTTGTTTGTTCTTACCATTTTTGGTACTAATATGTGAGTCAGAAGAGCAATAGAACAAACATTTCATAGCAGTGTATATTGTATCGTTATTAGAATAACAGAAAGTTGATAATAACATTAAATTCTCATTAACCAAAGGTAGTATGTTCATTTGCAAGATCTGAAAAACAAAAAATTAAAAATTACAGTAAAATATTAACCATGAACATCGATTCTAATAGATCTTAAGATCATTGTCCCATGATCTCTACCTTCTGGTGTCCATATCCTTGTAAATTCTCTCCTCTTGAGCATGGGAAGGCCCTGTGCATCGCTTCTTACTAACAGAATATGGCAAAGGTGATAGGATTTCACTTTTGTGATTATGTTATATTATGTAAGACTCAATCATGTTAGTGGACTTGCCATATTCTCTTTCTTTTCCTTTGTTTGCTTTGAAAAAGCAAGCTACCAAGAAACTTAAAATCACAAGGAGCTGAATGTTGCCAAAGAAGTGGATCTTTCCTTGCATAAGCCTCCAGATCAGAACCCAGCCCCAGGCAACACTCACTGCTGCCTGTCAGACCTAAGCAAGAGGACCCAGCTAGCTGTGCCCAGACTTCTAATCTACAAAACTCTGAATTAATAAAAATGTGTTAAGTCACTAAGTTGGGGGTAATTTGTTATTCAAACTAACACAATTCCACAATCAAAAAGTAGATTTAAAATATAAATGCCCCATATGCTAGTCTAAATTACTTTTATGATAGCCTTTCCTTTAATGGACATGGCAGTGGAATGAAGACTGGAAATAATATAGAAACTATGGCAGAGGTAGGAGAAACTTGCATTAATTGCATGAGGAGAGGAAAAATAACCACTTAAAAATTTAATGAATAAACAGACAAAACTACTGTATTATTAGACTAAAATGTCTAGTTTTAATCAACCCTAGGATCTCTGCCAGAACTGCCATCCTGCTGCACCATTACATCACTGTTTTCCTTATTGCTCTGTCTTTAAGTTCCAGAGTTCACTTGGACACCTCATTTTAACACCAAATTCTGGTCACTTTATTTCTATGGACTTGTAATGCCTGACCCCTCCTTTGCATATGATTTCCCCTCACTGAGTCCTCATCACTCGTGATCTGTATAACGGCATATCTACTAGTCTTCAAGCCTTACTCTTTGAATGAAAAATTAGGAAGCTTGATGTTTGTACCATGTGGCAGAATGCTCAATAAAGCATTGTACAAACTGTTGCCAGAGTATATTTATAATGGACAAAACCAATCAAAAAATCAACCAAAGGTAAACTTTTATCAAACAGATGTTGCCTGACTTTGCATTTCAGTTAATTTTCAATTAATCAACAAATTAATCAATCAATCCATTAAAATTAGCCTAGATGAGCCAAATATTTTTCTTAGCCA
Source organism: Cheirogaleus medius (assembly GCA_008086735.1). Classification (NCBI taxonomy): domain Eukaryota; kingdom Metazoa; phylum Chordata; class Mammalia; order Primates; family Cheirogaleidae; genus Cheirogaleus; species Cheirogaleus medius. Next base: position 130,710,100 of record VBSM01002608.1, read on the forward strand.
AGTAAGAAAAATAAAAGAAAAACTCTATTTATATAAAAATACAGTATATTTTAACATAAAAAAGTAAACCTTTAAATACTTTTTGCTTAATGTTAACACACACCAACTATAGTCCTTATTTGATAGGGCTATTGTGAAAGTAAATAAAAGAATATGTTTAATGCCCTTGGAACACCACATAATATATATTCAATAAATTATAGCGAATATTATTTTTATTCCTATTTACATTTTCACCATAAACAAGCACTATTTTTCCAATAAACAATAAAAATTAGTTAAAATAAGAAGGAAAAAACCTCATTATAAAAGAGAGTCCTTTCAATAAAAGATAGTTTATAACTTTATACTGAAACACATATGCACAGAAATGATTTAAGGAACTACTGCAGTAATTTATGCATGAGAACTATGACCTTTGGCATGAGAATAAAACTTCAGTATTAAGACATATTGAAGAGATTGATTTGAGAGAAATTTGATGATTGATTAGACGTGAAGGGTAGATAAAGAGAAGCTTCAAGAATGACCTCTATATTTCAGGCTCAGGAGATAAGATAGCTCATCACTGACATTAACCAAAGTTGAGAATTATAGGAAAAGAGGTGTTAAATTCAGTCTGAGACGTGTTAAATTTAAGGTGATATAGAAATTCCAGATGACAATAACCAATAGGCAATAGAAGGATTTCTCTGTCTCTAGATTGAACAACTTGAGGGCAGTGACCTTGTCTAACTCATTTTGTCATGTTTCTTCAAATACAGGCCCTTGTGCTAGAAAGTATTCAATAAAAAATTTAATTCAATTGACAGTTCTATTTTGGAAAGACAGAGAAGAAAAGACATAATGAGTATCAAAATGCCTGTTCTTTTCTTTTCAATCAAAATTCAGCTGAGATCAGACATATTCACAAATGTTTACTGCCTTAGCAATCAAGAACAAAACCAGTGTGTGTTGTAAAAAATATGATTAAATGCTATGGTTTTGCCAAAGTTCTTGAAAGAGCTTTTTAATAATTTAATATAATTTCTATTTCTATTTTAAAAGTCCTTGATATCAAATATTTAGCTTACTTCCATTCATCTGTCACTTAAAATAGACTGAAATACCCAATATTTTGAAACCTTTCCAAATGAAATCTCTCAGTACTGTCAGGTCCTTCCCCTGTTGGATAGATTGCTTTGTGCAATTTATGTTACATCTATGAAATCCAATTTCTGGATAAAGCCTGTGATCAGACTCCATAATCTATAGCCCACATTAGACAGGCTCTTTAATATGGCTTTCAGTCAGAATTATTTGATCTCTTTAACTTTAAGCTTCTGAAGATAGGCACAGGGATCCAACCTGTCTTCCTTAAGCTGTCAATTGTCATTTAAATATAAGAACTTTTTTTTTAGCAGTCATTATCAAACTTTAAATACAGAAAATTCCCTGAGCTATTCCCTCACCTAAAAAAAAACCTAATTGCATTTCTCAGACCATTTCTAAAAAGAACCTTCCCTAATTTAACTGTCATGCTCCCTGCTGAATTTTGGGGGAAATGTGATAAATTAGGTTCAGAAGAAAACAGCTAAATTCAAAAATTTGCTCCAAATAAAATCTCCCTTATATAAATAAAGCCCCACAAATTTAGTTCATACAACCTGTTTTTGAATGCATATTTCCATGAGATAATAATCTGAAACATGTTCTACTCTACATTACAAAATCTTGGGAATAAGCATTATTTATAAGATTGCAAAAGGAAGTCAAATTAAATTAGCCCACTCACTACAATTCATCAGCATTTCTTAGACAGTGTTTATTCCCAAATATTGAAAAATAAGGTTTAGAAAAATTTTAAGTGATATTCTGAATTATCTGCATCTTTCTGTCTTAGCTCTCTCTCCAAGTATTTCAGAATGGCAAAAATGGTGTTCATTAGGAGAAGACATTCTACAGAGCTTTCCAGCTAGTCTAGATTTCCAACTTGAGGTAAGGAGTCAAATTTTTCACATTTGCTTACTCACTAGAATCATCTATAAAATCTGAGCACACAATATTAACACCTATGCTGAGCCCTAAGAACAAATGCAATGGAAGGTAATTGTCATTGCTTTCCAAGGCAAATGGGTTTTCATCCAAACTAAGAAGGCTCAGACAGCCTTTTGAGATAGAACTTTTATAGAAGACCCATCACAAAGTCTCTCTTACCAAAGACATCCTCATCTTGGATAAAATTTGGGTGATCTTGTCACATGATCTTTTAATCTTAGTTGTTCAGATCTTTGTTGGAAGTGCTTAAAGTTATTCTTTGTGAAAAATACTTAATGAATTGCTTCTACATAGTTTCTTTGTGGTTTCCCCCTTCTCTTTTCACATATGCTCAATCAGCTTTGCCTCTTTTACCTTTTAATACCAATAAATGGTCAAAGATATTAACCCAACTTGGCCTCTACCTGTTTTTCAAAAATGCCAAACATTACCACGTTAAAACCTTTGTATGAGCTATTCATGCTTCCTGGAACAATTCCCCCTGTAATCTGTCGGTAACTTTTAAAAACTTAACATTTCAGACTACTGCTGACCCTAATCTACGGTAAACACCCAGTCTTCTATTTTAAAGTTACAAATAGCCTTTATAACTGATATGTTCATTATTTATTAAGAGGTCCCATTATCAGACCACAAGTTGAAAGCAAGGACCTCATCTGTCTTCTTCACTTGTTCATTCCCATATCCACATCCTTGTAGAACAGTGCCTGACATATATCAGGTATTCAATATTTGTTGGATGAAAAAAATAAAATATATTATTTCAGAAATAGTCCTCAATGTGGTCCACTGAAGTAATATATACTCATGATTAAATGATGAAACTTTATTTTGACCTTCAGTTTGGTCAGAATTCAGACTATATCTCATAGTTGGCAAAGATTAGTAAACAGTAGAGAAACAACAACAAATCTGCCACAAGATAACCGGCCTTTTGACATCATGAGTATCAGCATTTGCTCAATCTTCAGAAACAGAACAATTTTCTGACCAGCATGTGACTTTAAGAAAGGCTGTCAACTTGATTACTGGAAAGTGTCCCGTGAACTGAAAATAACATCACAGTATAAAATTCTGCCCCTGCAGCTAAAATGACCCGGCTGTTTCCTCACCAGCAGCCGACACAGGCAACCTTTCACTCCACCAGCGAGGCAGCCAGCTGGGGGAGGCTGCAGAAGGCTGTCAAAACTACATAAAGTGTAAAAGATAAAATGATTAGGTATTCTGTTTGAAAATGGGGAGGGAATTCAACCACGTCCCTGAAATACCTGGAATGGTTTTTCAATCTGAGGACTAAACAGGGAAGCACTTAGTTGTGGATATGTAGATCCCAAAATGAGGTGGGGGGAACAAAGGAGGATGGGGAGTAATTGAGTATACCTTTATGAAAATCTTTTATCTATACCTTTCATGACTTCCCCGGCATCCTGCCAGTTTGGGGTGATCGTATCAATATTTATAGCATACCGCACCAGGGCGCCCATGCTCCCCAGCAGGGCCGATTAATATGTTATATCAACACCTATGACAAGACACATTTTATTTCTGTCAACAAAGAGGTTTCCACTTTCTCTGTCAGCTGAATACCAAAGCTTTTTATTTTGCACAATAAACCATCTATTGCTGGAGCTGAAAGATAGATGCTGAACTGCAGTCAATTCTTTAAATAGATTTCTTCAACCCGCAGGTGGCCTATATCAAAAATGAGGAATTCTCCTTTCGGTAGGGATAGGCAGGCAGGGTGTGGAGGGGTCCTAGGGAAGACTTGCCTGCTATGGTTTTTAGTGCAAATATTTAGCAGCACTGAGCTGGATACAGAATGAGAACAAGGCAGGGCTTCTCTCCTCAACTCTGAAATAGGCCGGGTACAGTGGCTCACACCTGTAATCCTAGCACTCTGGGAGACCGAGGCGGGTGGACAGCTCAAGGTCAGGAGTTTGAAACCAGCCTGAGCAAAAGCGAGACCCCATCTCTACCAAAAATAGAAAGAAATTAATTGGCCAACTAAAAATACATAAAAAAAAAAAAAAATTAGCCAGGCATGGTGGCGCATGCCTGTAGTCCCAGCTACTTGGGAGGCTGAAGCAGGAGGATTGCTTGAGTCCAGGAGTTTGAAGTTGCTGTGAGCTAGGCTGACGCCACGGCACTCTAGACCGGGCAACAGAGTGAGACTCTGTCTCAACAACAATAACAACAAAAAACTCTGAAATAACATGAACAAATATGACAGTAAAAATGTGGGACAGTTGATTTTTAAGTGGTGCTTTCTCTTTAAGACCTTGAGGTATTATGCAAGTATTAATTTCTAGAGTTACCATGAGATGGTAAAATGGATTCCTGTGGGTCTCATTTATAATAATAAAAGAGCTTTTATAATTTCTCCCTTACAGAAAGGAAAATAAGAACTAGTTCTTAGATCAGAGAGGAGCATGGTTTTATATATTGTAGTGTGGGAATGAGCTTACTAAAGAATAACATTTGGGTGACCGACGGCTGCAGATAATGCTGGCAGGTGTTGCTGAAGGTTTCCTCTATAAAATTGAGTGGGCTGAAGGGAACTGTGGTTATGGTTCTCCTGTCATGACAGCTCAGCCTAGCTAAATGCAGCATCTCCCCTTCCAGAGATGAGCATGCTTGAGCTCTGCATGATCCATAGGACTCTAGGCAAGATATCTTTGGTATCTACTACGTATCAACATTCCACTAATGTTAATGAAGGAATAGATCCATTGGTGCTGTAAACATCATCATAATATTCATGGAACCAAGGGGAATAGGTGGTTGCAACACACACATACCAGCCTCAAAGTGAGTTCTTGCCCCTGATTATTAGGCCAATTTACTCCTTAGTAAAGTGGCAAAATATTATCTGCCATGTGATTCCTGAAATTTGATTAGAAAATGGTGATGATGATACAAGATAGCATATTTGTTAAGAGCATCTTATGTCCTCAGTGCTTTATCTACATTATATTATATAATTATCATAATCACCCCATGAAGTAAACTTTTTATTATGCCCAATTTAAAGATGAAGAAACAGAGTTTTAGATTAATTTGCCCACAGTATCACAAAAAGTAAGTGATATTACAGAAACTTATAATAAATATCCATTTCTATGATTCTGAAGCCTTTTTATCTGACATAGCAGATTATTATCCCAGAGACTGAGTTTATGCTACTCAATAATTTCTTCTGAGCATCTATTATTTTCTCTGTATTATTCTATGTGCCTCAGGAAATATAGTGCCCTGGCAATGTTTGACTTTGCCTTTGGATGTTTACAATCTTAACAGATAAGACAAATAAACATGAGTAAAATAATTAGTGAAAAATTCAGGAGATCATAATTAAATGCTGATAAAATGAAACCAAGTGCCAGCCTGATTTCACATACAGAGCCATAGATTTGAAACAAGAAATGTGTTTTTAATGTTTTTAAGCATAGTTCTCTCACTTATTTTTATGTGACCTTAGACAAATTACTTAACTTTGATCTCTCTCTTTTGGGGATTTGTTTCCTGTCTCTATTGATCTCATATCTGAGTCCTGAGAAGTTTGTATATAAAAACAGAAAAAGGTATTTCACCCAATGTCTCTTCCAAATATCAGGGTACACACAGTACTGCTTGGACTCACCCCAGAGAGATGATAACTTTAAAGACAAACTTGAGGCGAAGTGTGATTTTGTACCAGGAAGGTTCTAGTGCCTCTTAAGAGGAACAGCAGTAAAGGCTCTGGCATCCAAGAAGCAGCTACAGAGCCACTGAGGAGAGCAGCAGTGGGACCCAGGGAGGTACAGAGAGCAACAGTGGGACCCAGGTAGCTGGGAGAGGCAATAGAACCCAACCAAGCAAGGCCAGAGCAGAGAAAGCACTTGTGAAGTTGCTATCAGGACCTCCCTAAACCTTTGTAGGGCTAGAGACAAGAGAACAAATAGAATCAACAGAATATACATCTAAAAATTAACAGTTGTAAATAGAACTACTAGACGGCCAAATAAATTATGTTCTATCCTCTAAGCTTCATAAGATCCCAGCTTGACAACAACAAAGTGATTAACCTCCCCTGGCCAATGGCCTGCAGTTCATCTCCTTTCTCTTCCTGCCCAAGCTCTGTCCAACACTGTGGAAGCTCTCAAATGCAATGTGCATATGCAGCCTAAGAGCCTAAGCTCCTTTAGAGACCCCCACAATCAATTCCCCTTGGCTATCCTTCAGACCTAGTGGTGTGCTTTGTAACAGTGATCTTCCCTAAGAAGGACATAATTGGGTAGGTAAGAGCTGGCAGGAGGGTGCTGCTTCTATAGCAGACAGAATCCTGCAGGGAGTTATGACTATAAGTTATGACTATAAAAAGGCTAGTCATTTGTAGAAATCTTTCCAAACTGAAAGAAAGTTAAGAAGTCATCAAAGGTAAACATTTATCACATCATAAGTTGTTATAGCTTTCTCATTTGTCATAAATATTTTTGAGGAAATAACACTTGCAAAGTCCCTCCCACATGAAATATAACACCAGACATGATATATACAATTAACATGGACAAGCATTTGTTAAATAAATTCACTAATAAACAGCAAAGTCACATACTAAATTCAAAAGTCATTTGAATCAGAGGAATTTTCTAAATCAAATCAGAATAAATTAGTGAATAAATAAAAATTATTTCAAAGAAAATGGGGGTATTGTCATTATCACTATTGTATTGTGAGTGACCAAATAAGCAAGGTCAAGTCAAGAATCAAAATACTGATCTTTGACAAAGCAGACAACAACATACACTGGGGAAATGAAGCTCTATTTAATAAATGGTGCTGGGAAAAATGGATAGCCACATGCAGAAGAATGAAGCAAGACCCCTACATTATGCTGCTCACAAAAATTAATTCAAGGTGGATAAAAGCCTTAAATATAAGGCATGAAACCATAAGAATTCTATTATAGAAGAAAATGTAGGAAAAACTGTTCTAGGTATCAGTCTAGGCAATGAATTATGACTAAGACCCCAATGGCAATTATAGCAATAACAAAAATAAATAAATGGGATATGAGTAAATGAAAAAGCTTTTGCACAGTTAAGGAAAGAATCAACAGAGCAAATAGATAACCTACAGAATGGGGGGAAATATTCACAGATTGTGCATGCTATAAAGGACTAATATCCAGAATCTACCAAGAACTCAAACAAATCAGCAAGAAAAAACAAACAACCTCATTAAAAAGTGGTCAAAAGACATGAACAGAAGCTTTTCAAAAGAAGATAGACAAATGTCCAACAAGATAGACAAATGGCCAACAAACATATGAAAAAATCCTCAACATCACTAATCATCAGGCAAATGCAAATTAAAACCATAATAAAATATCAACTTACGCCTTTCAGAATGTTCATTACTAAAAAAGAAAAAAAAATGTGTAGAGCACAAGATGTAGTTAGAAAAGAATGCTTATATATTTTTGGCAGGACTGGAAATTAGTACAACCCCTATGGAAAACAGTATGGAGATTTCTCAAAGAACTAAAAGTAGACCTATCATTTGATCTAGCAACCCCACTACTGGTTATCTACCCAAAGGAAAATAAGTCATTTTACCAAAAAGACACCTGCACTTGAATATTTATTGTAGAACAAATCACAGTTGCAAAGATTTAGAATCAACCCAGTGCCCATCAATTCATGAATAGATTAATAAAATTTGGTGTATGTATATCATAGAGTACTACTCAGTCATATAAAGGAGGAATTAATGTCTTTTGCAGCAATTTGGAAGGTACTGGAGACCACTATCCTAAGTGAAGTATCTCAAGAATGGAAAAACAAACACCACATGTACTCTCTAATAAACTGAAACCAACTGATAGGCACACAAGTGTACAGAGGAAAGTAATATTCACTGGAAATCAAGCAGGGGGTGCAAAAACCCACCTAAGGGGTACAATGAACCCTATTCAGGTGATGGGCACATTTATAGTCTGTGACTCTAGCCATGCAACAAAAACATTTGTATCCACTTAATATTTTGAAACTTAAAATATTAAGTTTCACCACCAGAATTAAAAGATAAAATTAAAAATAAAGATTTAAAAATAAAAATAAAGATTTCATGGTTGTCCATGAAATTGGAGATAAACTCTTTGGGCAATAGGTTTTCCAAATGAATGTTCTTGTAAGTGCAGGCAAAGCCAAAGGATCAGAATGTATAAGGGCTCTATAGATTTTTACATCATGCAGGCAACTCACAATAAACAGCATGAATTTTATATAAATTATATGATTCTAAAAATGTTATGGTTTGTCAGATATATTAGAATTACTAGTTTTCCCCATCCATAGTGGGATAAAAGCTCTATGATATTTGGTCAATCTAAGCAATCCTTTCTTGTGTCACATAAAAAAAGATAAAATGGAGACAGGTTTGTCTTTCTTACATTAAAAAAACAAAACAAAACAGATAATCTCTCTCAAAAACTTGTTCTACCTTATCCTAGAATGAACTCATGTAAAAAGGGCTCTGGAAAAGCTGATAACAGGAAACTTATAACTAAGAGTTACTCTTTGTCAGCCTCCAAGTCTGTAAGCAGACATCCTTTTCCCTTATATCAGTTTGAAATACAATTTTATTGAGATTCCATCTCACTAGGATTTCCAATGAGACACTCAAGGAAACTATCAAGTTCTTTCATACCCCCAAGTGGCCTCTCTCAGAAACATTCTTTGTTGTCGAGAACCCTGACTTGAGGCAGCCATAGAGAAGGCTGCTTTTTGCTGATGTTCTCAGCAAAAAGCAAATGGGGTCATTTTCTGGCCTCCCTCTTCATGTTCGAAATCTATCCTTTCATCCTGTGAGATTTCCCCAATATAAATACTGATTAAAACCCTGGCTTACTCCATCCTGAATAATTTTAGCCTATGTTTCCATTCAGGCGTTGGGTTCCTTAGCTTCCTTTTGCCTACTTCATGTCTAGTGTTACTGTATACTTTCCATTTCATATCAAAATAGAACTGAATTAATAACGGTGCAAGTTGACCAAAAACTTTTAAAATGTATCTTTTCCCAGTGCTTACAAAATCAAAGATAGTTTGAAAAAATATGTTGTTTCTGTCAGTTACCACTAGATGGAAGTACAAATTTTGAAGTTCTGGATAAATGTCCCTTGTTTGCATTCCCTGAAAGGTATTGGTAAAAAGTAACACATATCATTGTTGAGTTCTTACAGGTCTGTATATTCTACTGCCTGTATAATTCTGAATCCACATACTGTTTTAACTTATGTTTATATATATATATATATGTATATGAATAATGGCAAGTCTAAAACTTGTGCATTTCTATAGAAGATCTATAATTTATGTATACAGCATACATTGAAAGATCATTAATAATGAAGTAAATACTTCTCTGGCATGGCCACAGACAGAGAAAAGCCATTGCATATTATTCATTTGTAATGCATTCAATACTTGACAAAATGTAATAATGTTAGTTGAAATTAAGACTGAACTAAGGGATGCATCTAGGCAAAAGTAGACGATGTTGAGTGCCGCCATTTCCCCTTTCTGCTCCTCTGGGCTTCAGACAGGGCCTCTCATGTTTTTTTGCTCCGCTCTACCCCGCCCCCACTCCTTATAAAAATCTACTGTCAAATGCATCTGTCAGTCTTATTCACACTGAAATATAAATGATTAACAATGTGCTATGAGCTACCTCACACAGAGAAACTGTTTTTATACAGGACTGATAATATTCAGCTTCAGTTAAGTCTTTAACAAAGGCATTTTAAGTAGTAGCAAATTAGCGGAAAGAACCTGAATAGTTTTCTCTTAATCCCTGAAATCACTCACACATGAGGAAGAGCAGCCCATCCTGAAATGCAGGAAGCTTCTGATTGATTTTCTTTTTCTTCACAGTGGCATTTGGTTCAATGCAGAAAGATTGTCTCTAGGCTTGTGATGACTTAGGGAAGGGTAGTTATCTGCATGATTTCTCAGCATGGGGTGGCAGCTAGCACAAGGAACTGCACTGATCACAGCCCGTCAAGAAGGGAAACAGATGAGTCCTTGGGACCTGGACATTTTTCTCCATGAAGGGAAAAACTAAAATGAGGTGGGACTGTGAACGGATGAAATGGGAAATGCAAATGGAAGGAAGACTGATATCCTTTATGGATCTTACCTATCCATATCTCTCTCCATCCCCCAAAGTCTTAGGCTATAAAGAAATAGAAATCCCCATTATGAGGAGCTGGAATGGAAAAATGAAGCATTATCTAAAGAAGTTCTCACTATCTAATTACCTCCAAATAATGAGTGATTAATTTTTTTCCTTCTTCTAATTCAGGCTACTCATTTAGGAATTATTACAAAGTTTCTAGAAAGAGAACTTACTAGAAATTGCTTTCATTGCAGCAAGTGAAAAATTGAAGTTTTGTCAAATTTACCTATTAAAAATTTCTGATACTCTGATTCTCTAAGGGAAAGACTTTTAAGTACATGTCTGCTAATATTACTGATTGGAAATAGTTTGGAGAGAAGAAAAAGGGAAAGATGGGATCCAGCGGATCATTTTCCTATTTGTTAGGAGAATGTAAATGCCCACTCACTGACTTCAATCCAGCACCAGCCAATGATTACTATGCAATTGTTCTTGCCTATGATTTATTATTGCTTTATTAATTATTGACTATTTGATGATAGGTTTCTGCCTCCACTCTTGCAGCAAATGTCTCATAAAATAAACAAGCTTTTGTGAGACAAGTAATTATCCTTCACCTGTGACTTTCAGGTCCATATGAGCATCACTGTCATTGGTCACATGAAAGGTTGTGGATTTATGAAAGCACTGAACATAGCATGTTGTATATGTACAATTCGTATGTCATAAATTTTCCCAGGGTAATGGGACACCTTAATCAAATTTTCTAGAATAACTGTATTTTATTTATTCCCATATTCAAGAAAAATCAAGTAAGCTTCTTCAAAGGGCAGGTGTTGTCAGAGCCCTCCTAGAGATTACAGTCCCATGTGAGAGATATCCAAAGATAATGTAAGAAAAATAATTTATAATATGCCCAGCATAGAGGCTCACACCTATAATCCCAGCACTTTGGGAGCAGAGACAGGAGGATTGCTTGAGCCCAGGAGATGGAGACCAGCCTGAACACACCTGTAGTCCTAGTTACCTGGGAGGCAGGCTAAGGTAGGAGGATCGCTTGAGCCCAGGAGTTTGCAGTTACAGTGAGTTATGATTATGCCACTGCACTTCCAGGCTGGGTGACAGAGCAAAAAGACCCTGTGAAAGAAAAGAAGGAGAGGAGAGGAGAGGAGAGGAGAGGAGAGGAGAGGAGAGGAGAGGAGAGGAGAGGAAGGGAGGAAGGGAGGATAAAAAAGAAAAGGAAAGAAAGAAAAAGAAAGGAAGGGAGGGAGGGAGGAAGATTACTTAAAATATGGATGAATACAATGAAGGAAAAGTATAGCATATTGTGAGCAGTTATAATGGGGAACTAGTTTAACTGGGGGAGCCACTTAAAGCATCTATGAGAAACTGACATTTAAAGTAAAACTTTGAAAATGATCAGGAATTAGCTACCAGGGGTCCTGAAACTTTTTAAACAGGGGGCCAGTTCACTGTCCCTCAGACCGTTGGAGGGCCGGACTATAGTTTAAAAAAAACACTATGAACAAATTCTATGCACACTGCACATATCTTATTTTGAAGTAAAAAAACAAAACGGGCAAAAACACCCGGCGGGCTGGATAAATGTCCTTGGCAGGCCACATGTGGCCTGCGGGCCGTAGTTTGAGGACGCCTGAGACAGGTGATGGGAAGAGGGTCTTAGACTTGCAGAATAGAATGCACAGGGCTCCAAGGCAAGAAGGAGCTTGTCATATTTAATAAGATAAAACTTTGCTCACCAAGAAAATGATGCCTCCTTTCCTTTTGGATTCTGACATGTAACATTTGGTTGCTGTTTCAGTAGGGTCCAAGCAAAAAACAGATGTCATAGTCAAATTAGAATAATTCAAGGACAATTTAAAATTTATAAACATGTCAGCAGGTTGTAGGGAAACACAAAGGATTTTGCAGTTAACCTGGGGTTAGCAATCACAGAGCTATTACCACCGTTGGGCCTTTGTACCTTTTGGACAAGGTACAAGGGTATAATACAACTGGATAGTGTAGAAAAGCCCCCCTTGAGTGGAGCTGCGACTTTCAGTTTAAAGGCAGAGCTAGCCAGGCCCTACTCTTGCTCCTCCTCTCATCTCCTGCTGGGGCACCACACTGACCACCCCAACCAGAAGCCAGAGGCAGGGGAGCCTCTTGATGCTGTCCATAGAGTTTAGCCTCCCCAGACAGAGAGCAGAGAAGGTGGGGAGACATAGTGGATCTGGAGGGACGAATAGAAAATGCCTGGTACAGTTGGTCATTTCCACAAGGAAAAAGGGGTGCCAGAAGGGGAGATGGCCTTTTAACCATTCACATTCTCATAAAGCAGAAGGAAAAAAAAATAACTCAGGATTTGGTTATCCAACTCCTAGGATGGAGTTGCTCTCCATCCTAGCTTCCATTATTTTAATGAGCTTCCTCGTCTCTATTATTTCTCTGTCCACTTGAACGAATCTGCTTCTCATTAGGAAGAGTTTCTATATTTATACTTCAATCATACAACATGACTATAGAGAGAACTGATATAGCTTCACTTCTCTGCAAGAATCTCTCCACCCCCTTTGCCTGCTCCTCCGAATTTATGCTCCTAGTATAACCATTAATGTTTCACCCATGAGGTAGTGTGAGATTCTCAGTCTGTATGTTGCATGAGATATACCTAAGGATCTTGTTGAAAGGTAAAATTTTGAATCCTGCCCTTGGAGATACTGAATCTGTAGACCTGGCCTGCAACCTGGGGAATTAGCATCCTAGGTGATTCTGATCCATGTGATCCAAGGAACACATGTTGAAGAAGTCTGGTATAGTTGCTACAATAGAGACAGCAAAGTACTGAACTGATGCATTTCTGAAAACATTCATGTATATGCCTATATTTTTACATAGAAATTTTGGAAAAAGATAGTTGATGTAAAAATAGAAACAGAACTATGCAGTGATCTGCTTATTTTACAAGTAAAGCTAAAAATAATTGGAGTCATTACAATTAATCCTGAGTTGCTGGTGACATCATTTGCAAAGGTTTTTACATGTTTCTATGATTAATCTGTGAATAATGGCTCATGGTGCTTTGGCTTTACATTTCTCTAAGCATCAACCTCTAGGGTCACCTAATGATTTTCTTAAATTATTTTTAATTGACACATAATAATTGTTGGAATCAATTATTATTGATTGTATCCACAACTGATGAATGCATAAAGGAAATGTGGTACATATATACGATGGAATATTATTCAGGCATAAAAAGAATGAAATCCTGTCATCTGCAACAATGTGGCTGAACCTGGAATATGTTAAGTGGAAAAAGCCAGTCATAGAAAAGCAAATAGCACATCATCTCACTCATGCATGGAATCTCATAAAGTTGACCTCTTAGAAACAGAGAACAGAACAGGGGTCACCTAAGGATTTTTAAATCAACACTTAAAGGTATTGGGGAAGCCCATATCTTTGCAAATCCTGCAAATTTTTTTGTATTGTTAAATATTTTTAATGTGAATAGGAATTCTCTACATTATATGTCGGTTTTGTTCATTCATATTTCACTATCGAGTGTTAATTTAGAACAGAAGTCAATGAACATTTTCCATAAAGGGCAAGATAGCAAATATTTTAGGCTTTGCTGGCCATATGATCTCTGTCATAATTATTCAATCCTGCAATTGTAGTGTGAAAGCAGCCATAGACCATACAAAAGCAAATGAGTGTGAATGTGTTTCAACAAAATTTTGTGGTCACCAAATTTTGAATTTTATATCATTTTCACTGGCAATAAAATATTCTTCTTTAAAACTTTTACAACCATTTAAAAATGTAAAAATAATTCTTACTCCATAGGACATGTACAAAAAGATGGGGGGTTATAATTTGTTGGTTTGTGATATTAATAACATATTAATATAATTAATAATTATATTAATTATAATCTTAATGTCTATCTATTAAGAGAGATATTAATCTAATTAGATTATTAGAGAAGATTATAATCTATAATCTATTATTAGATTATCCTATTATATAATATCTTAATCTTAATAATAATTAATGATTGTTAATCTTATAATTTAAGATTAATAAAAGCCACTAAAGAATGTAGTTCCTCAAGCAATCCATGGCAAGCTACACCTTACAATGTGTCTGAAAGGAAAGATAAGAAAAAAGTCAAATCACATATACCTGGAATTGAGTCTCTATTGCTAGCTTCAACTCCACACAGTGTCGCCTGGGGCAAGTTACTTCTCCTCCCTAAGCCTCACTTTCTTCACCTGTTTAAGGGGGTTGACTATGCCTACTTCACAGTGTTATTATGAAAATGAAATGGTAATAATGTAAGTACTCAGCACTGTGCCTAGCACTTTGAAGATGTTTCTTAAAGATGAACCTTTTTCCCTTTGGAAAGATAACAAAGATAATGGCTGCACCTTCCACTTCCTGATTATAATACCAGTTTTCAAAACCCTTACATTCCCTTATAACAGTAGTTATCCACCTTGGCAGCATATTGGAACTTCTCAGGAAGAGTCTTAAATTTTTGATGATAGAGCCACAACTGGACCAGTTAAATCAGTATCAGTCTTGAGACCCAAGCCTCAATATTTTTAAAGCTTTCCATGCACAGCCAAAGTTGAAAGCCACCACCGTTTGCCTTGCTATTTTTAATAATTGAAATGATGGTACTTCTGCTGTGGTCACGTAAATGTTTGAGACATTGGTCAGCATCTCAGCTGGCCAGTTTACCACAGCCTCCTCGTCTACTCCCCTCCTTACCCAGCCACCTCTTGTGGCATCTCACTGCAAGATGTTCCTACTACTCTGCATCTCTGCGCCCCTACAGTGTCTCATGTCTTCCCATTTTTTTGTTATCCTTCCCTCTATCTCCACCTTGTTACTACACAAAAATCCTGGTTGGAATTGACTGAACTGCCACAGGCAGATATCTCAGCTGGGAAAGGAAAGGAGAGACAAGGGACATAGCCACATCCTTGAGGGTGACAAGGAAAGAATTCAAAACTGCTAAAAACAGACCCTCCAGCCTGAGCAGACCAGCTACCCAGAGAGGAAATTGTAATGACGACTCCACTTGGGGCTGCTAAATAACAGGACGGTACTGATGGACTGGCCATATCAGAGGATGCAGCTCTGAGTATCTCAGTGGTTTGGGGATGCAGAGGACCATAGTCACAGCAAATAGCAGAGTCCAGAGATGTTACCTTGTGGCTTGTAATTTATATTTGAATGACATTTTTAATTAACTTTTATACTTTGTATAACTTCATTTATACATTTTTCAAATATTAGTATTTAAGAAGCATTGAATAACTAGATTGTTAATTCTGTTAAAATAAATTGTGCTTACTTTTTATACAATGCCAGGATTGATACAAGAAAAGAAAGAAAGGCAGTTCTCTCATTTTTCCTAGCACTGGAATTACTACTTCTCTGTCTCCTGATGTATGTGCTTGCTGTTTTAGAGAATCTCTTTCTGGCCACCCTCCCTGCAGGTGAAGCATCATGACCTAGAACTTTCTTTCAATCAGCACTAATGCTCCAACCAAACCAACCCAGCTAAACCTTTCCTCCTTCACTTGCCAAGCCTTCAATGCACATTCCCCAGGGTTAACAGTGTCCTCTCTTCCAGGGGCTACAGACAGTTAAGTAAGGCAAAGACTCAGAAAATAAAACATATTTGATTGACACCAGATCAATAAATCTTGAATTCACTGGCTCTTAAGGTGAGATGAAGAAATGGACTCTGTGTTAAATGTAAAATCAGCAGTGACAGAGAACTGCCATGAAATGAAAGTTAATATTATCTCAGAATCCTGACAGCCAAATGACATATGTCAAGATTTCTAATATTAGATAAAATCTGGGCACCTGTCATGTGCTTAAAGGAACCCACTTTCTTTTCTTCTTAAAAATTTTCTTCTAAGACAAATGCACTGACTACAGAGAACAACCTTTTATTTCTTTTTCCCTCCCCCTACCCCCATCCTTTTTCATAGCTCAATGCTTATTTCCCAACTTCTGTTTCACATTTCTAAGAAAATTGGAAAAACTTTGTTTTTTAATAATCCACAGATTTAAAAATTCATAGTTGAGCATGTCTCCAGTTACAGTAAGTCAAATAACAAATTTGAAATGAATATGCAATTTCCTTTTGCTTACTTGGAAGCTAAGAATGATTGTGCAAAGGCAACATTTGTTTCAGCAGGAATTCTCTGCCTGTTACAGAGAGCCAGGCTTGCTATAAACATGTAAACAATTTAACAAATGAAGATATATTTGCCCAGACATAACCTCTACAGGGGTCCCACAATTCTGCTGTTACTATTACATTTTCTTGAGAATTAAAAATTACTTTAAACGTGATAGATAAATCCTTGTCTTAGGAACACTGCTTGATTTCTGCTCTCCACATTCCACAGAAATATTGGATTCCTAAAATGATTATGGAAACCTTAGTTACTACATTTCTAAATGTATTGTGTTATTAAAAGGTGTCACTTCGAAAAGAGTTCAAACATTTGTGGTCTCATTATTTTTAAGTTGCTATCAAGCCTAATAAGATTTTCGCCTAAGGATGATAAATCTGCAGAGATAAGCAAAACCTCCTCAAAACCGTAAAAACAACTATTTGAAACAACCACTAAAATATGGAAAACTCACAAAACTTTTCTGAAAGAAAGAAATATGCAAGTACAAAAATCTACTTCCTCTTTCACCCTAGACCCAGGATAATGCTACTCATGATAAAGCAAGGAAAATACTTCCTCACTTTGCAAAATTTTACCTCTACCCTCCTAGGGTTTTCAGCAGGGCCTGAAAATTAAATTGACATAAAACAGATTAACAGGAGAAAAAGCATACAAATTTAATATAAATTTTATATGACACAGGAGCCCTAATAAGGAAATTAAAACCCCAAAAGTGGTAAAACCTAAATCCTTTTTCATTAAGTTGAATAAAAAGAGGCAATTGTGGAAAAGTAACTATCATGTGGGGAGGCTAAAAGACGATAATAATTATTTTAACATGTTCTGTTTGTATCAAATTCTCTGGGCTATGACTCCCCACTAAAGAATTTTACTTCCTTCTGTTACTAGAAGGGCATCTTTCACATGGGAGTTTTCATCTTCTGTTTTCAGGAAGAAAAAGGGATATTATTATAGAAGGCCCTCTTTGCATCTGCTGTTTTTCAAGTGCATTTAGTTCGAAATAACCCTTGTGCCAAAGTGGCATATTTTGGGGTAGCATATTCTGTCATCTTTTACCCTTGGTTCCCTCAATCAGAGGGCACTGAGAAATACATAATATGCACCCAAATTTTCAACATGCACACTTCCACCCACCTCAGTTGCTCTGGGAGAGCCTGAGGGAACATGCCAGCTGATTAGTCACAGCTGTGGGCTCCCTGGCCTTATGCCAACATGTAATGTGCTGTCTCACAGGGACGTGAATGAATTGTGGAGGCCCTGGAAGTGAATGGGTAGGTTTGCCAGGCTCCCCAGCTTACTGTAGTACATCTCAGCCACTCAGAACTCACATGCCTGTGCCACAGCAGGAGTTAGGGAAATCCACATCCCCAAAATAGCAATAGATGCTGATGAAAACCAAAGCTAATGGACAATAAAGATATTGCCTCATACATGGGCAAACATTGCTAATTTCATAGCTGCCCAAAGGGAGCCTTAAAGGACTGCAAATTCCAGTGTTTTAGAAAACCAACAGTGAAAAATTCATCACCAAACTCATTTCCTACCACCTTATTACTAGAGGGAGAGAAAAGCTGAAGTCTGCATATCACTCATTTGAATATCAAAGTGGAAAGAAAATTGCCTTTTTAAGTTTTCCCCTAGCAAATTTTATTAGAGAGTTTGTACCTGGTCTAGGAAAGTAGCCATTTTCAGTTCTGATAGCACCATAATGTCACACTAGGAAAGATGGCAGAGCAGTGAATGGGTCCACTGGCTCACCTAGTGAAATCATCTTTTCTTTCTGCACATGTCTTCTTTCAGATACAGCAGTGCTTGCATTTCTGTAGGAGTAGCGGGTGATGTTTAAAAATGTATAAGTTCCATATGGATAAATTAAAGAGCAAATATTGAGATTTCAAGTTACTTTCCCAATGTCATACTAAGTTTCACTATTGGCCTCAAATCATAGCTACCTGGTACCAAAGTTCATTCTCTATCTTTATGATGCTTCTCTATATCACATCTACACATCCCCACCCTGCAGTGGCAGCAAGTGTAAGAACACCAGAAAAATATTATTTTTCTAAATAGAAGGGGAAAATTGGCTGTTTCATTCTGGGTTGGACCAGAAACTAAATTATGTTAACCTTTATAAGGCAGAATATTCCTTGCACTTACTATTTAGACACTTTTAAATCTGCCTCTTGGTCCATAGTACTCAAGACCATCAAAATAACAAATATTAAAAAATAAATGTTAGACTTAATTTTTTAATACCATAAAATTAAATTAGAAATTGACAATTCTTAAAATGTTTCTAAAAACTTTAGGAACAAATGAAATCTTCTAATACTTAAATTAGGAAATTACAATGAAAACCATAACATATTTAAAACTTGAAGACCTATGCAAAACTGAAATATTGTATAACAAACTAGCTAAAGTCCTAATAAGAGGTAGTGTAAATAAAATCTTAAATGAGTTCATTACAAAATAAGAAAGATTAAAAGGGTCAAACACTCAACTCAGAGAGGTAGAAAAAAATTAGCAGAATAAACCTAGAGAGAAATGGAAATACTAAAATCAAAAGCAGAAATCAATGAAAACAGAAAAACACTAGAGAAGATTAAAACCAAAAGTTGGTTCTTTGAAACTATTAATATTAATAAAATATAGCTATTCTTAGTAAAGTGAGAAAAGATACAAATAACCAATATATAGTTCAAAACTGGGGACTTAACAGAGTAAACATTTAAAAACAGCATAATGTGAACAATTCATATCAATAAATTTGACAATCTAGATAAAATTAAATGTACATAAGCATTTCTAAAATTGACTTTAGGAGAATTTTAAATAATCAAAATAAACCAACAATCATCAAGTAAATCAAATTAAAAGCTAAAATCGCATTTCCCCAGCTGTTACTGATGGTTCACCCACCCCCCTGCCCTCCCACATACACGTATGCACACATCACCTTCCAAAAGGCTTAGGCCACATAATTTTAAGAAAATTTTTCACAAAGTAAAATCTCTAAAAAACAGATAATGCTTATATGATACAAATTATTTCAAAGGCAGCAAAATAAATATATTCAACTCACTCTCTAATGAATATATAATCTGAAATAAAAATTGCACAAAGGCATACAATAAAAAGACTTGTTTATGAATTAGAAGCTAAATTCCTAAATAAGAGCAAGTCCAATTTATCAGAGTAAAAAAATAATAATACTTCATCATCACACAGTGCCAATATCAGAAATGGAAAAATGGTTCATTCATTCAGGATAAAAACTGTTAGCAAACAAGAGATAGAAAAGAACTTCATCAACCTGACTAAAGAAATTATCCCCAATCCACATTCAATGGCAAATATGACATAATGTCATAATTTACCTAATATAGAAGGTAGACAGAATACGGGTATTTTTTATATATTCCTCATTTTTCTTTTTGCTTAAATTTTTTCTTTATAAAATTAGAACCATGAACAGTTTTGGAAGAGAGAGAGTGAAAGTGAGAGAAAGGAGAGGGAGGGGGTGGGAGGAAAAAAGGACCTATTTATTATACCCTGTCTGAAGAATCCTATTAACATTAAAAAAGGACTGGACATATGCAAAGATCCTAGAAAAAAAAGGAAAGTAAAAAGTAGAATTGTATCACTATTTATCCAACATTCACTAATGAGGGAGAGACTTTGAATCTGACACACACCAATGCCTGTCCTTTGAAATGGTAATTACAAAGAGATGGGAAGAGTTTCCATCAGATTTGGTTGTCACTGTTTTTATTGAATGAATGAAATAACTCTTAAATTACCCCTGGTGACATAACCAACTTCTGATTACTAAATTATCTTCCCAAATACACTTATAGGTATAGAACTTTCCCTAAAGAGCAAATATAATATCCACTATATGAAAAGGAATACTCATTGCCTTTGGTAAACCCTTTGGTTAGGCTAGTTTCCTCTTTTTTGTTGTTGTTGCTGTTTGTTCTTTGTTTGTTTGTTTTCCTCTATCAATCACTCTAAATGTGACCATACTGTGTGCTCTGACAAAACTCTATTTCTGGGAGAGTAAAGATCAGAAGGAGATGCTCTAATGTGTTCCAGTACGGTGAGGTTCTCCCAAGAGGCTAATTTGCCCCTGCTGGCACATATATTGGCATTTTTCAGTATTAATAAAGCCTATTGGAAAGAAAGTTATCAAGCATTGTTTAATGTGATCCCTTCACTTGTTGAGATGTGCTTGGACACACTGAAACTTGTTCCACGTATTGTAATTCAGCACCCCTCCATGCTTTGCCTCCATGTGTCATGGGGTAATTTATTCCTATTCTGAAGAATTTTTATAACTCTTATGGTTTTCATTTGGGTTTTATTATTTTTTCTTCTAAACTTGTATGTGTTTGAGAAGAAAAGGCATGAAGCTATAGTCCCTAAGGTGACTGATTAATCTAGCAGTGAAGAGAACTATTATATCTCTAATTTTATTCTTTTCTCAATTTTGAATTCTCATAGCAATCATTGATAAATGTAAACTGCCACCCAGAAAATTATAAGAAATATCCTGGGAGCTGTTGGACTGTATGGGTGAAAACTCATTTTAAGTGTTAGTAACCCCAAAAGAATAAGCAGTGTCTCTGTGGGGAAGTACCCCATACCCTGTTTCCTCCTTTTTCTATTTTTTTTGGACTTATTGCAGAAGTAAAAGTCCAAATGATTTTCTGAATAAATACGAAAGACAAAGAAAGCTATTACTTTGCTTATTCTCTTTCTTGAAACCATCTCATCCTGGTTCACCATCTCACTTCTCTCCAGCATAATTTCTTCCTCCAGGCAGTAAGGTCCAAATGCTCAAATAAGTAAACCAGTCATGTGGGAATACATGATCTCAAACAGGAAGTCCTTTCTGGGTCTGGGAGAGAGAATGTACTAATTACTGCTCAGTCATCTCAGAGGTGAGTTAATTCATATAAAAGTCTACCATCACAAGCAATGACATGATGAGTAGCTCAAATTCAATAATAAAATGGCAAAGATACCTCGGGAACAGAGAACATGTTTGCAAGTTTTTAATACAGTAGTTATTTCTCGAAGTGTTTAGAAGAAAGGATGAAAGAAAGCAAAAGATTTGTATTTTTCCTATGTCATCAACTTCTGCTGCACCACCAACCAGAACTCATAAGTATGCTAATGTTACAGGTCTCTCTTGAGGAATCTGTACTTGGAAATTCTGCACCTTTGCTCCCCCCTCCATTGAAGCCACACTGCAGAACCTATTACATGAATCACAGACTTTTTTTTTTTTACCAGGTATTATTCATATGGATATTTATAACACTTATAATTGCTTCTACACATAGATTTAACGTAAATATAGGGGCTATAGCACACCATGTAAATTAGTCAGGTGACTAATTCTATAAAACATAGAATTGTGATTTAGTGCTTATGTTTAGAATACAGTGTATAAAGTTTAGCTAACATAGAAGGTAAAATTAAGACTTCAGTTTTGAACAAGGTTTAAATTAAGGAGGATCTCACAGAAACACAGATGCACTGTATCTTGTAGGAAGGATGTTAGGGAAAATGGAATAAACGCCACTGACAAATTTTCTGTTACTATTAAATTTATGCCTATGACACTTCTCATAAAGTTTCAACCTAGACTAGGTATGGACCATAGCAGAGAAGAAGTTATGTTTGTAAATGATTGTGTATTGGAATGGTCGTTTCTGGAACTAGAGAGCAATAACTGGGACACAATCCCTGACCCAGGCCCTAGTTCTCATTATGGTTGTCAAATGGTCACTTTTGATTCAGCAGTTCCTTGTTAGGTGTATACTGGATGCCAATATAAAATATTGAAGTTAATCAGAATATCTTACAAAATTTAAAGGAATTTCAAATATGCAAGTTCCAGAGAATCTGCTTAAGTGTGTACCAAAAATATATCTGCTGTAATCATATTTAAGTATTTATGTTATGCAAATATATCTAAAACTAAGAAAATGCATTAGATTATGTCCATACTTCCTCTGGTAAGGGGTATAAAATAGCCTAAATCTGTTAGAAGATGCTTTTTAATTTGACTTGTCAAATGTTTACTTCAGTCAAAAATGATAAATTGTGTTGGACATTAGGCAGACACAAGTATACAAATAATTTCCTAATAAGATAAATACTATCAACAGAAGCATAAAGTGATATACTGCACAGATAGTAAAATGGAAAAAAAATTGTTCATTCATACAGAATTGGCCAGGTCATAGGAACTAAAAATGGGAGTGTAAAGAATGGGTAAAGAATGGCACACATGTCTTTTGCCAACTTTTTAATGTGGTTGTTTTTTTCTTGCTGATTTATTTGAGTTCTTTGTAGATTCTGGATATTAGCCCTTTATTGGTTGTATAGTTTGTGTATATTTTCTCTAAAAGCCCTGACTTAAGCATTATAAAAGGTATCCATGTAACAAAAGCAATTGTACCCCCTAAATATTTTAAAATTTAAAAATTGTTTTTGCAAAGGAAAAAAATGGCACAAAAAATAAAAAGCTCAGCATGTGGTTGGAAGTCTTGACACCAGAGTTATCTGGAGCCAGAGGTATGACTGGGAAGTAGTTTAAGATGAGCCCAGAGGGGGAGGATAGGACTCTATTATTTGTGGCACTCCTAATCCCTAAATTGAAAATCTTATGCTTCACTCAATAGCAATGAAATGTCAATGATGGTTTTTAAACACATAGCTGTCATTTTAAGCCATGAGGATAGTAACCATAATAATAGCTTTAGTATCACCTACTTTTAATAATGATAGGCATGCTAGAGGGATATTGAGGGTTTGGTTCCAGATCACTGTAATAAAACAAATATTGTAATAAAATGAGTCACATAATTGTTTTTTGGTTTCTCAGGACATATAAAAGTTATATTTATACTATGTAGTAGTCTATTAAGTGTGCAATAGCATTAGGTCTAAAAGCAATGGGCATGCTTTCATTAAAAAATACTTTGTTAAAAATTGCTTACAAATCATCTAAGCCTTTAGCAAGTCATAATCATTTTGCCAGTGGAAGTTCTTGCCTCAATGTTGATGGCTGCTGATTAATTAGGGTGATGATTGCAGAAGGTTGGTTAGCTGTGAAAATTTTTTAAAATAAGACAATGAAGTAGACTGCATGGATTTGACTCTTCCCTTCATGAAAGATTTCTCTGCCACATGCAATGATGTTTGATAGCATTTTACCCACAGTAGAACAACTTCCGAAACTGTAGTCAGTCCTTTCCAGCCCTGCTGCTGGGAGATATGTCAACTAAGTTGACTATATATCAACTAAGTTTATGCAATATTCTAAGTCTCTTGTTGTCATTTCAGCAACATGTACAGCATCTTCACCGGGAGATTTCATCTCAAAAAAATCATTTTCTTTGTTCATCCCTAAAAAGAAACTCTTTGTCTATTACAGTTTTAGCATGAACTTGTAGCAATTCAATTGTTTCTTCAAGCTCTATTTCTATTTCCACCACATCTACAGTTACTTCTTCCACTGCTGTCTTGAAACCCTCAAAGTCATTCATGAAAGTTGGAATCAACTTCTTCTAAATTTTTGTTAATGTTGACATTTTGACTTCATCCCATGAATCACAAATGTTTTCAATGGTATGTAGAATGGTGAATCTTTTCCAGAAGGTTTTCCATTTACTTTGCTCAGATCCATCGGACGAATCTATGGCATCTATAGCGTTATTAAATGTATTTATGGAATAATAAGACTTGTAAGTCAACATTACTTCTTCATCCATGGGCTAAAGAATGGATGCTATGTTAGCAGTCATGAAAACAACATTAATTTCCTTTTACATCTCCATCAGAGCTCTTGGGTGACTAGAATATTGTCAATGAGCAGTAATGATTTGAAAAGAATCTTTCTTTCTGTGCAGTAGACCTCAACAGTTGGCTTAAAATATTCAGTATAGAGCACAGGCAGAGTAGATTTGGCATAATTCTTAAGGGCCTTAGAATTTTTTGAATGGTAAATAAGCATTGGCTTCAATTTAAAATCACCAGCTGCATTAGTCCCTAACAAGAAAGTCAACCTCTCCTATGAAGCTTTGAAGCCAGCATTGATTGACTTCTCTTTCGCTATGAAATTCCTTGATAGAATCTTTTCCAAATAAAAGGCTGTTTTGTCAACACTGAAAATCTGTTTTTTAGTGTAGCCACCTTCATCAATGATCTTAACTAGATCTCCTGGATAACTTTCTGAAGTTTCTACATCAGCACTTGCTGCCTTCCTTGCACTGCTATGTTATAGAGACAGCTTTTTTCTTAAACCTCATAAACAAACCTCTGCTAACTTTAAACTTTTCTTCTGCAGCTTCCTCACCTCTATAAACCTACACAGAATTGAAGAGATTAGGTCTTTCTTTAGATTGGGTTTTTGCTTAAGGAAATGTTGTGGCTGGTTTGATCTTCTATTCAGACCACTAATACTTTCTCCATATCAGCAATAAGACTGTTTTACTTTCTCATCATCTATGTGTTCACTGGAATAGAACTTTGAATTTCCTTCAAGAACTTTTCTTTGTATTCACAACTTGGTTAACTAACTTTGGTGCAAGAGGCAAAGCTTTTGGCCTACACTGGCTTTCAGCATACTTTCCTCACTAAGCTTAATTATTTCTAGCTTTTGACTTAAAGTGACTCTTGTGACTCTTACTTAAAGACTTAAAGCCATAGTAGGGCTATTAATTGGCCTAATTTCAATACTGTGTGTCAAGAAATAGGGAGCCCTAAGGAAAGGGACAGAGACAGGGGAATGGCCAGTCAGTGAAGTAGTCAGACACACATAAAACATTTACCCGTTATGTTCACCATCTTATATGGGGGCAGTTTGTGGTGTCCCAAAACAATTATAAAATCATGATATCAAAGATCATTGATCACAGGTCATCTTACAGATATAATAATGAAAAAAGCTTGAAATATTGTGAGAATTACCAAAATGTGATTCAGAAACAAAGAGTGAGCACATGCAGTTGGGAAAATAGTGCTAGTAGACTTCTTTGACACAGGTTGCTATGAACCTTAAATTTGTAAAAAAAAATACACTATCTGCACAGTGCAATAAAGTGAAGCACAATAAAACGAAGTGTGTCTATATACAAATATAGAACGTATTGTTGGTATAAATCCCACAAAAAACATTAAATCTTTAAGAAGCTTATAACCTGCCCAAGGTCTAAGTATGATATATTGTCACCTTTATGTGATGATGGCCCATTTGTTCTTCCTTTTCCTGCCTACACCGGGA
Organism: Cheirogaleus medius; assembly: GCA_008086735.1. Taxonomy (NCBI): domain Eukaryota; kingdom Metazoa; phylum Chordata; class Mammalia; order Primates; family Cheirogaleidae; genus Cheirogaleus; species Cheirogaleus medius. The sequence goes on from VBSM01002608.1 coordinate 130,735,828, forward strand.
AAGGCATGCTTGTAAAATATCACAGTTAGAGTTGAGCTGAAAATATTCTCCAGTCCCCAAGCAAATGTTTAATTTCAATAGTACATATTGGTAAGGCCAGATAAATTCAAAAATAAGAGCAAGATGAGTAATTAGTATTAATTAGTGTCAATTGCTTTTTTTCCCGAAAACAGATCATGCTGAGAAAGCAATAGTATGGCAGAGGCTGAATATGCCAACAGCTTTCTTGAATTTCGCCAATCTTACATCTAAAACAAGTTGAACATCAGTTTATTTTATTCAAAATGATTGATCGAGGGGAAACAGCTTTGCTTAATGAGATAATATTGCATTGGATTGTTGGCTTTTGTGTGGCTGTCTGAATTTGGAAGGGGCTGTTCTCACTTGGCTCTGTTTCCTGACATGAAATGAGCCTTGAAGATTAACCAGCCATGTGGTGTGTGCACCCCCAATATCATATGTTGTCTTGTACTTACTGTCAACAGGAGTCTCTTTTTTTCATCTACTCATATCATTTGCCTCACATTCATATTTGGATTTTATACTACAGAGCCAGAAAATTGCAGCAATTGATTATGAAACAAGGTTCACTATGTCTGCAAAATTTTCTATCAGCCAATTGAATACCTGTCTGTGCGATCTTGTCACAGCTAATGCATTGGGTAGCATTTTACACCCAAAATAATGTCTCTCTCTCCCTGGGGCAAAGTCCAAAAACATCATGAAATTTAAGAATGTGCCATAGGCCAATATCAAATTTTCAGTTCTTTCTTCATTTTTCTAATTTAGTATGATAAAATTATATCTACCTCATCTAATATTCTTCCTAGACTTAAGGAAAAAATGCATATACATTTAAAACAATGTTATAATTCGGTTATTATTGTGAGAGCTGTTATTACTATTATTATTAAAGTCTTTGCCTTTGATTTTCACAAAAATCCAATAATCCCACCGAAATCAGTTTGTTTTATAAACTGTTCAATAAATATTTATTTTTAGAGTTGTTTTATATGTCTCTTCTGCCTGCATCCTTCCTCTAATACACTTATAGTTTTACCTTAAGTAACATGTGACTTTATGCTCAGTCTCCAGGCCTCTGACAATTTTAACCTCAAAATGCCCATTGAGACATGTGAATTGCTCAACATGCCAAACACCACTTCTATAGCTTTGTGGTTGCTGCTTATAATTATGTTAGTTTAACTTTAATCCCTACTCCAATCTCTCTTCTTGGCTTCTCAAACAGAATTTAGTTAAATCATACATTTAAATATTTTTATGTTTTTTCTTAGACAATGCAAAGTTTGCAAAAGAGCATCTAAAGAAAAGAGCTATGCCCTTCTGGTTTTTATGTGCTTATGTAAAAATGTACAGTCTGAAAACATGTATAGTTTACTCTCAATTATCAGTTTACATGGATTTAATAAGATAGACTGTGCTCAACTTTCAAATTAGCTACAAAAGATCATTTTAAACTCAGTTATTTTGAATTTTGGATGTGGTTGTGGCCACCACTCAACCCCACTTCAAATATAGCATTTATGGTTGGAGAAAAAGCCTCTGGGAAATTGGGGTCTGAGGTCATTACCAGAGCCCTGAAAGCTTCTGAGAGCTATGGATGTTCTGGTGGGAAAGGTGTGTGGGTCTTGGAGGGCTGATCCTCTGGGTTTGTATCTGTGAATTTATGGAGCAATGATTCCAGTACACAAATGACAGCAGGAATGTGGCCCTGGCCTAGGCATTTGGATTGCCGTGGGACATCCACATCCAACAGTTCAATAGTTGCAGTTCCCTGGGAGAGTTGATGAGCTTTGTGTGTTAGTCAACAGAAAATGTAAATTATGATTTTTTTTTAACTAATCTACCCATCAGAACATTCTGTGTTTTCCGCCATTATAACCACTTAACTCACAAATATAATTGTAGCTTGATGTTAGCCTAAACATGCACATCTTAAAATCTGAATCAATATCAATTTTAAATCTCCTTGAGTTGTCTCTAATTTTGAATTTTCCTTGTACTTTCTTTTACATGGTGAAATGATATCGTCCTATATTTACATAACATTTTGTTTTTATTTTAAAGCATTTCATACTCAACAAGGATCTACTGAGTGTCCATTAGGTTCCTGGCTTTATAGCAATTTTTGGAGATATAAAGATGAATAAATTCCTGTCTTTACCAGAAGTATTTATTAAATGTCAGTGTGAAATACTGGAGTATAAACAATTATAATTCAGCCTGAAAAATGATAATAATTGAATGTACTATTTAGCAACAATAATTATAGTTATGTTTATTGATCCCTTACCATATAACAAGCACTGTTCTTTATTAATTTTTATTTACAATTGACATATAATTACATATATTTATTGTAATTAATATGGTACAGTGTGATGTTTCAATACTGAATTTATGGGGTACAGTGTGATGTTTCAATATATGCATGCATTATGTAACGATTAAATCGGGGTAATTACCACATCCATCACTTTAAACATTTGTCATTTATTTGTAGTGACAACATTCAAAACCTTCTCTTCTAGCTGTCTTGAAATACACACTACATTGTTATTTGCTGTAGTCACCCTACTGTGTAATGGGACACCAGAATGTATTTTTTCTAACTATAACTTTATACCCATTTACCAGCCTTTCCTGATCCCCCTGCCCCCACCCTCCCGAATCTTTGGTAATCATTATTCTACTCTCCACTTTTATAAAATCAACTTTTTTAGATTTCACATACAAGTGAGGTCATGTACTGTTTGTTTCTCTGTGCCTGGATTATTTCACTTAACATAGTGTTCTACAGATTCATCCATGTTTCTACAAATGACTGGACTTCATCCTGTTTTATGACTGAATAGTGTGTGTGCGTGTGTATCCCACATTTTATCCATTCATCTGTAGATGGGTATTTAGATGGATTCCATATCTTGGCTAGTGTGAATAGTGCTGCAATGAACATGGAAGTGCAGACGTCTCCTTGACATACTGATTTCATTTCCTTTGTATATATATCCAGTTATGGGATTGCTGGATCAAATGGCAGGGTATTTTTTTTTAATTGTAACCCTGATAACTACCCAATGAGGCGGGCATTATTATTATTATTATCTTAACTATGAGGTCTCAGTTGAGGCATAGGTAAATAAAATAACTTATCCATGGTAACACAGCTAATAAAAGACGATATTAGGATTTGATCCTAGGCAGTATGACCCCAGAGCATATGCTTTTAGTCACCAAGGTAGATAGTACTTCAATACAGAAGAGTGACTCATCACTTCTCAGAGTAGGTGACAGCTGAGGAGGGTTTTGGAGGCTGAATAGAAGTTATCAAGGTCAATGGGGATATGAAACAAAGGGACTAGGGGAGAGTATTTCAGAAAGAGTAAGCAGTCTGTGAAAAGGTACAGAAATGGGATAGAATTTTGAAACTAAATGTAGTTCAATAATTCTAAATTTAAAAGTATGAGGGAAGAAGTAAAGGTACACTACAGAAATGGCACTTAAATGAGCCTGTGGAGCCTTCCATAACATTCTGAGGAGTTTAGATTTAAGATTAAGGGGTACAGGGAGATAAGAAGGTTAGTGCAGAGAGAAGTAAACTGCTTGCATTTGCATTTTAGAAAAATTGCCATGGCTGTAATATGGGGAATGTACGGGAGTGCGGGAAGATGTCAGACAAAGGAGACAGTGAGGAGCTTGTTGGACTGTCAAGCCACAACAAGACTGGGGCCTCGTTGAGCATGGGTGCAGCAAGGCTAGTGGGAAGGGAAGAGATGCAAGAAAAATCTCAGAGGAAGATCAACAGATCTGGATTCTGACATGAGAATGGGAGAGGAGCAGACCAGACTGACTCCAGGAGGCCACCTGGACGATGGTGTGGATTGTGGTGCAATTTGCAATTTGTAAATAATTAACTGTGGGTGAAATCACCCTCACTGAAGACAGAATTTGGAAGCTACTTTTGAAGACAGAATAAAAATAACGAACTCTTTTAAGTTCTTTTGAAAGTCAATTTAAATGCGGCTTTGCTGACATAGTTATCTAATAGCTAGGAAACTGTAACAAAACTTCAAGGGAAAAACACATCATCATTGTGCCAAAATAACTCCTTTTACATTGCATTAGTCATCATTATATAATAGGATTTTTCCCCTCCCTTTTAAAGAATTGCATGAAATAACATGAATTCTTAGTTTTTTTATCCACAAAATAAAGACATGATGTCTATAACACACAATCATCTACCACAGAGTTTTACCACCTTAGAGCTAGAAGTGATTCCTTTTCCTGTCAATGGAAGCCAAGATTCTCCTGAGGTCAGAGCTAGCTGCAAAAGAACACCCAACATGGTGACATCAGCTTCCAAGGAGCCCCCCTATGGAGGTTTGTGGAAAGCAATCTAAAAATCAGTACACCAAGAAAGTCAGGAATTCCGTGTAGGATTCTCTTAAATTATTTTTGGTTATAAGCAACATATAGTTTATTTTTCTTTTGAAAAATATCTGGAACAAATGCTTACAAATCCTGGGAAGAATCAATATGAGAAAACTTATCCACTCCCTTATTCACAGAATGAGAAGGACGGATAGCTTTCTTATTTGATTGATTTTAGTGGTGTAAACCCTGATTGGAGATGGGAAATTTAATTAGAATAATCAGGTAAAAAGAGTGGTCAAAATGTGAAAGTGAGGAGGGAGCAGACAGGGAAAAATCAAGAAATACCAAAACAACAGCCCCATTCACATTGTATTTAAAAGATGAGTACATACCTTACCCCTTCCCAACAAATGTCTAATCTGCATGTTCTATCAGGTTCCTAAAGCACTAATGCTCTAAATATAAGCCTAGGCCACCAACTCAAAAGTTACAGAGCCTCCAAGGACATGAGACTTAAAATAAAGAACTAGCTTAATCAAGCAATCATTTAGTCAATTCAAATAATGTTACTCAGTACAGTAGTGAGCACATAATAGGTGTTTAAAGCCACAAACTCAAAACAATAGTAACAAACTGTTTCTGGAAGCCTAGTGATTTGTGTTTGTGTGTGTATGTACATGTACATAAGCATACACACACAGACACAAATGGTCTTTATCCACGTGTGTTTTCAAAATCATTTCTTTTTCCTCTAAGGGACTACAACTGCTCCTATAGGGAAACTTACCCTAATATATCTATTAATCATAGACTGGGCAGTTCTGTTTGAAGACTCTGTCTTCAAGGCAAGGAGTATATCACAAACACTCTTCAGCACAACTCAGAAGTCTAGGGCCTCTTTTTAATGACACTTGGGTTCAGAGAAAGAAATCCTTAATAGTACTATCAACTGGATTTGGTAATTCAAAGAAAAATAAGACATATGGCATATAATTTGCAAACTCTGCTCTTCCACTGCTGTTAGAGGGTAAAGAAAAGCAATATTTAATCTATTTGATAATTCTAAAGACCTGGATACCACTAAAGGGCAGTGCAGATGAAAACTAGATTCTAGATTTATATGGGATTACAAAATAATTTGTTATATTCAAGAGAATATGACTTTTTAAAGTATTCTATAAGAAATAAAGAATTTTTGGACTGTATTAAGTCTCCATGAGTATATTCGTGGTATTTATGTAAAGCATATGTAATTTTGAGCAAACAATAAGCACACAGGAGGAAAGATCTTTTTATTTCCAAAATAATTGGTTGGATTAAAAGCTTTACATATCTTAAAATATTTCAATTATAATTTATTCAACCAAAATTTCATTTACATATGTATTAATAATATAACATTTAGCAATATAAAAGCAAGCCTAACTCTCACTGAATCATTTCTGAAGAGGAAATCTTAAATACATTCAAAGGACAATAAATAAGCTGTACCATGAGGCAGTCACACATCTCAGTATAAGATTAGAATTTCCCAAATGCTTACTTGAGCCAAAATTAGTCATTCATGGGAAAAGTGAGTATGTAGTCCATGGTGATGGCACATAGGGGCAGCAACCCAAGAGGATCAAATCTCTCCTCTCTAAGGAAGAGCCTTTGAAGAATTCTTACACTTTGGATCTGATACATTGCCTTTGGCTGTCTCTTTCCGCATTTAACTCAGCCCCTTCTTTATCTAAATGTTTCTTTAGCACTAACTGCCTGCATAGCAATATTATGTTTACCTCATTCCTCCCCCCAACTGGGGGGGAACCCCAAGCAACTGGGAGGTGTCAGCTTGTCACTGCCACAGTGACAGAGCAGTTGTAAATGTTGGCAGGGATGTGACTTGCTTTGCAATAACGAATCTGTCTCCTGCAAGGCAGACAGCAATATACAAGTTGTACATCTAGCCTGAGTTGTCAATGGTGAAATGCAAAAGGCTGGTTTATATACATCTAAGTATATTTACCTTTCTCAGATAGCTTTGATTGGTGTTCCATGGGGCCAGATTTCAACAAATCTAGAGTTGGTAACTTGTTTTGATAACTTTACTTTTTTTTTTTTTTTTTGAGACAGAGTCTCACTCTGTTGTCCAGGCTAGAGTGCTGTGGCGTCAGCCTCGCTCACAGCAACCTCAGACTCCTGGGCTCAAGCAATCCTCCTGCCTCAGCCTCCCGAGTAGCTGGGACTACAGGCATGCGCCACCATGCCCGGCTAATTTTTTTCTATATTTTAGTTGGCCAATTAATTTCTTTCTATTTTTTAATAGAGATGGGGTCTCGCTCTTGCTCAGGCTGGTTTCGAACTCCTGAGCTCAAATGATCCGCCCACCTCGGCCTCCCAGAGTGCTAGGATTACAGGCGTGAGCCACCGCGCCCGGCCCGATAACTTTACTTTTAACAGTTGTGTTTTCCAGAGAGAATAAAAAGACTGAGACTCTGGACTTTTAGGTGCTGGTACCAGAACATTTTTCCAGATGTAGGATTATGAATCAGCATAATTAGGGAGATGATTTCCATGCTCTGATATCAGCCTAGACACAATCATTCTATATGTTTATATTTTTCACATTTAAATTTGCAAAGCACTTTAATGTACATTATTCCTTATAGTCTTTGAAGATAAAAGAAGACAGTGCAGTGTAAAGGGAAAAAGCATTGAACTTAGCAGCAACACACCCAGAGTCTACAAATGGTCATGTCATCACAGGTAGAAATTAGGGTTCTTAGAAAAGCCACCTTACCTGCTTTATCTTTTGTAAAAATAAAAGCAGTAGGTAGAAGATAACTAAGGTCCCACATAGTTCTAACATTATGCTATTCAAAATATGACAGATACTACTCTCTTTGAGTGCATCTCATTGTTTCACACTAACAAAAACAGAAGGCTCAGAGAGTTTAAGTGATGTGACCAAAAGCATATGTCTAATGAGGGTTAACCTTAGCTTGATTCCAGGTATTTCAATAGAGCCTGAAGTAAGCTACCTATCCTTTCATTGACTCAGTAAGAATGTCAGCATGTGGTATCAATGGCTCTTAGCTAGGATTACTGGAATTAGCAACTAAAATTACAGGATGCTCAGTTAAATTGGAATTTTAGATAAATAATTAATATTTTTAGTATAAATATAGTTGGGACATACTTATATTTTTAAATTATTCATTATTTACCTGAAATCTGTACTTCATCTGACAACCCCATGCTTTCTTCATGAGGGAATGAGATGCGGGTTTCAGGCAACATCAAGCTATTACTGCTACTCCCGCCTCATTTCTAAAAATCTACATGGGGTAACCTATGTCAGAGTCGTTTAGACACTAGTAGTTCTCCATTCCACAGCACCCCCTCTCTCCAGAATACTGGCCTGCAGGAAAGAAGAAACGCTTCTCTGTTCCTTAGGTATCTTGGCAGATTTGTTTGTCCCATCTTTCTTCCGTCAGATCTATCTTTGCAGATGTGTATTTTGTTTCTGGCCTTTTTCTATTTCAGACAGATTCCTTCATTTGATTCATCCTTTGTCTGACACTATAATTGTCTCTATGGTGCAGTCTAAACACTGACCTGCTTTCCATTCCTCCAGTTCAGATCTCTCATTCTTGGATTTTTAGCATATGGCCTGGAGATAGATAGATTCCAGCCATCCTACTAGAACTTAGACTACATCCCTTGTATGGGAATTCTCCATAGGGTCGTCCTCTTGCCACATCCCCCTGTCAAGACTTTACAAGCTTCCAAATAGTCTACCTCACTCTTAGTTTGGTGTCCTCTCACTCCCAGTTTACTGCAGAGCTAACGCCATACAGAGCATGCCATGGGATAAGAATTAGTCCAGAACCTTTGCTTTTATATAAAATGGTCCATATCTTCACAGTCAGCTAGAACTGCCCAGGCTAATGTGACAGCCACCAGTCACCCATGGATATTTAAATTTAAATTAATTAAAATTCAGTTCCTCCATCCCACTAGCCACATTTCTAGCGCTCTATAGTCACATGTGGCTCATGACTACTGCGTTAATTAGTGCAGGTACAGAACATTTCCATTGTCACAGAAAGGTTGAACAGGGCTACTATAGACCAAGGCTTGTTAAGGGCCAGATAATAAATATTTTGTGTTCTGTGGGTCATATTGTCTCTATCACATATTCCTCTTTGTTTTTTATAATGCTTTAAAAACTATTTAGAGCTGACGGTCATACAAAAATTGGCCACGTGCCAGATTTAGCCTACAAACCATAATTTGCTAACCTGTCATCTAGAATATTCTCCTCACTGAAAAGCTATTGTGCCCATCCTCTTATTTTACTTTATCAGCAAGCTCATCTCTTCAATGACCCCTCACTGACTCCTCACCTGGCTCTGATCACCCCAAGTCCTCAACTTGCCTCAACTTTTCTTATATTGATTTGCATTTAGAATTATATGGAATAATCTTTTCATATAATTTTCTCCCATGAAAGGACTGAGGCTTTTGCAATTATTTTTAAACTTAGTAAGTCTTATCTCTCAAAAACCAAGTAACAAGTCACATGAAAGCCTTCACTGCCTGCTATTCCACTTCTCTAACTCCTCTGAACTGAACACTGCCCTGTGCCCACAAGACAAACATTTGTTCAGTGACTATTTGTCTTACATTTCATAATATTACAGAAGATGAACAAACAAATAAAAAACACATAGAGATTTTTATGTGTTTATGAGAATACATTAATATGATGTTTTTGATATAGTCTATAATCTAGAATCTATGTAATAAGTAATCATTAAAATTACTGCCACATTAAAACATAAAACTTGGGTGAGGGGATTCTCTTCTTTCACACTGCTTAACATTTTCCTTACTTTATTTTTCTACAAAGAAAACCACCAAAATCCATTTCAGTCAATTCCTGAGTAGCAATTTTTACCTAATAAATATAGATAAAAATAAATGTAGATTTAAAATGTATTTTTTTCTAATAAAATGTAACTTACAATTAAAATCTACCTGAGTAGAATCCTTGAGTAGAAAAGAGAATTGGAGGAAGAAGAAAGAATGAGGGGATATAAGGTTAAAACCTACTATTTTAGGAGTGCAATTGGCAATGTGGGTTTAACAAAAGCATTTACTATTTAGTATTTGAAAACCTGTATGTGAATTTTGACCATCCACCGACTATAACCAGAGACAGCTAATTAAAGTGTGATAATTGCTTTAGAGGCGTTACTTACTTCATTTTTCTCTCCTGGTTTGAAGAAACGAATGAAGAGTCTGGTTACATTTGACTATAGATCATTATAGATGTTCTTTTAAAGCAAGGACAACCTACTGGCTGTCAGACAGAAGCTATTATATCTTCAAAATCTATACATTTGTCTTTCATGTTTGAACTTGTACCAAATATATTTTATTTATAAGCCATCTGAAGAAGGTAGATCCACAAAAAATTCAGTTTATTTTCCCAAGATCTGCTTATACACACAACCCTCTTAACATTGCCTCCTTCTTATGGGAAGATACATCTACCTTCATTCAGGAATTTAATTTACTTTGAAAATCAATTTAATTTAACATACAACATGATCTCAACATTTAACAGCTGTGTTAACAGGAATTGGTATACTGTACAGTCTTGCTAGAAGCTAGAAATCTGATACCTTGTCTAAAAAAATGAGGGTACAAAATATGCTGAGGTATAAAACATAATGGAGCTGAAAAGTAAAGGCTTAAAAATCAATCAACTAGCATCTAATATCTGAGAGAATGGTTGGGACCATATTTTGAATTTCTTATGAAATTTCTACACTCTGGAAGTAGAATGATAAAAAGAGACTTAGGATAATACTTCAGTACAACAGAGTACCACATGTTTCATGTTACAAGTCAAAAACATAATGGACATACAGTCATCCCTCAGTATCTAGGGGGATTGATTTTAGAACCAAAATTCAGGATGCTCTAGTCCCTTATATAAAATGGCAAAGCATTTTGTATATAACCTTTGCACAGCCTCTTATATACTTTAAATCATCTCTTGATTACTCAACACCTAGTACAATGTAAGTAGTTGTTATACTGTATATTTATTTATATTGGTATTTTTTTCCTGAATATTTTTTATCCACAGTTGGTTGAATCTGTGGATGTAGAAGCCAGGATATAGAGAGCTGACTGTATTACCATTCCCTGGATTATTTCCATTAATCAGTTTTTATTGTATGAATTATGATGCTGGAATTTGTACTAGTTACTGACAGACTAAAACACTGAGGACTTGGCAACCTCATTTCCTAAAAGTCAATCATGAGAAAGGACAGTGCTAGGTAGATCATGAATTCTGCAGGAATAAGCCAAGTGGCCCAATCAGTAGCATCTCTTCATGCAGGGACCTAGCACACTGCAGCAGTGTGATACAGGACACCACATTGACAGTCTGTGGCTGTGCCACCAAGAGGGAGTGACAAGTCACTATTAGATTTCCACATGAGTAAGGCCCCTTTCCAATTCTTTTGCAAAGAGCTGACAGACCTGATTATAGCAACAAGCTGCCCATCCAGAAGGGAAATTGATGTGCACAAGGAAATTGCTATCACTTTTTTGGAGTCCTGCTATAAACAGGGAATACTGATTTCTGTCACACAGGGGTGGGGACCGGATTACCAAAAGGTTATCAGGACAGATTAGACTGATCTTTATTTAAAGAATTCAGTAACTTTCTCTTATCTGAAAAATTGTTTATAAAAAAGAAATCACCCAAATCCATTTCAGTGAATCCCTGAGTAAAATGTAAAATAGAACTTCAAAAGTAAGAGCTTTCCCATTTAGGTTGGGTGATACTTTATGCTGTGGATGAACAATGTGGTCAGTTGCCAAAAGGTTTTATACTTCCCGCAAGGTATGATAAACCTCGAAACCTAAATAGTGGTTTACAGAAGCCCTCTGAGATCTAAGCAGAAAGTCACCACCTTGGTTGGAATTAACTGTCACTATTTTACATTGTGATTTAGAGAGAACGAGCTGATTAGATTAAGGTAACTCCTGGAGTGCGCATGAGACAGTTAAGCCAAGAAGAAAAGCAATGAGGAATGATTTGTCAACTTGAAAATTTGATGGTTATAAAAGTATGTTGGAATGGGAAAAAATGATATAATGTCAAATGCACACAGAGCATTGGTGGTTTGCATGGAATCTAAAAGAGGAATGTGGGAATGGAGATTTATAAATATGGGCCTGCAATATCCAGGAAGAATGGTGCTCTGACTCTAATCAACTGATACTGATTCACTGGGCAGAAAAAGCTTCTAGTGTGGAAAAGAGCACTTTACTGCATTAGTTTTTCCCAAACTGTGTTCCCTGGAGCACAAGTCATTTGATCATAACCAAAAATCAAGCAAAAAAAAAAAAAAAAAAAAAGTTCATCATCTAGTAACAGTTGTCAACTTAAAAATCATAAGATCTATACATTTAGAAAAGAAGAGTTTTATTACTTAGGAAGGGTTATTGCCTGCAAGCTGGCCATTCTGACAGGCTGGGAAGCATAGCCTCTGGCAAAGACCAGAGACAGGCACTTTGAGGGAGGGAGGGGTAAGACAAGAATTTAAACTGAATGGTTTGGCCAAGTATATGTATTTGACAGGTGGCAGGAGCTATGAATATTCATGAAGCAGGTCCTGACACATGTGTATTGAATAAACATGCATGTTACATATGACCCATGGTCAATGTAGGGTGGAGACTTAACATTTGAATGTATTACAATTAGGCCCTATATGTCAAAAGGTCTTTTCAGGACACACAAGTGCTCAAGTGCACAACATCTGTAAAATCAGCTCAAACCCATCCATAGTCAGTGGTCTTGTCAGGAGAAAGTTACTAAAATCAGTTTCTTGTCCAATCAAAGTTGTAGTTATAGCTTGTGGAACAGGGGGTGTGGGTCAGCATCTGACAGTGAAACTGCAAATTGTTTTGATATTGCTTATCCCAAGGCCAGTGCTTATTTAGCTGCTAGAGAAAAAGAAAACCCTTATGGCAGTTAGAACATAGTTTATTCTCTAATTGTAGGGGTGCATAACTTAATCCTTGCCTGGCATGGCCTTAGGTCTTATTTATAATTTGATATCTTATGGCCACAAAGAGTTTCTTTTGTCAGTCTTATAATCTCCATTTGAACATTAATGCCGATCAGTTGTTATATCTAAACCCTAAAAGGGAGAGGGGAGAATGAGGTATGTCTGATGTCCAGTCCCATTACAGCCAGAAGCTCAGTTTTTCAGGTTTCTCTGGGGTCCCTTGGCCTAGAAGAGGTCCTTTCAGTGAGTTGGGGACTTAGAATTTTATTTTTAGTTTATACATTAGAAAACACTGTATGCTATACACTCCACTTATGGATTGATAATGGAGATTAATATATTATGGGCTCTAGAAAAATTTCTGAAAACTTTGTTTAACCAAACACTTTTCAAACCTATTCAACCATGTAGATGCCCTGCCCCCCAATACCAAATGGCTATTAGCATTCTATGAAAAGAGTATCTATGGTACAGATGAAAATATTCTTTATAAACCACATCCTTTGTCATAATTGCACACTCACCAAGCACCCCTGTGATTCGTAATGTGTGATTTGCCATGCTTCTCCCTACCTGCCAAGCAGTGCCCACCCAAAAGGCCTGTTCATGATTTTAGGCTAGGTACATGTCCTATTCCTTTCCTGCCTCCAGAATAACTGCTAAAATGAATTCTGGAAACAACAGCTAAGATCCTGAAGCAGAGTTCCTGATTTCTTTTTAGATATCCTCTGTCTCTGTGAAATCTTTTCTCTGTTTACTTAGGAAAAAAAAAACTGGATACATTTAAAATGGGGTAAAGAGAGAGGGAGAAATTTTATCAATTCATTCTAATAGTTAAAACACACACACACACACACAACCCATTAAGACCTTACTTATGAGGGAGGAGGAAAGGGGTAGGAGAAGCAAGAAAAGCAACAAATTGCCTGTTTTCACTCTCCAGACCTGATGGTGCTTCTTAGTGCAGCATTTCTCAACTACACATCTCAACCCACAAGTAGTGAGCTATGCCACAACTAATTGTAACTAATAATAAAAATGCAGGAGTATGTGAATTATATAACCTTATGGCTAGAGTCACAGGAGTTGGCACACATTTTTAAAGGGCTACATAATAAATGTTTTAGGCTTTTGAGGGCCAAGGCAAAATCAAGGATATTATGTAGGTACTTGTATAACCATTTAAAATGTAAGATCTTTTTTTAGTTCTTGGAAAGTAAAAAACAAAAACACACAAAAACAGGCAGCTGATCAAATTTAGCCCACAGACTTTAGTTTTTCAATCCCTGGTTTAGAGTATGTACTCTGGAGTCTCAGTTTCTTCATCTGTAAAATAAAGATGATAATAATACCACCCTACTTGATTAGATACTCGTGAAGACAACCTAGCTAACATGAGTAAAGCACCAGAACCCTGAGAGTGAGTTTTTAATAAATGTCTACTGACATTTTTTAAATAGAGTAATTCATATTAGTCCAAAAATTAACACACCCTGGAATGGACTTCAATATGATTTTAAATGATAAAATCAGAGTAGAGTTTGTGTTTAGTGCTCCAGAAAACCTTTAGGAATGTGGTAAATATGTGAGTTTAATCTATTAATATCACATGTGGTGCTCTACAAAATTAATCAGTAAGAGCCACTGACCTAGTAGATTAGGATAATTGGGTTCTAATTACAATCTTCTCCTGGTTCTTACGAGTGCAAGATGTCTAGTCACTTTGTGTACCCTCCCACAAAATAGAATTAGCAATACTTCACAATTCAGGAAGTGTATGAGTAAAATAAGATATTAAATGTAAAAGTGTTATGGAAAGGAATTGCTAGGTTTCAGACTGTAATATAAAAGTTAATTTAACTTAGATATTACTCTGCTTATCCCAGGAGATCTATTGAATTTTGTATTCAATCTGAGAAAGGAGCCTGTAGGAGGGAAATTGTCCATGATTGTGTTGGGAACAAACCTGCAACCACGGATCTGCCTTCAGAACAGGCAGTAAGGCTAGAAAACCTCATTGAACGTGGAGGTGATTGATCGTCTTGGAATTTTTTTGGTCTTAATACTGAACTGAGCCCAAATGTCTATATCTCCTCGAACCTAAAATCTCTTTAAAATAAGCAAAAAATAATTCTATAATATCCCAGAGAAACAAGATCTAGTGTCATTCATAGCTCCAAACTTCTAGAAATTTAAGGATAGAGAGCAAATAAGATTGATAAGAGAAAAAAATCCATCTAAAACCATTGAAGACCCAACGAGTATTTGAGAAATTCACAGCCTGGAGTCCACAAAACCATGAGAATCCATCCATCATGATAACAAGGTGAAGAATCACATTCAGCACAGCTTAGTTCACGGGGCTGGCTCTTTACCTGTAGATCAGATGAGAGAAGTGTCTCCCCCTGACTGATGCCCTCAGAACTGCTGCCTAAAAGTCTGGGTCTATTCTGGGAGGGCTCACAGTATGTATGGGCACTGACAGACAAGAGCAGTGTCTAAAAAGACAGAAGGAAGAAAAGGACTTGTACCGTCTATTAACAGTTAAGGCCGTAAAAACTGTTCTGTGAAGTAGAAGTTCAGACGTGAATGAGAGAAGATGTAGGGACTAAAGAAGTAGCACAATGGCCCCAGGTAACTTACAGCTTCTGGAGGGACCAAGGGTAGTAATACTAGGAAGACAAATAAATCTTAGGCACACATGGAGCCCCACACCACGCTACTCCCCACAGTACACAGAGGCAGACCTTATAAGAGGATAAACATGAGAGAAAAGCTGAGACACCAAGAGATCACATCCAGAAGTTTCAAGACCCATCAATTATGAGTTTCAGTAAATACAGAGAAAATAAAAAGGAAAAAAGAATAAGGAAGTAATAAGCTCAATTCCTATAGCTGAATAAAAACTCAAATCTGATGATTGAATGTAGAATTAGTGCAAAAGAAACCAACCCTGACGCACATCACTGTAAAATTTCAGAAAACTATATAGAAGAGAAAAAGTCAAAAGCTTCCCTGGGAAAAAAATAAAAACTTATCTGTTGGTACCTGAGGATCAAATTGGCATCAGAAGTTTTACTAGTAATGTAGTTACGATAAAACTATGCAATCATATCTTCAAAATTCTGGAAAGTATAACTTAAAACTTGTATTCAAGTGTAAAGACAAAATAAGGACATTTGTAGGTACTCAGGGATTAAGATAAGTAACTTAGATGTTTTGTGAAAAATTACAAAAGGCACCCCAGCAACCAAAACAACAAAAATTCAGAGAGAGAAATGCATGAAGATACAAAAAATATTGAAAAAGAAAAATCTGGCCTTTAAAAAGAAAATGGAAGCTAGGGAACCTATAGCTAAGCCTAAAAAGTATTGCTGAGATATATATATATATATATATACACCAAATATGGAAATAAAATCATAAATGATTTTATTAATAGTAGGAAAGAAGTCATTGATAAAAGTAATTGGGTCTAGTCAAAAATATGTTGTCTTTGAATTTTCCATCTCAGTTGAAACAAATCATCATTCAAATTTCTATCATGCAGTGAGTATAAAATGTACTATCCTGATCCATTAACTCATCTGTGTCATGATAATATCTACAGGTCAGCGACATGATAGTCTCAGAGCCCACATCATTCTTTAAGACATGAGATGATACATACACACACCCTCAAACTTCTGACTGGAGTTGCAAGGCGGACCTGAAGAAGACCTGCCACCATGTGCATTGGGTATTCAAACTCATCACTGGATCAGTGTCTCAACACACACCAAGAGCTGGGCTGGACCAAATAGAAATGAGATGACTTTCTTTGCTAAGCTACAGGCAAGACTAAATCTTATATTTAAATTAGCAGTGACTAAGACCAGAGAGAAGGATAACCTTGTATACTCTCTGAGAGATTGCTTTTATTTTTAGATGTTTTAAAAACATAATAATGGAGTATGGATGAAGAGGACAGGTAGCCCACATCAATTATTTACTGCTATCACATCACCCACTTTCATCGTCAGAGATTTAATGGTCTCTAAACCACTGTGTAGAGGACTGACTACTAAAAACATTATTAGATTGACTAATTATAGTTGTTAGCTTTTGCATTAACCAGAAAACATTTTGATTTTTTAAATTTTATTTTCTTTATGGATACATATTAGATGTACATATTTTGAAAGTACATGTGATAAACTGATACATTCAAATAATCAAATCAGGGTAATTGAGATATCCATCATCTTAAATATTGATCTTTACATTAGGAACATTTGAATTATCCTCTTTGAAATGTACTAGCTACTTTGAAACATACAATCGATTAAGCATAGTCACCCTACTGATCTATGAAATACTGGATCTTATTTCCTCTAAGTGTATATTTGTTTCCATTAATCAACCTGTCTTCCTCCTTCCTCCACCCTTCCCAGTTGACATTTTGATTTTTTAAATCAATCCAGCTGCAGCAGTAAAGTCAATAAGAATCATAACTTTCTGGAAATAAGGAGCCCAGCAATGAGTTCTTAATGATATCAAATGCTTCTCACAGAAAGATCTTTGAGAAATAAATGTATCTTGCTTACCAAGAGAGAACAAGATAATTCCTAAAAGAAGAACGATAAATGACTAGAAAGTAATTTTCTCATGAGGAGAGAATTATGCAGATTGCCATAAGGAGTTATATCAGGGCTGGAGGAGCTCAGGGTGGCAGGAATCAGGCCATCATCACCTCCATTTTCAGGAAGTAGTTGTTCTAGCATGGATCAGAGCACTATTTTATCCAATTGTGGATAACAGTGAGATGCCTAGTCCTGGGTGGCCAGATGAGATTGTTCATAGGGCAGAGTGGAGCTCTGCTCTCCTTTTATTCCCTTCTTCTTTTTCTGTCTCCACCCCTATTTGGAAAGGGTTTTCTAGTATAATGTGAACACAAGGAATGCTATGAGATGTTATCTCTTCTTTAACGACACGTCCTTTTCTATGGTCTCGCTATGCATTTATATGTTGAAGAATGAGAACAATCAAAGGGAATGAGACCTGGTGATGCAGCTTCAAAAGACATGGCATGAAACTTGACTTGCTAGATTGAGCAAGAGTGTAGAATAAAGCAAGACGGTGATGGGAGACAAATAGAAAACAAAGAGCCCAAGAGAGAGAAGCCAGCATGGCCCATAGCACCAACTTCTGAATATTAAAAATATTCCTGGGTATACTGGAAAGATTGGGTTCTTGATGATGATAACTGGGCTCTATTCTATTCCAGATTTTAGTCACAATGCTAAAGTTGCATGAGTATAGCTTATGTTGGTCACAAAATTCCCACACTTTTCCAGATATTTTACTGTTGAAATGCAATTAGGGGCTAAATTGGTCCAGTGGTATTTGCCCTGTAAATATTTTATAATCTTCGACTTTCCTCCTTTTCATTTCTATTTCTTCAAGACTCAGAACAAATGGTTTTCTATAAGAATTCATGGCTCCATGAAAGCATATAAAGAAATTTGAGGAATTTGAGCAGATATCCTTTTGTTTTCAGCAAATGAAGTATGTGTAGGGGAGGGTGTTTTTATCGTGACTTGGTTTTAGCATTTTTTATAGTAATGATATTTTAAATTCTGACTATTAAAAACACACAAACATTATAGAAATTTGAAAACTCCAGAAAATACTGAGGAAAAAAGTTGAAATCCATAATGCTGCTCGAAAAATAATTAAATGTGTTTTCAATCTTTTAATTCACATATAATATACAACACATATAATGTATCATAGTAACATTTAATATACATTTGCCTCTGTTTTGGGGGATTTCTGTGCTAGCCTTTTATCTGATTGGTATTTTTGGAAACTTGATATATTTATACATATACAATGTCTGTCTGGAAAGTATCCAGCCATTGTTAATATAACGAGAACAGTTTGTGCAACATCAGCGTAACCTAGCAGCCAAGGAGAGTGGACCTGGAATGCACATGAGTGAACAATGATGATATCATTGCACTAGTCAGTGGAGCACTAGACACCATTGAGTGAGCATGTGTACTGTGTGGGTGTCGCATTCAAAATGACTCAGTGAGTAGAGCAATGAATCTGCCTCAAAATTTACGTTAAGCTTGAACATTCCTCTGTGGAAACTATTCAGATGATTCAGAAGGCTTTCGGGGAAGATGCAATGAGTGCAGCACAAACAAAAGTGTGGCACAAATGCTTCAAAGATGGTTGAGAATCTGTTGAAAGTGATCCACATTCTGGAAGGCCTGCAACAAGCAGAACACCTGACCGAGAATGTTGAACATGTATGGGTTAGGTTAAGAGATGCTGGGAGAATTGTCTGAGGTCTCAAGGTGCCTCCTATGAAGGGAAATGAGGCATCATTGTCCTATGTACAGTATTTCTTATATCTTGTACCTCCTTCAATAAGTGCCTCTATTTTTCATATTAGATGGCTGGATACTTTCTGGACAGACATTGTATGTGTGTATGTGTGTTTATATATATATATATATGAATATGTATAAAATTAGGATCAGTATATCCATGTAATTTCACCTTCATCATTTTCCCTAAATAGTATATGATTTTTTAATCTTTAATTACAATTATTTTATGAATCTGTTCCATTTGTATGTATTGTCATTTATCGAACTAGACTTCTATTACAGAAAATTTTTGTTTTCATTATAAACAACACTGCAGAAAGTACCCTTCATTTTATTCACCTTAAGCAAACACCATTTACACTATTTGAACTGCTCTGACCAAGTCCCCAAGGAACTAGCCTACTGCCATTGCCACCTCCTAGCAACATCACACTAGGAGAAAAAATGTACAGGGAGAATATCAAATGGTTCGTTTTGAAATTGGAGATGCTATTACACAAGATGGAAAAAGAGACCAGTATATAGGCTCTGTTTTTCAAATAGTTGATAATCAGATATTGGGAAAGTGCCCAGCAACTGTGAGACTGATTATCAGCATAGTCAATCCTGAATAATCTTTATAACAGAAGGGAACTTTGAGAGAGACAGGAAAGGAAGATGGAGGATGAGTAATAGAAACAGCAATACAATCAAGATGAAAAATCATTGATATTTAAGAATCAATAATATTTCTTTAGGCAATAGGAATAATTTTCTAAGTACAGGTTTTAAATAATACTAATATAAATTAGCATTGCCTGAGTTCACAAAATCCTGGATACCTGTTATGGAAAATTGACCCAAGGAAAAGAAGCTGGCCCAGGATTAAATCTATACAGATCTAATCTGCATGGCAGATCATCAGCATGCAGACAAGAATAGAGCTACTGCATCATGCAATGTTGACAAATGGCCATATTTCATTTTAACTGATGCTGTGGAAACAAATTGATGTTCTAATGAATAGGGTTCTAAAAAAGTAGTCAGCACTGAAGACAACAATGACAAAGTGAAAGTGCAATCCCCAATGCATGCTGTAAATGAGAAAGGGTTTGTTTTAATCATTTAAAATCCATATTATTGTATGACAGGTGCTTCTTCAAAATATATAAGTTGCCCATTAGGTGCTTGGAGTATTTTTCCCACTGAAACCAAGTTGAACATTATGACAAAGTACCCATATCAGGTCTCAACTTCTACTCAACACACAAGCTACTTCAAGATCAGTGTTGCATTTGGAGCTTTCACCATAGTAATAATTTCACCTTATTCTGTTAAGAACACAATGGTCCCATCTCCTGACAAAGACTGTCATTTGCCAAACTTGAATCAGGTTCCTCTAAGTCCTCTTTTTGACTGGGCCCTAATGTTGGGCTCCATTGTTGGCTTGCTTAATCCAGTTTTAGCATGAATCTTGCTGAATTAGTTTAGCAAAAATCCCTCACCTTTGATATCTTATCACCCCGGACTGATTTCAGCCAGAATGCTTCTGGCCTTGATGTTTTCCACTAGTAATTTTCCATTCACTGACCCCCACTCTGCTCCTTGACTATAGATTCCCAATTGTCTTTGTATTTGGAGTTGAGTCCCATCTTTTTCATCTACTGCAAAACCCCCATTGCAGTAGTCCCCTTCTTGCATAAGTCTTTCTTGTTATCTTCACAAGTGTCATAAATAATTTTTTGTTTAACACCCTCACCTCAATCCAGAGAGATCCTAACTCCTTGTTCAAACACCAGTCAGACCCATGTTCTCCTAAGTACCCTCCTCTGCTCCTTTTGAGGGCTCCAGAGGTTGGCCTACCTTCTTCTTTTTCTATTCCTACTTCCAGTTGTTCCCACAGGTAATTTATTTTTCCCTCACTGGTAAACTAATAAATGATAAATAACAGACTCTTCAGAAAAAATGTATACATACATGTACACAAAATTTTTTTCTGATATAAAGGATATGTAGCACACAATTTACAAATAATAATATAAAATCATACAATTTACAAATCTATATAACCAGTTGATTCTCATGGATCTTTGGCTGATTTTTGCCGAGTTCTTGTATCTGTAGTCAATTTATCAATGCAATTGATAAACAAGTGTTGTTCCTAGCTCCAACCTAAATTTTGGATGATGTTTTCATGTACGTCAATGAGTAACATGAAAGTGAAACAAACAAGATATATGTCAGAACATTACTCATTTGCCAATAAGAGTGATTGTTTTGCTAAATAGGATAATCGTTTTCAAATATTGCAATATTTTCTAAATTTTTTGTGATATTCACACTGTAATAGATACAGACACAATACACTTTTAATTTTTAAAGCCATTATACAAAGAGTTCAGCATTACTTTCTGAAGATTAGACTAGAGGTTGGCAAACATTGACTCATGGGCCAAATGTAGACAACTTCCTATTTTGGTAAAATTTATTGATACAAAGGTACAGAAAAATTTTTCCAACTTCTGATTTAGACAATCAATAAGACAATAAATCAAGCCTTGATGAATAGCAATTGCAGATTGCCATGGTGTGGTGATTTCCACAATGGTCAATTTCAAGCTACCAGGCTGACTGTGGAGTTGGAAGGAAATGCACAACAGCACACTATTATACATTGCCACCAAACACATGCAATAGACATAAATAAGCTTGATTACATATAATAGTAACATGTAGAATAATTAGGAAATGATGAGTTTTGAGTATTTATTACATTTTTAACATAATTTACTTAATTATACATTTATATAATTTAATTTTAAAATTAAATGTTAATTAAATTAAATTAAATGGCAATGTGGGATAATGGGGCACTAGATATGTGACCTGGTAGACAGAACATGCTCCCTATAATATGTGGACCCTAATACTTGCCTCAAGATTACAGTGAAGATTAAAGGAGATATGAATCTGAGTCAGCAATATCTTCTTCAAACATGAAAGGTGGCACTGCCAACCAAAACAATTACTTAAGTCATCTTTACTAGACATGCCTTTTAAATGGAGATATGGTCCCTGAAGAAGTTTCCTGATCCAAAAGTTAATACTGTTGAGCTTCTTACTTAATATATATTCCTGACATAGGACCTTTGATATGTAAATCACTCATATTCCCTTTGAGAATCATTATGAATGATCATGCCAGAACAACCCATATGCAGACACACCACCTGTCAGGTCCTGCAAGGCTTATCTGAGAAAGGTACAAGAATTCTGGACATATGGTATTTGTCACAAAAAAAATGCTTCACGATTTAAATAAGAGACTTAAACACTCCAACACTCTGGAGTTAAGAACAGCAGGAAGTCAGTTACAAAGTGAGGAGGGGGAGGGATAACTCTAAGAATCTGTACATAGTAGTCATGGTGAGAATAGCTAAGGGGAATATCAATATGTATAAATGCTAACCAATTCAAATGCTTATGCTGAAGACCTTCCCAAGTGATCATGGCCTAAAATTAATGTAGGCAATGCTTTCTTTGAAAATATGCGAGTCACTTTTGTGAGTCATCTGGATCCTATGACAATTATTAATATATGAGACATAGAGTTATATCACATCATTAAAGTTATATCAAATGGCAGAGACCTGAAAACTGAAGGGCACCAAGAAAGGTCATTCTCTCTAAACTTCCTCCCTTCCAACTTCCTGATGCTTAAAGAAACACCAAATGACTTAATTATTAGAGATAAGATTTACAGGCCATATACTCAATTATTAAAGATAAGATTTAAAATCCATATGTCCCTCACAAATTTATCAAAAGCTAATTTAATAACTTAAAAGAGATGGATATAATAGTAATATCTAACATTTGTTGCCCACCTATGTATGATAGCCCTCAAATGGGTTAACTTGTTTTGTCACAAAATCCTATGAGTTAATCAGTTTACTGTACTGAAGAACTAAAGCAGAAAGGTAGTGAACTTGCCTAGGGTACATAAATGGTAAGTGATAGAATCAGAATTTGATCCCAAACTCTCTCTCTCCAAATTCCATGAATTTAAACTTTATTTCATACAACTTCTTCTATACTTCACTTTCTCAGATTAAAGTGTGATATACTTTGGTTGATATAGTTTCAACCAAAAGGGAAGGTCTCTAAGCAAAAGAAGGTGAAGAAATAGGGAAATTTAGAAGTGAGGACAAGGCTCTGGGCCACAAAGAGAAGACAAAGCTTCTCCACTTGATACAATTACTTTCACTATATGGTTGAGTCATCTTAGGTTCTTCTTAGTCTTCTTTGACCCTTTCAAATAAGCCAGCCAGACCACATTGGACCATCTCTAAAAAGGCTTCTTTATTGGAACCAAGATAATTGAGCAGGTATTGCTTACTGCTGATAATTCTGATCAGATTATGCCTGCCATAGCTACTACATTGTAAAAGCACAGGAGCTGAGCCCTAAATGTACAGATACATTTGCTGACTTTGTAATAGTCAATAAACAGTGCACAAACTACCTTCAAAGAGTAATTTGCTTAATGGCCCCAGGAATTCTCAATTGTACCTTCAAAAAATCTTAAGAAGTCTTAATCTATGACCTTATACTGCTGGAGAAAAATTAATAGGTGTTTTATGGAATGAATAAATAAAGTGGCTTATTTATTCAAAAACATGATCCAACCTGATAAAATATGCTTTGGAATAAATGTTCATAATGAAAGTTGTCTTCTGTCATTTTTCAAAGGACTGAGGAATTAAACTATTAAATCTAGGAAAAATGCCTTATGAGTCTTTGATGCTGACTCTCAGATTTAGAAAACATATGTGGAGAATGGAGAATATTATCAATATACTTCCCTCTGACAGAAAGCAGAAACAGTGTCACCTATCTAACAGAGATCACTTTAAATTGATATTTCATGACCTCATTTAAAACAGCTTCTATTATCATTTTTCCATGTTAGAGCCCTGACTTCTAGCAATGCTACCATTATATTTATTTATGTCAATAAATATATGTCAATAAATATATATTATATCTCTGTGGCTGAGAGATAAGTTTATACTGCATGTCAACTTAACATTTGCATATGCAGACACATGATTAATAGTGAGTTCAACATAGAATCATGATCAAGATTTGATATGAAAAAATGCAACTCCTTCTAGGCATGCTTAGTGAATGAATCATTTATTCAAATTCTCTAGGTTTATATAGGGCAAAATTGGAAAAAAATAGCTCAAGGCTTTATTCTACAGATTATAAAGATAAATATAATGAAAAATCAAATGGAAACAAATGTATTAATGACCAATTGTCCAATTAGTGGTCACATGAGATTGTCACTTGAGCTCTTTAAGTCAGGCCCTGTGCTGTGGAATGGAAGATAAGATGTGATATCTGGAATAGAAAATAAAACATAAACCCATAAAAGTACAGAAAACAATACTGATGCTATGTCTTCATCCCAAATACTTAGAAAAAAAATGTGGAAACAAGAGTCCAAACAATTCTGATTTAAACTGTGAAATAAGCATACAATTTAAAACATTATGTACACACATATATCTAAAATATTGAACATTTCCCATGCTAGTAGCAAGAAATGCAAGAACCTATATATAAGTTTATTGATGACACAAATTGCTTCAAGGAGAATCAAAGATTGGTTAGCTTGGATAAGTCGATAGGCACACTTTGCTTAGCATCCCAGGAGAGAATGTGCAGCCATTTATAAAGTGTCCAAACTGCTTAGAGAGCAAGTGATGTTTTTCAAACGCTTAAAGGGCTTGTGGTGTTGATTCATGCATTTAAGTCATAGAGATATTGGTGCTTGTTGAATGAATGAATGAAATTTAACTTATGATACAGATAATAAGTGTCAGGGAGTTTTACAGTAGAGGGCGGCTGTGACAGAAGTGATCACTCTACTCATTAATATTATTGCAGAGCCCAGGGAAGAGATCATATACTTTAGATCGCACCTCGTTTTGTTGTCCCCATTCAGAAAGTACACAACCAAAGCCTACCTAACTGGTCGTGAAGTCTGCCCAGTTTCTTTTGTATAATAGTAACAGAAGGTGAGATTTTTGAAGGATCATCTGCTCTATTGTTTTATCTCCTGGGCTAAGTATAGCTATGATTTCAGCTCTATAACACAACCACACATCATCTTAATAGGATAGATTAGTCTAAACAAAAAACACACCAGACTAGTTTTTTAAATTCTCATCATCTTTTTAAAAAATTCTATACAAGGCTTTTTATTTTATGTTAAAATTTGTGTTTAAATTATATTTTTAATTTTAAAATATTAAGGGGCACACATGTTTTAGCTTACATGGATCATATTTATAATGTTTGAGTCCTGGCTATAGGTGGGCCCATGACTCAAATAGTGTTCATACTACCCATTAGGTTGGTTTATTCCCCCATCTGTCCTCCCCCCTCTAGATTTTGAGTTTGGAAGACTCTCTTTTTTGTATGAAGTGTTTTGAACTCTGAGAGCAAGGAGTTACATGAACAGAAATTATAATGAGTTTTAAAGAAAGATCCATTTATATTTTATGTCCATATTATTCCCAGAGGTGCTTTATTTTATATTTTCTTTACTATTTTTTTTCTTGGTGCAGCTGGGGAGGGGCTATTATTTTTATAGAGATCAAATCAGGATATTTAGGGGGGGGAAATGATACAATTAATAATAGAAATATAATATAAAAATAATAAAAATAAAGTGGGATTATAATTGAAATTTAGATCAAGAAGAGAGTATGAACTGATTGTAGTGATTTATTTTAACAGCTGGCTTCCTGGGACCTTGCATAACATTTAAGAAGCTCCATCCCCATCTCAAATCATCAGCCACACAATTGTTTTGCTAGAAAACTAACTCTGTCACTTATATGGAGTTAGCACCCAAGCTATCTAATCACAGTTTTTGTATCTTAGGTCATTGCTGCTCAAAATGTGGTCATGGGCCAACAATATTAGCATCACCAGAGAGCTTGTAAGAAAAGCAAACTCCCTGGTCCCACTTTACATTTACTGAATCTGAATCTGTATTTTAACAAGATCTCCAGTTAATTCATATACACATTAAAATTTGAGAAGCACTGCCTTAACCTAAATTATCAAGAGGGAAAAGTCAGTCAGTATAAGTATTTATCTCTTGTACAGTTAATTGAATCCAATAGGGCACATGCTAAATAAATAATAATAAATGACAACTGAATGCAATGTGATATCTTGAATCGGGCCTGAACAGAAAAAGAACACTGTGGAAAAATTGGTGAAATATAGTCTTATGCCAATGCTAAATTCTTATTTTTGATAAATGTAATACGGTTATCTGAGATGTTAACATAAAGAGAAGCTTACTGAAGAGAGTGTGGGAAGTCTGTACAATCTTTACAATTCTTTGGTAAATTTGAAATTTATAATAATTTCAAAATGAAAAGTTTAAAAATTATACCTGTGTAGCAAACAACCACAAAATCCCGGTGGTGTGCAACACACAACTTTTCTTTATCTCAAGGTTTAGTTGATGTGGGTTGAACCCAGTTGATGTCAGCTTGGCTCATTCAGGAGTCTGTGATCAGCTGCCAGGCAGTTATGAAGTTCTGTTGATCGTAGCTTGACTTATTCACCTGCCTGGGGATTTACTCTCTATTGGCTTATTTAGAATGGCCTCATCTGGGATCACATGAGAATGTATCCTCACTATATTAAAACTGACTTCTGCTTAAATGGACTTAGCAAGAGTTACTTTGAAAAGGAAGAGAAAAGAAAATTTTCAGAAACTGTCACAACAAGTCAGCTGATATTACACAGATCAGCTGAAGAAGAGCATGAATGGGATAAAAAGCAAACTAATCAAATCCTCCCAATTATTTATGTGAGTATCATTATGTCTACTTTGTTAGAGTCCAAAAATATGCCAGAGTGAAAAAATGGTTTTAGTAAATATGCCATGAAAATTAGTCAATGCTCCTATTTAGGTCAGATGTGCCCTTGCTACTTGGTAAAAATACTGCAAAATTATATGGTTTATTATAATGAATTAAACACATATATACATATATGTGTCCACAGTTTGTACATTTACACACACTTATAATTGATTAATTTTCCAGTACAGTGATGAATTTAGGGCAATTTAACAATATATGCAGAGTAATGTGGGATGATAATGTGTAATCTCTCTATTTTTTGAAATTTAAAAAGTTGTTCTCTGTGGGTATATATTTCAGAAATGAAATCAAGGGATACCCCTTCAGAGCTCTAGAAATAATCTGACTACAGATTGGCCCCTAATTGAAAATCATATGAAGCACATGTACAAAGATCTGTTCTCATAAATAGATGTTTGTACTCAGTGAGGTATTAAAAATAGATGTATCAATTCAATTCATATTTATTGCACAATAACCATGTGCTGGCTATTCTAGGCTCAGGGAAGAAAGAAATGAATAAGACGTGTCTCTATTCTTTTGGAGCCCACACATAGCAATAAGTGATATGAAGAAAATAAAATGGCATAATAAATTAAAGAGTACTTGGGCAGTGAAGGTACAGGTTACTTTTATAAGGCTGCAAAGGAAGGACTCAATTTAGAGGTCATATTTGAACTGAATCCTACTATTTACAAGGACACAGGCACATCAAAATTTGGACAGAGGAACATCTTATTAGACAGAGGGATCATGCAAGAATTCTGAAGCATACACCGCTATGATATGCTGAAAGAACAGAATGAGGGACAGTGTAGCTGGAGCATAGTGAAAGGAATAGATGTGAGCACTAAGGCTGTAGTTGTAGCAGCAGATAGATCAATGTATCATATATATCCTTGTAAGACATGGTAAAGAGATTGGATTTTATATTTTCTTCACTGGGAACCAATTTGAAGGCTTAAAAGCTAGGAATGGCATAATCTGACTTGTTTTAGAAGGAAAATAAATCTGAAAGGACCAAGAATAGAAGTAGAAAGACCAGATATTTGAGGAGATATGTGACAATCTGCTTTGTTGCAAAAGAAAGTATGCGAATGGATTGACATGTGAGAGAAGACTGCTGGTTAAAATAGTTGATAAACTCATAAGTGTGTGTTTAGCTAAACAGCAGCAGTAAACTGAATAAAAACTAATTTTTCATGTACAGATCTATAAACATGAAGTACTTTCCTATTTTAAATCTGAGTAAAAGCTTTTGAAATAAAGAAAATAGTAACTCAACATTTGGCATTCTTCACTGTGCATAATTTCCACAATTACAGAAGTAATTCTAGTAATTAGTTTCGATTGTCTGGCAAAAATTTTAATTTATATTTAATTAAATGAAGTGTTTTATAGTATATAAACAAGTCTAAATCATTTATAGAATGATTGAATGATCCATCGTGTTTTAGCAACAAAGCCACGTTTCTTATCTCCTATATAATTTGTGGTGCCTCAAAACCAGTTATTTAAGGTAATGTGAAAGGAAGACTACAACTATTTGGTAACTAATAATAGTTGCTAAAATATTATGCAAAAAAAAGTATGACAATTGTCATTACAGAATTAGAAGTGATTAAAGCCTTAAGCACTAGAAGTATATAAGCCAAATGAATATTACTAGATATTTTCTTTATATTTAAATTTCAAAAAACAGCCTTACAGTTTGGGTAGGAATATAGTGGCATCTTGTTCTTAACATTTTCACTTCTGCTGAACACCATATGACAAAGAGAATGTGGAAATAAACACACACACCTAACACCAGAGCTCCTAGATTCATAAAACAAATACCATTAAATTTAAGAAATGAAGTAAACAGTAACATAATAATAGTGGAGCACATAAACACTCCACTGACAGAACTAAACAGATCATTGAGGCAAAAAAATCAACAAAGAATCACTAGAATTAAATGGGACTCTGGAACAAATGCATCTAAAAGACTTTTACAGAACATTCTACCCACTAACTATAGCATATGCCTTCTTTTCATGAGCAAATGGAACATTTTCCAAGACAGATCACATGTTAGACCACAAAACAAGGCTCAGCAAATTCAGAAAAATCAAAATGATACTATATATCTTCTCAGTCCATAGTGGAACTAAAAATCAATTCCAAGAAGAACACTCAAAACTCCACAAATACGTGGAAATTAAAAAATCTACTGCTAAATGATCCTGGGGTCAAAGACAAAATCAAGATGGAAATCAAAGATTTTTTTAACTGAATGACAAAGGTGTCACAAGATTCTAAAATCTCCGGGATACAGAAAAAGCAGTGCTTAGAGGGAAGTTTATAGCCTTAAATGTCTATCAAAAAGACAAAAAGAACACAAATTAATAAGCTAATGTCATACCTCAAGGAACTAGACAAACAGAAACAAACCAAATCCAAAGCTAACAGAAAAAAATAAATAACAAAGATCAGAGTATAACTAGATGAAATTTAAACCAAAAAGCAATACAAATGATCAATGAGATGAAAAGTTGGTTCTTTGAAAAGAAAAAAATAATTGAAAGACCATTGGCTAGGCTAACCAAGAAGAGAAAGTATTTAAATAAACTCAATCATAAATGAAAAAAGAGACATTACAACTGATACCACAGACATAGAAAAGACCCCCAGACTACTACAAACACCTCTGTGCTCTCAAATTAGAGACTCTAAAGAACATGGATAAATTTTTAGAAACACAAAACCTCCCAACCTTGAATCAGGAAGAAAACCTCCCAAGCTTGA
Organism: Cheirogaleus medius; assembly: GCA_008086735.1. Taxonomy (NCBI): domain Eukaryota; kingdom Metazoa; phylum Chordata; class Mammalia; order Primates; family Cheirogaleidae; genus Cheirogaleus; species Cheirogaleus medius. The sequence continues at coordinate 130,765,426 of VBSM01002608.1, forward strand.
ATCAGGAAGAAATAGAAATCCTGAACAGACCCATAATGAGTAATGAGATTGAAACAGTAGTAAAATATCTCCCAACAACAAAAAGCACAAGAACAGAAGGAGTCACAGCCACGGTCTACAATCTATCTGACTGAAATTGTTTCACACATCAAAAAGGAGGAAATTCTCCAATACATTCTATGAAACCAGTATCACCCTGATACCAAAGTCAAGAAGAGACACAAGAAAAAAGGAAAACTACAGACCAATATCCCTCATGAACACAAATGCAAAAATTTTCAAGGAAATAGTAGCAAACAGAATCCAACAACATGTTAAAAAATAATAATAATTCACCATGATCAAATGAGTTTCATTACAGGCATGTAAGGATGATTCAACATATGTTAATCAATAAATGTGATTTACTTTGTAAGCAGAATTTAAAACAAAAACAATATGATCATCTCAATAGATGTAGAGAAAGCATTCAATAAAATCCATCACCCCTTAATGATAAAAACCCTTAACAAACTAGGTAAATAAGGAACATACCTTAAAATAATAAAAGCTATATATGACAAACCCCACAGCCAATACCATACTGAATGTGGTAAAGTTGAAAACATTCCACCTAAGAACTGGAAAAAACAAGGATGTCCACTGTCACCACTTCCTTTCAACCTAGTACTGGAATTTCTAGCCAGAGCAACCAAGTGAGAGAAAGAAATAAATGGCATCCAAACCAGGAAAGAGAAAGTCAAACTATCCCTATTTGCCCACTATATGATTTTGTATCTAGAAAACTATAGAGAGGCCTCCTAAAGACTCCTAGAATTCATAAACAAATTCAGTAAAGTCTCAGGTTACAAAATTAATGAACACAAATCAGTAGCATTTCTATACACTAATAACAGCCAAGCTAAAAATCATCAAGAACTCAATACCATTCACAATAGCCATAAAGAAAATAAAATATCTAAGAAAACAATTAACAAAGGAAGTGAAAGATGTCTACAAGGAGAACTATAAAACACTGATGAAAGAAATCACCAATGACACAAACAAACCAAAAAACCTCCCATGTTCATGAATTGGAAGAATCAACATTCTCATAAGGTCAATATTCCTCAGAGTGCTTTATAAATTCAACAAAAATCTTGTCAAAATATCAACATCATTTTTCATAGAATTAGAAAAAACAATCCCAAATTTCACATGGAATCAAAAAAGAGCCTGAATAGGCAAAGTAAGCAAAAAGAAAAAATCTGGGGCATATTATCTGACTCCAAATTATACTAGTAGGCTTTAGTAATCAAAACAGCATGGTATTGCTAAAAAAGTAGACACCTAGATCAATGCATCAGAATACAGAACCCAGAAATAAAATCATATACCTACAACAATTGATCTTCAGCAAAGCAGACCAAAACATACAGACTTAATATTCAATAAATGGTGCTGGGAAAACTGGAGAGCCACATGCACAAGAATGAAAGTGGATCCCTATCTCTCACCATACCAAAAATTAACTCAATATGGATTAAAGACTTAAATGTAAAACTTGATATCATAAAAGTTCTAAAAAAAACTTAGGAAAAACCATTCTGGACATTGGCCTAGGCAAAGAATTTATGACTAAGTCATCAAAAGCAAATACAACAAAAATAAAAATAAACAAATAAATTGGACTTAATTAAACTAAAAAGTTTCCACATGGGACAAGAAATAACCAACAAAGTAAATAGACAACCTACAGATTGGGAGAAAATATTTGCAACTATATATCCAACAAAGAACAAATATCCAGAATGTACAAGGAACTCAGAAAACTTAAGAAGAGAAAAACAAATATCCTCATAAAAAAATGGGCAAAAGACATAAACAGACATTTTTCAAAAGAAGATATGCAAATTGCCAACAAATGAAAAAATGCTCAATATCACTAGTTATCAGAGAAATGCAAGTTAAAACCCAATGGGATCCCATCTTAACCCTCTCAAAATGGCCATTATTAAAATGTCAATGAACAATAATGTTGGGGTGGATGCAGTGATAAGGGAGCACTCACACACTGTTGGCAGGAGTGTAAATTAGCACAACCTCTATGGAAAATAGTATGGAGAGTCCTCAAAAAACTAAATATAGACTTACTATTAAATCCAGCATTCCCACTAGTGGGTATCTACCCAAAGGAAAAGAACTAATTATATCAAAGAGACACATGCTCTTTTATGTTTATTGCAGCACAATGCACAATTGCAAATATGGAATCAACCTAAGTGTGTGTGTGTATGTGTGTGTGTGTATATATATACACACACATATACATATATATATATATATATATATCCAGCTATTGTTAATATAACAAGAACAATTTACATGGCTGGATACTTTCTGGACAGCCCTCGTATAATTTGATTGGTATCAGTCTTTTCTATAGTTACATCCAATAACAGAAAACAGTGCAGCATAACTTCACAACATTCAAGATAGAGACTGTTAGTCAATCATTTTATATTCAGGGTTTTTTTAAGTATAAAGTATGTAGGCAATTACTTTTGACCCTACATAATGTCAGGAAATTTGGTTTACATGGACCATTCTTGAAGACACTGTTAACAATTAAATTTCAGGCCACCCGCCCCCCAAAGTGAAGACAGAATACTTTAGCAAAAAAATAATTCAAGACAAAAAGAGAATATTGTATATGCATAAATTAAGCAATGTCAAGGGAGAAATAAATATAGAAACAGGACATTTTAAAATTTTGAGACTACTTTGTATGAAAATTTTCTAGGAAAATATAAGAAACAAAAAAAGTCCAAAAAATTTCACATTAGAACTCTGACATTTTAAGACATAGATTTTAAAACTTTATTTAAACTAATATATAACATAGGAAAAAGAATAGCTATAATGACTGCACATGTACAAACTAAACACCAATCTCTCTTGTGAGTTCTTTGCAAAAATCATAAATAAAATGTTAGTAAAAATGAATTCAGTAAAATATTAAAGAAATAATCCACTGTGAGCAAGCAGGATTTATTTAAGGCCTTTAAGGATATTTAAATATATAGAAATATATTAACATCATGTCTTTTTATTTTTTTATT
>VBSM01002608.1:130768626-130780743 GCA_008086735.1 Cheirogaleus medius
GCCTCCCAGAGTGCTAGGATTACAGGCGTGAGCCACCGCGCCCGGCCCATCATGTCTTTTTAAAATAGATTTTAGGAGAAAATTATATTTTCATCCTCAAAAAACCTCAAAAGTAGTTTGCTAAAAGTCAACGCCAATTCTTGGTTTTCAAAAAAAGAAATACATAAAAATTCTTAATAAACTGATATAATCTAATTCACTTAAGAAAGAGAGCGAGAGAGCGAGAGAGCGAGAGAGCGAGAGAGCGAGAGAGAGAGAGAGAGAGTGTGTGTGTGTGTGTGTATGTGTATGTATTAGCCCAAAAGCCAGTATGGTGCCAGAGTTAATCCAACTAAAGCAGGAAAGGGCAAGGAAGAACATTATTATCACTCTTGTTAACATTGCAGTGGAGTAATTAACCAACCCAGTTAGACAAGATATATGAATTAGAATTATAGTAATTACAAAGGAAGAGTTAAGATTATTCCTATTTGCAGATGATATGGCTTTATATAAGGAAAAATCAAGAGAAATAAACTATAATAATAAGACAATTCTGTGATATAACAGAATATCAAATAACCAGAAATTAATTATCTGAGTGTGTATATATATGTGTGTGTGTATGTGTATATAAGTATATATATATATCTAATGTGAAACTTGTAAGATAAAAATTAAAACAGTACTGAAGGCCACAAAAATATACCTTGATAACAAAAAAGAAATATATAAGACACTCATGGATAGGAATATTCAACATTATAAAGATGTCAATTTTTCCTCAGTAAACATGTTAGTTTTACAATCCCAAACAAAATAACAAAAGATGTGTCTTCTAAAATTAACAGACTAATTCTTCAACATTATTGAGTACAATTGAGGAAAAATAAACCACAAATACTTAAATTATACAATTAGATGACTTCTGAAATATATATGCCTGTGAAACTATCTCTACCATCAAGATAAGGAACATAAATTTTCCAAAAGTGTCGTGTCCACTTGTAATTCATTTCTTCCTGTTCCCAATCACAGGAAACCACTTATTATCTATTATAGATTTGTTTGCATTTTTTAGAGTTTTAAATAAATGAAGTCTTATAGTATGTACTATTTTTGTCTATTTTCTTAACATAATTATTTTGAAATTGATACATGTAAAATCTAACATTAAGTCAATTTTATTGCTGAGTAGTATTCCACTTGTGGGTTTACCATAATTTATCTGTTAACCTGTTGATAGACATTTGAATGGCTTCCATTTCTTGGCTACTACAAATAAACTGCTATTACCATTTATGTACAACTTTTTATGTAAATGCACGCTTTCTTTTCGCTTGAGTAAATTCCTAGGAAAGCAACAGCTATATTGCATAGTAGATATATGTTTAGCTTTTTAAGAAGTTAACTAAACTTAAATTTAAAAAAGCTGCTAAACTTGCTTTCAAACCATTTTATATCCCTACAACAACAGTGTATGTATGTATAGGAGTACCAGCTGTTTCACATCCTCTACAGCACTTGGTACAGATGATCGGTCTTCTGAATTTTGACCATTTTAGGAAGTATGCAGTGGTATCTCAAAGTAGTTTAAATTTCCATTTCTCCAGTGACTAATGATGCTGAGCATTTTTTCATAGGCTTACTTGAGGGAAGTGTCTCCTTTAATCTTCTGCCCATTTTTCTGTTTGTTCTTACTAAATTATAAATGTAGTCATTTGTCAAATATGTTTTGCAAATATCTCCCTAATTTGTGACTTACTGTTTCATTCTCATTCAGTATCTCTTGAAGAGGAAAGATTTTAATTTTTATGAAGTCAAATTTACCATGGATTGTACTTTGGCTATTGAAGCTAATAAATCTTTGGCAAACTCTCTCATATTTTTATCTGAAAAGTTTTATACCTTTAGTTTTAAATGTAAGTACATCTATGATCTATTTTGAGTTTTTTTTCTAAATGTAGAATGAGACGTGGATTGAGGTTCATTTTTTTCCATGTGGCTATTCAATATTTCCTGCACATTTTGTTGAAGTGATTATTTTCCTCACTGAATTGTTTCGACACACTTGTAAAAATCAATTGATCATTTATGTTCAGGTTTATTTCTGGACCTCTCCTACATTATATTGATCTAGATGTCTATTTTTCGTGCCCATCTTTCTCTACTCATTATACTAGTTTTATAAGAAGTTGGAAGTCAGATATGTAAGTCCTCTAACTTTGTTATTCCTTTTCAAATTTTTTGGTTATTCTAATTCTTTCTGTTTCCATATAAATTGTAGAATCCACTTAGCAAGTACTACCATCCTCCCTAAATAAAAGACTGCAGGGATTTTAGTTGGGATCTCACTGAAACTATGAACTGATTTGGGAAGAACTGATATCTTAACAAACCTGGGATCTATAATCTAAGAATTTGGTAAATCTCTCCTTTTATTTATATTTTCTATAATTTCTCATAGCAATATTGTATAATTTTAATGTATAGATCTTTAACATCCTTTGTTAAATTTATACCTAAAGGTGTCATATTTTTGAAGTTACTTTAAATAGAATTATCTATAAATTCCCGCTTCTGTTTGTTGCTACTATATAGAAATAAATTTTTATTTTTTCTATAAATTCTTATATATTGATCTCATATCCTGCAACCTTGCTAACAATCACTTTTTTTTTTGTAGATTCTTCAGGGCTTTTTTAATGAATGATTGTATCATCTGCAAATAAAGACAGTTTTACTTTCTTTTTTCAAATTTCTTTCATTTTCTTGATTTTTTACACTTGGTAAGTCATTTAATACAATATTGAATAAAAACTGGGAGAGCAGATATCCTTACCTAATTTTTACTAAGAATGCATGCTTTCACCATTAAATATGGTGTTAGCTGTAGATTTTTTGTAGATAATCTTTATCAGATGAAAGAAGTTCCCATCGTTAGTTTTCTGAAAGCATTTATTATTATGGTTGAGTGCTAAATTTTGTTATGTTTTTTATCAACTGAAAGGACACTGATGTTTTTCTTAGACTGTGAATATTGTGTATTACATTGTATAATTTTTTAATATGGAACCAGTCTTTCATTCCTTGAATCAACCTCACTTGGTTAAAATGTATATTCCTTTTAAATTTTACTAGATTTGATTTGAAGGTTTGATAAGAAGTTTTGTGCCTATATTTACGAGGGATGTTGATCTGTAGTTTTCTTTTCTATAATGTCTTTGGTCCTGTTTTCATGGCAATACTGACTACATAGAAAAAGATGGGAAGTGTCCCCTCTTTTAAATTTTCAGGAAGAGTTTGTGTAAAATTGGTATTGTCTCTTCCTTTAATGTTTGGTAGAATTCATCAGTAAAGCCACTTGGCTGGAAATTTTCTGTGTGGAAATGTTTTTGACTCAAATTCAATTCTTCTATGGGGCTGTTCAATTTATCTATTTCTTCTTGAGTAAGATCTTGTACTTCGTGTCTTTCATAGAATTTCTCTATTTTATCAAACTTTAAAAATTTTTAGTATAAAATTGTTTATAAGCTTCCATTTGTGTCAATTTTAGGTCTGTAGGATCTTTAATGTTGTTTCCTTTCTCAACTTGGTATCAGTAACATTTCTCTCCTATCTCCTCATCAGTCTGGCTAAAGGTTTACCATGTTTGTTGCTGTTCCCAAAGAAAGTTTTCCATGTCAATGATTTTTCCGATTTTAATTTTTAAATTTTCTTTATTGCTGTTTTTATCTTTATTTGCTTTGTCCTGCATATGAGGTTAAACTTACTCTTCTGGTCCTAACATCTTAAGAAGAAAGACTTGGTCACTGATTTGAGACACACCTTTCTTATTACTATAAGCATTTAATGCTGTAAGTTTTGCTGTGGAAAACTTTAACTGCATCTCAAGAATTTTGATGTCTCATTTTTAATTTCATGCAGTCCCAAATACTTTCTATTTTTCCTTTTGATTTGGTCTTTGACCCAAATGTTACTTACAGGTATGTCATTTTATTTCATTATGAGATTTTCCAGATATCTTTCTCTTACAGTTTTTTAATTTAATCTGTTTGTTTATAGCACTTTTTAAAAACCCCATGTGTATATGTTCGTGTGTGTGTGTGTGTGTGTGTGTAGCCAGAGGAGTTCTTCAAGATTTAAAGAGATATTAGAGATATAATAGCAAAATGTAATATGTAGACTCTGAATACTAGAGTACAATCTAGAGCATTTCAACATGTACTAGATGTTAGATAGTATTTGGAAATTATTTTTAATTTGGTATTATAATGACAATGTACATAAAAGAAATTTTCTCACTTTTTATAAGTCTATGCTAAAGCATTTAGTGTGAATTTTGTGTATTAATAGAAAGTTATACAGAAAAGCATTGGCAGGATAAAAGAGCAATGGGAGTGAATCAGCTTTTTCAGATATTAAAACATACTATTAGCCCTCAATAAATAAAACAGTATCATTTTCCTTTTTAATGTCATTAAAGCAATAAAACAGAACAAGAGTGATCTTGAGATTAGGAGCATATAGTGTTAATGTAAAGTAAAGCCAAGATAATATTGAAGATTATATCTCAGCTCCTGCTGTGGAGAGTTGCAAAGACCTGGCCTGTTGATGGCTGTTCAGAAGTTCAGCTTTGCCTCTAATTCAAAAGTGTTACATTAGTGGTTCTTGCCAAGCTCTAGGCACAACCTGGATCTCCCTAGCACCATAGATCAAGTCAAATGGCAATGAGGCATGGTCTCCGAAGTCTGACGATGGTGATCACTCTCTGGTTCCACATAACAGCAGTATTAGTAATAGAAATTTCAAGGTGAAGTGGCACACAGTTAAGAAGTAGTCCAATGTTTGGAATTCTAGCCAAAAATATTTCTATGACTAAATACTGTGCACTAAGCCATATATCATTAAGTTATTCAGCAGTTTTAGAGGAACTTAAATTTCTTTCTGCTAGTTAGCCCCACAGACAAAAATTTGAATTAAAAATACAGTTCCCTTTAAATATACAAGTAGACTCTAGGGGGTGCAAAAGACACAATACCTCTCTCACATCATTAGTCTTTCAATTATTTATTAGAATGAGATGGTCTTCTAGAAAGTAACCAGCAAAATCGCATAGTTCTGGCTAAGATCAATATATAACAGCATTTTGTATCACTTATACTAAGGTATAAATAATAAATGTCTTTATTTTCAATTTTCAGATTATCAAAGAACATTAGTTAATGAATTCATAATGAATCAAATTCAAAATATATGCCCACTGCATTGATGCTCTGGATTATTGTTTAAATAAATCTATAGAGTATTTTTCAATTGAGTGTTCTTAATGTTTATAGTATTTTTTCTTCTTCTTGATTGAATTTAAACATTTGAAAAATCCATATTTCAATCCAAACCACTTTTTTTAGATATCTTCTAGAGATATCTTCTAGATATCTCCTTCCTGTACCTCCCATGGATGCCAAAAAACAAATTCACCATATTTGCCCACGTACTTGTTCCTGTTTCTCCTTTCCTATCCTACACAGAGATGCCATTACTTTCCTGTCACTCAAACAGGAAACGGAAAGACATCTACAGACTTCCCTCTCCTTCACCCCCCACTCCTAAAGCACCAAGTCAGATTGTTTGACCTCATTTATATCTTCACATCCTGTCCTCTCTTCTCTGTCACACCCTTTTCCTAAAGGTAGCTTCCACAATCCCAGATGAACACAAGTCTCCACACTGGTTACCTGCCCCCTTTACAGTCCATCCTCCACACTCTTGCCCTCACACCTCACACACTCCCGCTGACTGTAAAAGATAGAAATTTAGAATTTTTCCTTGCTTGTCTCATTATCCCAACACCCTACATGCAGATCCTGAGCTCCAGAACTATGAGCGGGTTCAAATGCCTACCACCTACCTCCTCCTCTACCCACCTCACACCTACCTATTTGTCTCACTCAACTCCAACGTCACCTTCCTCTTGGAAGTTTTCCCAGACATTCCTTCTTTTACTCACTTTCTCCTGCTGGAAGAGGTGACAGTGGTCCCCTTGCTGGGTGCGTATGGTACCCTTATACTACTTCAATGCTGATGCTAAATTTTGACTGTTTCAAATATTCATTTTCTTCTTTCTAGTGTGACCTATCACCAGGCAAGGTTGTTTGTGTGTGTTTGTTTTTAAATCAATATTGCCTAACGCAGAGTTTGGTATATCATAAGATTCAAAATTATTGTTAAATGGATTGCATAGAATATGAAATCAGACAGTGAAAATTAATTGTGAGACTAAAATTTACCTAAAATTTGAATATTTCCCCTACTGCATACCTCAGTTATTTGATACTAGTCATATGCCTATTAATTTGGAAAGGAAAAGTATTTATGGAAATATACACCAATTAGTGTTATCCACACTTGCATATGAAAAGTAAAAATTTTAATTCATGAGCCAGATGTTTCATCTATTCAACGTCAAACATCTGGATGTTTATATAATTAGCAATGATTGGTTAATTTTGTTTTAATTTTTCATTTGGGTGTTTGGTATCATGGAGAAACAACTTATATTTCTAATATAATATAATATGGTTTATACATATACAAAAGAAAAATGTGCGTATGTTTAATAAAATATTATCTGGCCCTGTTGTCTTTTCTATATTTGTACTTCTATAATTTTGCCTCTCAAGATATTATACATAGAATATATTCACACCTTCCTCATACACCTATAAATTAGGCATTCCCATCTACATTTTACAAGTGAGGAGGTTAGGTAAAAAACAAGATTGTTTTTTACCATGGTATAAAACAATATTGTAGAGAGGGTATAAAACAAGACTTTGCAGAGAGCTATGATATGAAACTGGGTCTTTCTGACTCTAATGTCCAAGGTACTAACAACTACATCATTGTGAATTTGAACTTGTGACTGCAACCCATCCCAGCACTGACCACTTTTTAATATAGCATTTACTAGCAAAGCATACACTACATTTCTCTTGGGATCACCTCAGGATCTTTCAGATCTTGCTTTATATATTGATGCTCCATTTACACATTCCCTAAATAAAATCTTCACTAAAATGCAGTCTTTTTGCTGCTATCACAGATCCTAAGGAAGCTTTTTCTCCCTCAAGACATCTTTTTTTTTTTTTTTTTTAGAGACGGGGTCTCGCTCTTGGTCAGGCTGGTTTCGAACTCCTGACCTTGAGCTATCCACCTGCCTCGGCCTCCCAGAGTGCTAGGATTACAGGCGTGAGCCACCGCGCCCGGCCTAAGACATCTTAATAGGTCTGAACAGCTACCAAGATGATCTCTCATAATAAATGCTAAGACAGGAAAGAGAGGAGGAGGAGGTAGTACTATACTCCCAACAAATATTGCATTATTATATTAAAACACCAATGGAATGTCAACCATCAGGTATTTGATTGAATATTAATTCCACAGGACAGTAAGAATTATGCACAGAAAGAGTTCTATGTTAAATAAATTTGTGAAATCCTGGATTTAGCAAAGAAAGTTTATTTCACAAAGGATTTCTTCAAACTTTTAACATGCTTAAGTATGTGTTGTAAATTTGCAAAGGGTAGAGTATCTTATAGACTTTTCCAAGATTTGTGATCATGAAACCCTTTTATAAGGAGTATCCTGTGTGACCCATGCTAACATAATGCACTTTTTCAATGAATAGAAATAATACCAGCTGCCAAATTCAATTTTCAGTAGTTCCCCTGGCACTCAACAAGACTTAGGGCTTTGGCTGTGAAAGCCCTGGAACAACGCAAAGGACTTATGTCAAAGTCCTGTAATAAACATGTACTGATGATGTCACATATATTATGAAAGCATAAGGTCCTTGAACAGAGGGCAGATCTGTAGAGAGAACTAAATCAAAACTATGCTCATATTAAGCTGTGACTCCTTGGAACCATTTGAACCATTTTGTGCTGGGTCTCCTGCACATTGATCATCTCAGGACAATAGGATTATTTTATAGTCTAATGTAAAGATTTTAAGCAAAATTTAACCCAGTGATACAGTGATACATCAGGTACTATCAGCAAAAGGAGTGAAAATTAAGAAGAAAGTGAATTGTAAAAATGTTAAGAAAATGAGAATTCTCAATTAGGAACTATAATTGTCTTTCCCAATCACCCAAAAGACCCTTTACTATTCTTCACTTGACATTTGCCTATGCAGATTCCAAGTTCCCTAGGAGATTTTTTAGAAAATATATTCTTCTAACTTGTGGCTAACACCAATATTTCCATTAATACAACAGACTAGATCAGACTAAGATTTCCAGACTATCTTTCAGGTATTTTAAGTTAATGGTATCTTTTTACAAATATTTCCTATTCACTTACCCTATTTTAGAGACTGTACAGAAAGCATTTTTATTTTAATCTACAAAGTGATTAAAAGTGAAGGCTCTGTAGTTGGACAGAAGACAGATTAGATTCTGACTCTGTACCTTACTAATTGGAACGCTGGAAAATTTCCTCAGTTTTCTATGCCTGCCTCCTTTTACTTATAATAGCCTATATAATCCTAATTTATAAGATTGTTGTGAAAGTTAAAGAAGATAAAGCCTGTAAAGCACAGGGCCATGTGGAAAGAAAACTCTCAATAAATCCTAGCTATTATGTTGATGGTGGTGATGATGATGTAACCAAATCAAACCAATAGTACTCAAATATTGGATTAGAATTAGTGATTTGCAAACTTTAATATGTATTTAAGAATCCCCTGGTATGCTTGCACCTTGGGCTCACAACCACTTGGAGCCTGGTTCAGTAGGAAGGAGTGGTTTTTCTCCCAGGCAGGCCTCAGATAATACTGTGAGAAACACTGGACCAGTGGACCCTAAATTCCATTGTATATCTATCACATCACGATTTTGACATTCCCTTTACCTCCCTAGTGTGGCTTAACTTTCATCCTTCACTCAACTTTTCTTTCTCTCAGGCCTGGCAGACAGAAGGCTTGTAGCTTTGGAGGGGGAAGTGGACCAGCCAGTGCAGCCCTAGTGTCTGCACTGGGAGCTGCAGGTTCTCAGAGCAGTACTCCTTGACTTTGTCAGTTTTTAGCAGTGAATTCATTTTATCTGTAATCAGAGTGGCTCTGGTTGCTTGCTAAAGAATATATTCCTTTGAGTATGACTTACAAATGCTCTACAAGAAAGGAATGAGCAAAAACCACTTTCCAGTGGTAACAAAGCACTTGCAAAAAATGTGACAGGAGCAAATCAAAACCCAAAATGGGTTAAAATACTAGCTTTCACATTAATTATTCAAAAGACAAAAATTAAATTATTTATGCACACCCAAAAATATGAGACAGTTTATTTTTGTGTGTGATACATAACTCTGATTGATATCTTTGCCCATAATATTGAGAGGATTGCTTTACAGTATTTTCCACTTGGGCTTAAGGTACGGCCTATCAGTCAAAGAACAGCACTTCACAAATTTTCCTGGGAAGGGAAAGCCCAGGTTCTTTTTCACTTTACACATAAACTCTTATCCTAGCTTTTCCTTTTTTTGACAAACCACCTTTTCCGACAACTACCTATAAATTTTGATGAACTCATTTAGGATCGACTGTGTTTTTTCCCTCCTATATATAAAATGTAGACGTTGATGAAATGGCTGCCTCAGGCAGAGGCCACTATACAGAGTGCAAGACTTGGCTGTGGTTGTCTCCTGCAATTCGTTCTGTGAATCTCAAATTGGAGTTCAACTGTGAAAAGAATGGCAGAAACCCTGTCCTGGCTTTTAACAGCTACAAGCCCAGAGATTGTAAAGTCAACAGAGCCCAGAGTAGCCCTGCGGGCAGCGCTAGCAGTGTGGCCCTTCCCCCATCTCATGTCAGTGCCCCACCCAGGAGCATGTTAGAGCCCCGTAAAGGGAAGAGACTGTCACTTTGCCAACAAGGGAAAAACCAAAGCCTGTGAAAAAGACATCTTTGAAACACAGCCCCTGAAGAATGAATAGTGATATCTTAATATTAGCATTTGTTATTATAAGTTATGATTTTTTAATGCTTTGTTTTAAGATCTGCTCTATAAATGCTCCTGCTTTCCAGGGGATTAAGTACCTCATAAAAGAAAACACTAATTGAACAGGTCTTTAGCACCCCGTCATTCCACTGATAATTCCAAGGGGATGAGCTACCATCACAGTACAAACATGGAACATAGGAAGCTTATCAAATTACTTTTTATGTGACAGAAATTAGTTCTGATCAAAGCCAGCTCCCAGAATAAAGTCATATTATACAGTTGTTCCTAAAGACTATGTAAAGCAGTCTGGCAATAAGAGCTATAAGGTCTATGTACTAATATTAGCTCAAATTGGGCCCATGTTTGGCTCTCAAAGTGAGTGGCAGCTATAGTTTAAGAATTTCAGTATTAATGGCGTTTTTTCCTAAATGAAATAGCTGTCAAGCTCTGCCCCCAGTGAATATATATACATCAAAGAAAGCAAGTCTTCCTGTGGAATGCTTACTTTCTTCAATAGATCATCACTGTATGACAATACAATGTTTCCCTATGCACTTACCAAAACGATATTTTTCGCATTCACATGCTAACCACAAACCTGTCAGATCTCAATGTTCACCACTGAGATGTCAAATAAAAGTGATTTGTCAGTAGAGATATTTTATTTCTAAGTTTATTGAATTTTAGGCACATACTCTATGAGACTGTTCAGTAGACTCACAACACTGCAATTGTCCCTGTGACTCAGATCAACAGGTCTACATCTGTATCAAGCAAGAAAGTAAATTTCACGATTATTGCTAATCCTATGTTAATTAATATTTTCCAAAATGGACTTCTTTATTTTTCTTTTATGTTTGATAAATATTTCTCAGACAACTCCACATTTTAAGCAATAAGTAAAGCCTATTTTTACTTTTATGAAAATATCTATTCCCCTAATTGACTATGTGGTTTGAGGTTTGGTTAAGGCATCATTCAAAATGTTTTCTGGGGCCCAGGCAAACAACCAATGTGCTGAGGGAAACATTTGTAAAGAAAGAAGACCCTTTCTGTACTTTCTTTCTTGTAGAGTTTTATATGGACTTAGACTAACCTGGCATTTCTAATTGACACATTTCATACAGAATATTTAAAGATCAAAATCTTATAAATTAAGAAAAGTACTTAATCAAGGCAGCCAGAACACCTTATGGTCCTTAGCCTTTACTAAAAGCATTAATTCTAACTGATAGCATTCCTTTAGATATAGACCTAGAGAGATATTGTACTTTGTGTTCTAAGTGCCAGGTTTCTCTCCAGATATTTTTGCCTTTTGCATCATCTATTATCTCAGAAAAAAAGGTTATAAATAAAAGTACTAGCTGTGTCTGCTGTTCCCCAATGACCCACAAAGGAACAAAGGGCAATGAGAGGATGGGGCTTCAGGAACACTCAGAAGCAGACATATGGAAAATGCTGAAACAATGGCATTTTTAACTGGTAAATGCAGTTGATATGCAGAAGCTCTAGAAAGAAACAAGTAGAGGTTGCCCAAATAGTTCTGATAACCTCTACTTAAGAGAGCTGAAAGAGACTGCGTTTTTATGCTTTTCCAATTTCAAAGACCGCAAACTTCTATTAGATAAATCTTGATTTTGATTAGGAAGGAAATCCTTGGGAACATAAGAAACCTCACACTCAGTCTAGAACTTTGAAGTGAATTTACTGTAGAGAAAAATCTGAGGCAAAGATAAGTCAATCAGTATCAATCCATCTCTTACAAAAAATTGGAGTTCTACTTTATTAAGGCCATTTTTTGTTCATGTATGTTTGAGAGAGAAAAAAGAACATGGAGAGAAAAAAATGATAAAAAAGTAATCTTCATTCAAGTTATGAGAAAATCTTTTGAATGATCCAAAGACAATTTATATCTGCATTATAATAATATTAAAGTTTTTTTTAAAAAAATCAGCTTCATTTTTAAAAATTTTTTTAAAAATTAAATTAAAATTAAAAAATTAATTTTTTTTTTAAAAAATTAAGCTGATAAACTTAATGCCACCATATTTTACCATGTTGTGGAATATTTTTTTATATTAATTTGATAAATGAATTTAGTAAAGTTTCAGGCTATAAAATCAATATACACAAAT
>VBSM01002608.1:130784382-130843552 GCA_008086735.1 Cheirogaleus medius
AAAAAAAAAAAAAAAAAAAAAAAAAGATCTAAATTGCCGGTTACTCCTAATGAGAAAATTTTCTGGCTTACAGAATTCACCTTCCTTATATTTCAAGTTTTGCCGCATTGTCACTGAGGTCTTTATAGTCCCTATATCAGAAAGGAGATTCATTCTAAATAGCCTGACTGAGTCTACAAAAACATGTCCAAATTCTCACTGGGCTCACAAGATTACTTTGCAGACTTGCAGTCTTTTTACCTTCAGATGATTCAGAATTTCTATATCTACTGGACAATTGACAAATATATGACCCAGTCACTAACTCTACACAGTGACTCACAATAATATATAGTGCAATATAAATATTAAATATAGTAACTTGAAATTGCTTAGAATGAAAAATTTTTTGAATAGTTATAAACATGCTCTCATTTCAATCCCCATAAGAAAGTCAAGAGAGGTGGTTTTACGTCTGTTTTACACATGTAAAATGTGCATGCTGGGAAGTTCAATGACTTACTCCAAATTACAAACCAACTAAGACAGAGCCAAAATTACAAATCAGACTTTGGTTCCTCTAAACCCACCATATTATAAAATTCAGTTTAAAAAAATAGTATACATAGAAGATATTTCAAATGTCTCAAATATTATATGTTTATAATTCATCTAATTATGGAACCATAATGTCTATAGATTTCTGAGATTATTATTTTCCTTTTCTTAAGGTGAAATATCTTTTGTCCAGCTACACCTTGATTTAGGCCCTTTCCCAAACCTCCATCTACTTCCCAAGCTCAGGGGCACATGTAGAAATATAAACTATTTCAAGTTTAGGAAGCAAATAATGCTAAGTGACACCCTGCCTCTGCCTCAAAGACTTCTGTCACTTCTTTAGGCATAATCATTGCTTGGAAATGGCTGCCTATTTAAGAACTAGACTTCCCAGTTTATGTGTATCTATGTGAGGCTACTGAATATTTTTCTTAATAAAAAAGGAATCAACATGCATATCTACACCTATAAAAAGCAGTTAAGAATTGGGTGTGTCTTTTCCTTGTCCCATTTCCCATCCACTAGATGAATAAAGAGGACTTGAGGCCCCTTGAGGAGGGTAGATTCATAACATGTAAGGGGTGTAAGTCTCCTTGTTACATTAGGACAGACCAATTGACCAGGAATATCTGTATTTTCCTGTTAAGAAAAAATAAATAAACTTTTATTGTGCTAAGCAGTTGAGATTTAAGGAAAGCAGCTAGCATCACCTTATTTAATACAGTTTCTAAAATTCTTCTTTTAGTATAGTGCTTCTCCACAAGAGGCAATTTTACCCCTCAGGGGGATACTTGGCAATGTCTAAAGACATTTTTAGCTATAATACCTGGGGTAGAGGAAGCCTGTGGTCCTGAAATCTAGTAGGTAAAAATAAAGGATACAGACAAGCAGCTTACATTCCCCTAGTAAAGAATTAACTCACTCAAATGTCAATAGTACCACTGGTAGAGAACCCTTATTTTAGCGTAAGAAACAAATGACAGACTAGACAGTGCAGAAGAATATATAAGAAAGAAGGGTAAGCAATATCAATCAATGAGCAACTTAAATCTTTGTGTTTTTTAATTGGTTTCTTAACTGTGAAATGGGGAGATATTCAATAGCAAACCTAGTATTAGACATTGCATGCTCTCATTAAGGATGTGTACTCCTCTGTTTTGCCACTGAATTTTACCAACTCCATGCTCATGTTGTCATCCTCTCATTTCACAACTAGTCTCAGATTTGAGCCTGAGAGCAATTAAGATCAGAATGAGCAGCTCACAAGCAAGCCAGCCACTTTCAAAGATTTTTTCGTTGCTTGCTCATGTACTTCCTACTGGGACCTGATCTGTCCTAGAAGCTCACAAAAGCCTGTATCTCGGTACATGCAAAAGCAATGTGAAAAATAGGACAAGGTTTGGCAGATTATTTCAATAAATATTTCCTTGTTCACTGCTATCAAATGTATTACTGTTTCGGCACTTGCATACATGGGAAATGCAGACAGAAATTCTGTAGGATTTCATATGCAACTTTGAAAAGTTTTTATATGCAAAGTTTTTTTAGGAAAACTTTGTTTTTCTAAACTTATATGACCTCTTTGTAAATGATATTGATCAATACAGTGACCATATTTATTGTCTATTTATAGTCTCCACCTATTTATATTTCCTTTGTTTAAATGCCATGATTGAATAGAAAAATTGCAAATGAGAAATGGACTTACCAACCTGAAATAAATAGCTATAATTTCATCATAAATGAGTATCACTTCTCTTTGACAGTATGAACACTGCCCACACTCTCCTAGAATTGTTTTGGGGCATTTTACATCAAACTTATTGCAAGGACTACAGGACACCATGGCAGGAACTAAAACATCTCCTAAAGGCATGATATAGCAAGAAAATAATAGAGCATTCAAGAGCTTTAATTCATTCCAAATAAATGTTCTGGACAAACAGAGTGCACATATTTTCAGTGATGCATTATCTCAAAGTGCAGTACTCAAAAAAAAAAAGGAAGCTAAATAAAGTAGTTTCAATAAATCATAAAAAGGTAAATTGAACAAAAAAGGAATGATTTTCTCTTTTTATTCTCACCCATAAATAATGTATTTGGGTCAGAAATAAATTCAATAGGGAATAATTAGATGCTAACAGTGTGTTTTCAACTGGATACAAAATTATTATTATATACTTTCTGAACATGTATAATAAAGTGGTAACTCTTTTCTAAAACACAACCCAAAGTTCTTATACCTTTTGAGCCCCAGGATCTGGTGACTTTTTCTGGTGAATTTGGAGGCAAAATCCTGAGAGATAATTTTGACAGAAGGCTGAGTGATAAGAAATATAATATGTCAATAACTGATTAAGCTGTGGATGTGGGTGGACATTTCTCTTACTCTATTAGATGGGGGTGGGAGTTATGCAATGGCTGCATTTGGACTAGCAAAGTTGTCTGTGGCACAGAAATAAGAGGTGACACCCACAATTCAGAATAATAATAAATGTACAAGGTGGTTATGGAGGTTGAAACAGAGTGGTATGTTAGAGAGGATCTGTGAATATATTAATATGTGCTCAGGAATCCAGTATTGACTTGAAGCTCCAAGTACTTTAGCTGCAAATGAAATTTTTTTATTGTCATCTCAGTTACTGGGGAAAATGATGTCATTTCTTACACTTACTATTTCTAGTTTAAGTACTGCAGTGAGACCATTATAACAACAAAATCTCTGCCAGAACCAAAACACTCTAGACTCATACAAAGGAGCAATGTGCTCTCCCTTCCTAACTAAAGCAATAAAAATCATTTCTCCAAAGAATATAGAGTTATGACTTTGAACAAGTAACCTCATGTTCTGTTGTTTTATCAATGACCCTTGTCTATTTTGTTCTTCATCCTTGAAGGGATATTACCCACTGACAAAAGAGGTATAGGTAGCTAGCATACAACTAGCTAGCTAGATAAAATACATAGACAAATAAAATACTTTTGAGAACTATATATATTTTACATAATAGTTAAATATAATTACATAATAGGTATTTATGTAGTATAAACCTTCTTAGACTTTTAAGACCACTAAACTAAAACAAAATCTTCAATTTTAACTCATTAATTCATTATGTATCATAATATCATGTATCATGATATTATGTCTCAGAGACCATTCATGATGTTGGGAATCCAAAGAAGCATAAGACTTGGCTCTAAAGCTGCAGTCCCCAACCCCCAGGCCATGGTCTGTTACCAGTACCTGGCCTGTTAGGAAATGGGCTGCACATCATCCCCTAAGCTCCATACTCCATCCCATCCCCAGTCACTGGAAAAAGTGTCTTCCATGAAACCAACTCCTGGTGCCGGAAAGGTTGGGGACCGCTGCTCTAAAACATTGTGTTAAGTACAAGACAGACATATACACTAGAATTTCAATAGTAACACAATGGATGAAATGATCAATTCTTCCGGGGTAGATCAAGCTTTACAGAACACACTGAACTGGGACTTGAAGAATGATCAGGAGTTCCCCATTCGAATAAGGGAGAAAGATGAGTGCAACTATAAGAAGTATGTTTGAGGTAGGTGGCATTATATTAGCTTAGTTTTTCTAGAAACAGAGCTTGAGGCAAAAATTTTTATGTTAGTACTTCACTGGTGGGAGAAGTCTTAGGGAAGCTGGAGAAAAGGAAATGGAGAGTGAGGTATGAAAAGACAGAGAATAGGAGAGAAAGCATTATAGAGCTGGTCACTGCTTAAAATCCAGTACAACTGAGTTTGCTTGATCTCGAATTGTCTTCTGAAAAGGCATATTTACTACTGAATTTTATAAGAGTCTTTCAAGGTGGAGAAAAATTAAAATCAGAATTTATGCACCATCTCCCATTTGCCATTAGTCCAAAGTTCAAATTGAGGGCTGTGAATGCATAGGTGCCAAGTGGATCCTGTGGCATTTCACACCTCACTAGCAACCAGCAAACCCCAGGTAGAAAGGCAAGATATGCAAAGTGCAGGCATCAGACAAGGTGCTATCATGCATTAATCATCACAACAACTAGAGTAAAATAAAGCTGTATTTTGAAAACTGGGCATGGTCAGTAAACTGGTGTCCTGTATTCATGCTTGATTTTCAGAGAGGAGATGCAGAGAACTCAAGAGCTCCCAAGAGACACATTGCATGAGTGTCCATGTGGAATAGTGAGAAGCACCTTGTATTTACCTAGGGGTCTTGCCTTGCCTTTTGCCTTGACTTGTCTCCTTCCCACAACGTGACCTCTAACCTCCCATGGCCTCCCTTGACCTGACCTCCCATGTCCTAACCCGACCTCTGACCTTCCATGACCTCCCTTCACCTGCCTTGCTTTTTTTTTATTTCAGGATATTACAGGGGTACATATGTTTAGGTTACACATATTGCCCTTGCCCCACCCAAGTGAGAGCTTCAAGAGTGTGCATTCCCCAAATGGTGCACTTCACACTCACTGTATATACACATCCCCTCCTCCCCCACCCCCTATACCTGATGAATGTTATTGCTATATGTGTACTTAGGTGCTGATCAGTTAAAAGCAATTTGATAGTGGGTACATGTGGTGCTTATTTTTCCATTCTTGGGATACTTCACTTAGTATAATGGGTTCCAGCTCTATCCAGGATAATACAAGAGGTGCTATAGATCATTCATGCCCCTGTCCCAAAGTAACCATCTTAATCAAGCTAAGCTCATATACAAATCATTCCATCCTTCAAGGCCCTCATTGCTTCTCAGTACAGTGGAACTTAGGTCCACATGCTCCTCACACTACCCCACTTCCACTTTGGCCAAACCAACTACACCCCGAATTTCTCCACAAATTTCCTGCTGGCAAGTTTCCAGCATTTGAGGGTGATGATGGATGCTGTGTGTTTGAGAACAATGCCATTGTCTACTACGTGAGCAATAAGGAACTGCAGGGAAATACTCCAAAGGCAGCTTGCCCAGGTGGTACAGTGGGTGAGCTTTTCTGGTAGCAACATAGTGCCCTCAGCCAGTACCTGGGTGTTTCCCACCTTGGGCATCACACACCATGACAAACAGGTCACCAAGAATGCAGAGGAGGAGGTAAGGTGAATTCTATGGCTCCTGGATGCTCACTTGAAGATGGGGACTTTCTTGGTGGGCGAACAAGTGACACTGGCTGACATCACAGTTGTGTGCACCCTGTTGTAGCTCTATAAGCAGGGCCTGGAGCCAGGCTCTTTCCCAATACCAACCACTGGTTCTTCACCTGCATTAACCAGCCCCAGTTCTCAGTTCGGGGCTGTCTTGGGAGAAGTGAAACTGTGAGAAGATGGGCCAGTGTGATAATAAAAAGTTTGCAGAGAGCCAGCCTACAAAGGACATCTCACGGAAAGAGAAAGATTCACAGGAAGAGCAGCAGAAGCCCCAGGCCAAGCAGAAAGAAGAACAAAAGCAGCTGCCCCTGCTCCTGAGGAGATGGAAAAATGTAAGCAGACCCTAACTACAGAGCCCAGCCCGAGGCCAAGGACCCCTTTGTTCACATGCCCAAGAGTACCTTTGTGCTGGATGAATTTAAGTGCAAGTACTCCAATGAGGACACACTGTCTGTGGCACTGCCATGTTTTGGGGAGCACTTTGATAAGGATTGCTGGTCCCTGTGGTACTCTGAGTACTGCTTCCCTGAAGAGCTCACCCAGACCTTTATGAGGTGCAGCGTCATCACTGGAATGTTCCAGTGGTTGGACAAGCTGTGGAAGAATGCCTTTGCCAGTGTCATCCTCTTTGGCACCTTCAATAGCAACTCCATTTCTGGAGTCTGGGTCTTCTGAAGCCAGGAGTTTGTCTCTCCACTGAGTCTAGACTGGCAGGTGAACTATGAGTCACATACATGGCAGAAACTGGATCTTGGCAGTAAGGAGACTCAAGCACTGGTTTGAGAATACTTTTCCTGGAAGGGGCCCTTCCAGCATGTGGGCGAAGCCTTAGATCATGTCAAGATCTTCAAGTGAACGTCTCTTGCCATTGCCTAGCTGCCCGTGTCTGTCCTTCAGGGAGATGGAAGTCATTAAAGGAAACTGAACATTGAAAGGAAACGAAAGATGAAGTTGAAATCCATAATATAATCATGGAAATAACATTCCATCACCTTTGCCATATCCTATTGGCTAGAAGCAAGTCATAGATCCTACCTACAATCAAGGGGAGGAATTAAAATGCCATGATAGCAGGACAGCCATCTGGAGTCTGTACATGTGAGCATTGTTCCAGGGCCTGGGAATAGAGTAGTGAACAAGACAGATGCGGCAACTGTTCTTATGTCAAATATAAAATGCAATAAAATATGCCATTGACACATTGGTAGTTTTTCTTTATCCTTTGTCACTTTGGTTGACAATAATTTTATATATAATGACCCAGCTGTCTGAATTTGTATGATGAACTAAAGAGATGGGTAAAATTAATGATGAGATTATTAAAGTCAATAAAAAAGAGGGAGATGACAAAAATGGCTCTACGTTTTCAGCTTCAGCAATTGGGTGAATAATGATGTCTATAAACATAGGATAAAAGAGAATTTATTTGAGAAGGAAGACAATTGAGTTTGTTTTAGATATAGTAGGTTGAAGGTAGAATAAAAACTTCAGGTAAAATGTTCTTTAAAAACTAAGGGAGGCAGAATGTAGGTTTCAAAGAGAGATCAGAGTTGTAGAAATAGAAAACCACCCTCCAAAAATAGCTCTGCTTTGGTTCAGTTAAAAAAAAATAGTCTGCTCCTTCGAACTTGAAGAACATATAGTAGGAATAGTATTTCTTAGAAAAAGGATAATGTAATTTGATGTTAGAAGAGTCTTTAAGAATGATCTTGGTTTTATTAGCTTCAAATCTGAAACATGAAAAGGAAGTCTTCAGACTTCCTTTTGTAGTCTGCATCTTTCCAGCTATGCCATTGTCACTGGAGGTCCTTTTGGTACACATTTCCTCCCCTTTCATTGCCTAAATACTGAGTACTGAGTGTGGGTACAGCACCTTGGTTCTACCTCTGGTGTTGATTACCAGTTATGAAATACAAGCAAGTTGCTTTAACCCATGTCTCCTAGTCTTCCTACAAATGGGGATAATCGCATACTACCTGCTTATTGAGTTTATATGAACACAAATGGCCTAATGGTGCACATAATTTTAATAAATTAAGGTGAGATTATTATCACTATTATTATTATTCAAGTGACTATTCCATTGTCTTTATTTCTATTATATTTGTCACAAATGTTACAATTTGTATTGGTTCTTTAATTGTTTCACATTTAGCTCTTTTGAGTCACGAGAAACTTCAAGTTTTAAGGGAATAAACTATGGATATATTAACTTTTAAGTCTTATAGCACTTTACAAACATTGAGATGTGGGTATATTCAATAAATATTTAATAATCTGATTGTATATAACAGATTTGTTTATTGTATATCTGCCTCCACTATAATATATGCTCCATAAAAGATGAAATTGCTGTTTATTTTTATATTTCTTCTACCTAGAAGAGCATTTGGCAAATATTAGGCATTCAAAAAATATTTGTGGAGTAAATAAATAACTTGATCCATTTTCTTGTTTAAATTAGTTTCACCAAAGCATTATATGGACAGCCAAGGTAACCATATACTGGATTAATTATTCTGATGATTCATAAAAACTATATTTTTTGTTATCTAGAATATTTAATACATTTAATATTAAATATTAAATGTATTAAATGTATATGTATTAATGTATCAATATTAAATATTTAATATTAAATGAGTAGAAAGATGTTTGAACCACTAAGAGAAACATAGTGTTAGCAAGAACATTTTGGCTCACAAGTGATGGTATTTTTTTCCTTTGCTTTTATAACTTTGCTGTTACAAACTTGCTTTATCTTTCCTTTGTGCAAAGATGTAGCAGTCTATAATGGACATATAATCCCTAAATATCCCCAGTTAGTGGCAGGCAACACTTGCTCCTGCAATAGATACCTACATTACACGTGCAGTCCGGTTGCATAATTGTTTGCATTCAGACTTGATGCAGACTAAGAAACAAAAGATCTCTTAGGGCAAGGCTCAAAAACTTGAAAAATTAATGGCTAAATTAGAAAGAAAATGAAAAAGCATTGGATTTGATTCTAATTGCCAAACGCTATTTCCTTCCACCAAACAGAAGTTGTATAAAGGAAAAAAAGGGGGTGGGGGAATAAAGAAGTTGTAAGAAATGTCCAATAGTAAAAGATCATTAAATGGAGTTTGAAAACCTCTGAAAATTTTATATCAGAGCAGTCACTATATTTCACAATGTTTCTTCTTTGGACATCATCAAGCTGTTTGGCTGAAAACAGACTTCAGCATAGGCTACCATAAGTTAATTCTCTCAACAAGCATGTAATGAGGACCTACTACATAATAGACACTATGCTAAGGGCACAATTTTCATCACAATCCTTGGTCTCCATTAGATTTTGTATTTGTAGTAAAAAAGTATATTACTATACTGATTTAATATGTAATTGATTCATTTTTCAAAATTAACTTGCACACACAATGGAAGAGCCATTGAGTTTTCAAAATAAAATCATAGGTAATGGACATAAATTTTTACAAGTATATTATAAATGCATTTTAACAACCATTTTTATCATGGCCACATTGCAACCTTCCACTTAAATGAATCATTGTTCTCAAGCAATAAAAAGTCAGTACTCGACCACTTTGGAATGCCAATAGGCAAGAAAATCAGGCTTCTTGGAGAGAGAAATTGCTGCATTCCTTTAGCTGTCTTTTAAGAAATCAAGTGGGAAGACAAATTATAGAGTGCTCTCTGTAAAGTAGATAAAATATTTCTCATCATTTAGATGTGATAATGAGACTGGAGTTTGATGTAAGGAAAAGCTTGCACAATTGGGTCCTGAGGCGTTTGGGAGGAAGAAGTGGTGGGAAAAGGCAAGAGAGCAAATAGAGGCACATGTCCCAAATTTCCCTCCTGTAGACTTCAGCTCAGAAAAAAAGGGATGATGAGGTAAGTGGCAGTGGCACCAAGGGTGCCCACTCTTTTTCTAGAAGGCACGGCTGAAATAAATAAACCTGGTAGCTCAGTATGGTCAGTCTCTAAAATAAATAAATCTGGTGGCTCAAGATGGTCGGTCTATAAAGTTCCATGATTATGAGCCTGCTGATACTTATAAGGCATAGATAGATAGGATATAGAAACAGCTGGGAGTCTGGTTAGGGAACCTAGGGAAGAGATCCTGAGAGTGAGCCAAAATGCCTTTGGGTGAGAACTGCAGCTCAGACTTCTGGCATCAGGTTGAAAGAGAGTTATAACCAGAACTAAGCGGGGTCTGTAAGCCAAGCTGGAGCTAAAGTGAAGCTGACTCAGCCAGGTCTTCGAAGGGAGGGAGGACTATCAGTTAACATCCGCTAGAGGGTCCTCAAACTTTTTAAACAGTGGGCCAGTTCACTGTCCCTCAGACCATTGGAGGGCGCGGCACACATTCCACACATGGGCACTGTGGGCCCAGGACAAGTCGGCTGCTAAGCAGGACAGGCAGCAGCGGAGGCAAAAACACCTGGCAGGCCGGATAAATGTCCTTGGCGGGCCGCATGTGGCCCGCGGGCCATAGTTTGAGGATGCCTGCGCTAGACCCTCCAAACATAGGTACTAGATGGGCAAGCTGCAGCCAGGGAGGAAGGAGGACACAGTGCTAGAGACCAGAGGAAACAGATGGCATGATCCCCAAGTTCTCCAAGTCTTTCCCTTGTACACAATTTCATGTAAGTAATATTTTACCCTCAAATATTCAGCCACCATCTTGGAGAGAATCTATAGTTGTAAATAATAACTAAAATCTGAAAGGCTTTCTTTCCTAGGAATGCTGAGCAAAACCTGGAGAGACCGTATAAACTGGAGGAAGACATAAAATTTGAACCAGGAAATGACTAAAAGCCCCTTTCCAACTAATCTATGGATGATTATGGAGAGGAAAAACAAATTAGTTATCGATAAAGAAGCTACAGTCTGTTTAAATATCTTTAGTATGAGCGAAATTCAGATGTCTAGGTAAACTACAAAGGTTTTAGCTACCAAAATAAAAACTATCAAGAGGTTGGCTGTCTCCTCTCTACCTAGACAAATTTTAAGATAGGAAAAGAAATAAAAATATTCTCTTTGAAATCTTTTACTAGCAGAACAGAGCTTATTCCAAAGTGACACTTAAGGGCACACCTGATTTGATTTGAAGCATCTCAGAAACATCCTTCCACTTTTCTCCCTTTTCCTCTTCCCTTTGGGCCAAATTTGCACCCATCTCTACCAGTTATAGGGACAGATATTCCAACCCCAGAATCATGCCTTGAATATTAACTGGAAAGAAATGAAATAAGAATTACTGTGATTTTAATATATTCTAATCTGTTTTGAGTGATTTAAATAGAAAAGCACAATGGCTAGGGTTATTTATGAAGCCCTTGCTTGGTGTTGTTTATTGTGTATAATACATACATTATCTCATCTTCACATTTCACACCAACTCATATTTGTCTTCATTTCACAGATGAAAAATGCCTGGGATCTATCTTATTACATTCAAACTGCTATAACGAAATACCATAAGCTAAATAGCTTATAAATAAAAGAAATTTATTTCTAAAAGTTTTAGAGCCTGGGAAGTCCAAGGTCAAGGTAGATTTGGTATCTGGTAAGGGCTTGCTTTCTGATTTGTTGAAGGTGTCTTCTCTCCAATGTCCTCACATGGTGGAAGGCACAAGGCAACTCTCTGAGGTCTCTTTTATATGGATACTAATTCCATTCATGATGGCTCTGCCTTCACATTTAATCACCTCCTAAAGGCCTCACCCTCCTAATATCATCACATTGGTGATTAAGTTTAAACATATGAATTTGGGGAGGACACAGACCATAGCAGAATCAGAGAAGGTAAACGTTTTATACAAAAACACAAGTATATAAAGTAATAAAACAGAAATAAGGACACATGGTTATCTCATTCCAAAGCTTATACCCTTCCTATTGATCCATTTGGTCTTTCAGAATCATTTAAAATTACAAATTGCCTTTAAAGATATATCTACATAATTTCTTATCATAATAACTTAGAAATGAACACAGCAAAATCAAAACTCTCGAAGCAAATTATCTTAGGTAAAAGAGGGGAGAACTGCAGCACTAAAGAAAATCTGATGCTATTTCAAAACCTCCAATATCACTACCCCAACCCACACTGTCTAGAACAGTGCCAGGAACATAACAAATACTTGCTAATTAAATAGATTCACTTCTTTGATGTTCTCATTATCACTTTCCCAGCTCCATATTTTCCATGCAATTAACCTAACTAGATTTCAGATATAGTTCTATTCTCACACCAGTTAGGATTTTAAGAGAACTGACACTGGTGCTAACACTGACTTATATGAATGAAAATGGGTTTTCTGAAATTTGCATTCCAGTTACTACCGTTGGACACTTTCCCATTTGGTTCTACATTTCACTAAATGTCTCCTGGGTCATATATCTTTTATCTACCCTAGTCACTATGATAAAAATTAGGATAATTAAATGCATATTCAACTTGGATAGACAATGTGAAAATACTTCCTCTGGAAAAATTTAACTTCAAACAACTTTTTCTGTTGAAAATTACCATATGTAAAGTTTTTTACAGGATGCCTCTAAGACTGCCAGAAAATTACAAATACTAGCCTTAGATAGAAACTGGAAGTAGTTAAGAGAATAAGGAAAAGTAAAGGAAGACATTATAATAAACCCAGGACAAGGACCTGTAAGTTTTCTTGGTGGAACATGTCTGATTAGAGACAAGACAGGAGAGAAACTGTGTAATAAGTTATAAAGCACTAAGAACTTGCCTCAGATTTCTTCATCTGTCTTTGCGATGACTCTCTCCTCCATCACTAAGCCAATCACATACACTCATCCACACCTGCGCACTTTGCCTGCATCCCATTGTCCCAGGGCCTGGCTCAAACTACATCCTCCTATACGTTTAGCCAATAAAGGCTTAAGGCCTCTCAAAGAGTATTTGAACATGGAAGAGCGCAATCAAAGACAGTTGAATATTTTTATAATCTAAGTAGGTGAATACATTTTATAATTCTTGGTAATTTAAACTCAGAAAGAAATACTGTGAGAGGAGAGGGGTACAAATCAAGAGAAGGCCAAATTACCCTATTTGGTCAAGCAGCATTCGATAAGAAATACCAGAACACAGGCTACAGAACTGAATGAAACGAACATCACATCTTATCTCCAGCACTTTCCCACAAAAAAATGTATGTTTCCTCTTTTCCCCCCACATCCTCATTTGTTATCTTTTGACTTTTTGATAATAGCCATCATAACAGGTGTGATGTGATATCGCATATGGTTTTGATTTGCATTTTCCTAATGGTTATGGTACTGGTATAATATATTGTAGATCATTGAGTTATGTCAAACCATTAGTGCCTGTCTTGAATAGCCCCTGTCTGTTGCATATCACTTTTTTTGGTATTTATTTGATAACTGCCTATTCTCTCAATGTCAGGTTGTGACTTTTGTTACCTGTAGGAGTCACAGCAACTTGTTACATAAATGCCTTTTAAGCTAAAAAAAAAAAAAAAGATAATCAAACTTTCTAAAACTATATGTTGAAAAGACCTAATAGGAATCTGAAGATCTCCTCTTAAAATAAGACATAGAAAACTTAATATATGAGTTTTGTGGATAAAGCATGATATAACTTAAATCTGAGATTATGCTTGAGGTTGAGATATATTTGGCATTTGCTTGACAATATATTGATCAAAATAATCTGTTTAAATATAGCACAAAAAAGCCTAAGTGTTCACAAAGATATAATTATGATATTTCAATGCAATCAGGAGATTATTTTTTCCTTACTCCTTTCAGAATACTTTGATTTGCTAGAATGGTGGAAGAATCTAGGGAACATTTGGAATTGAGGTAGGAGTGATCAAGTTAATTCCACGACTGTGTTCCTCCTAGCTAAGTAGTAAGCAGCAGTCTAAGCAGCACTAAGATCAAAAGTGTATGTAGCTGGAGGAAGAGGAGTTTGGCAAGGTCCAGGGGAAGGACCCAGCAGCGAGAATCTTCATTCATGTATTTATTTATTCATTCATTCAACTAAATATTTATTTAGAACATAATCAGTGCTCAGTACTCTTCTAGGTGCTGAAAATATTGTGGGGAACAAACTAGACAAATACCACCACCCGCTGTGAAGCTTACAGTTGGATGGAAAATACTCAAAGATAAGATGGATACATCCCATCTATATTACAACAGAACCCTACTTAACAGTTGGAGGTAGAAAGAGAATGATCCAACATCTCTGAAAGCAGAGACAAAATCTAGGCTGGATATCCACATGACAACCCAGGTGGCCAGATTTAGGGCAGGTTTCTGGTACCAGAGCTGGAACAGAACATCTATGTATATTAGTTTCCTAGGGCTGTCATAACACATTCACAAACTTTGTGACTTAAAACAGCTGAAATTTATTATGTCACAATTCTGGTGGCCAGGAGTCTGAAAGCAAAGTGTCAGAAGGGCCATGCGTCCTCCAAAGGCTCTAGGGGAGAAACTATTTTTGCCTCTTCTAGCTTCTGGTGATTCCCAGCATTCCTTGGATTGTGACAGCCTAACACCAGTCTCTTTCTCCATCTTCCCCACCATCCCCTCTTCTCCCTGTGTCTCTCCTGTGGGTGTCTTACATGAGGACACTTGTCATTGGATTTAGGGTCTGCCCTAAATCTGAGACAGTCTCCTCTCAAAATCTTTAATTCCATCTGCAAAGACTATTTTCACATAAGTTCATGTTCACAGGTTTTGGTGGACATATCTTTTCGGGGGCCACTATTCAACCCACAGAACTATGTTAATGAAACTTCTTCAGTGACCCTAAAGTTCTTTGTAAATTTTTAATTGCTCTCATTGCATTATTAGTGCTTATATTTCTGAAAGGTAATAGTCTCAGCTCCTGAAAGGTAAGGATGATATTTATTTATATATATATATATATATTTTTTTATCCCCAAAGGCTAGCCTATATAGTCCTTGACACATACAGATACTTAACATAATTGTTAATATATGAGTAAATTAGTGAATTTTCCACTTAAGCTCTTCAATTAGGAATTTTTGGTTACAAGCCAACAAAGTTAATTCTAGCAACTAGGAAACAGGAGGAAATTATTATAATAAATTAGACTAGCTCATAGAATCAAAGAAATAGCTAAAGAACCAGGCTCAGAAAGAGAAAAATTGTCAGGAAAGCCCTGGGAATGCAAGTAGTGTGTGCCTGTGCATGATTTCTTCAGGGAGTTCTGCTAGAGCTGTACTGTCCAATATAGGAGCCACTACCAAAAATGTGGCTACCTAAATTTAAATTTTAATTAACTAGAATTAAATATAATAAAGCATTCAGTTCCTTGGTTACCCTAGCCACATTTCAAGTGCTCAGTAGTCACATGTGGCTAGTGGCTACCATATTAGATAGCACAGATATACAATATACCCATCACTATAGATGTATTGAGTAAAACTGTACTAGAATGAGTCAATCTCTTAGAAGAATCAACTCCATTTTTCTATCCTGTGTCATGACACTGAGGATTAAAATTGTGGAGAGTTTTGCTCTGGCTGAGCCTATAACCACCATCTTTCTAGGATCGTACAGAATAACACATCAATGGCGAGCACTACTCACACTACGCATAACTTACAAGGTATAATTTCCCTGAGGGGAGGTTGAGTGCTAACATTAGAAAAAGCAGGAGTGAAATCTGGGTGGGCAAAAACATACAACTGTATACTACATATGCCTATCCTTGCATGTTCACATGGTAATTTTAGTGTGAGAATGAAGATGGCATTGCCAGATAGCTTTCATTTATTAGTCAGCTAATTAGAACAGGCAGCAACCTCTTTAAAACATCCATTCCCTAGACATGCATCTGGGATGGGGTATGCAGGGCTATTTGATGCTATGCCAAAAATCCTGGCAGATAGAGCAGAAACAGAAAGAGCCCTGGAGCCATTTACCTGGTCTCTTTATGCTTGAATTATATAGTTTCCTTGCAACCCAGTTTGGCCATAAAGGAATTAAATATTCTTACCAAGTTTGGGAAGGCTAGCATTTCTGGCTTCAAAGGGTCACTTTGTATTATGCAGCAGCTTTCAGCCTCAGCAGGGAAAGGGAAGGGAAAAAGAGGTTTTTGTCAGTACATAGCAACTACCAATATATTCATTTTCACTACGCAAACTGCCTTTGTTCAGTGTTTCCAGCTTGATTTATGATTGCAGATCATATCTCACAGTTCCTTGTGGTCTGATAGTAATGTGCATGCAGAAAAAAAAAAATCCAAACCTTAAATTGATTGCAGCGTGAATTTCACAGTCAACCTGCCAAGATCTCAGCACTTCTCTCTTTGCCAGGTTTTGGACAAGAAAAAGGAGTCATCTATAGCATGAAAATAAGGGTTAGAAATGGAGATTCCAGCTCTGAGCCACAGATTACCCTTGTGTAAAAAGAAAAAGTTGGATTGGGTAAACTTCAAGGCCCTTTTGGCCCCTAAATTCTCTCATCCTAGTTGTGCTGATATGTGACTGTACTGTCACCTCACTCCACTATGCCATCCTCCCTCAGTCTCTCCTGCCTATTGGCTTCACACACTGGGGTACTTTAGTCAAAGGCATGTGGCAAAGTAGTTTTGATGCCTTAACTTGCATTTTGTTTGCTCTATTTTTCTTCCCTTTCTCCCATAAGTTAGCCAGGCCTTTAGTATTTTCTTGCCTCTGGAACTTCTTTTTTCAAGGGCTACATTTGGAAGCAGTTTGAAGCCCAGAGTTCTTTGTTATCTGTCTAGGCATACACTCATTGAGGGGATTATTCTAGGGATTTCTCCAAAGACAAGGAAATAGAAAATGAGTTCCTAGAAGTGGTACAATAGAAAAGAGACCGTTTTCCTAAATTGGGGAAGTGAGAGAGGAGTTTTATCTGTCAAGAGGTCTGTCCTACTCTCTTACATTTTTGAAGACAGAGGCATGACTTCAGAGCATACCCAACAGGGCCAGAAATTTAGGAAGCAGTGTTGTTAGACTTGCAAAATAATCCTATTATTCCTGTTCCTAGGTACAGAAGCAAGACAGATAACCTGAGGGATCCATGTGGGCTGAGACAAAATATGCCATGTTGTACAATAGTGATGAGCATCATGGAACAATGATATGACACATTTCCTCAAGGAGACCAACCAGCCACTTAAGAGCAAGTTAACCACAGTAAACTCCTTCCACCCTGGAAGGGACGGTAATATATTCAGCTGGAATAAACACATATTGCATATTAGAAGTTTTCTTTTTCTACCTGCATATTTTCTGCTTGCATCAAAGGGCTTACAAAATGTTTGACCCACAGAGAATCCCACACAGCATCATGTAAGACCAAAGTGCACACTTTGCAGAAGACATGGGCAGTGGGCATATCGTGAGGAGATCTACCACTCCTATCACCCTCACTAACCAGAAACTGCTAGCCTGAGAGAGCAATAGAATGGTCTGTTGGAGGCACAGTTGAAACACCAGTTCAAAGACCAAACTCTGTAAAGATGGGGTTCGATCCTCTGGACTGCGTTATATACTCTAAATACTACTCACCATATGGTGCCATGACCCCAGTAGGTAGAATACATGGTCCAGAAATCACAGAGCTTGGGGAATTTGCACTTTTCTTCCCTACAAATCTGTTCGCTGCTAGTTTAGAGAAAATGCCTCATTACATTTTAAGATATGCCTGCTACCCAGGTATTTCAAGATCCATGTTATGTCAAAAGACCAGCAGACAAAAGGAGTCATTATCCTGGCAAAGTGCATTGACCCCCGATCAACAGGAGGAACTAAGGCTGTTCATATGCAATAGGGACAGGGGAATATATTTGACATCCTGGTGATCCACTTAGATATTTATGGATATTATCTGTAATCTCAAGAAAAGCTACAACAGTCGAGTCTGCAATTATCTCACTAACCTCCCTTGTATACGTTTCTATAGGAAAAGAGGTATACCAATATCCTAGAGTAGCTGTTAGCAAATTTCTATTAAGAAGCAGATCTGATTGGCATGAGGCTGAACTGTAGTGGACACCATAGTGGACACTGTATTGCACCCACAGATATTCCTTTCAGTAGCAAGGGCACGTTCTCCTTATTGCTGGAAAGCCTGCCCTCCCACCAGCCCTCAGGTGTCAGCCCTATCGAGGAATTTTCCTCTGCTAAACATACCCACTTGCCAAAGGTAGCCTGCATGTCTGATCAATGCAAGGAAG
Organism: Cheirogaleus medius; assembly: GCA_008086735.1. Lineage (NCBI taxonomy): Eukaryota > Metazoa > Chordata > Mammalia > Primates > Cheirogaleidae > Cheirogaleus > Cheirogaleus medius. The sequence continues at coordinate 130,802,301 of VBSM01002608.1, forward strand.
TTCAGGAAAGCTCTGAAAACCCATTTTAGCTTCTGTACTTTCAGTGGATTCAGTTGAATTTTTTGTCATGAGTGTCTCACAACTCAACTTCTCTCTCTGCCCAATCCTGCCTTCTTCTCTTCCCCTGTGCCTGTTTAATTCCTAGACCACTCTCTAATAAGCTTCCTGCACATGAATCTCAGTCCTAGAATTTGTGTCCTAGATGCCCAACCTCAGCACCTTTTACATAAGATATTATTTCTCTTTCATTGGAAATGATTTAGGCCTAAATCTCCATATTTTTCAGGCTCATTCATTCAGTATTTACTGAAAAGCACTAAGTACCAAGAATTGTGATAAGCATTGGGGATTCTAAAACTATATGAAAGACATACATGTTTACTATTCCCATATATGTATTACAATCTCTATGTTCCTATAGTAAGTACCTCTGGTCTAATCTATTTGAAAGGCTTTTTATACTTTTATTATGAGGTTTTTAATTTTTTTAAATTGACAGATAAAATTATCAAAATGATATGATTTACCATATATAATATATTTAAAAATATATACATTGTGAAATGGCTAACTCTAGCTAATTAACATATGTATTATCTCACAAAGTTATCATTTTTGTGGTGAGAACATTTAAAATCTACCCTTACTATTTTTCAAGAATACAATATATGGTTATCAACTAAGTCAATATGTTGTTCAATAAGTCTCTTGAACTTCCTACTGTCTAAGGAAAATTTTGTATCCTTTGACCAACATCTCCTCAACCATATGTGGAATCTAAAAAGTTGATCTCACAAAAATAGAGAGTAGAATAGTGGCTTTCTCTCTGTATATATTTTTTGTCTCTCCTCTACTCTGAAGGAAGCTTTCTATGTTTTTGACCAGCTTCAATCTCAATCAGTTTCTCAAGATCAGGAACCACGTCATGTCTGTATCATTTCCTGAATCATAAGATAGATTAGAAGGCAAAGAGAATTAACACGTATCACGTGATACTGTTTGCTGGATGGTTTTAAGTATCTTATATTACTGCTTTATTTACTAATAAATTCATGCTACATTATTAATTTCTTTTATACATGGAAAAACTAAGGTAAAGAGTATAAATAACTTGCCAGAGGAGTAAAAGGAAGAAAAAAGTCAGATTTGGGATCTAGATCTACCTGACTCTATAATGTGTAGCTTTTGCAGTAAACCCATCTGCACATTACACAAGAGAACACAGAGACCTTCGCAGATGTTGATGAATGGGAGAATGGAATAATAAATGAATGAGCAATAACTTGTAGGTCACCAAGTCAGAGGCTAACTCTCTTAGTTTGTACTTTCTGTGCTAATTTTGGAGTGTTTCCAGGAGTGTTAGGGAAAGATCCACATATTCCAGTCCTTTCCAGTTATTATAATGTGCTCTTCATCAATGTTACACTGAGTGGAAATAATATCTACTCTATATTTGGTTCTATAAACTTTCAGCTCCAGGGAAAAGGCCTAAAATTAACATTTGAAGATCACTCCTGGACTCAGTAGGATGAAGATGCATGCTTTCTAGGGATACTAAAGCCAGAGGAAAGCTTTCTTGCTTAAAGAAATAGGTAACAGTCCACTGCTGATGACAATTTCAAAAAGTCACAAAGAGAAACCTACATCTACTGGACAACAGACAACCATAGTAGGGTGCTTCTGAAAAGAAATAATTATTATTGCCAATCCTCCCTCACCACACTTTTACATTATTCCACTTGAAAGTGAAGGAATTTTATAACAGATTATTGATCATGGATTTACTGCATAAGAGAAGATGAAGGTCAAACAACCCCCCAGGTTTTCAGATGATAAATACAGTCCCTTAAATGAATTTTACTGCCAGCCTCCTTCCTCATGGTCTCTATTTTCTATTTATGAAATAGAAATAGAAAATAGGCATCATTTAAGACATCTCAGAATAAACTGCTTCAGGCCAGTCCTGAAAATATATAGTTGATTCCAGAATAAGAGTTTTGCAGCCCCATCCTCCAACTCCCTTCCTGGGAAGCAGTACAGCAGAAAAGCTTCACTTTCTAACATTTTCATTATCTTACATTTATTTTTATTATTTTGGTTTTGCTTCATTGCATCCATTGAGGAGGCTGCCTTTGTCTATTATTTGGCTCAACTTTCTCAAAGACCCATAAAGAGCCTTCTTTACACTAGCCCCAAAGGTAAATCCACTTAAAAATGAGTTTTAACAAGCAATCCTTATCCTGACAAATAGTTATCTCTTCCTGTTACCAAGAAAGACTTGTGTGGAGTAAACCTAAATGGGATGTTGAATTGGGATGTTTCTGATTGCCTGCTCTGGGGAACTGTTCAAGGCTCATTCAGGAAATGTACCTTCATTATGGAAAGTGACAGTCAGCCTTGCTGACAAAAGTCCTTTAGCTTTCACTCTCTTTGACACATGGCAGTGCCTGAAATCATGACTTCCATACTCTGTTGGCTCAGGGCTCTCTGTTCCTAATGTTCCCTACAAGAAGTTAGCAAAATTAAAGTGTGTGGCAGTGTATTCTATCACTGTTTTGCTGGCCATCTTTAAGAGACAGACTATTTTCATTAAACAAATAAGAAAGAGCAATGACAAATCATTTTTCATTCTTTAGTTTTCTCAGTATGTAAGTGGAAAAAGAGAAAGGAGGAGCAGAAAGAAAAATCAAAACCAACTGCCTACTGGCAGGAACTTCACATACACTGTTTCTTTAATCTTCACAGCAACTATTAATATTAAACCCATTTTATAAATGAGGAATCTGAGGTTTTGAAAAATTAAGTCACTCACTATGAGACTGAAATCCTCAATCCCCAGGCCAGGACCACTACTGGTCAGTGGAGAAATTGTCTTCTATGTAACCAGTCCCTGGTTCCAAAAAGGTTGGTGGGGACCACTGCTGTAAGACATAGCTAGCATGATTAATACAATAGGCATTTACAATCTCTCCCACCTAAAACTCAAGAAGATATAACTCTGGCAGATTAAATGTGGCGAATGAGGAAAAGGCAGACGTCAAAGATTCCAAGTGGTATTTCCCAAGGAGCACATCATGCACTCAGGGTACTAGTGGATTCTGTGCATACACACAAGAAAGTTGTCTTAAATGACTTTAGGACTTAACCAGACACAACCTTTTTTTATTTATCAGGTTTTATTGACTTTAGCTTTAAATCATAAGCATTTTTTTGATGCAATACCTCTTCAAAAATATCTCTTTAGTAACTACCTCACATCACATCCTGTATATGAAATATAATTTCTTTAGCCCTTCTCTTCAGTAATATTTGTCTCCAAATGGGCTTTAAATGCTAATGTACACTGACTTTCCGAGAATGAAGATAGTATGTGGTGTTTGATATATGGAGTTTCAAAACTTATACAGAGCATCTCAAAGGTTCAGCCTTACATGGTTTTCACTTTTCTAATTCCCATACAAAGTTGTTAAGAGACTGTGCTCACTAAAATATATACAAAGAAAACATTCATATATAAGCTTTGGACAAACAGTAAACATCAATGTCTTTATAATAAAAACATAGATTTCCTAAATTTTTATTAATTGTTTAACTTTGACTTTTAACAAATGTGATAGGAATTAGGAAGTTTACAAATATTTCATCTCTCTTTCTGGACACATGGAAGAATCATACATCCCTACTTACCTGAAGCTAGATGTACTTGTGTGATTTACTCGGACCAGTGGCATGGAGACATTAGTATTGTGTGTCACTCAAGGCAGAAGTCTTCAAAATCTGTATGGGCTTTGCCATGTTCTCTTTCCCTCTATGATGACTAGCCATGACAGATGAGAGATATTCTGTGGGTTTGGTATTCAGAATTGAGCAAAAACACAAAACAGAGCCTCCAGCCAATATTGATGGATAAATATGACCTAATAAGTATTTTTGTTCTGAGTAATTGAAATTTAGTCTATCCTGAGCAATATAATAACTTAGATAGTATGGCATACTACACAAACCATCACAAAGGAAATAAGAAAACACAATGTCTAATTCTCATTTGTTATTTGCCAGCTTGGTAAATAGGTATGAAATTCATTCCACCTCTTCAAAGTCTCTGGCAAAATAACAAGTGGCTTCTTAGCAGAGTTATTTTGAGGATCAAAGGAGACTATCCAAGAATGTATTTTGTAAGCTATAAAACACATTATATGTGGTAGATATTATTCTTTTTAAGTTTATATATGATAAAAAATAACCTATAAACAACAATTAATGGCAAGTTATATTTATATTTTTGGGGCTTCTATCAATTTTAATACTAGTAGTCACAGGACATAGTTTAAGCTCTTATTTCACTTACCTATATAATCTGTCTCATAATTTAATAAGAATCAATCATATCATTTAGTTACATCCAACTATAACGTATATAAATTCCATGTATATTTATTGGAACTTATATAGCTACATGTTAAATTAGAAGGGCACAAAATGATCATGAAAAGAACATGTATGTTTCAAATACATCTTTACCTTTATTCTAAGTCTAGCTGATTTTCCTAATGCATGCAAGTTAATTTTTCAAATAGCTGCATTCACTATTTAAAAAACAAATTACTGATCCAGATTGAAGATGAAAATTGGTAGAAGGTAGAGAACCCATAGCTCTGATTCTCCAGGATAGCCATAAAGCTATCTGATCAGCAATTTCCTGAAGTGGAAGAAATAAAGGACTCTTATGATGAAGGCAAATATTTTTGTTGAGTGCACTTTACTGTCGGAGAAATCCTAATGTCATGTTCACTTGGAATTGCTTTCTTCCCCATTGGGACCTAATATTTCTCTTTTTAAATTCTTTTTAAATTTTTAATTATTATGGGTACAAAATAGTTGTAGATCTTTATAGGTTATACATGATGTTTTGATACAGGCATAAATATGAATTAATCAAATCAGAAATTAAGGTATCCATCCCCTCAGGCATTTATCATTTCTTTGTGCTAGGAACATTCCAATCCCACTCTTTCAGTTATTTTAAAATATATCCTAACTTATTGTTGATTATAGTTACTTTATTGTGCTATCAAATATTATTAATTTTATCTAACTATATTTTTGTATCTGTTAATCATCCCCACCCTACCCTGCCCCACCTTACTGCTACCCTTCCCAGTCTCTGGTAACCATAATTCTACTCTGTCTCTCCATAAAATCAATTGTTTCTAATATTTAGCTCCCACATATGAGTGAAAATGTGATATTTTTCTGTGCCTGTCTTATTTTACTTAACATAATGTTCTCCCCATTTCCATCCATGGTGTTGCAAATGGCAGGATTTCATTCTTTTTATGGTTATATAATATCCCATTGTATATGTACCACAATTTCTTTATCCATTCATCTGTTGATGGACACTTAGTTTGATTCCAAATCTTGGCTATTGTGAATACTGCTGCAACAAACATGGAAATGTGTATGTCCCTTCCATATACTAAATTCCCCTCCTTTTGGTATATACCCAGCAGTGGGATTGCTGTGTCATATACTAGTTCTATTTTTAGCTTTTTAAGGAATCTCCTTAGTGGTTATGCTAAATTACATTCTCAAAACAGTGTACAGGGTTCCCCTTTCTCCAAATCCTTGCCAGCATTCACTATTGCCTTTCTTTTTGATAAAAGCCATTTTAACTGGGGTGAGATGATATCTCATTGTAGTCTTGATTTGCATTCCTCTGATGACTAATAATCTTGAGCATTTTTTCATATACCTGTTGGCCATTTGTATGTCTTCTCTTGAGAAATGTCTATTCTGATCCTTTGCCCATTTTTAATCAGATTATTTGATTTTTACCTATTGAGTTGGAGCTTTTCATATATTCTAATTATTAATCCCTTGTCAGATAGGTAGTTTGCAAATATTTTCTCCCATTCTGTGGGTTATCTCTTCACTTTGTTGATTGTTTCCTTTGCCATATAGAAGTTTAGCTTGATGTGATCCCATTTGCCCAATTTTGCTTTGGTTGCCTGTGCTTTGGGGTATTACTCAAGAAGTCTTTGACCAGAGCAATGTCCTGAAGCATCTCCCCAATGTTTTCTTCTAGTACTTTCATAGTTTCAGGTCTTAGATTTAAGTCTTTAACTTACTTTGATTTGACTTTTGTATATGGAGAGAGACATGGGTCTAGTTTCATTCTTCTGCATGTGGATGTCCAGTTTTCCCAGCACCACTTATTGAAGAGACTGTCCTTTCCCCACAATGTGCTCTCTCCATCACCTCTCTAATTAGGGCCTTCTGTACCACTTGTCTGGACTTCTGTACCACTAGACTGTGTCCCAGAGGGCCTCCCTGTCTTCAGGTACTTTCCTCCCAAGCATGTCCACACATACTTGTTCCAGTTATCCTTAGTTTTCATTAAAATGTAAAGATAACCATATTACTTTCTTCCCCCAAAGAATTCAATGTCTCCAAAGCATTTAATTGCACAAGGACTAGAATCTTCCTCATCAGCCTAACACACTTCAGGTCTTGTACAGTCTGAGTAAATATTTAATAGTTGCAAAGTTCATTCAACCACCATCTTACTTTTCTCTCTTATTTCTTCTGATTTGCAGTTGATATTTCAAGTCCATTAAAATATGTAATTTCATCAAACCTACTTTTGATCCTCTTAACACCTCTTACTCCTGCTCTCCCCTCTTCTTGAACTACCTAAACTGCCACTCCCATATCTGTCCAACCATTCTAAGTAGACCTCTGTGTTCTTCAAATTCACACTAAAATCCCACTCCTTTAAGTTCCACTAACCTCAAAAATGACTAAATGTTGCATTTCTCACTAGAACAATGGATTAGTGACTCAGATATCAGATTAAACTTAATTATAGTAAATATTTATTACATATAGGAATTTGTGGACTGAAATTACTATTTACCACAGATTATTTTATCCTCAAAATATCCCTGTAAATGGTTATTATGATTTCTATTTTACACAAAGTAGAGATTTTAGTAAAGCTAAATAACTTTTTCCAGAAATAGATAGAAATTTCTTTTTCAAACAATAATTGCTACAATTTTGGTGACATTTATAAACAAGGGTAAATGAACAACATGAGTGTCCTATGGTGTTTACAAATGCACCATAGGATGGAAATCTAAGCCCAGTTCATGTGAAGAAAATGCAAAGGGATGAAGTGTTAGCTAAACGTATACTTAATATCATTGAGTCATAATCACCAACAAATATGAAATCATGACCTGTGGTATAAATGCTCCATGTCCAGGAAAATAATAGTCCCATAGTCGTTGGACTGGTTAGTCTACATCTAGAATAGGCATGAGTTTATTATTTTGGATTCACCCTTGATAAAATGTAGTACATTCTAATGATGGTGAACAAGAAGATGAAGGGTCTGAAAACCAAACATTATGGAGAGTTATTAAAGGAATTGAGGATTTTAGCCTAGGGTAGGAGTGGAGGAGGACTTAGGGAAGTCCCATAGCTAGAAAATGGAATAAGAACCAGTAAATGAAGATTAGGGATGGTAGTTTTAACCATGCAAATAAAGAAAGCCATTCAATTTAGAGCTCACTGAAAGTGAAAAAGGCAGGCTTTTCCCTTGGCTCTTGAGACACTGCTTTTTCCTGGCTCTTTCCCACTCATTGCTTGAGGTGTCACTACCTAAGAGTTTATGCTAAACTGAAAGTCTTATGCTGCTTCTTTCATAGAAAAAATCTTGTTACATACAAAATGTCAGTGGAACTAAATGGTATGTTTGGTGACCTAGTACTTTTACATTTTGGTGAAAACTCTTTATCTCATAGAAGGCCTGTGACAAACAGGAGCTAACCTGTGGGCCACACCCTTCTTATTCTAAGGTTCTGTGTTCTTTCTCTTTTCTCCACACACAACCTCTGGTATAAGATTGTCGAAGTATTTTTGCCCTTCTCTTACAAGCAAAGTGATTGCATATATCTAGGATATTATGAAGAGCTTTAATTTAAAATATTCTATCCTTCTTTGCACAAAGTATAATAAGATATCAGAAGAGACACACTGATTTTTTTCTTGAAAATAAAGCATAAATGAGATATAATTTTGACTTCTCACTAAAAAAATATTAGGAAAGCATGGCTATAATAGTATATTTTTAATAGAATGAAAAAATGCCCTTCTGCTAATATTCTCACTAATTTTCCTCTGATTCCTTCTCAGAACTTAATAAAGGCTCCAGAATGTGTTATCATGAGCAAGATATAATTCAAGAAGCACAATTCATTCTTGGATCCAAACTTATGCACAGACCAAAAAAAAAAAAAAAAAAAAAAAGTATTTCTTTAAGGCCTGGGGAACATTCATTCCTAGAAAACAGACTCATAGTCTTATATAAATTGCCTTTAAATTTTATTTGAGAGAGGTCCTAAAATGTGATAGGTATATCAGTTTGATAAACCTAGCAAAGAATTTGGAAACCTAAATACAGTCAATTATACAAATTGCCTGCTACTGAAATTTAATATTTGAACATTTATAAAGAAAGGAGACCTGCTGGCCAATGCTAGTTTGTCCTCAGCTTTGTCTCTGCTGGCTCCCAAGTAGCTCCAGCTACTGGGAAGCACTCAAGGACCATCAGAAGGGGAGAGGAAGGGAGAAGTCATGTATTTCTTCCACTCTCTTAGCCTCCTGGTGATATCTTTATGAAGTGACTATACCCCTTCCATGGCTCCTTAATAGATAGTTCCCCTCTGTGACAGCTCCTATCAGCCAAACCCCAAAAGAGCTTCTGGCTCTCACAGGATGGCCCTCACATCTAGATTCTGGACAAAAGTGTCCTCTCAGCCTTAGACGTGGAAGTTGCTTCCTGCTAGGGCTAATCTCTGAGATATCTCAATATCCTATTTGGCTTTCCCATTCTGCGATCATCTATACAATCAATTCCCTGTTTTAAATTTACTCCTATTAAAATACATAAAATAGTTCTAATATCCTGGCTGGACCCTGACTGATACACAGTGTCAACAGCACCAAAAAAATAGCCTTGAAAAGTGAAAAAAGATTCAGCATGGAAGAAATCAACATTAGAATAACCATTTCAGCCAATTTTCAGAGATGTGACCTATCTTGTCCTAATGACAGCTTTATCTGTGAGGAAACAGGTGAAGCAGGCATTTATACTCTCCCTGTCTGGATTCAATAATGCTCTTAAAGCTACCTTCGGGTTGTATTATAATTTTGAAACCCACGTAGCTTTGTCTAGACAAGGAGAGTGTACGAACTGGTAGATATGAGTGCCCTATATTGGTCATGCTTTATTTTCAGTTAATAAAAAAATTCCTTCTGGATTCAATAATCATATTCTGAAAGATTAATAAAAATGAGACTGCCTGTGAGAGTTAGAGCCTCTTTTTTATTTATTGGAGCATCAGAATTCTGAGCCCAATGCCTGAAATACAGAGAATTCTTCCAAGCAATAAATGCCACCATGTGTCTAACTGACCAGCCAGCCTTCCCCAGATCTCTAGCTTCTGGGTCAAAACTTTTTCCTTACTTGGAAATTCTATATGCAAAATTTGCCCTGTTTTATTCACAGGGTAGTTTTGAAAATGAAATGTGAAAATATATATATATATATATATATATATATAAACATGTCCTATGTTACCAAAGACAGTAATAGAAAGCATAAAGAAGAATATTGTTCATTGATTTTTTTCTTCATTAACTTAAATCTCTTAGCTTGATAAATAAGAAGGAATGGCTGAAAGATGTGGATATACCATGCAGAGTAGAGGATTAGTTCATTGATCTAATTAGATTTCGCTCCAGCTTCACTTGACTTAAGTCAGAACACTAATTGTTACTAGTGTAACAATTATTAGTAATACTAATTGTTACTACACTAATTGTTAAGCTACCCATAAGGAGGAGTATATTAAAGTTCAGTTTGGGGATCCTAGGGAATGCAAGTAACTTAGTACAGTACTGGTACATATAAGACTTGTTAAGTTTCCTTGGAGAATAAGGAGTTTCATAGAAAAAAACAAACTAAACAAAGAATATATAAGTCCATATGAATTCATTTCTAAACTACTACAAATATTAACTACTCTATGTTCAAGTACTTGGTGAAGCAACTGGAAATAGAAACATAATAAACATGGTACTACCTTCAAGGAACTCAGGAAAATGGGAACGTCAAATGAATACACAAGTGATAATATGGCAATATGAGAAATAAATATAGGCAGTAATAAATATAAGATATAAAACAGGACAGAAAAGTGAGTAAATCAGATTTGAGGATTCAGGGAGAATCTTCAGAGGAGATAATGCCAGGCCATGATTTTGATAAATAGATTGGCTTTCTCTGCTGAGTGAGTAATGGAGGAGAAAGGGAGAATCCTAGGTAGAGAAAACAAGTATGCAAAGGAATAAAAGTATGAAATCATATGGGACCTTCACAAATAATAAATAAATCAATAATGTGATGAGAAATGAAGGAAAATGAGCAAGACAGAAGGCTGAAGCAGTTTCAAGGTCACATCATGGGTGGCCTAACTTACCAAGCTAGTCAACTTTGCCCTTTACATGTAGGCAATCAGATGCCACAAGTAGGTTTTAATAGTGGAGCAACATAATCAAATTTGTATGTTAGAAAGGTAATTTTAGTAACTATGTAGAGAATGGTCTGGAAAAGTGATGAGCGTTTAAAGTGACAATCGATAACCAGTTCTAGTGACACTCATGATGTTCAGCACATAGCAGTATTTCAATAAATGCTGAAGGAAGAAAAGACTGGAAAAATAGGAAAAAGATAGAGTGGAAAGGAAGTAGGAAAGAAATAAAAGTGAGGGAGGAGAGAATGAAGCAAAACAAAAGGAAAATTTCTTTGGAGAGATTTATGATCATTGTAGCAAATTATATTAATTAAATTCATAAAGGGATAATTTAGAAAACTGAAAGACCTAAAGAGGCTTAATTTGACATATAAAATCATGACTAAAATTAGATTATTTTTTCAAGTTTAAAGTTTCCATGATGAACATAGATGTTGACAGTAGGGCCCTCAAGGGAAATTCAGGAAGCTAGAAATTGCTCACTCAGCTGTGACACCACTGACAAAGATCTAAAAAGACTAGAACATTTGGTGAAGGAAAAAAATCACTGGATTCACAAATGCTCTGATGTGATCAACAGTATTTTCCGAAATGCAGAGAGCACATGTCAGAGAGATGGACAAGATCAGCTCCCACAAGGCTGAAGACATCAGCTCTGAAAACTTCTCAGTCACTTCACCTTGGCTTGCCTTACTGCTAGTTAGTGATCCCCAAGGGATATATGCATTAAAGTTGACAGAAGCCATAATTTGTACAGATATATGCTAAGGAAAATATATCAAACTGAACCACTTCCTCTTTGCTTCAGCTTGCTACATCAGCAGCAGAAGTTTTCAGCTACCTGAAGTTTGAAAGGGTTTTTAGTTTTGTTTCTATTTCCAGAGAGTTTGAGGCCTTTGTGAACAAAGTCAAAGGCATTTGAGTAAATGTCCCTAAATCTTATTGTCATTTTAATATTCAATACATAGAGAAATCAGAGTTGGACAATATGTCCACTTGAGAGAAGCTAAATTTACAGCTCTCTAGTCAGCCAGTATGGCTCTTTGACAAGTCTACAAGTCCATTCTGTGAAGCTCATTAACCTTTTAGATAGTTTAAAACCTTTCACAGAAAACTCATTGACAAAATTGAATAGAATAGGTACAGAAAACCCTGGCCTTGTATGTCTCTCCATTGTCTGAAACTTATTTTAGAGGAGGATGGTGTTTTATACAGTCCCCTAAAAATAAATTTGAGGAGGGAAATTCTTATTTTTATGTTTCAGTCCCATTTAACATGGGAAGCAATTTGCTATAGTGTTAAGAGCACAAGCTTTATAGTTGGAGAACCCAGGTTTGAATCCCAAGTTTGCCACTGACTAAGCTAAACACTATTGGTCAAATTACTAAGCATATCTGTACCTTAGTTCTCTCACCAGTAAAATGGAAATAGTAATACCACCTCCATAACTTAAAGCATCATGGGGAGCATTCAATGAGTTAGCTCATGGAAATTTCTTTTAACAATGCCTGGCACATAGTAAGCACTCCAGAAACATCTAGTAGAATAATAATATTTGTCACTATTTTAACAGAGGGAATGGCCTGAGAAAGGGTAAGAATGTTTTACAAGCTGCCTCTTTAAAACTTCCCCAACTCTTTTTAGGAATTAAAACCTACACCCCTGTCCAAGGCCAGTAATCCAAGGGGCAGGGGAGTGTTCTTTTGTTCTTTGTACCACAGGAGATGGCTCAACAGAATTATCCAGGCAGAGGTAACAAGAATGTCTTCGCCAGAGATGGGATGGATAGGAACCATCAACTATAAACAGCAATGGCATAAAGCTGAAACCCCCCCTTTAAAAGCTCTGTATTTCTGCTTATAGGGAGAAAAATGGTACTTTAAGATGCAAGTCTATCTTTTCCTCATTTGCCAGTGAATTAATAAACCTCCATTTCCTTCTTCTCAAACCACTTGTCCTCATTCTTCTGATGCGGCCTCAGGGATAAGTGCTGAACTCTCGGTAACACTATTATTAATACTGAATACCATTTTAATCCAATCCTTAGCTACTAATGTCCCTACCTTCCCATACACTGTCATATATTTGGTTTCACATTTTTGACTCTCAGTTCCATCCTAATTTATCTGCCATTTCCAAAAAAAATTTAGAGCAATCGGTTTAAGCCTTATTTAATTACAATCTACATTAAGAAATAAATTTTATATTTAAATGCAGGATACATACATATTACTCCAGCCACCCATATACACACAAAAAAAATCCACAAAACAATATTTAACTTTACTATATATGATGGACTTACATCCCATTTTATGAAATTCTACTTAAAAAAGAAATGCTGGGCATGATGCATTCAGTTGATTTCATAACCTATAAATAGATCATGGCCCAAAGTTTGAAAAACAATTTTCTAGAGGAAAGACGCTAATCAGATGAACTGCTATTTTACCAAAGGGTGATGTTAAGTAATGAACTGGCCCTAAAAGAACAGATTTGCCTGTTAGCAGAGTCCTAACATAACTTAACCTAAAAGAAATGTGTGGGAATGATGGCTAGGAAGGAGAGATATTGTTCTGAAACAGAATCACTTCTCTTCCCTGAAACTATGTTAAATGTGCCCATCCTGAGTTTGGTAGGTTCCTCTAGCAACGGCTACCTTTGCAACATCTGTTCATGATTCTGCTCTGAGCATTAACATAAGAGACACAAATATGTCTATGACTAGTGAACTAACAATTTAAAACAAACACATAATTTGTGTGGTTCATAGTCTCAAGAAATTATCCATTTAAGAAGGAATGGACAATGCCAGAGATGCATCCATTAATAATCTTGTGACCTGCAAATTGATGGCTTCTTATTGATGGAGTTTTCTGAATATTCCACTAGAGCATTACAAAATAAGACCTCATCTACAGGATAAAATTAGAAAATTGCTTAGTCAATTCTATTCAGAAAATAAGTTAATGTATTATTTTCTTCCATGATAGTCCAGATTTTTAATTTTGTCACCAATTTATGCTAACAACCTTTTTGTGTGTGTGCAATTAACCTCTTTGGCAGTCTGGAGGAGTCTATAGACTCTATTTCAGGATAATGTTTTTAAATACATAAAATAAGACAATAGAATTTCAAAGTAAGCTAATCATATTAAAATATTGATCCATTTATGGAGCCCTAAAGGGTTCCTGGAACTCAAGTTAAGAACTCCATGGTTATGATATTTTTTAATAATAAAAAAATACTGCTGTAGTTTTATACCCTGTTTAAGTAATCCTTCACCTGCCCTGTCTCCAAAAAGTGAAAGACGATGTGAGCTTGGACTGAGCTGTGAATAAGAAACAACTGCAGTTGCAATTGGAAGTACACCTGAATTCAGATGAAATAACTGCTACTATTAGTAGAGATATTGCCTAACACTATGACTCAGATAAATCCAGGAGATTTGAAGGCTTCTAAATTAGTCTTTTAGTTTTCTATGTTCAAATAAGCTTTTTCTACCTGCGGGGTATTTTTATTTTATCTTTAGATTATTTTGATCTTCCATTGCTAGAAAATTTTATAACATTATGACTTGTATATTGAGGTCATCTTGTTTCTGAAATATCAGTCAATCATAAATGTTGCCCAAATGAAATTCTCTCTACTATTGATGAATCTTTCCTACGTGATCAGTGTTGTTAACTTCCTGGATACAGATGAGTGACAGCTAGTTCTGAGTGCTGGAGACTGGAAATGAAATAAACAGAAGCAGACATTAAAACAGGAAAAATAATAAAAATTTAAAACATCATCTAACTGCACAGTCACTGTATGTAGCAATCTAACCCATTCATTTTCATGATATTCCTAAGAGAGGCTGTATAATCTGAAAGCACAGATTTGTTTCAGACTGAGAAAAATCAACCTAACATTCTACTTTCACATTTACTGTCAATTACATGAAATATTCAAGCAGGAAATTACCTCAGGATCTAAACCATCCATAAATAATTCAAATTGTCAACTTTTGGCAGATCCACTAAAAGCACTGTTTTTATTTGTGAAACAATTGAGAAGCTTAATGCTGAAGAAGATATGTATATGGGGAATCCACCCACAGTGTTTTTCAATAAAGCACATGACACTCCCCTGTTCCAGGATGATGTTCCTCAAGTACAGATTCAGATACTGACTATTTAGAATTAGTTATTAGCAGGTCAAAGGAGAGACTCTACTTAGCAAAAGACATCTAATAGGGTTTTTACATGTTAGATAGATGGCATTTACAGTCTTATTTTTACACAACTGTTCAAAAAAGAAAGTAATTTATTTCAAACATTGGGCTAATTTTTTCTTGCTGATTTTCCTGAGTTCTATATAGATTCTAGTTATCAGCCCTTTATCGGATGTGTAGCATTCACGGGAATATTTTCTCCCATTCGGTAGGTTGTCTGTTCGCTCTCGTGATAGTTTCCCTTGGCTGTACAGAAACTTTTTAATTTGATCAGGTCCCATTTATTTTTTATTTTTGTTGTTGCTGTGATGGCCTTTGGGGTCTTCTTAATACATTCTTTCCCTAGGCTGATGTCTATAAGAGTTTTTCCAACATTTTTTTTCTAGAATTCTTATAGTTTCATGCCTTAGGTTTAAGTCTGTTATCCAAGGTGAGTTGATTTTTGTGAGAGGTGTGGATCCTGTTTCAGTCTTCTACACGTGGCTATCCAGTTTTCCCACCACCATTTATTGAATAAGGATTCTTTTCCCCATTGTATGTTTTAGTCTGCTTTGTCAAAGATGAGACGGCTATATGAGGATGGTTTTATATCTGTTCCATTGGTCTATGTCTCTGTTATAAAAGGTTCCCACTTCATGAATGTTTTAGTATAAGCCCAAACATAATCCATCTGTATGAAAACCAAATCCAAATATCAATGAGGTTGCAGAATTATAGTCCTTTCACCATTTTTCTCTCAGTGGCCCATATAAACACATTTCTAGAACAGTTGTTCTCACCTGGGAGCAATTTTTCCCCCAGGGGACATTTGGCAGTATTTGGAGACACTATTGGTTGTCACAACTACGTGGGTGAGTACTACCGGCATCTAAGTGGATGGATTGAGACCAGTAATATTGCTACATACCCTGCAATGCATAGGACAGTCCCCAACAACAAAGAATTATCCAGCCCAAAATCAATAGCGCCAAAGTTGAGAAACCCTGGTCTAGCAGAATGAACTGTGTATAAATAGGTAAATGGCAAAAAGAGGAGCCCAGCTGGTATGAGACTGTGATTTTAAAAGGGAGGTGGGAAGGGGCTCAAGAGATTAATATTTTTGTGAGGCTCTACTCTTCCCAGAAGTGCAAGCAGCCTTCACACTGCCTGATTGTACCTAAGCATGTATGAGATTCAGTAGATAATATAGAATCTTCAAAAATAAATGAAATAAAAACAAATGACCTGTCAGGCTTCCTCACAATCCTGATAACCTGGGTTCAAAGTACTGTAATATTAATATAAAAATAGATTCTTCCTGGAGCTTCGCCTATATCAAACCAGACACTGGTTTTGATTGCTAAAAATGCGAATCAAATATACCCTGAACTGCCTAATTATACAATGGCAAACTTTTTCTATGAAATTTATGGAAGATATACTTTCTTACAAGGAAAAGATATATACAGCTTTGAGTCTTTTCCTCTTCCACTATCAAGCTCTAATTTTGTTTTGTTTTGTTTTGTTTCTTATCTATCTTCCCACTGATGAGCACTTGCAGCCTACCTGGCAAAAATGTAATTTGTGTTGGATCTCTCAGTGAGTAAAACATAAGTAAGATTTTTAATCTTAACTCAAATTACCAGGAATATTTATTTTTCCATAGGTGTCATAAAGCTGATCAAAACAAAATATTATATTTACTTTAGTTTTAAATATATATTTGTCCTTTATGATTCAGAATAAGGGATGGGGCCCTGAAAACCAACCAGGAAAAGTAGTACATCTCCAATAAAACTCAGCTATAATTGAGTCTCAGATGTCTCATGAGCTAAGCCTTTGTTCTTAAGCAGTTTCATTTGTACACTTTGCTACTATTTAGTGGTACCCATTAATCTTTGCATAGCCTGTTATATCAGTGGGATCAGTAACACAAGAATGGAAACAGTAGCTATTAATATTTGCCAGGAATTTTATCAGGCACAAATTAACAGTGCTATGGCAAAGTCTTTAATAACTTTAGGTTATGAAGGTAAGAAAGAACTGTTTGTTGTGTCTTCCTGTTATGGCTAAAAAAGTACAAGAATATATATATATATATTTTTAAAGAATCCTATAGCTAGAACTAGCCCAGAAATAAAATGATCACAAAGCAACATGCAGCAAGTTCTCATCAATTAGCAGCATCCACAGAAATCGTGGTGGGGAAAAAGTGCCTGTAACACACATTTTTCACTTGGATTCCTATCAATAAAAAAAGCGTTGCACATCATCCTTTTAAGGGGTCTCTCCAGGGTACATATCAGCAAATTCTGCAACCTCTCTCCAGCATCTTTAGGCAATATCTCTTTTCTAACAGGTGATTCTCCCAGCAAACATTGTTTCATTCTAATCAGCATGTCCACAACTCAAAGCTCATGCTGTCCACAGGAAGAATTAAGTAACGGATCTCTCCTAAAACACCTCTCTCCTAAACCAGCCCATTCAGTGTAATCTGAATATGTCGTTTGAAAGAGCCAACATTTTCTATAAACACAAGACACAAATTTCTTCTGTTGAGCTCTTTATCAAAGGTTCCAGAATGCACTTATTACGATATACAACAGATTAAAGAATGTTTTGAAAAATATAAACTGTGAGTATTAAAATTCAACTAAATAGGGGTTAACCTTACCCCAACCATCAGCCCTACCCTTTCCTCGTGTGTTTTCTGACAATAAAGAAATCATTTATTTCATTGTCCACTCGAAGACTCATCAACCTTTCCCTAAACTGTTAAACAGTCTGCATAGATATCTACACAACTTCCTAAATGTTTTTCAGATTCACAATTTTTTCCCATCTACTACTACAATAGAGTTCAATGGCATCTCACTCCCCATCTATCCCCTCTGAGGCATTATCCACACAGCAGCAAGTGTAACCTTTTAGAAAATTAAATATTTAAAATATTTAGTAAAGAGAACAACATAATATCTACAGATCTATTATCCATTCTGCCATATATGCGTCAGATAGGTAGATAAGTAGATGGGGAGGAGGAAGGGAAAGATAATACATAGATCATTGGGAAACATTTCAAGCATGTAAAATCTCAAATATTATATAATAAAAAATCCATGTAACACAGTCTCAGTTTAAGAAATAAAGTATTTCAAAATAACTGAAGCTTCAATGAATTTCTCCCCAATCCTCTTCCTTTATTTTTCCCCAGACGGAACATTGTCTTGACTCTGTTATTCATCATTCCCATGCATGTTTTTGTCTATGATTACTCCTATGTATGCATAAACATTATATTGCAGAGTTGTTTTGTAACTTGCACATAATTAGGAACTTGATTTTTCTGATCAGTGTTATGTTTTTGAGATATAACTATGTAGCTTTTCTTCAAATTATATAGTATTCTGTGAAGTCATAACATTTATCTGTTTTTTTGTTAATGGACATTTAGGTCACTTTCAATCTTCATTATGAAAAGCAATATTGCCATGAGCATCTTGCTTGCTATTCTGTGTTATCATAACTTTTTCTAAGATGTATAAATAGTATGAAGGTTATAGACATAACTCACATTGCTCAATTGTGCTAAATTCCACTGCGAAATAATCAGTGAACATTCCCTCCAACTTAAATGGTAGTTTTCACTGTTGCACATTCTTATGAACTCATTGAATTCTCAAATTGGATTTTAATTTTTCAGATTTCATGGGTGTGAAATGGAATTTCGGTTCTTTATTTGTATTCTCCCAAATAATCAATGAGATTGAGAATATTTTCCTGTGTGCAGATTAGATTTCTCTTTCTGTACCTTTTTCCCATCCGTTGCTCACTTATCAGATGGATTATTACCATTTTTCTTCTTCATTTGTAGGAATCCTTTACTAATTCTACATCCTAATTCTTTGTCAGATATAGGTCAGATATTTTCACACATTTCAGGTATTTTTCTCTCAACCTGTGGCTTGTATTTTAATTTTGTTGATGGTATCTCTTGAAGACCAGAAACTTTTTATTAATATAGCTAATTCATCAATCTTTTCCTTTAATATTTATGCTGTTTTGCAACTTAATAAATCATTTCTTAGCCCAAGATGATAAAAATATTTTCTCATAGTTTCTATTAAAAAGGCCAAAGGTCTGCCTTTTCTTTTAGTTTTGCATCCACTTAATTGTTTATGTAGGGTGAAATGGGAATCCAATTGTTTTTCATGCAGACAACTAATTTTCCCAGAACTATTTATATACTTAGTCATCCTTTCCCAGTAGTTTAATGACACCTTTGAAATATATTAACTTTCCACATAGGTGTTTCTATTTCCTTACAATTTCTCATTTTTCTGTTTGCTCAGGCAAATGCAAATGTCAATGTTACTTTTATCTTAGGCAATGTTACTTATTTGCTTAGGCAAATATGCTGAAATAAAAAAAAAAAAGAAAGAAAAGAAACTAGAATTCACAAAATGCTTTTGGTTAGAAAGGAGGCAGCAAAAGGATCCCAAATGAGAACTGAAGAATATTACATGAATAAAATAATGCTCACTTTTACTAAAATCATTTCAAAATAAAATAATAATACAGTGTTAAACAAGTTTGATAAATTTCCCCTATATTTCTTTCTTAAAATTGTCTGAGCTATTCTTAGCCCCTTGTACCTTTATATGACTTTTATGAGGACCTGTTAAGACCCTGAATAAATCCAATTAGCTCTTAAATAGAGATTGCATTGAAAATATGTATTGATTTTTAGGTTAATTGATGCCTCTTTAAGATAAAGAGTGTTTAATTCCTAAACATGGTGTAACTCTCCTTTTATTCAAGTCTTATGTACTTCAGTAACATTTTGAAATTATCCCCTTAAAAGTATTAAGTTCTGAGAGCTATTCCTTAGCACTTTATTACTACTATGTAACATTATTCCATGTATCAATTTATTTTTACTGGCAGATAGTGGTTATGTAGTAATTTTTTTTCAGTTGACCTCGAATCTAGCAAACTTGCAAAATTCTCTTAGTGGCTCTATTAGTTTGTCTATATGTGCTTTTCAGTTTTCTATGAACACAATCATATCGTTGGCAAATTAAAGATGTTTTTCTTTTCCTTTCTAATTTTTGTATCTTTATCTATCTTACTAGACTGACTAGGACCGGCAGTATTACATTGAATAGAGCTTATAAATGGCATCATTTTCATTTCTGAATTTAATGAGAGACTTCCAACTTTTTATCAATTAGTATGATACTATGGTTGAATTTGAATAAGTGCCCTTTTTCAGGTTAAGAAAATTTCCTTTTGTATCAGTAGAAATGCTTTTGGCTAAAAGTAACACTGATGTTTGCAATAAGATATTTAATTGTATTATGTAGCAGTAAGTTGAATATAGGTGGTTCTAGGTTTCAGCAGCAGCTTATTAATGTCAGCATACTGGATCCGGACTTCTGACCTTCTCATAATTTCAACCATCACATCCACATACATTTATGGCCCTAGGGAGGAAAGAGAGCTAGCTATACCTCATTGGCCAGACTTGGCTCACTTGGCCACTACCTACACAAGAAAGGATGGGAAAATGAGTAGTTGGCTTTTTCAGTCTTGATAGTGAGAAATGGGTAAGAAAAAGGAGGTTCAGGAATGGGTATTGGATAAACATAGAAAACAACAGAAGCAGCATGTTTTATTTGCTATTCTATCTGCTAAGAGTTTTTTTAATCTATAAAACATTATTGAATTATATTTATTTTGCTGCATCTGAGATAATTGTTTAGACTTTTTTATTTGATCAATTAATCATATATTACTTTAACAGCTTTTCTAATATTGAAGCATTCCTGCTTTCCTGGGATTAACTATACATAGTCATAATGTATCTTTTTGTATGCACTGATGAGTTAAATGGATTAGTATTTTTTACACCCAAATTTGTGAGATTCATATATAACTTTCTTAGACTTTTATTGCCTCGTTTTGGAGTCAATCTTATACTAGATTCATTAGAATGAATTTGGTCATCTTCCCTCTTCCATAGTTAATTTGGTAGGATAATTTGGTATTATACACCACCTTCCTATGGTCTGGAATTGAGACAGTAAGACAACCAAGGGAGCCTCACAACATCCCTTGGCCCCAAGCAGTGAGCCTGGTTGTGGTTCCATATCAATTCATCACATTTAGTCCCCTTTGCCCTCCAGGGAGCCAGTGGCTGTCCACCACTGACAGTGCCCTGCGTCTCACACCAGCAAGATCACTTTAGCTTCATCTACTCCCTCATATTTCTGTTCTTTTTTCAATCTTCGTTAATATTTAGCTTGTTTTGGAGCCTGACTTGCTACTGTTTTTAATGTTCTTTATATATCATTACTATTTGTTTGGAATTGGAGGATTGTATATAAACTCATGTGCAATCTTGATCAGAAGCCCCCAAACACTCTTTGAAAATGTTGTTTTGATCAGAATCCTGAAAACATTCTTTGTAAGTGTGGTCTATCATAGCCTGCCTCCCCATCCTAGGCTCCTACTCCTTTCCCTCTTATTCCTTATGCTTCATTCCAATAGGTGATTTGGTTCCTAAACTGAAAATCTTTCCAGCCTCTGGATTTTTGAATATTTTCTTGCCTATCCTGGAATCTTCCCCATCTTCATACACTTATGTCTATAAACACACTAAATGGTCTATTAAACATTTCCTGACTTCAGTTTAATTTACACGTCAATCTTCAGAGAAGACTTCCTTTCCCACCCTATTTTCAGTTAGTTGAGTCCCCTATTGCATGCACTCACAGCATCATGTGCTTTTATGCTGCAGAATTTATCACAGGTGTAATAAAATAATTATTTCATTAATTTTAAAAATTAATGTCTATATCCAGACTCAACAATAAGTACAGTGAGGACAGGAAACTTACCTTTTTTATTATATTTCTAACACCTGTTACATTATCTAACACTTAATGAGAACACGGTAGGACTTGATGAAATAAATGAATGACTTAGTCTCTTCCATTCATAAGATTCATTATAAAACATAGATTTAATTATTTGGATTAGATAGGTCTACACGGTCAAGGCTATAATAGATTTTGAATTAAAAAAGAATCATATAACAAAGAAAGAATGCTGATAGTAAATGGAAAATATGAATCATCACTTCAGGCAAATAAGTAAAAAAGTTATTCAAGGACTTATCTCCCTATACTAACTATAATTATAGCACTGCAATTCTGAGTCATTGTCTGTAATTCTCATGAGACAATATGAGCTAGAGATATGGGGCATGCTACTTATTACTAATAGGGAAATTATTGAAGTTGTTAATGATTAAATCATTAGAATTAGAACAGACTCCTGGTTAGACTTATAAAATAATTCTCATTAGCTTACTTTATAACATGCATTCTTAAGTGGGAAAGAAAGGGATGGAGATATAGCCTAAGAACTGGAAATCTGTACAAGATAAAACCTCAAATCCATCAGGATCATTACTATCAAAAACAAACAAAAAAAACAACCCAGAAAATAACAAGTGTTGGTGAAAATGTGGAGAAATTGGAACTCTTGTGGCAATGTAAAAAGTATAACTGCTATAGAAAAACTATGAACATTCATCAAAAATTTAAGATAGAATTATCATATGATCTAGCAATCCCACTTTTGGGTTTATATCCAAAAGAATTATAAGCAGGATCTCAAAAAGATTTGTGCATCCATGTTCACAGCAGCTACCCAAAAGGTAGAGGCAACCTAAGTGTCCATCAATGGATGAATGGATAAATAAAATGTGGCATATACACACTGGAATATTATTCAGCCTTAATAAGGAGGAAATTCTGACACATGCTACAATGTGGATAAACCTTGAGGGCATTATACTAAATGAAATAAGCTAGTCACAAAAAGACAAAAACTGTATGATTCCACTTATATGAGGTATCTAGAGTAGTCATAGTCATAGAAACAAAAGTAGAATAGTGGTTGCCAGAGGCTGAAGGAAAGGGGAAATAAGAAGGGACCTGGGCAAAAGGGAAAATAGGGAGTTATTGTTTATGGGTATAGAGTGTCAATTTTGCAAAATGAAAATGTTTTTGATATTGGTTGTACAACAATATAAATATACTTAACACTACTGAACTGTACACTTAAAAATGGTTAAGATGTTAAATTTTATGTTATGTGTATTTTACCACAATTAAATTTTTTTTAAAAAAGAATTGGTGTTTTGCCTAAGCCTGAGAAAGCAGATATAACATTATGCATGAATTAGGAATTGACATGTAGATCAAAGATCAGCAAATCACACTTGGTGGGCCTAATTTGTAAATAAAGTTTTATTGGAACACATCCATACTCATTCATTTATGTATTGTCTATGGTGGCTTTCATGCTCCAACAGCAGGGCTGTGTAGCTGTGCAAAGATGGAAATGTTTCAGAAAAAGTTTGTTGATCCCTGTTCTAGATCCTTCCTAATATGATAGACATAAGATAAGGCAACTACTAAGTTCAAATTTCACCTTTGAACAGACTTTTCCTATCCATTTTCCCTCTTTCTTTTCACTCCATCTCTCAGAAGCCACCTCAAGACTCAAATCATTGAATATTCCTTTCCATCAAGTTGGCCCAAGAGGTAAGTCTATAACCAAAATGTGCCAGTTAGAACTCTTTCCCAGAATTCTTTAAAATAAAGCTAATAGGGTCAACATGGCAGACTAGAAGCAGCCTGCATTCACTGCTCTCAAGGAGAGGATAAAAGGTTATGGGTAGAAGCTCACCTGTGGATGAACTATCTTGGAGAGAGCATTGTGAATCACCAAACAAGTGATTGGAGACACCAAAAGTGGGGAGAGAGAGGCAAGATGATCCACTTGGCATGATCAGGAAGTACCTGGGGGAATTGTCCACATGTTGGGAAGGGTAAAGGGGAGATCCCCAGGGATCCCCACTCCCCCAGCAAACAATGCAACCTGAGCTGTGAGAGTGCTCCACCACCACGGCAGGCATCTGAACTGATCAGGGAGCTACTTAAAGACTGTGCAGCAGCACTGCACTGGAGAATGGGAACAGTGGGGTCCCATGAGCTTCTGACCCCAGGTTGCTGCAACAAATGCCATTCTGTGCTCTCAGCTGTAGACCACCCAGTCTGCAGAGGTATCAGCTCCATAGCAGCCACCTCTCCATTACCCCTGCCAGGCCAGGTACCCTCATGTGCAATAGGTCTGGGTTTTCCCATGTCCTCCCCCCTCAGTTGCCCCCACCAGCCATGTCCCAGGGATCCAAGCAAAGCAGGCACCCACCATCCCTCAGTATCTGCCACTGCCATCTTGTGATCTTGATAATACCACCAATGCCACCTCAGTAGCACCTCAGCAGATGCCGCAGTAGGACTAGGGTGGAGAGAGAGTCCCACTACTGTGACTCCCTAGCATGGGGTCATGTCTCCTTGGCCCCACTAGCCATGGACAGCCCAGCTGCTGCAGCCTGATGATCCACCTGGCCATTGTCCTACTACCCACCCAGGTTCCAGCCAAGAGCCCTAAACCCATCCAGGTGCCATCCAAAATTTCATGACCTACACAGGCACCCTCCAAGTTTCTACAACCCACCCAGGCACTGGCCAATGTCCCACAACCTGCCCCATGATCAACTGCAGTCCCCTAACCCACCCAGGTACCCACCAAGGTCCTGTGACATGCTCAGGTACTGACTTAGGACCTGCAACTTGCCCAGCCACATGGCCCCACCCCTCCCCCTCTGGGCCCCAGTGGCCCCATGCACCACAAGCCTGGTGCTGCAGTGCAACATGCCCATTGGTGACACAAACCACACCATGCACTCATGGCCACTGTGGCACTGTACCCCTCCCATACATTGCTGCAGACCCACTTGCCAGAATTTGCCACTGCTCCAGAACTGAGTGCAGCAAACACCCATAGCCCTGACATCTGAGGCCACCACCTAAATAGCTTCACACAGGTACCACTGCCACCACTGTGGGGAGGCCCAAGCAGAGCAAACTCCTATGCCACCCATGTCCATGGAGAGGGACTCACCCAGCCACCTGCCCAAGCCTCCAACAGTTGCCTGGGGACTAACCCACCACTCTGTATGAATATTTCCCACCCAGCACCAAGTTGGTCTGTGGCAACTATAGAAGAAAGGGATAACATAGAAGAACAGTTGCATTACAGGCTTGCAGGGCATCCATCCATCTCCAGCTGGGTCAAACCTCCAGAGTAGAACACAAAAGCACTATCTAGGGACCTCTTCTTCTCTATGAGAGTTCCTAGCAAAAGAGAACAGATGTGCTGTAAACCCATCTGCCCTGAGATGAGAGAAGAGGTTTCAGATAAGAAGAAACCATCAAAAGAATTCTGGCAACATGAGAAAACAAGCTACTCTGACACCCCTAAAGGACCAAAGTGGATCCATAGCAATGGAATCCAACCAAAAGGAAATTGTCAAAATGTCAGAAAAGGAATTCAGAATATGGATGGCAAATAAGATGAATGAGTTTAAAAATAAAGTTGAAAATCAACACAAAGAATACAAAAAATATTTCGGGACATGAATGAGAAAAGTGAAAAGTATACTAAAGAGCTTGATAACATAAGAAAGGACATAACATGTTGGGAAATAGGCTAAGAGACGTGAACAGTTTCAGGGGTTTTGTAGGGCTTTGCCTTGAAGGAATATGTAGACGTGTTAGTTCACAGAATAGAAGCTGCTTCCAACAAAGCAGGCATTGTCAGAGGATGTTTGCAAAGCAACATTTCTTCTTTGCTGCCAGCCATCACCTTGAGATTTTCGTATCCAGTTACAAGATGGTCACTGAACAATGGGAAGAGGGAATAACAAATAGGACATCTCCAAGACACATAGTTATCAACCTGGTCAAAGTCAAAATGAAGGAGAAAATCCTACAAGCTGCAAGATCAAAGAAACAACTAATCTATAATGGAAAACCCATCAGACTAACAGCAGACTCTTCAATGGAGGCCTTACAAGCCAGAAGGGATAGAGGCCCCATTTTTAGTCTTCTTAAAATAGAACTACCAGCCAAGAATTTTATATATTTCAAAAATAAGGTTCATAAATGATGGAGAAATAAAGAATTTACAGACAAGAAAACACTAAGGGAATTTGCCATGATTCAATCTGCCCTACAGCAAATGCTCAAAAGTACACTATACATGGAATAGCATAAACGATAACCCACCAGTATAAAAACATCTGAAAGTTAAAGCTCACAGATCTTATAAAACAATAGCACAAGAGGGAAAACAAAATAACAAGGTAACATCTAACATAATGAACAGAAAAGAATCCCACATAAAAAATACTAATACTGAATGTGAATTGTCTCAATGCCCCACTAAAATGACATAGACTGGCTGAATGAAAATACAAACACAAGTACATGCTATCTTCAAGAAGCCTATCTAACTCCTAAAGACTCACATGGACTCAAGGTAAAGAAATGAAAAAAAGTATTCTAAGCAAATGGAAACCAAAAACAAGCAGGTACAACCACTTAAGTTCAACATAGTATTGGAAGTCCTAGCCAGAGCAATCAGACAAGAGAAAGAAATAAAGGGACTCCAAATCAGGAGAGAGTAGGTCAAAGTATCCCATTTGCTGACGATATGATCTTGTATCTAGAAAATCCTAAAAATGCCACCAAAAGATTCCTGGAATTCATAAATAATTTCAACAAAGTCTCAGGTGACAAAATCAATGTACACGAATCAGTAACATTCCTATATCCTAATAACAGTCAAGCTGAGATTCACATCAAGGACTCAATACCATTCACGATAGCTACAGAGAAAACAAAATACCTATGAATATACTTAACTAAGGAAGTGAAAGATCTCTACAAGGAAAACTTCAAAACATCGATGGAAAAAAAATCAGAGATGACATAAACAAAAGGAAAAACATCCCATATTCATGCATTGGCACACGCACATGCACACACACACCCCATTGTGATGGGGTAAGGTGGTATCTCATTATATATATATGTATATGTATATATACATTCACACACACACACACACAAAAACAGATGCTGGTGTAGATGCAGTTAGAAAAGAATGCTTATACACTATTGGTGGGACTGCAAACTAGTACAACCTCTATGGAAAATAGTATGGAGATTCCTCAGAGAAATAAATATAGACCTACCATTCAATCTAGCAAACCCAATGCTGGGTATCTACACAAAATAAAAGTTCTTTTATAAAAAAGACACCTGAACTTGCTGTTTATTGCAGCACAATTCACAATTGCAAAGATGTGGAATCAACCTAAGTGCCAATCAATTGACAAGTGCATAAAGAAAATATAGTGTGTGTGTACACACACACACACACACACACACATACACACACACGCACACCACAGAGTACTACTCAGACATGAAAAAAAAGGAAATAATGTCTTTTGTAGCAACTTGGACAGAACTAGAGACCATTTTACTAAATGAAGTTTCTCAGGACTCTAAAAACAAACACCACATATTCTCACTAATAAGTTAGAGCTAAATGATGAGTACACACCGACAGACAGAGATGTAAAGGACATCAGAAACCAAGAGGGGAGAGGGTGGAGGGAGAGGGATAAAAACTTGCCTATTGGGTACAATAAACAATATTCTGGTGACGGGCACACCAAAGCCCTGACTTAAGCACTATACAAGATATCCATGTAACAAAATAATTGTACCCCCTTTATAATTTAAAATTTAAGAAGGGGAAAACAGCTGATGGGGAACATCCCATTTTCCTCTTTGGTTGTGTAGTTCTTCTCAGGAATCCATACACCTGCTGACAGCCACTTATCTACAGGCGAAAAAGCCAATATGGACAGAGAATCAGAGTCAGATGTCAGTCAAATGTTAAGAAAATACTGATGGTGTCTAAACCCATATTCCAGTTATCCCTGTGCCACTTCCAACACTGTTATTCTTGAGATTTGTCTATGTAACTCAAACATTCCTGGTTTGCTTAAAATAGTTCAATTTTAATTTCTCTTCCTTGTAAATAGAGATTCCTAATGAATATACATTCTTTACAATTGTAATACATGCTTTAATCTACTTAGTCTTGAATGAACCCATACATATTATTTGAATTAGAAGGAACATTTCTAAGAATTGTGACTATTCTTTCCCCCTTTCTAGTGACAGAGCTAGAAATGTGGCTGTGATGGCAGAAAAACTACAGGAGAAGGGGCCACTCAGGAGTCCCTCCCAACATCTACACCTGATGTGACACATAGCTACACTCCCTCAAGAATTATTAAGCTTATTGTTGTATGGTAAATAATTTTATGTCTATGTTTC
The DNA here is from genome assembly GCA_008086735.1 of Cheirogaleus medius. NCBI lineage: Eukaryota > Metazoa > Chordata > Mammalia > Primates > Cheirogaleidae > Cheirogaleus > Cheirogaleus medius. Next base: position 130,830,440 of record VBSM01002608.1, read on the forward strand.
AGTTTATAGGTTTTAAAACATCTTTCATACTATTCCCCCAAGATATTTACAATAATCCTCTAAACAGTTAAAACAGATTAGCAAATCAAGACAAAAGTGTCTAGCTTAAAGCCCATTTTTTCCCCACCATCCATCCACAAATTCTTTTCCACACAAGAATACTTCTGATTACTGCTGTCATAGAGATTCAAAATGCTGCTCAGTAAATGGTCTTCAGGATAATAGTCATAGATATTTCATTTCCTGTACAACTAAAATATCAATAGTATACTTTTAAAGCAAGGACATTTCTGTTCTCTTTGGTTGTCTAGACTTTTTATTTATTTTGGTATCTCCATACTCTGACCAATATTAAAGATAATTTTAGTGATAGGGCTTTTGTTTTCCTCCAAAGATTAAAATAAAGGCTTAAAAAATGTAACCCAATAGATACTTAAAATTTAGATTGTGAACCAGCTTTTAAACCTTTCACAGAAACTAATCCCTTGGTTGAACTTATACCACAGGCAATTAATTTGGCTAATACAAATATTCTTTGATGACCATCAAGAATAAAGGAGAGTGATTTTAATATGATAGAATTATTATTGACTGGGGGATATCATGCTTATATAACCAAGCAAAGATCAAAAAGCCTCTCTGATTATAAAACATCAAAGGTTTCAGTCAAGTCCTTCCTCAGAGACAAGCCTAAAATATTGGAGAACCCATTTATACCATTACATTAAGGAATTATTTTAATGAGTGTCCCCCTGAGATGATAGTCTGAGGTAAAATATCAGAATTGATCTGCATTAATTCCATGAACTTCTTCATTAGATAAATGCTTCTCCCACTAAGCATCTATCACCCAAGCATGTTCATGTTATTTTTAAATGTATAGTGTTGGGGAAAGTATAATTTATAGGTAGTTCCAGTTTGGTCAATTACTAACCATTTGACCCCAGGTTATTCTCAACATTTATGAGTATTCTTCTCCTTTGTAAATATACTTTTTATGAGAATTAAAGGGGGAAAAATCATACACATTTATAACCAGATGGAAAGTACATAGTTATATTTCCAATTAGTAAGAGATAAAAAGGGATCAAGGCATGGAGCATCATGTAGATTATGTTTTCATTTTATTTTATAATATATATATACACTATGTTAAAAGATGTTAATACATTAGTTTGGATTTTCATTAGTAGATATTTAATATTACTTATTAAAAATTCTAAAAGGAGTCTTATTAATAAGAATATCAGAGTAAGAAAGTTCAAAATTTTATCCATCCATAAAGCCAATAAATACACTGGCAATATCTGTCATAATCAACTTTTTTGCAATTCTGGAAATCAGAAGCTTACAGCAACTAAGTAAATGCATAATCAAAAAAATACTATAGAATCTTGGTAAAAACAGAGAGCTTTGTGGTGTTTTAACTTACCCTGGTCCCATTATATCTGGCTCAAATGTAACCTTAAAGATAACAGTTCACTTTCCAAGTACTGTACAAATGGCAATGCCAGAGGGAACAGAACAGACTTCATTCACAAAGAATGTGGTTATGCAGTTAACCTGTCTGGTGGATCCCTGGATCCAAAGGCTTGCCTCTATCCTACCTAACTCAGAATTTCTGCAACACTAAGGTGACTATCTGAGGAAAAGTATTTGTCAAATTTACAAGCAAGTATATTAGTGATGGCTGCCTAAGGGTAAGAGTTAGAGGTAAGAGTTGAGGCAAACAATAAATTAACCAAAAAGCTTGAGAAGAAAGGCTGAAGGAGATACTTTGAGGAATAAGGGTTTTGAAGAGCTCCAGCATCTCACTGGAAATCTAGAAAGCCATATTCATATCCAGAATTGCACACATACTCAGGAAAGATATGAGAAGGCCCTAAATTCTCATCTCTGGCTGATCTTAAGACACTGCACAAACAGTAATGAAAGATAGGGCAGAGTTGTAAATGGCTTGGCTTAGTGTTGAAGGCATGACCCAGACACACACACACAGCACATGTGAAAGACTGAGAGATTTTGTTTTAACTCCAGCCACTTAAGGAAATATCTGTCTAATCACCAGCTGATCATTAAATTAAAAGAAGATTCAGTGGCCAAATATGGCAAAGAACACAGACTTTGCAATACTAGGCCATAAAGTCCACTAAACAAATAATAACAAGCAGCAACAAAACCCAGATAAGAAGAATTTTATTTAAAAATTTGCATAGTCATGATAATTCAAAATGTCTAGTTCTCAACAAAAAGCACAAGGCATATAAAATTAAAGCCCATACAAAGCAAAAAAGGAAATTAGTAGAAACTTTCTCTGAGGAAGCCCAGATAATGACTTACTAGATCAAGATTTAAAACAATTATTTTAAATATGTTGAAAAATAAAATCATGTCTAATGTATGAAATCATGAGACTGTTTCACCAAATAAATACTAAAGAGAATTATAAAAAGGAACCAAATAGATATACACTAACAACGAATAATCCAAAAAGGAAATCAAGAAATAATTCCACACATAACAGCATCAAAAAGTATAAAATACTTTGAAATAAACCTAACAAAGAGGTAAAATACTTAAACTCTGAAGACTACAAAACATTGCTGAGAGAAACTTAGGACACAAATAAATTAAAAAATATCCTGTGTTCATGGATTAGAAAACTTAATATTGTTAAGATGTCAATACTACCCAAAGCAATCTACAGATTCAATGTAATATTTCTTAAAATCCCAACAGCATTTTTTGCAGAAATAGAAAATTCATCCTAATATTCATATGGTGTCTTAAGGGACCCCCAGTAATCAAAGTACTTCTGAAAAAGAACATAGTTGGAAGACTCACACTTCCCTATTCCAAAGCATTGCAAAACTACAGTGGTCAAAACAGCGTGGTGCTGGCATAAAAATATGCAGGTAGACCAATGGAATAAAGAGCCCCAAATAAACCATCACATATATGGTCAAAGGATCTTTAAGAAGGATGCCAGGAATCAATATCTTCAACAAATGGTGTTGGGCAATCTGGATATCACATGCAAAAGAATAAAGCTAGATCTTTATTTTATATATAAAAATTAACCTAAATGGATTGATTAAAGACCTACATATAAGACCTAAAACTATGAAATTCCTATGAAAACCTAGGGAGAAATCTTCATGATATTGTATTTGGCAATGATTTCTTGGATATGACAGAAAAAGCACAGATAACAAAAGTAAAAATGAAAAAATGGGACTATATCAAACCTAAAATCTTTACTACATCAAAGAAAACCATCAACAGAGTGAAAAGGCAACCTACTGAATGGGACCAACTATTTGCAAATCATATACCTAATAAGAGGTTAATATTCAAAATATATATAAAGAACTTCAACAACTCAACAACATAATATCAACCCAATGAAAAAGTGGGCAAAGGACTTGAATAGACCTTTTTTCCAAAGATTATACATGAATGTCCAACAAACATATAAGCAGCATAGAGAAATGCAAATTAAAACCACAATCATCTCACACCCATTAGGATGGCTACTATCAAAAAACAATAAAATAAAATCAGTGTTGGTGAGGATATGTGTACTACTGGTAAAAATGTAAAATGGTACAACCACTATGGAAAACAGTGTGGGAGTTCCTCAAAAAACTAAAAATAGAATACTATTATGATCCTGCAATCCAAATTCTGGTTATATATGCAAACAAACTGAAAGCAGGGACTCAAAAAATATTTGAACATTCATGTTCATAACAGCACTATTCACAATAGTCAAAAGGTAGAAGCAACCCAAATGTCAAGTGATGGATGAATGGGCAACTAAATGTGGTGTATCCATACAATGGAATATTGTTCAACCTTAAAAAGAAAAATGGATGAGCTTTGAGAATAGTATGCTAAGTAAAATAAGCCAGTCACAAAAAGATAAATACTTTATGATTCTACTTTATATAAGGTATCAATTTCATCAAAAAAATAAAGGGGAATGGTGCTTCTACTGGGAGTTGAGAAAACAGGGACAATGAGGAATTGTTTAATGGGTGTAGAGCTTTAGATTTGCAACATGAAAAAGTTCTGAAGACCCATTTCATAACAATATGACTATATAAACATTACTGAACTGTACCTTAAAATGGTTAAGATGGCAAATTTTATAAGTACTTTTACCACAAAAAATAAATATGGAAAATTAAATTAATTAGAAAAGAAGAGGATCTCAAAGCTAGAACCCAACCTCCCATCCTTAAAGAAACTGGAAAGGGGAGGGAGGGAGGGAGAAAGGAGGAGGAGGAGGAGAAACTAGGAGGTGGAGGAAGGAGGAGGAGGAGGAGGAGGAAGGAGGAAGGAGGAAGAGGAGGAGGCGGCCACTCCCTACTTCATTGTATGAAGCTGGTATTACCCTTATACCAAAGCCAGACAAAGGCATTATTAGAAAACTACAGATCAATATCTATTATGAATATAGATACAAAAATCTTCAACAAAATGCTAGCAAACCAAATCCAGCAACATACTAAAACCATAACCAAGTAGAATTCATTCCAAGATTGGAAGGTTGCTTCAACATAATGAAAATCAATCATTGTAATACAACATATTAACATACTGTGGGGGGAAGCATGGTCATTTCAATATATGCGGAAAAAGTGTCAATATTCAAAACTTTTTAGGATAAAAACACTCAGCAAACTAGGAATAGAGGAGAACTTGATCAGTCTGATAAAGGGCTTCCTTGAAAAACCCATAGCTAGCATCACACTTATTAGTGAAAGACTGAAAATTCTTCCCCTAAGCTCAGGAATAAAACAAGGATGTTCACTTTTCACAATTATATTCAACATCGTAGTAGAAGTTCTAGTCAAGAAATTGGGCAAGAAAAAGAAATAAAAGGCATCTAGAATGGAAAAGAAAAAGTAAAACACATATTCACAGATAACATAATCTTATGTATAAAAACCCTAAAGAATTCACAAAATAACTATAATTAATAAGCAAGCTCAGCAAGATTGCAAGATACAAGATTAACACAAAAATCAATTGTATTTCTATAAACTAGCAGTGAACAATCCTAAAATGTCATCAAAACACAATTTCATCTAAGATATCAGAAGTAATAAAATACTTTAAAATAAATGTAACCAAGGATGTGCTCAATCTGTACACTGAAAACTACAAAACATTGTTGAAAGAATTTAAAGGAGTCCTAAATAAATGGAAATATACCCCATGTTCATGAATTGGAAGATTTAATATTGTTACTATGTTAATAAATCCCCAAATTGATCCACAGATTCAAGGCATCTTCTAACAATTTTCTAACTTCCTTTTTTATTTCCTTTGCAAATTTGGACAAGTTAATCCTAAAATTCATATGGAGTTGCAAATGACCCAGAATAGCCAAAATAATCTTGTGAAAGAGGAACAAACTTGGAGGAGTCACATATTCTGATTTCAACACTTACTGCAAAGTTACTTTTGCAACTCAACAACAAAAGGACAACCCAATTTAAAACTGAGAAGAGGTATTGAATAGACATTTCTCTGAAGAATATATATGAATGGCCAATAAGCATAAAAAGAGATACTCATCATCGTTAGTTATTAGTGTAAATCAAACCACATCAAGCTACCATTTTGCACCCACTAAATGGTTATTAATAAAAAACAAAAGAGAAAATAAAGTGTGAGTGATGTTGATAAACTGGAACCCTCATATATTGCTGGTAGAACTGTAAAATGGTGCAACGGCTGTGGAAAACAATTTGGCAGTTCCTCAAAAAGTTAAACATAGGTTAAACATATTATCCTACAATTCCACTCTTAGGTATATAACTAAGAGAAATGAAAAATATGTGCATGCAAAAATCTGTAGAAAAGCAATCATAATAGTAGTATTCATAATAACCAAAACATGAAAACAACCCAAATATCCACTAACCAATAAGTGGATATGGTTGATCCATACAATGAAATATTATTCAGGTATAAAAAGGATTGAAGTACCAATACATGCTGCGACATGGGTGAAACTTGAACACATTATACTCAATAAAAGAAGCCAAATATATAATATATGTACTATTATTTCTTTTATTTGAAATATTCAGAATAAGCATATTCATTGACACAGAAAGTAGATTAGTGCTTGCCAGAAGCTTGGCAGGAATGGAGAATGGACAGTGACTGCTAATAAATAAAGGGTTTCTTTTTGAAGTAATGAAAATATTCTGGAATTAATGGTGGTGGTTATACAACCTTGTGGATCTACTGAAAACCACTGAATTGTATGCTTTAAAACTACTAAAATTATGACTTATGAGTGTTATTGCACTTTTAACAATCGTAATATTAGTGTAAATATTAATTTTAAAAAATTAAATATTAAACAAATTAAATGTAAATAAGTCTAATATTAATGAGAGGGAATGCATGTGTTGTGGAACTGTTTCATAGTATGGTTATACAGATAAGATAACATGGAGTAGAGATTTTGCTAAATACTGCTTTACACACCCACCTTTCCATGATTGTTCTTATAGAAACTTATTATATATGTCAATTTTTTATATTATTTATTTTATCCTGCCTTACTGCAAAGAAAATTATGAGGAGGAGCTGTTATTGCATTAGATTAAGCTATCTATCAGCCACTCATTGCCAGAAGAAAGTTTGAATTATAGCTCATGCTTAATGTTATAGAAACCAGTTTAAGAATTTTAGCATCACCCTAATTCTGATGCAATCATACTATAATTGGCAGCATGTTAGATGATTTCAGTATTTCTGCCACAAAACTATTAGATCAAGAAGTCATAGGCTTGGTGCCGTGGCTCATGCCTGTAATCCTAGCATTCTGGGAGGCTGAGGTGGGTGGATCGCTCAAGGTCAGGAGTTCAAAACCAGCGTGAACAAGAGTGAGACCCTGTCTCTACTAAAAAAAAGAAATTAATTGGCCAACTAAAAATATATAGAAAAAGTTAGCCAGACATGGTGACGCATGCCTGTAGTCCCAGCTACTCGGGAGGCTGAGGCAGAAGGATTGCTTGAGCCCAGGAGTTTGAGGTTGCTGTGAGCTAGGCTGACGCCACGGCACTCTAGCCCAGGTAACAGAGTGAGACTCTGTCTCAAAAAAAATAAAAACGTCTCAAAGTTTCTGTAAAAGGACTCTATATAATGCGAATTAATCTAAAGCAATATTCATTCTAACCTTTCTTTTTAAACACCATGACATGTTTAAACCAAATTATCAATGCCCTACTTATGGCAGTTATGTTTTCTACCATTGTCTGAGTGGAAAATAGTTTATTTCCTTACCTTGCTTCATTAAGGGTAATCATTCCTAAAAATTGAAAATTTCTACTAAGAATGATACCAAAAAACCTCTTTACAAAATATCATTTACCAAGGTCATCATGATTCATTTTATAGGCACTGGACATCTTGGATTCTTAGATGACTCCCTAGAATATGATCTCTATCTTCCAAAAACATCATATGAGCAATTCAATACTTCTGTTACCAGATCCCTCTTTATTTATTGAGAAGCTTATCCAAGGTACTCTTGGACTGTTTCAAATACTTCATACACACAAGCAGAAGCTAATACAGATGCTATTGTACATGAGCTTAGCTTTTGTAAAAGATTTTGTGGCTTGTCTCTTTTGTCAGAATTCTTGCTCATTGTCTGATTCCCCAAACACATCAGGTAACTGATTGCTAGGCAACCAAACAGTACCATCTAGAGTATTGTTCTACCCATCTCAACAGATGCCACCTCATTTAGATACAAAGAAGTTCAAAGGTTCGAAATTTGTTTATGTGACCCAGGAAGTCAATGTTATTTGGCGGTGCATTTCTGATGAGTATATCATAAAAATAGACCACATTGAAAATGCTCATATTGAGAAATTTTATTATCAACACTTCATTATTATAAGTTATACAAACATGCTAATAAAATATTTTGGAAAACATGTAAATAAAATGCAGCTAATTTTAAAATATCACCTTCTTCATTCCTGACACAAAGGCTAATATCATCTAAGTTTTTGCTTTGCTTGTTTCAAAAGGTTTTATTTTAGAATTGATAAATTGAGAAAAAATAATACCGTGTTCTGTAAGACTTAATGCAGAGAAATAAAAACATTATTCAAACAACATACTAGCTTTAGAGACCTTGCTACGCCAATTGTATTTTCATAAAATTGAGATTTTTCCCATCTGCTCCTAAATTTATCAAATTTGACTACTGCTTTGACTCTTCATGTAATCTGGAACTACCTTTTGTGCACAGTAATCAACTGTTTTACAATTTTTTTTGACATATCAGGTCTCATTATACACATCAACTGATGTTCAGATCAAAAAGAATTCAATAAAAATGTCTTTCTGTAGTATTCTTTTTTTTATTTTTTTATTATGGGGGTACAAGTATTGTTGGGGTTACATATATTGCCCCTACCACCCCTCCCCCACCCCGCCATGCCAGAGCTTCAAGCGTGTCCAACCCTCAGGTGGTGCGCACTTCATCCATTATGTCCATATACACCTTTCCCCTCCTCCCCCCTCCCACCAGTCCACCACCTGATAAAAGTTTTTTGTTTGTTTGTTTGTTTGGTGTTTTTTTTGACATTTTAGTTACATTGTATATCTTTGCCTCTCCCTAAGGAGAGTTAGAGGTAGACCCTTCCCCCCAACAATGTACGTCACATCCCTAAGATGTGGATCTCCCCCACCCCAATCCTTGGTGTACTTTACATCTATTTGAGAATCATAGTTTAACTCAGTCAGTACCAATTTGATGGTGAGTAGATGAGTAGCCCATTTTCCAGATCTTCTGTAGTATTCTTTTAGTAAGTTATTTATAGCAATCATTTACAAAAATTATTAGGATCTGTTAATGTATGGCAGAATCTTTTACCACATCAAATAAGCAACCATAAAATACATTAAATGATGGCATCTGAATGAAAAATAACAAGCTTAAATATTTAATTTTTCCTCCTCTGACTTTGGGATTCTGTTACAAATCTGCAAGGAATGTGTGCTTATAGCAGTTGGTTGTATCAAACATAGGTGTCAACTCACCTAAAAATTACTCAAGTAAATGAGTGAAGCTAGGATTTTGTCTAAAAGTGCAGATTATTAGCAGTATTCCACTGTGAAAAGCTGACTTTTAATCTAAAAAAGAAATTAACCAAATCTGGGAAACTTGCTTAGATGAAAAATAAAAGAAACTGTATATGAAAGAGAAAGTAGAAATTACTTTCTGGTTGAACAAAGATTAAGTTTATAATAAAATATTTATTATAAAAAATGGCTACAATAACTAACACTCATAAAATAAGGTTCATTTGTAATGCTCTTTGATGTAATTTTTTAATTTAACCCTCAAATGAGCCATGCTAAATAGGTATGTTTTTCTATTTTATGAAAGAAGAAAGTAACATTCAGAGAGGCAAAGACCATGGGATTAGAAACATGGGCATATGGCTCACAATTCAGTGGTTTTGCATCTATACTTACATCCTAATAGGTGAAGACATGCACTTTAGAAATTGTTATGGCTGAACTCTTTCTTCTTTCTTTAAAAACTCAGAAACAGTGTGACATTTTTTAATGTTCAATATAATCTGGGTGCTAGAGAAATTAAATTGCATATTACAGTGGATTTTGGAGTCAATTAGGCAATCACCACCATATCAAAAATGTGCTAAGATATTTTGGAAAGTAAGAAATTGGTCACATCAAGGGCTTCTTGCTTCTCTGTAAATAGATTCTCAAAAAGAAAATCAAATCAGAGATGCTCAAAATAAACTCCAACAGTCAAGCAGTATCATAAAACCATAAAACTGTGCACTTTTTGCTTGAAGAATTTGTGCTACCTTATTCAACACTTGTTGTAAACAAAAGTCATTTTATGAGGCTGAGACTTAATTTTCTTCTGCCTCATCCTTCCTTATATATAACAATTATGAAGACTTTATATAAAACCATCTGAAATCAATTTCTTCTGGATAGATCTACCCTGAATCAAAAGTATTTACACTGAGCATAAATAGTCATAAAATTAATATATCTGGACTTAAAAGTTACCTATATTTTAAAATTGCTAATTCTTTGGGAAAACCAGGGTTAAAATTATCCCCATTGAGGTTGTTCGTTCAGTAAGTAATCACTAAGAGGACTCCCAAGCAAAGCTGTCTTTTTTCTTTTTCTATACAAATCCTGATGATCTAAGCTATAACTAAAGTAGTGATGATCTACATTGAAATGGGGAGGGAAAAAACGCTCAACTGATTTTCTAAAAGCATCTTCTTACAATCAAGGAAAATCATCATTATGTGATTTTACTTTTATACAGTCATATGGTCCCATCATAAATCTCCAGAGTCCTATTCATTCAGATAGAATGCAGCTACTGCTGAATTTTGTGAACTTCTAAGGAACCATGGAAAGGAACTTTAAAATAGGGAGAAATTGAAGAGGTAGTATAAGAATAAAAAGCTGTCCTTTATAAGTCATAGCCAGACATTTGTTATTGCCATATGGCTATCTGATTGGAACACGTTTGATAGATATTTAGAATATTTTAGTCCAATTCATTTTGCAAATATTTTTTTAAAGCTTCATTGTGATACGTAAGTGGGTAGGCTAATTTGTTTACATATGCAAGCATAGGATCATTTTGTGGATGTATTTCAAAAGAGCAAAAATATAATCAATACATTTAAAAAATGAGTATAGGAAAAATACATTGAGTAAATTTGCATGAACCCGGATTTCACTCTCAAACTGGAGTCACGGGTGGGTGGTATTTTGTTTTGGTTTGCTTTTACAGTGGGTGATGTGATATTAGAATATTCTAGGGCAGGAATGGGGAACCTTTTCATGTTGGAAGGCTGCATTAATTTAGCAAGTTAACTAACCTTTTAATGACTTTGCTGTGTCTGCTTTTTGCTGGAAAGCTTCGGTTGCAGCATGGAGGTCCGCAGTTTCAGTTGATCCTCTAGATAGGTATCAGTCATTTGTGACCTTAAGGGCATCTTGATTTGGGTTAGGTAGGAGGATGTAGATTCACAGCAACAAATGGTTGAAAAGCAAGAAAACATTTTTCAGGCCTGTTGCCAAAGGCATGGGTATTCTACTGCATTTTTCCATATTTCAAGTGGATTTTTCTTAGCATCAAACATTGACTTTAAAATGTCATCTACTGAGAGCTCACTCCATTCCATCTGTACTTCTTTAGGTGCCTTGGTGATATCAACCAGGTGAAGCTGAAATGCTAATTTGAGTGTGATGTCATGATTCTCAAAGTCAGTGAAATTTTCATCATATTCCCCAATTAATAGGTCTATAACAACTATGTATTCTTTAAATGATTTGCATATATCATACTGCTCATCAATTTACTAACTGGGGAAAATGTTCATCTGAAATTTCATTTTCATGCTGTCAAAAAGTTATAGTTCTCCTGGAAAGAGGCAGTCATTTGTACTTTGAAATGTTATCAGGGTCTAAGCATCCTACAACTTTGATAATGCATTCTTTCACAATTTCTATATCACTGAATGGCTTCCCTTTTTCCTGAGTATATAAGCTACTTTATAAGTTGCTTCAGTGGCATTATTTCCAGGTCTTATTGCTGCTTGAAAGAATTATCTTTGCTTTTGCTTTTCATTGTTTAATTTCCACAATACGACCTTTTGTACCTCTCCAATTAAAAATATTTGTGGTCATTATGAGTGTTATAATGCTGATGAGCATTGAATTTCTTTAATATTGATATTGCAGTATCACAAAGCAAGCAAATCATCTTATCTTCAGCAGAAACAAGATAATATTGCAATTACCAACTCTTATTTAAAAAAAATCATTTTCTTCATTCAGTGTTCTCTTGGTCTTCTTTGACACGATGGCCTGTTAAGCAGACAGAATTAAAAAATACTGTCAAGCTGTGCTACTCATAAATTCTACTTCAAAAAGAAACATAGTGCTTGGTTGTCAAAGCTGATAACAGACTGGTGTACTTGACCTCCATAAACTCTCACCCACCAGCCTCATGCAGTAGTGGTAGCAGTCAGGCGAGGGAAGTTTGTGATTCTAGATCTTACAGGAAAGGCTTTCAGCTTTCTCCCATTCAGTATGATGTTAGCTGTGGTTGCCATATAGGGCCTTTATTATTTTGAGGTATGTTCCTTCTATTCCTAGTTTGTTGAGAGTTTTTATCATGAAGAGATGTTTAATTTTTATCAAATGCTTTCCTTGTGTCTAATGAGATGACTATATTGTTTCTATATTTCATTCTGCTGATGTGATGTATCACATTTATTAATTTGCTTATATGGAACCATCCTTGCATCTTTATCCCTGGTATAAATCCCACTTGGCCATGGTGTATCATCTTTCTGATTTGCTGTTGGATTCAGTTTGCTAGTACTTTGTTGAGTACTTTTGTGTCTATGTTTATCAGGGATATTAGTCTGTAGTGTCTTTTGTTTGGTTTTCTGTTGTGTCTCTGTCTGGTTTTGGTATGAGGGTAATGCTGGCCCTGTAGAATGATTTAGGGAGAGTTCCTACCTCTTTAATTTTTTGGAATAGTTTATGGAGGATTGGTATTAGTTCTTTACATATTTGGTAGAATTCAGCTATGAGTCCATTCAGGCCTGGGCTTTTTATTTTTTTTTTCTTTTGGTGCAGGGAGGCTTGTCATTACTAATTTAATCACGCCACTTATAATTTGTCTGTTCAGGTTTTCTATTTCTTTCTGATTCAATCTCTGCACATTGTATGTGAATTTGTCATAAATGGATTTGATAAATTTAAGGTATGAGCCGCCTATGCCTATTTTGTTAAGAGTTTTTATCATAAAGGTGTGTTGGATTTTGTCAAATGCTTTTTCTGCATCTATTGACAGAATCATATGGTCTTTGTTCTTGATTTTATTTATGAAGTGAATTGCATTTATAGACTTGCGTATGTTGAACCAGCCTTGCATCCCTGGAATAAAGCCCACCTGGTCATGGTTAATTATTTTTTTGATGTGCTGCTGAATTCTACTTGCTAAAATTTTATTTAGGCTTTTTGCATCTGTATTCATGAGGGATATTGGTC
>VBSM01002608.1:130850267-130906911 GCA_008086735.1 Cheirogaleus medius
GCCATCTAATCTTTGACAAAGCAGACAAAAACATACACTGGGGAAAAGAATCCACAGTAGAAGACTGAAACAGGACCCACACTTTTCATCTCTCACAAAAATCAACTCACGCTGGGTAACAGACTTGAACCTTAGCGGTGAAACTATTAGAATTCTAAAGGAAAATGTTGGAAATACACTTCTGGACATTGGTCTAGGCAAAGAATTTATGAAGAAGACCCCAAAGGAAATCATAGCATCAACAAAAATAAATAAATGGGACCTGATCAAATTAAAAAGCTTCTGCACAGCCAAAGAAACTGTCAAGAGAGCAAATAGACAATCTACAGAATGGTAGAAAATTTTCGCTAGCTACACATCCAATAAAGGGCAGATAACTAGAATCTATTTAGAACTCAAGAAAATCAGCAAGGAAAAATCAAACAACCCTACCAAAAAGTGAGCAAAGGACGTGAACAGAAACTTTCCAAAAGAAGACAGAATAATGGCCAACAAACATATGATAAAATGCTCATCATCTCTAATCATCAGGGAAATGCAAATCAAAACCACAATGAGATAACACTTATCTCCAGTGAGAATGGCCCGTATTAATAAGTCCCAAAACAATAAATGTTGGTGTGGATGCAGAGAGATAGGAACACTCCTACATTGCTGGTGGGACTGCAAACTAGTTCAGCCTCTGTAGAAAGCAATATGGAGATACCTTAAAGCAATACAAGTGGATCTACCATTTGATCCAGCAATCCCATTACTGGGCATCTACCCAAAAGAACAAAAGTCACTCTATGAAAAAGACACCAGCACTCGAATGTTTATAGCAGCACAATTCACAATTGCAAAGATGTGGAAACAACCAAAGTGCTCATCAATACATGAGTGGATTAATAAAATGTGGTATATGTATACCATGGAGTTGTATTCAGCTATAAGAAACAACAGGGATATAGCACATCTTGTATTTTCCTGGCTAGAACTGGAACCCATTATATTAAGTGAAGTATCCCAAGAATGGAAAAATAAGCACCACATGTACTCACCAGCAAATTGGTATTAACTGATCAACACCTAAGTGGACATATAGGAATAACATTTATCAGGTGTCAGGCAGGTGGGGGGGAGGGGATGTGTATATACATACATAATGAGTGTGATGCACACCAACTGGGGGATGGACACACTTGAAACTCTGACTCGAGGAGGGAGCGGGGGCAAGGGCAATATATATAACCTTAACATTTGTACCCCCACAATATGCTGGAAAAAAATAAAAATAAAAAATAATAAAGTAGAGAGCAAATGATTGTGGATGGAATAAGAAATTTGTGGTGGCAGGAGGGAATGGGGTACAGAGCACTAGAAAATGGATCAGCCTTGTCATGTGTCCCTCTGTAACTGGAGTATAGAGAAGCAGATAAATTTATGGGTAGTGGAGCAGAAACTTGAGAGAATGTGTGTTGGATTCCTCCTGTTTTCTTGCTGATATAGCATCATTTGCTGATATTTGGGCAGAGTATATGACTGGTACAGAGCAAGGGTTGGAAGAGAAAACACCAAAGGTCCAAGATCACCTTTGTGTTCTCCTGAGTCTACCTAACTTTTGCTTAATGAGAGGTAAGCAAAAGTTTAAGGAATTTGGTTCCTAGGTACTATTCATGAAACTTTAAAGGAAAAACTCTGGAATAATTGGCGATTTTATTTTTATGTTCTCTATAACCTGAAATATAAAAGCAATCTATTTTTGTGTTGCTTATCTTGAATCTTCAAGATTATTTTGAAAGATTCCAAGCTTGAATATTGTTTTAAACACCAAATTTACTTGCATGCTATACACAAAAGTTTATCTACCTAAGTTTATAAAATAAACTATGCATGGGAGGGAGAATGACAAATTAACTTACTTCATGTTTGAATTTTCCATTTTTGATGAAAGATTGGATTTGGTCAAGGCTGGAACTGACATATCAGAATATCTCAAAATCAATAATTTTCCTTTTTCTCCACTTTCAAATCATGTTGGAGTTGTCATATTGGCATAGCTGCAGGATTTCTGGTTTTCAGTGCCCTCCCTGCAAGCCTTTTGGCAGGTGAGCACAGAGATAACAGCAATTCCACTCTTAGGAGCCATATTATTAGTATTCCCTGGCATCTATGAATAACTTCATCTTTCAGCCATGTCTGATTCTGCCACAGATATGAAGACCTTATGTTCGTGTAAAGCCATACGTGATTTAATGAGAAAATATTAATAAATCTGTTACATTTAATGTCTTTTCAAGAGGATATGAAGAAATCTGATACCATTGGTCTTTTGCTTATTAAATGCATATAAAATGAGTGTTTTTTTTCCTTGAAGTTAAACAATAATGCTTCCAAATAACCTGTGTAAATCATATCTCTCCTTACTATACCTGCTAACCAGAAAATCAATAACATAGATTTTCTGACAGTTAAAATGGACAGATACATATTTACCAGAGTTAAATCAAGCAGGTATATAGGCTAAAGCAAAGAATACAGACTCAACATATGAAGGAATACATCAATCAATAAGAAACTATGAAGATATTTTGGTGACAGCAAAGAACACAGACCCAGGAGTACAGTATATTCTATGAGAATATAATTTTTAGTTTCTGATAATAGACAAACTACGCAATCTTTCAGCATTATCAGCCACTAGCTATGTGACTTAACAAATTACTCATCTAGCCTGATAGTTTCTTCATCTGTTAAGGTAATGAGACCTATTTAACACAATAGCTATGTGGATTTTTCCTCGCGTACAGTGTTTGGTCACTCAACAGCTATTGGTTGGCGTTTTGCTGTCTCAATCTTCAAAAGCTTCATTCAGAGACAATCCTTTTCTGAATAGGTATTATAGACCATGAATTCAACCAAGCATTTCCATACATTGTCTAGGTGATAAAGGTCTAAATAAAACTTAAAACAATGTGGGACCATTATTAACATTTTGTAGATGAAGACACTAAGTTCAGAAATTTTCAGTAACTCATGCAAGGTGACATAGCTGAAAAATAGCAAAGCTAGGATATTTTACCTCAAAATCAAATAGTTAAGGCTCAATATAATCTCAGGAATTAAGCATATATTTTTGGACTTGATTACTTTATATGTGGTCTCCATAATCCCTAAAAAATTGAAAAGGAAAGAAACCACAGGATCTTGCTCCTCATCACATTTACTCACCTGCCTCCATTATATAAAATTAACCAGGCATTATAGTCTATAACCCAAATCTGAGTATGTCCCTAGATGCATTGACCAATAGGGGGAACTTCTGAGACCATGCAGTCACAATTTCCCTATCAGCTACCACCACTACCTCCCTAAATATATGACCAAAATTTTAAAAGGAATAGCCATGCCCCTAGACTAGGAGAAAAAAATCTCTTCTATTAAAACATCTAACAAAAATGGGATATAGCATGCAAATGCCTCTATCTCTTATTTTTTTTCCCACCAAGAATAAAGAATATCTGGCTAATTTAGCAGAAAAGATCACAAAACAAAGACTTAACCCCAACAAAACATTCAGCCTGACATTAACTAAAAATATTCAACACAAATACTGAGTGAAATATTCTGAATGTTCCAGAAAAGTTCTTAGCTATTTTTTAGCTAATGACAATAATTACTGTTGGTTATAGAACTATTACATGACAGACGCAGAAAAAGTAACTTGCCCAAGTGGACAGAGCTAGTAAGAGGGAGAACTGAGAATTAAAAGCAATGCTGTATAACTCTAAAGCTTATACTCTCACCATGAGGCAATGTTGTCTCTGTTATTTAGTCACATAATAAAATGATGGGAAACCCTCCTCTGATATTCCTGACACTGCCACAACTAACATCCACAAAGATAAATGATTTTGCTTATTTTGGTTTATAAATAATTTACATATTCTATCTTATTTAGTTTGAAGGTACCCCAATTCTCCTTTTTAAGATAACAAAACATCAATGTATTTCTCTCTGGATTCTACTTCCAAACTGAAAGTCAGTACCATGAATTCACTCACTCCCAGAAATTAAGCATAAAAGGACAATATTCTGCAGTTTTTGTACATATCACTTCCCACATAACCATACTATAACCATGTCTATAAAGAAACATTACCAATATTCACCAATTATCCACCTCATAAGAAATTTTAAAATTAAGCCAATGTATTCTAACCCAGAAAGGAAATTTGTAAGAACATAAAGCAATGATCTGATTTGGCATCTGACTAGAATCCTCAGGTTAACTAGAATTCAATAAAGAATTTTAAAAATGACCTTGACATTGTAATCATCTTGGTCTATCTTTAAGAGTTTCTGTGAAAACATACTTGAAATTTTTTAAAAGAAATCTCAGAATTCTAATGTTCTGCAAGTATGTTAGAAATAACCAAAACTAAACTTTCATTGGCATTTTTCAATCAAGGGTTTGTCATCTAGAATCTTCAATGAAGTAGGAAATGTTTTTTGAGATCAGAGTAATCTTCAAAAACCAAGTAATAGAAAAAAAAGGAAATGAACTAGCAACAAGAAAGTGTAGCTCCGTAATTAATATTTTGGTTGAAATATTGATTGAAACTTTAAGTCAGATGAGTGGAAAGCCTTATAAATGATTGTCATGGAACAAGTCACTTCATTATTTTTGTTGTGCATTTGATGAACATCAATTAATTCAATTGAGCCATTCCTATGGGTTATTAAGTCACATTTAAAAATCAGATTGATTATGCTGTTGTCCTGACCAATGTTTATTCGTTCAGTCACTAAACACTTCTGGAGACTCTTGTTATGAAAATAGTGTTCTGAAAACATAGTCATATATGTTATGGAGCTTGCCCTTAAAGAACTCACAGTCCAATGAGACACATACATACGAATACAACCCAGTCTTCACTCTTTTAATCTAACTAGCTGTATCTTACAAACATAAATAAAGAAAATAAAGTACATGCATTCTAAGACCTATACATATTACCACCAGCCAGATGTTCTTTCACTCTTCAGATAGAACACATGGAATGAATCCACTTGGATTCTTTCAATGAGCTTGCTTTGTTCTCAAGAACTTAATGCATTTTTAAGAGTATAAAGCAAGACAAACCTATTTTAGAGATAATAGTCTAAAACCCAAACACATTACATTTACAGGTAGCAAATCCTGTTGACAGGATACAAGCCCCTTTTCTGGGGACAAAGGACCATGAGTATATATTTAGTTCTAGCTTCCAGTTGTAGTAAGTGGCAAAGGAGTAAAATATATTGAAATTTTGTTTAATGAATATGTTAAATTTTATGTTGTATGTGTCAATCCATATGAAATCTGCAAAATGAAAGAATTACACACAATGTTTTACATATATTGCATCATGTGAATATATATGTTTAGGTAGATAAATAAGTTGTGCTAAGCAGTTAGAATCATGAGTTTATGTATGTATTTTATGTTTGATGAATAATGGTTATAGAGGTATGTTTGATATAGGGCATATTTAAAACATCTGTTTTTTCTGGAGAAAAAAGGGGTTGGGAAAAAGAGGAAGCATAGGTCTCCATGAATGAGCACAGGTGCCTTCAGTCAGACAGGCAGATGACCACACATTATTTACAAACACTAGCAGCAGGGAGATCTAGAAGAATCAACTCAAATTTCCAACGTAGAAAACCAGATACCGTCTAATTTTTTTGCATTAAATTTGGAAGCAATGATAATTATATAATAAATTGCTGAACTATAAATCTTTAAATTTATGGTTTTTTAAATTGTCTTTAAAGAGAACATAAGATTGTTTCCAGTTCCTTTATTTACTTTGTAAATATTCAGCTTCCTGTGCCTATCAATAAGAACAAAATTTGTGTAGGAACAACAAATCAAAAATGGACATCTTCTCTCATACCAAGGAAATGGATCTGAGACTACATTGCAAAGTATAAACATCAAAGAATTTCAATAACAGGAAATATACCACATAGCCATGACTACTTGAGGCAATTCTTTCATATTCCTGCATGTCCAAGGAAGAACTGAATTTCCAACAGAAATTTGGTAGAATCTTAAGCTTCATTCTGCTCATTATACTGGAAAGAGTCTAGAGAGTGTGCTGACATCCATTTATCTGATTCCCCAAGATCCATTCCTGTATTACACCATCAGACAGTAAAGCACATTTACCACATTATCTCAGCCCTTCAAAGAATTGCTTTCACTGAAGCACAACTTATGTAATGTTCTTAGCCTTTATTGAGGGTCGATACAGGAACCATTAGTTTGGGCGATGTTTCTTTATGTTTGAAGATTCCTAGATGTTCTCTGTATAAAGACTTAAGAAACAAATTTATTTTTCCAAGAAAAAAATTGCTCTCACATCTTCCTATTGTCAAAAAAATAAAGATAGCAAAACTCCCTGCATTTCTATTTATTTTTTCTTTTCCTTAACATCTGAAAACTTAAAACTGAATCTCTTTGCTGTCATTTTGTGTTTTCTTAACCCAGGAAATGTAATCTATTTAATCAGAGTGAAAAAAATATCTTCTATTCTTGAGACAGCAATGCAATCTATCTCTTAATAATATGAATTAGCATTTCCTTAAGACACAAGGTACAGTAGCTAAAATGAAATAATTTCCTTTATTCAGGGATTAAATCTTATATTTTACCACAGCTTTCTATTGATGCATTACAGAAATAATAAGAAAATCAAATGCAACTATTTATTCCCATAATGGCATTTCAAATGCTGTGTCATCTGAGAAGTGACTTGTGCATAATAGGCAGATATTGAGCTAAGCTGAGTCAAAGTGCACTATAGATTCAGGACAATTCAAACAACAGGGCTGTTTCACTAAATGTATGACTTAAGAAGGCATGTTGCATAGTGGTACACAAGTTAGGGAATGTAATTCCTAAAAATGACTTGAATAGGGTATCCTCCACATTAGTCATACTTAGAAAATTAGAAATATATTCTGACTACTGCAGATCTGTTATTCCTCCGGCTTCTCCCAACCTTGCCATCCTGTGCTAGCATAGTGTAACCTGTTCAGCTGGAGTTTTGCCACTTGAAAGAGCTACTTGAAAGATCCACAATGATTCTCGGTGAATTTCACCTCAAGATTAGATAACCCAAGTGTTCTAGATTCATAATAGCTAATGTGAAAATTAGTTTAGAAGTGAAAGACAGAAGAGATACTAAACTACATTAGTTCCAAATTGCATTTTATCAGATATACAAATGAGCATCTTTCATACCTTGGTACCTTTGACTTATTCAACCTGATAAAGAGAGTTGTATGAGCTATCATGATGGGGAACACTTAAAGTGGGGATTAAATATACAAACCTCCCATGTTTTTTGGTAAACAATTCATGGCACCAACTGTCAAAGTACCATTAGCTAGACCAGCCCTTGAAGTCAACTCAAAGCTGTGATGTTTAAGTCCTCACTCAAAACATTACAAGATATTTGAGAAACATCCCTTAACAAAAAATAGAAAAGAAAATAATCAGGAAAAAAGCACGTTGGAGAGAGAATACTGAAACTTTATCATTAATGTCCTCAAAGATAATAGAAGTTACTGCAATGATAATGTAAAAACAGATTGTTATAAATTGAAACAGAGAACAAGAAAGAAAATATAATAGAACTACAGAAATAGTCAAGAGAAGGGGTTGAAGCTCAAATTGAGAAAATTATCAGAAACACAGAATCAAAAAGAAAATAAATGAAAAATACAGGGAAAGAAAGAAAAATTATAGGATCAATCCAAGTGTTCCAACATTCAATTAATTAGAGCTCTAACATCCAGAAACAAAGCATAAAAATAGTACAGGGCAGTAAATTATCAAAGAAATATTACAAGAAAATTTTCCAAAGGAAATTGCATTTCTAGATTGCAAAGATCAAGAATGAGGGGCCCAGCACAATGAATGAAGAAGATTTAAGGTGATAACTATCATGAAATAAAAACAGTAAAGATAATAGAAACATTCTAAAAGCATCTGGAGGGGAAATCAATCACAAAAAATCAGGAATCAGAATGATATGAGACTTCTCAATAGCAACACTGAAAGCTAGAAGACAATGAAGGAATGGTTCCAGTATTTTTCAATCTAAGGAAATATGATTTCCAACATAGAATTTTATATAAAACTAAATTTTCAAGTACTGTACAGCATGGAATAACGATGTTTTCAGACTGTAGAATTAAAGATAAAAATGAGTTCTCATTGTATTAGGAAGATACAAATGAAAATGCTCTATCAAAATAATAAATAAATCTTAAGACAGAAAGACTTGGTGTGGAACAACTATCTTCCCACCCAATATCCAGTCTTCTCCTCTTTCTTAGGAATGCAGCTTGAATTTAGTACAAATGGAAATGCCCAAATAAAGTCTGCATAGGAATCCCACATTTGATTTCAATAAGAAATTGTGAGTAGTGTCTTAAACTGAGATTTACAAAATAGTTCCTTCTAAAGGGGATAAAAAGCTGACAAGAACTCTGTCTTCCCCTCACCTCTTCCCCCCTTTCCTGCTTTGAGTGTGGATGTGATATCTGAGATGCAGCAGACATTTCATGATTGCCAGAAGGGAGGCCAAGCAGGAGTATTCTGTCACAGAAGACAGGAGCCAGGATCCCTGATGACTTTATGGAGCCACCATAACTGCACAACTAGATCTTTACCACTTCTATTATCAGCAAAATGTTAATGTATTACTAGTTTAAGCCATTGTTTTGGCATCTCTCAAGACCAGCTATGTTCAATTTATGATCAGTACATGTGAATCTAAGAAAAGGGCTTTATCAGATTAGTGAGGTTAAAGAGCTTCATAGTATGACAGGGAGAAAAGTTGCAAGATGACAATTGTCTGACGAAGATAGCAACCAGTCCACATTGGAGCAAGAGTATAGAGGTACCTCCCAGAGAAAACTGAAATAATTGATTAACTGGTATCTTTGACATGTAAATTAAACTAAATATCAATTATTTAAAAATCAACATAGTAATTCAGTTTGTTTAATATGGCAAACTGTTTCTCAGCTTCTGGGCAAATGCTCATATTTTGTTATAATTAGAAGTGCCTCCAGAATCAGATCTCTCTCAGATATTAGGTCTGGGGTTTGAAATTAATACAAAGCAATTTTTGTATCACCTTTTAGTATCTTTTTTTTAAGTTTTCTATTTTCCTCTTTGTCCCTATCTTAACCCTATTTAATAGAGTGCATATAAAGGACATTAATATTTTTTATTCATAACTTCACTGAGAAAAAACTTTTTAAAAATTCCCTTTTCTTAAGCAAAGGAATTATCTAATTATACACTGAACTCATAATACTGTGTTCAAATAATTTAATTAAGATGCCAAATAAAGTATAGTACTATAAAGTGTTTTGCTTTAAACCTATAGTTTTTCATTACTTGTTTTTACATTTAGGATTTTTCTAGGGCTTATTAAAAAATTTTATTATTCTATGATAAGCATCATGAGAATACAGTTTATACTACTGAAATGCTATATTTGTGATCCATTATGAAGTTGCCTGCTTCTAAGACCCAGTTTTATAGGATAATAAAACAAACAAAAACATGCAGAGAATTTATTTATTGATAACACTGAAAATCTGTATTTACCCTCTCTCTCCTACCTTCTTATTCTACTTCAAACTAACCAGACCTGGTAATTAAGAGGGAAAGAAATTATGAGAAAACATACATTTTCAGAGAATCTATTTTCACCATCCTGTCTCTGATTTTTGATCAATACTCTTTACAGATCCTCTTTCCTATTTTCTTAAAAGAATTTTATCTTGCCTTCAAAGCCATCAGCAACAACATAGTATTTTTTATTTTAAGAAATAGTAGGAACTTCCTTAGATCAATGAGCAATGAGTCAAATGATTGAAGACACATGGCTTTACCTCCACCCACCTTCCTTGCTACCATTCCCACCCACCCTCACACAAGCACAACACTTTCAATTCAGGGACCCAAAGACGTTACTGAGGCACCTAATACTGTAAGCAATTTGCGTGTACAGTGGCATATGTCACTGTTGAAGTATTAACCGGAAGGAAAAGAAACCCAATATCATTGAGGCTTTGTCTAAAACTCACAGGGATCACCAGTTGAAAAATATTAATACAAATTAAATCAATTACTCATTTCTTCAATAACAAAAACTTGATTTGACCTTTGGTTTACTAAATTGGCTAAATCTGTTTTTCCATGATGTTGAAATATCAACTCATCAAAAAAAGTTAAATTGGTTATTTGACACTGCACAGTCAAAACTTCAAATTGAAGCTTAGGGCTAAAATAATTAAATGAACCATATATTCTGTGCTTTTTGTTTGTTTGTTCTTATAGTGCTTATTGTTTGAGATAAGGTCTCGGAGAGTTTGCAGTTAGTTCATTGGCATACAGTTCCAGGAGCCTGGAAAACTTTAAAACAATATTCAACTCTCTGTTTGCCCACATTTGAGTCACACCTTCAAAAACCCAAAATTCATATCAGAGTTGTTTGGAGTTTTTAAATGTACTCTTCTAACATTCTACAGGCCTCTGTTTTTAGCATTCTTTGCAATAGACTTAAGTCTGTATCAGGCTCATATACTTTCTTCTATACAGAATATAAATACTTATACCTGGTGTGTTTACTTCATTTTAAAAGAGACTTACCAAAGAAAATTATCTTATTCCATTTCAGATATATAAAGAGAAGAGTAAATTTCATTTTGGATCATTATAACATAAATAACTAACATTATTGAACTTTTTACACTCAGTTCATTTAATCATCAAAGCAACATTAGGAGGTAGCTTATTTGTTATGTTCATTTTATAGTAAAGGAACCAAAGCACAGAGAAGTTCAGCAACTTCCCTGTGTTAGCTTACTCTGCCATAATGAAATATTACACAATAGGTGGCTTAAACAACAGAAATTTATTTTCTTACCATTAGAGGCTGGAGTCCAAATTAAGGTCTGGCCAATTCTGTTTCTGGTGAGGGCTCCCTTCCCGGCTTACAGGCAGCTGCCTTCAAGCTGAGTCCTCCCATGGCCTTTCTTCTGTGGTGCACGGAGGGAGAGAGGTCTCTTCTTAGAAACATGCTAATCCTATCAGAGTTGGGCCCCACACTTGCAACCTCATTACTTAATTACTTAATTACCTCCTTAAAGGTCCCATTTCCAAATACAGCCACACTGGAGGTTAGGACTTCAATATATAAATTTTGGAAGGACACAAACATTCAGTTTATAACATTCCCTAAGGTTACAGTTAATAAGTTGTAGACTGTGATTGAAACCCAAGAAGTCAAACGCCAGAGCCTGAGCTCTTGACCATATTCACCCAACTTTTACTGAGCTTCTTATGACCAAGCTTTCACTGCATGTGAAATAGATTAAGAGCCAGTCATAGATATTGTAAAAGTACCAGCGCAAACACATCTTGTTATGTTCCTGTCTTTCCAGTTCTATTATCCTAAGGAAGAAACTGTGACTATTTTCCCCAAGCTGAAAACTTCCTCAGTCTTTTTCTTTCATAAATACATAAATGTTTTACAGCTGTCACAAAAGGCTTCAATCAAGACTTAATCTAGTATCTAAAATATAATAAATCTCTTTTGCAGCATATCACAGGATATGTGCCATAGATTGTGTCTGACAGGATATTTCATTTTTTAATGTGGTGAATATTGCACCGTAGTTTCTCAAATTCACTGTAATTGTCATCATTGACAACTGCACTTCTGTTCACAGAAGCATGTGATTGCCTTATTTCTGCCAGTTCTCTCAGTCTTAAAATAAAAGCCTACCTATTTCTAAAATTAACATATATGTTGAGTCCCTCATTTGTGGAAATCATTTAGGAGCACATAAATAAGTTTATTTTTTATACCATCATACAAAAAGCCTAAGAGCCAATCACTGTTATTGTATAGTTAAACCTAATCGCCCTTCATGCTCTATAAACACTATTGACTTTATTTCCTTTGATGATTTTGACCTTCCTAATTTTGAGACACATTCTCTAATATTATTGACATTGACATTAATTCCACAAAGAGAACTAGCTCGTGTAAAGCAGCTGAAGTCCTAACATAATTTTGAGACCATTTTATTATATCCTGCAAAGCAAGCATATGGTAGCAGGGAAAGCAATAGGGATTGAATGTCAGCAAAAAGAATTTAGGGTAAGCATGATATTACCAGATGGATGTTATTTTAAATTTTAAATTATAGAAATTATGAAAACTTCTATTATAGAAATATTAAAAGGTTTTCTTTTCCTTAGTACATAGCCATCTACATAGTGTGAACTGTGGGTGTCAAAAGTATTACTTAAAGAAATATCCCTCCAAAGCTGGCTGGCCTGTATTCAACACATGGATCCCACCATTATGTGTGCCCTTTAAATACATGTTGAAGACAAACATGGAGGAAAGGTGTTGAAGTATCGCTATAGCCATCCTAGTCTAGGCCAACCTGGCATAGGTCACCATTACCTCTAGCCTTTAAACTCCCTACTTGCTCAACAATCTCTTCTCTCCAGAGCAGCCAGAATGATCATTTAAAAGCATAAGTCACCTGCTTAAAATCCTCTTCCCATGATACTGAGAATACATGCAATGTCTTATCATGTCATAAAAGATCTGATATTCTCTCTTTAAATTGCATTTCTTTAGCTCCTCTTCTCTCTTATCCCCTTTAGCCACACTGGACTTGAGCTCTTTCTTCCTCCACAAATTCCTCCTCAGGGCCTTGATACTTACAATTTGTTCAGCCTGGAAGGTTCTTCCTTAGACTGAGTCACTCCTCGTGTCCTCTAGGACTCTGTTCAAATATCGCTTCATCAAAGAACCCCTTCCTCATCACTGCTATGAAAAATGGCACCCCTCTACCAATATGTCACCTTCCTGGTTTTATTTTCTTCATAATGAAGAACAGGATACTCTCCACACTACCAACAACTACAACACAAGTTCCACGCTTGCAGGCATTTGGCTCCTCTGCTCATTTCAGAAGTTCCCCCTCAGAAATTTCCCCAATCTCATAAGTACCTATTGAAATTCTATTAATCCTCGGAGAACCAGATCAAATGTCCCTTCCTCTATAACATTTTCATTGCCAGCACTGTATAAAGGTGATTTATGTACAAGTCCATCTCCCTGGTGAGACAGTAAATTCCTGGAGAATGGGGAACAGTTTCATTCATCACTTCATCATTTTGTTTTTATTGCTTAGAAGAGACTAACAATTTATTAAATAAATATCAACTAAGTTAAAATTGACCTAGGATATTGTTTTTGGTTTGATAAGACTTTTACTGGCACAATCCTGATATAAAGTTATGTGAAAAAATATGGGAAAATGTGATATTGAGAGTCAGGCAATCTGGCTTCTAAACTCTTGTCTATGCCTGATGTTCTTGGACAAGTCATTTAATGTTTCTATGCCATCGGTTATTCTTACATCACTTGGAGATGGAAACAGTTTCTGTTACATAGTAATCTTCTTAGGATAAAATTAAATAAGAATGTATAAGTACTTCAAAATGTTTTTAAACAACTGTACAAATGAAAGTTATTACTACTTTGATTAAGTTCACCTGCAATTTAAAAACAAATTAATCCCTGGTGATGAAAGGTAGCAGTCATGCTTCTTGCCTGCAAATATGTGAAATCTATTTTGGTTAATTAAACAGAAAACAAATTTATTGAAAGGATAATAGAGAGCTCACAGAAACACAGGAAAGTTGTAAAAACTGGGGAGAAATAAAGGAAACCAAAGGGTAGCCAAGATTGCACATAGGAGCAGCCTAGATGGATGCTGTCATCTCTGCTCATCCACTTAGCAGAAAACTCTCTGTGAAGGGTCTATGCATAAACTCAGCCCCCTTTCTTTAAATGATTCCCTTAATATTATTATAAAAGTTTCATATGTAATATCCAATTAGCCAAAACTATGATACCTGCCCACACTTCAGATTCTAGGAAGTCAAAGAACTATTAATATCTACCATCTTCACTTCTGTAGTAAGAGGAAGGGTCCCTACTTACCACCACTGTCGGGGTTTTCCCATACTATTATAGAAAAAATGTTTGGTTTCTTGGTTGCTAAGAAGCCAAAACAACACATGCCCAACACAAGATACATTTTTCCTATAGGAAACTTTAAAATCTTGGTAGATTCTCTATTTTGCTTGAAATAATTTGCTCGTCTGCTTCCTTCTTTCTTCTAATTTCTTCTAGAATCGGTCTTTTTTGTAGAGACACTCTGTCTGGCGGTGTTTCTCGTCTGCCATCTTGTTCCGCCCCCTACCTGAAATCATTCTTGAACTTTCCTAGGCACCTATCAGGTACCCAATAAAGGTACTTGAATGGAAATGAGGGAAACATGTTTCAAAGTAAAAGAGTAAATATAGAAAAAATCTGGTTACAATAGTATGACAAAGTTACTACACAGATTGATAGCCAGGACTATGTTAATAAATAATCTCAAATAACATAAAATCAGGAAATATATAATAAGCAAACCTCCAATTGTATCAGAAATCAAATTATAAACTTTATTTTTCACTACAACTTGAAGCTCAGTTTAAATCTTTGCACTCAGCTGTGAACTTTATTTTGCTTAAACATAAGAAGGTAAAAGAAGAAATTAGAAACATTAAAAGATTATGTCATAATAAAAATTACCTACACATTCTGATAAATGTATGTATCTATCATCTATACTATAGAGCTAGAAATTCAATTTTCAATATATTTGTAAAAGAATCCAAATGGCTTCACATAGGTTTATATGGGAAGAATTTTAAAAGCCTTTTATTTAATATGGGAATGGTCCAGATTTTTTCCAGAGCTTATAAAAATATGGAAAAGCATAAATTGTCATGTCTTCATTGCAGTGCTAAGGCACAACTTCAGTTTTTGTGAAAACAGGAACAGAAAAGATGCCATATCATACAACATTGAGCTACTAAATAAGCGTAGACACACAGATACCCACAAATTTGCATCTTCTTCAAAATAATTTCTGTTTTTCTAAGAAGTTCCCCCTATGAAAATTGAAATTTTTCTTCCAGTTCAGACAACTCAGGTTTGCTTGCTTTCAAATGAGCAAAAAAAGTGAAAATATCCAGTCTTAGAAAAAAAAAATTCTGCTAATGCAACTCACTGGAAAGTTTAATAAGTATTATCACTCTTGCTTTTTCCCTGAAGAGATTCAGCACAATTATTGCTAGAATTTGCCCTAGATTTTTA
Source organism: Cheirogaleus medius (assembly GCA_008086735.1). NCBI lineage: Eukaryota > Metazoa > Chordata > Mammalia > Primates > Cheirogaleidae > Cheirogaleus > Cheirogaleus medius. The sequence goes on from VBSM01002608.1 coordinate 130,865,558, forward strand.
GTCAGCTGCTGCAAGAGAAAAATAATGCTGTCAACGGAGTTAATTAAAATCCATGTTAATAAACTATAGCCAAGTAAAACCAAAAAAATGGTCAATGGTTTTCACTCTTTTTCATTGGCACCAACTACATTTATTTTTAACATATGTAACCCCAGTGACATCATCCCTAATTTTCATTTGAGATTTGTCAACTTAAAGCCCTGATGTTTCATGGTATGTATATCCAAACAGCCTCTGAAGATGAATTCTCCATGTCAAGACCTAATAATACTTTTATGGATGATAATATATTTCTAGGTATACTATATTTCTACTCAGGTTCCCTGTATTGATTTCAGGGGTAGGACTCTGTTTTCTACCTCTTTCTTCTTCTGACAAATACTTATTTGGTTTATTTAAAACTCTAGAAAGAAGTTTTCCATATAATAAGAATCTCAGACAAGTTGTATCTCAGTTAGAAAGCATCCCTTTTAGGAACCTAAAATAGTTCTCAGCAGAAACTCAATAATAGCACAGAATGGTATGTTACTTACCATATATTAGAGTATTAGAATTGCAAAAGTTAAAACACTACTTCCCAATATTTGTCATTTACAAGATCATCATTTCAGAAAACTGAGTTCTCTCCATTTAGAGTTCTCCATATCAATATTAAAGCAGCTGTTTTATATTTACGTTCATAGCAGAAAGACAAAAAAAATATTCAATAAATCCCCAGGTTTCTACAAAACGGAAGTCAAATTGCTGCGCTCAAATTCAAGGCAGCCACATGGATGTATGTGTTCAGTCTGTCTCTCACCCTAGGGACTCACGGTCAGGTTCAAATCTCATCTCCATTTATTTTGAGCTGAGCAACCTTGGACAAGATATCCAACCTCTAAGTCTGCTTCTTGTCCCCACCCTGCATGCCCCTTCCAGCCTCTCTCACCTCCAGTCCTGCCAGTATAGACCTCTTTCTTACCTCTGTTCCTGTTGCTTTCCTATTCAGAGTGTCTCCTCCACCCTTCTCACTCCACCTTATATCAGACTATCATTCCTAAGCACCAGTTAAGACCATTCCATAGCCCGTGTTTACCCCAGTCTTCTTTAAACAATCTCTAAACATGTATTAAATGCTACTGTAAACCCAGCTCTCTGGTGTCCTCTCATCAGGGTCTGGTTACTTACTTTGGTTCATGCAAGCCTGTGTTTACGTGTGGAGGCATGAACTCCACTCATTTCCTCATTATCCACAGTACCCAGCACATAGTGTACTACCTGGTAGATGCTCAATAAATATCTGCTTGTTGTTGTGTGCCATGTACAGCCTATGTACCCAATTATTTATGAATATTTTAATTAGCTCCCCTCTCCAAGATCTCAGCTTTCTGAAAACAAGAATATTCTATATTTGGACATATTCTATATTTGGACATTTTAGCATAGCACCTTGAAAATAGCAAATACTCAAAAACTCTTGTGAAATAAAGATTTTGTTACATAATCAGCATGGTACACAGCAGGCTAAGGAGAAGGGGAAAATGAAAAAAGCTGATCAATGAATGGAACCTTGTCCACTTTAAAGTGTATACAGATTCACTGAAATATGCTCAGTAGAGATAGTTTCTCTGCTGAGGAAATGAGAGAAGAAAGAAGTCAGGACTGTTACCAAAGGCCTCAAAGGAAGCTGATACGTTGTAACATAGGCTGCAGCTTCCATGATTTCTAGTCTTCTGAAAGGAAAAGTGAGTTGACTGCTCAATTGTGAAAAATCTCTAATGAGAAAAGATTTAGTAGTTTAAGGTAAATTATCACATTTCAATGACATTGTTTGCAAATATAGATATTCACCAATAGGACCAAGCCTGTTGCATTTTACATTACAATTAAGAAATGTATTTTTCTTCCTGTTTCTCATAGGCATTAGTTGATTCCTCAACATTTTAATTCCTCTCAAAGCAGCTGAGAGGACTAGAAGAATCATGATCCCCATATTTAAGTATTTAAGTGCAATTAGTCGATCTCCATGTCAGCAGAAATATGAATTTTCTAGGTATTGAATGTGCTATTATACTACAAGGGGCAAATTAAAGCAGAAAGCAGAGAAGTACTTACAAGGATGCCCTCAAGCTTGATTTTTAAAAGATGTGACCTAGTTCTACGTGCAAAAAAAAAAAAAGGAAGAAAGAAAGAAAGAACTAGTCAACCCAGTCTAGCACTATTTTAGCAACTACTTCAAGCTACAAGGCCAATACCAAAATAACAGCCAAAGCTACAATCACAAAGTTGATAGCCAGCTTTAAATATAAGCAGTGTGGAAAGCCCAGGTGACATATATAAAGCTGCCATCAAAGCTGACTTGTGAGTACTCCAGCCACTCAACCCGTTTCTCTCTATTTCTTCAAATTTTATGACACTTTTTCATCCTCCCACCTAATGTCCCCTTGTTCTCTTTCCTCTTCTTCCATCAAAAACTTCTCTTGGGAGCCAGGCATGGTGGCCTGTGCTTATAATCAGAGCTACTCCAGAGGCTAAAGCAAGAGGATCTCTTGAGCCCAGGAGTTCAAGGCCACCCTGGGTAACATAATGAGACCATATCTCTAAAAAACAAAACAAAACAAAAACTTCCCTTATACCTTAGTATGAATTTGAATCAAAATCTTCCCTGTCCTTCTGTCACCCTGTCCCAGAGACATATACAAGTGCTATGATTCAAATGTTTATCCCCTCCACAACTCATGTTGAAATTTAATCCCCAAGGTGGCAATATTGAGAAGTGAGGCCTTTAAATAATAATTGGACCATGAGGGCTCTGCCCTGGTGAATGATTTATCCATTCATGAATTAATAAACTAGTAGGTTAATAGACTAATGGATTGTCATGGGATTGGAACTGGTGGCTTTATAAAAAGAGGAAGAGACCCGAACTGGCACACTCAGTCTCTTCGTCATGTGATGTCCTGGGCCACCTCTCTCTGCAGAAAGTCCCCACAAACAAGAAGGCCCTCACCAGGTACAGTCCCTCGACCTTGGACTTCTCCTTAACTACGTGAAATAAATTCCTCCTTAACTGTATAAAATAAATTCCTTTTCTTTATAATTACCCAGTTTCAGGTATTCTGTTACAGGCAACCGAAAACAGACTAGACAACATGCAATCCTCCTTTCCCCACTATAGAAGAAAAGGTTTGCTCATATGAAATTACTTTCTGTACCAGGGATGATGTGGAGGAATTTTCTTATCACCAAATAAGTAGAGGTGTACACTGAACCTTCAGAAGGAAAATGGCATCCTTTCAAACACTGGTTATGGTGAAGAAATACATCATTACTCTCTTCCTCTAGAGCCCCTCAGTCTGCTAACATCACTTAGCACATAAAGGTTCAGATAGATACCAAAAGAACAGAAAATTTTTAATAAAAATGGAAAATCTGTGGATCTGTGGATCTGGTCTCCTTTTTCCCCAGGTCAGTGAAACTCCTGAGCACTGGGTGATTTGTTGAAACACTAACACCAGCAGGAAAAGTTGAGAAACCTTCTCAGGTTACTAAAACTTTTAGAAGGCCTGAAGGCATTTTTGATCTTATCTGTAAGACTACACTAAAGGTTCCTTTCTTAAATGCAGTCTTCAAAATGTGAAGAAACTTAAAGTATATAAAATTCCCTTTGCAGTATATCATTTAACTCTTATGTGTCATAGACTGCAGCTGACTGGGGGTTTCATTTTTCAGTGTGGTGACCATTGCTTCATAGAAAGGAATTAGGTATCATATCCTCTTAGAGAGCTGATGTAAGGAGGCTTTGACAAAGAAGATAGCAGATTTGTTTCTTTTAGCTTACTTTGTTTTTCAGCCCATGTCAAGATAAAGCTAATATCTGAGAAGTAAAAAAAAAAAAAAAAAGAGAGAGATGCTAAACATTTTCCTACTCTTCAAGCGTAAGAAATTTATGACTGAATTTGATTTAAAGCCAAAAGAACTAAGTGCTGTGATCATCAGTTTAAACCATCGCAGGTTTGCAATTTCTTCATTCTGCACCAGGACCCATAATGGCCCTCTAGCCTCATATAAGTCTTCTCTATCACAAGTTCAGTCATGAAAAGATGAATACAAGTCTAGAGGCTGACTTTAGGGCTAACAAGATAAGACAGAACTAAACATTTTATTTCTACAGAAACATGCAAACATCTGTGTTGTCTTGAACACATTCAACAACACACACAAAAATGGTTGTGAACAGTCGTATATAAAGTCTCTATGGTGAGATTTTGTAAACTGAAAAACATATAGAAAAATGCATTTTCTGCCCTTCTAAGTACTCGAAGAGCATATAAAACATGAAATAAAAAAATCTAGCTTTCCTCCTTATGCATTTTACAGATGCAGTTGCTGTTCTAGTGGAAAACCTTTAAATAGCAGTTTGGAGTAAGGAAGGAGCTCTGTCTCTTAAAGACAAGAGTATAATCATTTTTCAGAAAATAATACAGACCACTCAAATTTGTCAAGCTTGTATCACTGAGAATTGTATGAATCTGATTACCTATCAGTTTCTCCATTGAGAAATGTCTCATGGTATCCTGGCTTGTAATTTCAGACTGGAAAATAGTGTTTTCTACTTCTAATATAGGTATATATTTTCCATATAAGGAAAAAGAGAAAAAGACTTTCAACAATTAGAGTCTGATGGATTTTTGTTGATTGTTTCCAATTACTTTAACAGTAACTTACACTTAAAAGCATAATTGATGCTTGGACTTCATATATTGTTAAAAACCAAATATATTATAAAATTTTACATAATAAATTACGTAAACTAGCTTACTAAATTAATTGGATCCCTAAAACAAAGTTTCTTGTCCTTATCATCTTATGTAAGTTAATATTAAACAGTTTTATTAATATATACCAATTTCATATCAGTACAACAGCTTAAATGAGAGTAATGTGGTTTTTATCATTTAGAATTTTTTTTAACTCAAGATGTTTCTTGGCAAAAAGGCATATCTGAGTTCATACAAGAATAAACTCATATTTAAAAGTAAATTTATTAACAACATAGAAGCCATATATAACTACTTGAGGAGAATACTTATCCTTATACATAATCTAGTAGATTTTTGTAATGGTGCATATTTGAGTGGTAGCAGAAGATATTAATATTTTTCTTCGATCAAAAACAGCCCACTAGTCCTCTCATGCATTCATTCAATGTAATATTTATTGAGCACCTGTAATTATGTTAGGTATATACAGAAGACAACGTGACATAATAACCACAATACAATTTGATGAGGTTAATAAAAAATGTATGAAATATTAGGGAAAAAAGAGTGGCTAAGACTGCCTACATTGGGAGTAGGGGGGTATAGAGAAAAAAATCAGGGAGTCTTTTTAAGATGGATTGTGAAAGATGAATAAGAATTCTCCAGGTAAAAAATAAAGAGAGTATTACAGCATGGACAATAGCACAGATAAAAGTCAAAGAGCATAGAATGTTCTGGAAATAGTAATATTGTGATATGAATACACTGATTAAAATGGCAAGAGTTAAAAATGGAAAGATGGTTGGTAAGGATTATTCTCTTTATCCATTGGGCAATGGGGAATTGTCAAGAACTTCTTTACAGATGAATAATGTTAAGATTTTTATTGAAATAATTTATGGACTGGACTAGGTTGATATTGCAGGCAGAAAGACCAGGTCATAGCAAGTATCTACTTGATCAGCAGCAGAATTATAAACAAGACAGATGGAAAAGGCAGACGATGAATCAGAGGCAAGTGATAAAGCTGAAATGATAACAAACCAGAGTATTTGGTGATTTCTCAGACAGAAGATATTAAAAAATACTGAAATGAAATGTAATTCTTAGGTTCTAAAAGGTATAAGAAGAGGAATATGTCATTAATTGAAATAAGAAAGGTAGAAGAGATGATGGAATAGGATAAAATGCCAACTATAATTTTGTATCTGTTGTGTTTATAGTATTCCTGATAGGACTTTTAGGCAAATATATATAATATGAGAAGAAGTAGTATCTGAATAAAGTGCCTACTTTGCAATTGGTTGATCTCTAGATTAGCTCTCTTTTTTTTTCCCACTTTGCAATGTTTTGTTGTTCGTTCCTATAGAGTTCTGCACAATTTTGCTGAATAGTACCTTGCCATAGCTTGACATATTCCTCTCCTTTGTATTTTCTGTAAAGTGGTAGCTGATATAGAGATTTGATCAATTTAAATTCAATATTTTGATATGACTATCTGTTGTGGAACTGAATGCTCTTGTTCCCCTAAAATTAATATGTTCAATCCCTAACCCCCAGAATGAATATATTTGAAGAAGGGACCTCTATGGAAGTAATTAAGGTTAAATGAGGTCATAAAGATGGGGCCGTGATCCAATAGAACTGGTGTCCTTGTAAGAAGAGACACCAGGCCAACCACGGTGGCTCACGCCTGTAATCCTAGCACTCTGGAAGGCCGAGGCAGGAGGATCGTTCAAGGTCAGGAGTTTGAGACCAGCCTGACAAAAGCAAGACCCCTTCTCCACTAAAAATAGAAAGAAATTAATTGGCTAAGTAAAAATATGTAGAAAAAATTAGCCGGACATGGTAGCACATACCTGTAGTCCCAGCTACTCGGGATGCTGAGGCAGGAGGATCGCTTGAGCCCAGGAGTTTGAGGTTGCTGTGAGCTAGGCTGAAGCCACAGCACTCTAGCCTGGGCAACAGAGTGAGACTCTGTCTCAAAAAAAAATAAACAAGAAGATACACCAGAGATGATTTTTTCTGTGTGTGTGTGTGTGTGTGTGTCTCTGTGTCCCCTTTTCCACACACCACAGAGCAAAGGGCTTTTTAGGATACAGCAAGAAGGCAGTGGGGTGCCCTCACCAGAAACAGGATCAGCCAGAACCTTGATCTTAGGCTTCTAATCTCCAGAACTGTGAAAAAATAAATTTCTCTTGTTTAAGCCACCCAGCCTCTGGCATTTGTTATGGCAGCTGAGCTCACTAATACACTACCTCATAGACAGTTTTGTGTACTTCTATCAGGAGGTACCCTGATGCTGGTTCCCACTTTTTCAGTAATGTTATTATCCTTTGATCACTGCCTAGATTCATTAAGCAATGCAAATTGTTATAGTCTGTCATTCATTCTTCACTTATTAGCTGAAATATATTTACAATGAGAAACACCTTCTTGTATACTATTATATAGGAAAATGGGATAAATTCGTGATTCCTTCCCTATATTGACCACTTTTCAAACTATTGGGGTGATTCTCTATACTTCTCAGAATGTATTTTTTTCTTTTGATTGTCATTATGAACTTATGATTTTAAACATATTTGATGAATTTCAATCTATTGAACTTAGTATTTTTATTGAAATTGCCCCACATTTGGATAATGACAGATGAGGCAGGTTGAATCCTGAGTCCCATTAACATCATATTGGTAGTCTTTCATAACTTTCTCTTTTAGCAAGTAAACAATTGGCCCGGGTCCATCTTGTACAATTTTCTGTCCCAAACCTCATATCAGTCATTTATGCGAGAAGTTCTGATGTCTTTTAGTGGGAAATGGTAGTTGAAGAGCATAATTTGGCCACTGGGGATTCTTACTGCACTCTCATTAATCCTTCTTTCTGTGCCTTATTAGTGGAAAGAGCTGGGAAAGATACATATATAAAACATTAAAAAAAACCACATTAAGTGTTCTTCTGAAGCTTTCAATTCAAATTCGGGACTAAAGAGCTACACTTAACCTCATCAATCTTATACCTGTATCTTTGTTCAAAATTAATATTATTGCTTGTTTGTTTTATCTCATAAAACACAATTAATCATGTCAGAAATGAAATGCCATCTAAATCCAACTCATTTGTTTCATTTCATAATACAAACTCGATAGTGTCAGAATGAATTTCACATGCTAAAGCAAACAACATGATTATTATTAATGCATTTATTTGATAAATAAAGAGCAATTCATATATTCCATTTCTTTTTCAGGTACTATTGATAATATGTGTCTCTCATGAATTTGTTCATTTTATCTAAATTATCAAATTTGTCAATATAAAGCTGCCTATAATATTCCCTTATTAATGCATTTAAGATTGGTAGAATCTGTAATGATATCACTTCACTCATTCCTGATATTGAAAATTTGTATCTTTTCTTTTTATTCTCATTGGTCTGGCTAGAAGTTTATCATTTTTAGTGATAGTATCAAAAAAACAACTTTAGAATTGGGTCTTCACTTTCTTAATCAATATAACATCTACCTTTTAATAGGAGTATATCAATCATTTACATTTCATTTGATTATTGATAGGGTTAGGTTTACATTTTCATCTTGAAATTTGTTTTATTTTTATTATAGCTCTTCATTGTTCTCTTCCTTTTTTTATTTTCTGCCTTCTTTGGGATTGAGTGATTTTTATGATTTTATTTTATATCCTTTGTTGGTATATCAACTCAAACTTTTATTTTGCTATAAAAGTGGTTGCTTCACTGTTTGTTGTATATGTGGTAGCAAAAACCTCCCAAAGTTGTCTACTTCCTAATTATACTGGATTATCTAGGTGGATGCCACTGGATGCAACCATGCAATTGGTTGAGGGCCCAGATAGAATATAAAGGCAGAAAAACGGTGAATTTGCTCTCTCTTCTGGAACTAGGACATAATCTCACCTTGCCTTTGGACCTCAAAGCTCCAGATCAGGGGTTATCAAACTTTTTAAACAGGGGGCCAGTTCACTGTCCCTCAGACCATTGGAGGGCCGTTGGAGACATGCGCACTGTGGGCCCAGGACGAGTCAGCTTCTAAGCAGGCAGTGGCGGCAAAAACACCCGGCAGGCTGGATAAATGTCCTCGGAGGGCCACATGTTGCCCACGGGCCGTAGTTTGAGGACCCCTGCTCCAGATTCTCTGAGTTACTGACTCTGGGGCTTGCACCATGGTACCTAGAATCTGAAGCCTTTGACCTTGAACTGAGAGTTATACCATTGGCTCCTCTGGTTCTCAGGCCTGGGGACTTGAACTGAGCTATGCCCAGCTTCCCGGGTCCTCCAGCTTTCAAATAGCATATAACAGGACTTCTCAGCCTCCATAATCGTCTCTCATCTATACCACACCATATTCAAACATTAAATTTAAAAGAATCATAAATGTAAATGTAAGAGCTTAAAAATTATAAAACTTATGAAAAGGAAATATATGAAAAATTACAGTTAAAATGTTAGGCAAATATTTCTTAAATAGAAAGAAAACACAAACTATGAAAGAAACACAATAAATTGTATTTCATCAAGATTTAAAAACTTTTGCTAAAAACACTCCTAAGAAATTGAAAATGCAAACTGAAGTCCAAGAAATAATGTTTATAAAATATACAATTGACAAAGCACTTTTATCCATAGTATAAAGAACTCTTGCAATTAAATAATAAGAAATATCACTCAATTTTTAAATGAATAAAAAATTTAAATAGACATTTTCCAAAGAAGATATACAGATGGTAATAAACACATGAAAAGTACTAACTTCATTATTCATCTGTGAAATGCAATTTAAAACAATGATAAAACTCTACATACCTAGTAGAATAGCTGAAACTAAAAAAGACTGACCACAAGTCTTTTAAAGAATGCAGAGGAAGCCAGAACTGTCATAGACTGCTAGCAATAATATAAAATGTTACAACTACTTTGGAAAACAGCTCAGAAATTTCTTTAAAAGGTATAAATATACCTACTGCAATCTATCCTTTGCTTGGGGTCTTTCTGTTTCCAAATGAAGCATAAAATTATTCTTTCTAGAACTGTGAACTATGACCTTGGTATTTTGAAGGGGATTGCATTGAATCTGTAAATTATTTAGGTTGTAGAGACATTTTAACAATATAGATTCTGCCAATCCATGAGCATGTTATGTTTTTAATTTGTTTATATTATTCTGTAATTTCCTTCCTCAGTGATTTGTAGTTCTCTTTGTAGAAATCTTTCACCTCCTTGATTAGATATATTACTAGGTATTTCATTTTCTTTGTAGCTATTGTGAAAGGTATTGACTTTTTGATTCTCAGCTTGACTGTTGTTGGTGTATAGGAATGCTACTGATTTGTGTACATTGATTTTGTAGCCTGAGACTTTGCTGAATTTATTTATCAATTCCAGGAGTCTCTTGGTGAAATCTTTGGGGTTTTCCAGATATAAGATCATATCATCAGAAAAGAGCAATAGTTTGACCTCCTCTTTCTCCATTCAGATACTCTTAATTTCCTTTTCTTGCTTGATTGTTCTGGCTATGACTTCCAGCACTATGTTGAATAGAAGTGGTGACAATGGGCATCCTTGTCTTGTTTCAGTTCTGAGCAGGAATGCTTTCAAATTTTCCCCATTCAGTATGATGTTGGCTGTGAGCTTATCATATACAGCTTTTATAATTTTGAGATATGTTCCATTTATGACCATTTTGTTAAGAGTTTTTATCACAAAAGGGTGCTGAATTTTTTCAAATGCTTTTTCTGCATCTACTGAGATGACCATATGATCTTTGGTTTTGCTTCTATTTACGTGGTAAATTACATTTATAGATTTACATATGTCAAATAATCCTCTCATCCCTGGGATAAAGCCCACTTGGTGTTGGTGGATTATTTTTGATGTGCTGCTGAATTTGGTTTGCTAGAATTCTCTTAAAGATTTTTGCATTTATATTCACAAAAGATATTGCTCTACAGTTTTCTATTTCTGTTGTGTCCTTTCCTAGCTTTGGTAGCAAGGTGATACTGGGTTTGTGGAATGAGTTGGGAAGGATTCCTTCATTCTCAATGTTATGAAGTAATTTCTGCCATATGGGTATCAATTCATTTTATATCTGATAAAATTTGACTGTGTAACCATCTGGTCCAGAACTTTTTTTTGGTTGGAAGAGTTTTTATTGCTGCTTCAAATTTGTTGCTTGTAATTGGTCTGTTCAGTTCTATCTCTTCCTGAGTGAGCTTTATGTGCTTCCAGGAATTTGTCCATTTCATCAATGTTTTTCAGTTTATATGTATAGAAATTTTTGTAGTATTCACAGATGATATTTTGTATTTCGGTGGTATCAGTTGTAACATTTCCTATTTCATTTCTGACTAAGCTTATTTGGATCCTTTCTTCTCTATTTCTGGTTATCTAGTGAGAGGTCCATCAATTTTGTTTATTTTTTCAAAGAAATAACTCTTTGTTTCATTAATCTTCTGTATTATTTTTTGTTTTGATTTCATGTAGTTCTGCTCAGACCTTAGTTATTTCTTTTCTTCTCCTGGGTTTGGAATTAGATGGCTCTTTCTTTTCCTTGAGATGATTCATTATATTGTTGATTTGTGCTCTGTCTTTTTGATGTAGGCATTTATGGCTATGAATTTTCCCCTTATGACTGCTTTTGTTGAATCCCACTGATTTTGATAACTTATGGCTTCTTTGTTGTTTAGTTGGGGAATCTTGATTTCCACCTTAGTTTCATCCTTGACCCAATAATCATTCAGCAATAGGTTTTTAAATTTCCATGACTTTGTGTAGAATGGAGTGTTTCTGTTTGAGTTGATTTCTAATTTTATTCCACTGTGGTCTGAGAAGGTACTTGTTATAATATCTACTTTTTTAATTTATTGAGACATGTTTTGTGCCCTAAGATGTGATCAATCTTTAATGTTCCATGTACTGATGAACAGAAGGTATATTCAGTAGTTTTGGGATAGAATGTTCTATAAATGTCTGTCAGGCCCATTTGCTTTAGAATCCTGCCTAAGTCCAATGTTTCTTTATTTATTTTCTGCTTGGAGAATCTGTCCATTTCTGTCAGTGGGGTGTTGAAATCCCCAGCAATTATGATGTTGCTGTTTATCACTTTGTTTAGATCTAGTAGGGTTTGCTTTATGAATCTGGGCACACCTGTGTTAGGTGCATAAATATTTAGGATTGTTATGTCTTCTTGATGAATTGCTCCCTTTACCATTATAATGACCATCTTTGTCTTTCTTCACTATTGTTCATTTGAAGTCTACATTATCTGATATGAGAATGGCCACACTTGCTTTCCTTTGATTTCCATTGCATGGAATATTTTTTTCCATACCTTCACCTTGAGTCTGAATGAGTCCTTGTGGGTTAGATGTGTTACCTAGAGACAGCAGGTACTAGGCTTTTTATTTTTTATCCATTCAGCCAGCCTATGTCTGGAGAATTCAAGCCACTTATGTTTATTGAAAGAATTGATAAGTGGGATGCATTTCTGTTTATCCTGTTGGGTCGAAGCTTATTGCTTTGTTTTACCTCTTGACCTATTATTTTATATGGACTCTGAACTTTAGCTTTTGGGTGAGTTTACACTGGTGGGTTGCTATTGTGCTGATAGATGTATAATGCAGATCTGAGTACTTCCTGCAGGGGAGGTCTGGTCTTGACAAATTCCCTCAGTGTTTGCTTCTCCCTCATATAAGAAAGTTAGTTTTGCAGGATACAAAATTCTAGGCTGGCCATTATTTTGTTTGTGAAGACTGAGAATGGGGCTCTTCTGGCTTGTAAGGTCTCAGTTGAGAAGTCTGAAGTTAGTCTGATGTGTTTCCCTTTGTAAGTCACCTGTTGCTTTCACCTTATGGCTCACAGGAGTTCCTCCTTTATATTAACTTTGGCTAGTATGATGACTGTGTCATGGTGATTGCCTCTTTGTGAAGAATCTCCTAGGTGTTTCTTGAACTTCTTTTACCTGGATATCTAAATTTCTAGCAATACCAGGGAAGTTTTCCTCAATTATTCCTTCAAATGGGTATTCCAACCCTTGTGTGTTTTCTTCCTCACCCTGAGAGATGTCTATAATTATTATATTTGGCCTCTTTATGTAATCCCATATTTCTTATGGTCTTTGTTCCTTCTTCTTAATTCGTGTTCTTTATCTTTGACTTGTTTAATTTGAAAGTGTTATCTTCAAGCTCTGAGATTCTTTCTTCTGCCTGGTCTAGTCTATTCTTAAGGCTTTCCACTGTGTTTTGAATTTCCTTGAATGAATTTTTCATTTCCAGAAGTTCTATTTAATTTTTTTAAATAATTCAATTTCTTTAGTGAAGTTTTCATTTATTCCCTGCATTGTTTTTTGTGGTTTCTTTATATTGCTTTTTCATTTTCTCTTGTATTTCAGTGACCTTACTTCTAAGGTCAATTCACATTTTGAATTCTTTATCTGTCATTTCAATATTCTGATTTTAGTTAGTTTTCATTGTTAGAGAGCTGGTGTTCCCTTTGGGGGTTGGCCTTTTGCTCTGATTCTTCATACTTCCAGAGTTATTTTGCTGATTACTTTTCATCTGGAGCAGCTATTGCTTCTAATTTTTGGATTTTCTTTTGTTTAAATAAGGCTTTTTCTCCTCACTTCACTCATATGAGTATGTTTGTAGCACATGTTGGGTGAGAACCTTTTGCTTCGCTTGCGGTGCTTTGATGGTGATCTAGGTTATGGATGGATATCTTGGTTATAGATATCCTTGGTGTGTTGGTTTTCTCAGTTGCAAGATGTTTGTAGGCTGTAGGACTGATAAGCTATGTGAGTGGGCAGATTCCCTGCCTCTCTTTGATGAAGGAGGATGGATGCCTTTGAAATTCTTTCTTTTTCCCCTGTGGTCTTAACAGTGGGAGTTGTAATAACACACCCAGTTTAATCTCTGAGACAGTAGGTGGTGCTTGTGGTGAGAATCAACTACAACCTTTATGATTGAGTCCGTAAATGCTGTAAAGGGTGTGCAAATTGACCTCCCCATCAGTAGGTGGCACTTGACAGAAGGAACAAGCTGCTGCAATATTGCTTTTGGGTCCTGCAACTCGATCTAGTCCCTCAAGAGAAGCAATCAAATGCTCCAGATGGTGGAGGGGGCCCTGAAACTTCAGGTGTCCTTATTCTTTTGCTACAGCAGAGGTGGTTGGGGGAGTGCAGGTAGGGGAGTGTGGTTGGGTGAGCTTCCCCTCAGGCTCCACAAAAACTGGCAAGGTATCTGTTTCAGCAGGTGTTGAAGATCTGTTCCCAGCTTCTAAGCAAAGCTGCCAGGGAGGGGCTGATGTGGCCCCACCCAACCAGTAAGTCTGTTTGTGGAGGTGGGACAATCTGAGATTCATAATCTAGCAGTCTGGAGCAGGCCTCACTCCTCTCTGCCTGCCCTTGCCCTGCAGTTTCTCTTTAGCATCTGCTGGCAGACAGGATCTCAAGCCAGCTGAGGTCCCCATGACTATGATGCAGGGCAGAAGGAGGTTCCCTGCCCAGGGTCACAGCTTGGGCTGAGAGTGTAGCCCTTCTGTGGGGATATGGATACCCAATGAGCATGCTGCAGCTTGGACCACACTGCACCCTCCCCCCTAATCTGCCCGTTCAAGCTCCCTCACCTCCTGAGACTAATTCACAAATTTTTATCCTTGCCCCCAAGCAATGCGATCAAGACCTGGGGGTATGGGATCAGCAGGATTGTTCCAGGGTCCCCAAAGGTCAATTGCTAACCCATGAGAAGTGTGCTGGTCCGGAGTCACCTACAGTGGGCCCAAGCAGATTTGGTGTCCCTCCACCTTGGGCTGCACCCTGCTCTGATGGAGTTGCCAGACAAGCAGCATGAGGGAGGGTTAGCAGGCAGGGGGCTCACAGTCTGAGCACCCCTAAGTCTGCTACAGGATCCCAAGAGGAAAGGACTGAACTCCACTCTCTATGGAAGCTTCAGTGTGATGGCTCAATTGGCTCTCTCAATAGCCATGAGTGGGGGGGGAGGGGACAAAAACAGTCTTAATGGGAGAAAGCTAGCACTCTGGTCCTGTCCATCCCTCACTTCAGGAGGCCACCCACCCAGAACATCCAAGCACTGGAGTCACAGAGATCACATGGACCCACTCAACCACTGCGGCTCCTGTAGTCTGGGCTAGAGTGGGAAATGTCTATGTGGGAACAAGAAGGATGAAACCTGAGAAGTTGAATCTCCCTGAGGAGGACAAAGGTACATGGTGGGTAGAGAAGCAATATGGCATCTGCCATCCTGGCTTGGGTCTGTGCAGATGGGAGGCACCCCAGGGGCCTGGAAGCCTGGAGCCCTGTTCGCAGGAAGCTCCCAGCTCACTGGCAGCAGCAGCCTCTGGGCTTGCGTGGGCAGAAAGTCTCTCCAGCAGCTTGAGAATCCACCAACAGTCAGAGTTTCAAGGGAGAAAGAAATAAACCACTCCATCTACCCTTCTCAGTGGACTCCAAGCCTCTTGAGGGTTGATCTTTGCTGATACCTTGCTCCTTCCTGTTCTGCTCTGCAACCTGTTCCTGTGGAGTCTCCTGAAGGTTCCGGCACCATCCCTCAGATCCACACCTGATCCCTGTTTGTCTGTTTGTCCATTTTTTCTCTGTCATCTAAAACTTCTCCTTCTTACTGAGATGCTCTGGCAGCTGGTATCTCTGGTCAGCCATCTTCAGAAATTATTTATTGTATGATAAGTTATTGTGTCATTTGGTCAGTACTTTCAGTGATTAGGACAGTTAATGTCAAGGTGAAGTAGTCTATGGGATTTTGTTATAGCGGACTTAGCAAACAAATACCACTCCTAGTATGTTCTTCCGTTTGGGTTTGTCTACCATTTCCTCATTATTCAACTGAGTGTATATATATTCACAATACCACAGAACCAGTGTGTATCCTTTTCAGGGTGTCATATTTATTTATCACTGGTAGTATCTTCCATGGTTCTCCACTATAAATTTACTATTTTCTTGTTAACAGACACTTTGAGACTATGTAAATATCCTGTTTTCATTAGGCATTTGCCAAATCATTTTAGCATCCATCAATATTCTTGCCTTGAATTATACTCTAATGAAGAGCTTTCTCTTTCCTATTTATTTATCATCTATTTATTTATATTAGTAAATACTCATGGATTTTTATCTTATTATACAGACTATAATCCATTACTGACATTATTTTGTTGCTTAGATTGCCCCAGATTTGGCCACTGTCCTGACCATATTCTGAACATTTTCTTACTTTCTGGCACCACAGTTTGTTCTAGTTTTGTCATGTAATTTCTCTGCTCCAGCCACAGAACCAGTCATTCTCCCAAGGAGGTCCTTTATTCTTTTGTTGGAGAATAGTATTTAGAAGCCAAGATATGGTTGAGAGGTATGCTCATTCATACTGGAGTCATTGCTTTTAAATCCTCTCAGTAGACACAGCTAAGAATTATTATGTGTATATATATATATATATATATATATCAGTGTGCATGAACAATGAATTCATACTAATACCACTGATTCTAATCCAATGCCTAAGAAAGGCAAAAAATCCATGATATCCCAAAGGTGGCCTGGCACTCACAACTAGGACATGCTATTCTCCTGTTTAACATAAACAAACCCACAGAATACAAACATTCAAAATGATTCCTCTGAGACAAAGTTAATGTGAGACAAAATAAGTCCATTTTATAATTTATTCTAACCAGACAAAAATAAGGTTACTATGCTACCCACTAAGTACTAAATCTCTCTCTCTCATTCTCTTCTGGCTAAAATAAGCAGCTGCTACTTCTTTTCTAATTTTAGATTTATCCTCACTGTGGTCTGCCTTCCCTATAAATACAATTGCTGAGATAACCAATGACAGAATTGCCCTGCTTTCCAAAAGCATCCTATCTAGAGTGAATCCCTACTCCTTCAGACCTTCACTAAACTCATCATCACCAACAAAAATCCAATCCCTGTAATAGGTTCTTTCTAACATTCTCTACTGAGACACTTCATGGTTACCTAGGGTTTACTTGCTCCCACATTGCAGTAAGTAATAAACCCCACTTGTCAATTTCAGATGTGTTCCTGGTGGGTTTTGACCTGACACTGTCAGCAGCAAGATTTATTCTAGCCTTCCCCTCTCCTTAAATGTAAGTCTTTTTCTCAGGCAATGAGAAACCTGGTTCTCATTATCTGCAATGTATTTATTTATTTGTTTAACTCTAAAACATACATAAAATAGTTTTAGACTAGCTAACCTATACACTTGTGAAAAACAAACCTTCTAACTAGAGTTTCTGCACTCAAATGTTTATAGCAGTACAATTCACAATTGCAAAGATGTGGAAACAACCCAAATGCCCATCAATATACGAGTGGATTAATAAAATGTGGTATATGTATACCATGGAGTACTATTCAGCTATAAGAAACAATCGTGTTATAGCACCTCTTGTATTTTCCTGAATAGAGCTGGAACCCATTCTACTAAGTGAAGTATACCAAGAATGGAAAAATAAGCACCACATGTACTCACCAGCAAAGTGGTTTCACTGATCAACACCTACATGGACATATAGGAATAACATTTATCAGGCATCTGACAGATGGGAGGGGGGAGGAGGAGATGGGTATATACATACATAATGAGTGCAATGTGCACCATCTGGGGGATGGACACACTTGAACCTCTGACTCTGTGCGGGGTGGGGGGAAGAAAGGGGAAGGCAACACACGTAACCTAAACATTTGTACCCCCATAATATGCTGAAATAAAAAATACATATATTTGTGAAAAAAATCTTATTGCCTTTACCCTTAGAGTGTGTGGTCAAATACTTGTTTTTGTTTCTTGGTATTAATGAATCAGATTTTTAAAATTTCAGAATATCATGGGGGTACAAATGTTATGGATACATAAATTGTTTTTGTACCATTTGAGTCAAAGTTATGTGTACCCATCCCCAAGAAAGTGTGCATTGTATCCATTAGGTGTGATTTTACCTATCCCTTCCTCCCCTCTCTCACCTGCTTGATTTCTGATGAATGTTATTTCAAATGTGCACATAAGTGTTGACAGATTAGTTCCAATTTAATGGTGGGTACATGTAGTGTTTGGTTTTCCATTCTTGTGATACTTCACTTAGAAGAATGGTCTCCAGTTCCATCCAAATTAATACAAGAGGTATTAGTTTACCATTTTGGCTGAACAGTACTCCATGGTACACATATACCACATTTTATTAATCCACTCATGTATTGATGGGCACTTGGGTTGTTTTCACATCTTTGTGGTTGTGAATTGTGCTGCTATAAACATTCAAGTGTAGGTGTCTTTTTTATAGAATGTCTTTTTATCCTTTGGGTAAATTCCAGTAGAGGAATTGCTGGATCAAATGGTAGGTCTAATTTCAGTTCTTTAAGACATCTTTATACTACTTTGCAGTACCACCAGCAGTGTATGAGAGTTCCTGTCTCTCTGCATCCATCCCAACATTTGTTGTTTTGAGACTTTTTCATAAAAACTAATCTCACTGGAGTTAAATGATATCTCATTTAGGTTTTTATTTGAATTTCCCTGTTGATTAGAAATGTGCATTTTTTCTTTTTTATTGAACATTAGTCTATCTTCTTTTGAAAAGTTTCTGTTCATGTGTTTTGCCAACTTTTTAATGGGGTTGTTTTTTTCTTGCTGATTTGCTTGTGTTCTTTATAGATTCTACTTATCAGTCCTTTATCAGATGTATAATATGCAAATATTTTCTCTCATTCTGTAGGCTGTCTATTTGCTCTGTTGATTGTTTCCTTGGCTGTCCAGAAGCTTTTTAATTTGATCAGGTCTCATTTATTTATTTTTGCTGTTGCTATGATTGCTCTTGGTGTCTTCTTCATCAATTCTTTGCCTAGGCTGATATCTAGAAGAGTTTTTCCAACATTTTCTCCTAGAATTCTTGTTTCAAGCCTCAGATTTAAATCTGTTATCCATCATGAGTTGATTTTTGTGAGTAACGAGAGATATGGATACTGTTTCAGTCTTGTACATGTGGCTATCAAATTTTCCCAGTATCATTTATTGAATAGGAATTCTTTTCCCCAGTGTATGTTTTTGTCTGCTTTGTCAAAGATCAGACTGCCATATAAGGATGATTTTATATCTGGGTTCTCTGTTCTGATCCATTGGTCTATGTTTCTGTTTCTTGTGCCAGTTCCATGATGTTTTGGTTACTATAGCCTCACCTTGATAGCAAACCCAGGAAAGGACTCAACAAAAACAAAACGAAAACTACAGCCCAATATCCCTCATGAATATAGATGCAAAAATTCTCAGTAAAATCCTAGCAAACTGAATTCAGCTGCTCATCAAAAAAATTATCCATCATGACCAAGTGGGCTTCATCCCAGAGATGCAGGGTTGGTTCAATATGTGCAAATCTATAAATGTAATTGGTCACATAAGTAGAAGTAAAAACAAAGACCATATGATCCTCTCAATAGATGCAGAATAAGCACTTGACAAAATTCAGCGCCCTTTTATGATAAATATTTAACAATATAGGCATAGACATGACATACCTCAAAATGATACAAGCCATAAATGACAAAACCCAAAGCCAACATCATACTGATTGGGGAAAAATTGAAAGCATTTCTTCTTAGAACTGGAACCATACAAGGTTGTCCTCTATCACTACTTCTAGTCAACATAGTGCTGGATGTCCTACCCAGAGCAATCAGACAAGAGAAGGAAATCCAGTGTATCCAAATGGGGGCAGAAGAGGTCAAACTATTGCTATTTGCTGACAATATGATCTTATATGTAGAAAACCTCAAAGATTCTGCCAAGAGACTAGTGGAATTGATAAATAAATTCAGCAAAGTCTCAGGTTACAATATCAATATACACAAATCAGTAGCATTCCTATACACCAACAACAGTCAAGCTGAGAACCAAATCAAAGTCTCAATACCTTTCACAATAGCAACAAAGAAAATAAAATACCTAGGAATATATTTAACTAACAAGGTAAAAGACCTCTACAGGGAGAACTATGAAACACTGAGGAAGAAAAAGGCAGAGGACATAAACAGATGGAAAAACATACCATGCTCATGGATCTCCAAAATCAACACTGTTAAAATGTGTATACTACCCAAAGCTATTGACAGATTCAGTGCAATCCCTATTAAAATACCAACATCAATTTTTGCAGATCTAGAAAATATAATTCTATGCTGTGTATGGAACCAGAGAAGACCCTGTATAGCCAAAGCAACCTTAAGCAAAAATAACAAATTTGGAGGTATCATTTTACCAGATTGCAAGCTATACTACAAGGTTATAGTAATCAAATGCTGTTTTTTTTAAGTTTCTTAAATTAATTCTTTTCTTTCTCCTTCTCCCTTTCATTGTAGTTATGTAGTTCACTTGAATACATTTAGGTTCATATGTTTCTATTTGCTTTCCATGTTGGGTTTCTTACATTCATGTTAATTTTGTTAATATATTTTTAAGTATATAAAACACAGATATGCTTCTAAAAGTCATAGATGAACCAAAAGCTATATCTATAAAAGTGTTACCCTTATACTCTACTCCCATCCTTTCCATTCCGCTCCCACATATTTCCTGTTTTACAGGGTCTAAATCATTAGTTTTTGTTTTATCTCTTTTTCATATGAATAAAACATGTATATTTTCTTATTTCCTTTTTTCTTATATTCATGATAATATACTAATATGTATAGATACTAATTTGCATTTGCTTTTTTAATAAATAATAATATATCCTAAAAATTGCTACATATTGGTGTATGGAGATCTTTCTCATTCTTTTTACAACACAACATACTCCATTGTGTTGATGTAACATATTTCCTTTACCCATTTTCCATTATATGGTCACTTAGATTGTTTCCAGTTGTTTGCAATTCCAAATAATGCTATTATGAATAATCTTTTGTATATGTATCTTTGTATTATTGGAAGTGTATCTTTAGGTTAAAGTCTTGTAAGTAAGATTATTGTGTCAAAAGATAGTTTACTTAAATATTGTCAAATGCCCATCCAATAGAATTGTATTCATTTGTATTCACACCAGCAATATATGAAAGTGCTGGTTTGATAGCCTTTGCCAATAGAATGTTGTCAGACCTTTTAATTTTCATTATTTATTAAAGGTAATAAAGTGTTTCTCAGTTTAATTTTCATTTTCATTTTTCTAATTATTTCTGAAGTTGGAATCCTTTTTATGTTTTAGGGATACTGTTACTGTGAATTATCTTTTTATGTCGTGTAGTATTTTTTAAAATTACTTCCTTTCTGATTTTAACAGTTCATCATATACCAGTAATATTAGACCTTTATATGTGATGTATCTTGAAATTATTTTCTCCAAATTTGTCAATTCTTTGATTTTGCTTGTGAGTTTTTTCATTCATTTTTAAAAACATTTGTATAGTCAAATTTATTTTTTATTGCTTATTTTATAATTATCAAACCACTAGAACTTACCCTATTGGCCAGAAGTCAGGGTACTGTGCTTGACAGCTTGACCAGAACCTATGAGGAAACAAACAAACAAACAAACAAAAACAGGTAACCAAATAAAAATATTCTGGGCAGACAATAGCAGCAATATCTATTACAGAAAAATTTCCAACTAGGGAGCTCTAGTTCCTCTCTTTCTCTACCACCCCACACCCATTCTAATCCTTGTGCTTATTCTAGTCTTCACCAAGACGACCAACCTCACATTTGTGCCAAATGGCAGCAGAGTGTATACACAAATGTGCAGAAGTGCATCAGTCCCTAGAGCACAACTTCAGTGAGGGAATAAAACCAATGCAGAATTTATGTTGATGCTTTTATTACTTGAAGTGTTACAAAAACAACCAACCAGTGAAAACCATCATCTCTGGTTCTTTCTCACTGCCCAACAGCTGAAAAAGCTCAGCATTCTGAATTATTCAAGCCCCATTTTCATGTCTCTTGCACACTTTTATGATCTCAAAAATTTCCTCCAAAAGAGAAAATAGTACAACATCAATTTGATATATGAAAATTGAAAGAGATGGCAGACTTGTAATGTTTAATGCATCCTGAAAAGTGAAATAGTATGTGTGTGAATGCCCTGATCTTTCAATATTTAGACTTGTTGGCATTTCTTCTTTCCCTTCATCTTTACATAACAAGGCTGTAAAACAAAAAACAATGGGGAGTGAATATGCTATAAAAAAGTTAGATGAAAAGATATTTAATAGAAAATTTAAAACTTATAATGAACTATATGCCATTATAGTAAACAGGAGTAAAAACAGTAGATTGGTTTTCATCTTATATATTTTCAAATTTCATGAAAAAGAAAATTTAGCTACAATATATAGATTTTTTAGCATGAAATCTGGGTATAAGTTGATCATTTTCTTTGTTTATATATTTTTCATTTATACATAATTTAAATGACAAAATTTTGCATGAGAGTCCAATATTCTTTATTTAAACTAAAGGAACATTACATCACTTTTAGTCTATGTTCTTCATTGTTGATAACAATAATATATGTCCTATTTTCCATTCAAAAAGGAAGAAATGAATTAAAGCAGGAAAGGAGTTAAATAACTAGATTTTTTTAAAAGAAAGGAAAACTAAATTACATATCCAATCCAGGCCTGACATGTATGTATATGTGTGCTTGTATGTGTTCTATAATTCTTGCAATAGCTCCATGACATAAGTATATTTATCTTTATTGTACAGATTATAATCTTGATGTGCAGAAATATCAATTAGCTTCCCAAAAGTCACACAACAAGTCAGCAGCAAAACTAAGACTGTAACCTAATTTCTCTCATTCCAAAGTGATGTGTCTAATTTGAAAGAGTGAAGAGGGTTTCTTTTTACATTCTATTTGTAATTATTTTGTCTTTGGGGATGAATAAATAATAATGCCATTCAGTATATTTACATAAAGCAAATATCATTTTAAGGAGAGATAATGTAATTTCATACTCATTACTAACTACCGACAATGATATTATGCTAATTCCCAACTGTATTACACTTACAGGGCTGCGCCATGCCATACCCCTGACCCACCCGATTTTGGCATGGCTTTAGTGGACAGCTTTATGCACAGTGCCTGGGCCCCACCTCAAAGGCGAGCTGCAGCATCTCTGATTTTTCTGGTTTGGGAAGAAGCTGGGAATACACCTTAAACTGTGCACAAATGTGGAGAATTATGAGAAGTGAATTTCCTCAAAGGCAACTGTCAACAAAAGGTGATGGAAGTCAGTGAATTCAGAAGGATCCCAGGTAAATTAAGCCCCATTCGCCCACAGAGGTAACCATCCCCTTTTAGTTTTTCTTTTTTCCTTGCTCATTCTCCCTACTCTCACACTTCAGCTTTCCAGGATCTTCTCCCAAATAAACTATCTTCACCCAAATCCTTATTTCGGGCTCTGTCTTCAAGGAAACTATTAGTAAGTCATAAATGATGTTATAGTTTTTGCAATAAGCAATATCAAATCAGACAATCCAGTAAGCTCCTTATGTAGCAACATTAGGACTTAATGAGTCAAGAAGATGTAGGCCCCTGCCTCTCACGTAGCAAACTTAGGGATAATGGGCCACCCAAAAGCAAATACTCTCAGTAAACATGGCAAGTTAGAGTGGAATTGAACCTTAGTCATAACTGAGGCAGCAACTGTTGTTAGTATACCACATCCTTCATGGTTAGATGGATCCTTGAGACTTGAAACCGTTCCTTGAATCCAGGCATCTTTGGTGAGAACACATTAGTGGTGATGGTCAAAGAGTAGTCATCGTCATCCCATCCACAGCCAGCTATTAATAGACCCTTCCCAAAGGAGAATGCCGTGCTTTCTTGTCTCAAATCTCAACTTCCTGGATACTAGCTGTGTAATAAAAGACATATGATTTCACCCTCTGGGCCTCAGTTTCCTCACCTAAATAATGTTAAAAATCATCCAAGCCTCTTAATTTTGTTTTGGGGATGAAATGATACACTTTCATCAGCTATTCTTGGTTTACCTTACACTTCACTGTCCACATCTTTTTCAAGTCTTCTTTATTTTTATCCTCCTTCTGTGTTTAATTCATTAATATTGGAATTCCCCAAAGTTCAGTCTTTTCTCTTCTTCTCTTATCTCTCCATTAATGATTTCATCAAGTCTAATTACAGGAAAGACCACCTAGATCAGTGCTATCCCACCAGAGCTTTACTCTGATAGAAACATTCTATATCTTCACTATCCAATACAGAAACCACTTGACACATAAGGCTACTGAACACTTTAAATGTGCTAGTGCATGTGGCCAGTGGCTATTGTATTAGACAGTGTAGATCTATTTGATGACTCCTGATTTATTACCCATATATCTGTTTGAGATTTCCAACTGGAGATATCAAATAGACATCTCAAATTCTGTATGCCTAAAACTGAACTGATCTCTCTCCAACACCATCTGAAGTGATACAGGTTTACCCTGTCCAAGACACAAGCTTTGGAATCATCCTTTCCTCTTCCCTTTCTCTCATACCCTAAATTATATATGTGCTCTGAACATTCTGCACCACCTCCTCTGATATCACCATAGTCAGAGTCACTATCATCTCCTTAAGGTTACTGTGGTCATTTCCAACCAGTTCTCCTTCTTTCAATGACTTCCCCCACCATCACCTCATCTGCAGCCTATTCTTAACTCAGTATCCAGAGCCATTCTGTTAAAATATATCAGATCATGTCACTTTTTTTTCAGTACTGATACACTGACTCCCAGTTTTAGAGTAAAGGCCAAATTATTTACAAGGACCTTCAATTGCATGCAATTCCCGCATGGTGTCTGGCCTTCCACTATGGGGAAATTAACTATGAATAATAAGCATACCAGGGCTAGAAACATGAGGATTCTGGTGCTACTCTTAGTGAATAGGGCAAAGAAGGGAGCAGCAGCTTACCAGAATCTTGTGAAACCTGTAGGAGAAAGAATCTTATAGAAGTATGTCCTCAGCTAGATAAGCCCAGCCACTGTCAACACTTAGATCAGCAGACAAGAGAACAATTCTCATTCTCCTCCCAGTCTCTGATTTTCTTTTAACTGAACTCAATTGGAGGCCAGAAGGAAACAGAGCTCATTGATTGATCTGTAAAAGTCTGACTCCCAGAGCTCTAGGCAGGAAGGGGAAAGGAAAATGTAAATCTAAAAGCAAACAGAGAATATCAATCGTATTGACTTCTATACTATGTTACATATTGCTTATGTTATGTTATCATTGTTATTTTTGTTTGTTTATAATCTGCCTTTACCCCTAAATGGTAAGCTCAATAAGGACGGAAATCTTTGTTTTCTCCATTAATACAAACCAATCACATAGAACACTGTTAGGCGTATAGCAGGTGCTCAATAAATTTGAATGGTTGAACTTATATAAAACCCTTAGAAATTGCCTTGTCCTGCCTCATTCTATAAAACTTCAGCTTCCAAACATCCTTTCCTAAAGCTTATCATGTTATGAAGACCTATATACTTTACCTCTGTAATAACTCTTGCACCCATATCCTCCTTTCTATTCCTACTGTTCGTCCCATTATTTCAGGCCCTCGGGACACCATCCCATGTCTGTCACAATTGCTTTCTTACTGGAATCCCTACCTCTAGCCTCCATCCCTTCAATCTATATTAATTAACCTACCTAGACTTCCCTGCAAAAAAAAAAATCACAAAGAAAAAACATCACAATTCAACTGTTTTAAAATTTTTGCATTTGTGGTAGATAAAATTGAAAACAAAAATGGAATAGGAAGAATGAAAGTCAAATATGACTTTTACAATGAGCTAAAGCCTATATGACATGGAAAACTTACACAGATTAGATTAATAATAATGGATTTAATCCAGAGACCGCTCCATGGACAAAAGTGAAGGAGACTTTTTAATATAAATATATTAATTCAATACATAATTTTGGCTATTCGAACTTCATTCGCCTGCTACCTTTCCGATGGGTTCTTTCCCTTCACTTTCTTCCCCCTTCTGCCTCCTCCCTAACTGGCCTTATTTTCCAACTCTCTGTCTTTGACCTTCCTCATTCTACACAATCTCCCTTGGTGATGGCATCAACTCAAATATTTCTAAGTATCACATATATCAATGAGTTTAAAATCTTTAGTCCTTTTTCCTGAGCCCACAAGCACATAAAACTCAATGTGCCCAAAGATCTTTTCACCTCCTACCAAACTTCCATAATAATTGCAGGTCTCTCTATCTCTAACAACCTGTCGCTCTCAAATCTCTCTTTGCATCTAAAAGAAAGACTTTTCTAAAGTAGAAATCATATTGCATCTCTCATCTGCATAAAACCCATCAATTGCATTATTATTCCTACATGATAAAATCCAGCTCTAAGGCTGGGCACAAAAAGCCCCTTCTCATCTGATTCCCACCTTAGCCCTGGAACTGACCTCCCTCACATGAACCTCTAGTCATTCCTAATCCTGGCAGTTCTCAAAATTTACCAGACTCTCGTGCCCTGGTACAAGCCTTTCCTATGTCTGCAATTCCCTTTCTGCTTCCAGGTACCTAGTTAAAATCTACACATTTTAAAAGACATGAAAACAGTATATATATATATATAAACATTCTGCCCCATCAGGAATTCACCACTGTCACACAGTCTCACAGTACCCAGCTGCTATAGCAACAGCTACCCACTTGTTTTATCTCATGTCTTTCTATCACCACTAACACGTAAATTTCTCTAGGCAAGGGATTATCTCTCTGCTATGCTGGTTTTATGATTTATTTATAAATTTATTTAAATTGACAGATAAAATTGTATGTATTTACCTTGTACAACATGATGTTTTGAAGTATAGATTTATTGTACAACATGGTGACAATAGTTAATTATATATTGTACTCTTGAAAAATGCTAAGAGAGTAAATGTAAAGTATTCTTACCACAAAAATTATGACAATGTGAAGTAATACCTATCTAATTAGCTAGATTCAGTCATTCCACAATGTATATAGACTTCAAACATTGTGTTATATGCTATGTTAATTTAAAAGAAGGAAAAAACTACATATATGAGATCACTCATTTCAGTGGCTTTAATAGAAAAACTTGGAAACTCTCGAAATAAGCATCAAACAACAGAGAAAGTCTTAAGATGGAACACATCCACTAAAAAAACAATAGCCACGGATATGATGATTTATGAAAATTATGTAACATGGAAAATATACATAACATCAAGTTTGGCATAAAATGGAAAACATAATTCTATCTACACCTTGGTTAACACTATATATGTGTGAACAGTGTCTGTAAGGAATCACTAAAAATTAAAACATATTCTATATTTGAATGGTGATATTTTGGCAACTTCCTTCTTTTTTCTTTATTTCCGAGTTGTTACTTTTATGCTATTTGCATAACAAACAAAATCAAGAGAAGAAAAAATGCTAAGGAAAGCACCACAAAAAACGAACTTTTTGAGGGTAGACGAGGGGGAGTTACAAAATGTCCTTTTGTCTGTAAAGATGCAATCTTCCTTACCTGCTAGTTCTGAAAACATTTTTCAGGTCTCTAAAAAGGTAATGAACCCAGGAAAATCAATTCCTGCCCTCCAAAGCCACACATTCAATGGCAGACTGACTTGGCAACATCCAAAATCCATGATGCCTTGAAGCCACCTCCCCACAGCCATAGGAGGCCAGAGCAGGAAAAAGAGGGTAAAAAAATTCTGTCATGAAAGTTCTAGTTGTAAAACTTGTTCAATCCAGAGCATATTTGGATATCTGTTGTATATTTACAAGTTGCTCTTTTAAAAATATTCTTCTTCCTTCATTACTGTCCAAGAGGTTAATACAGGAAACATTTCTGCAGTGCTGAGCAGGAAGATACTGACTGAGTCTACTTGGCCCCGGGCATGTCTCATGTTTCTGCCACTACAGCTATTCCAGCTCCTGCCTAGTCTACAAGCACAAACAGAGACTGGAAATTCAGATCTTTGGCAGCCATCTCGTGGGGTGAAATCCAATACACTGTCTACAGAGGATAGGAAGCCAAAATTAACTCTGTGCCATGACTTGTCATTGCTTTTCACCAACTCATGTAGAGAATTAGAGCTCTGTGCTGTACCAAAAAACAGCATTTGTTCATCAAATATTTGTCAAGAACCCACTGTGTGCAAGGCCTTATGCTGAGCAATGCTTATTCAATTTAGTTGAAAGGGTCGATGACTGCTGAATATCATGTACATTGCCAAACTACTTCTCAATATTCAGGCAAAGGGCTCTTTCTGGAATGTCAGAGCTGAAGCATGCTCATAAAGCCACTCGCTATCCTAAAGTGAAACCATTCTGGGCAAATGATAATTTGGTTCAGGGCTTTTCATTCAGACTTTGCTCTGAGGAACTAATGTATCCCATGACAGCTAGAGTATTCTCTAAGCCCAGTTTCACTTTTACCTGGGCTTCCTTCCATTTGAGCAGTAATTTTGCAACTAAATACACACGCACACACACACACACACCTGGATCTAGATGATTTCTATAAACACCTTTCAAAAATAAATTTCCATAATTTTTTTCTAGAAATATCTTCTTACATTTAACATCAATTATTTGTTTATAATTACCTAAATATTCACAGTACCACTGTAATATATTTGTTCTTTTTATGCCTTCAGTTGTTAGTACATATTGGTTATCACAATTCTTACTGTAACCTCAGGATTCTTTCTCTCTTCCACTTTTACTTAGCAGGTGGGAAAGTTGAAACAACAGAGATTTTGAATTGCCAAAGGCTTCACATCAAGTTTGTATCAAAAATGGCACTGGAATCTGGATTTTCTGGATTTTCTGATGGTTTTACTCCACCATGTTGAGTTCTAGAACTTGCCAATTTTATTCAATTTATTTCAAATTTATTGGGAATAGACCTTTCTCCTACTCATGCTTTTCATGCCCTAGAACTAGAGTCATGAAATGTCCAAAGAAATATACTTCTAACAAACAAGATGAAATAAAAACATCTAATTCTCTGATCTACATAATTAAACACGTAGGAGTACTATACAACTCACAGTGGCAAACACATACTGCCTACACTAGGATCCCATGCTATGGTCTGAATGTTTGTGTCTTCCCAAAATTCTTATGCTGAAATTCTAACCCCCAAGGTGATCGTATTGGCAAGTGGGGCATTTTGGAGGTGATTAGATCATGGGGGTGGAGCCCTCATGAATGAGATTAGTGCCTTTATAAAAGAGGTCCCAGAGAGCTACCTTGTGCCTCCCATCATGTGAGGATACAGCAAGAAGGTGCCATTCTATGAACCAAGAAGTAAGGCCTCACCAGACAACAAATCTACCAGTGTCTTTATCTTGCACTTCCCAGCTTCCAGAATTGTGAGAAATAAATTTCTGTTGTTTATAAGCCACCCAGTTTGTGTTTTTTATTTGTTATAACTGCCCAAACAGATTGATAGCCCACTTTAGACTGCCAGATACTTAAATGAAACTAGACATTCAGAGGTTTAAAAGACAAGACATCAAATTGTCTTCTCAAAATGATACAATATAAAAAAATACCACTAGTACAGAGAGGTATAAGAAATCAGCACAGAGCTATGTTCTGGCATAAAAGATCTGGTTTACAGTAAGAGGAAGGTAAACCAAATTTTTCATTTGCTATAATAAAAAGAGGCATAATTCTAGCTTTTAAACACATGCTAAATCTTATAAATCTTTTAAAATATGTTTAACCCTTGGCTGAGGTTTTCAAAAATAATTTATATGAGACTCCCCAGGGATGAATGTCTACTACCATAGAATTGATGGGTATTTTGGTGTCTTGGCTTCAGTTGGAATGGCAAAAATTCTAGTGCAGTTTAAAAAATTAAAAATGTGTATATTTTTAAATCATATTGTGTATACATATACATATGTATACAATGGAATATTATTCAGCCCTAAAAAAGGAGATTCTGCCATTTGTGACAACACAGATAAACCTAGATGACATTATGCTAACTGAAATAAGCCAGACACAGAAAGAAAAATACCACATGATCTCACTTATATGTGGCATCTAATTTTTAAAAAGGCAAATACATAGAAACACAGAGTAGAAGGGTAGTTATAAGCATCAGGAGGATGAGGAAATAAGGAGATGTAGGTCAAAGGGTATAAACTTGTGGTTATGCAGGATGAGTAAGTCTAGAGATCTTATCCAAAACAGTAGAACTATAGTTAATAATATTGTATCATATATTAAAATTTTGCTCAGAGAGTAGATTTTAGGTGCTGTTACAGAAATAAATAGTAGCTATGAAAGGTGATGGAAAAGTTATTTGCTTACGTATAGTAATAATTTCACTCTGTGTATATATATACCAAAGCTTCATGTTGTACATGTATAAATATATGCAATAAAAAACAACTAAATAAAGTACATGTGCAAAAAATTTATACTTCTTTGTAACAATCATATCATGATATTTGTCTTTATAAACATCAAGCTGTGATCATTTTGAGGATGCATTGTATTTTTCTGACCTCTTACAAACCTACAGTCAGGGGACACACGAGTGCACAGCAAGACAGGCATTTGCTAACTGGTAATCACTGAATTGCTACAGGGCTTACACGGGATCCTATACTGAAGTTAGAGCCTGATTTTTATATGAGAGAGGTCTGCTACACATTGAAAAATATCATAGAAAGAGCAATACAAAGAGCTGCATAAGTCTGGAAATTGGAAACGAGGTTTTTCATTAGAATCCTGGTGTAACCAGGAAGCATCTTGAATGCACAGTACTGCTGGTCCACAACCTAAAATACTATTTTTCTTACTTTCCCAATTGCATGAAAGTAGGTCTCTCTAAGTAAAAGTGGGGGCATGGTGCTCTTGTGCACTGTCATATGGGATGACTGAAAAGTCATTACTGGGCCATGCTTTGACGGGCACAGATGTCTCAGGGCAGCATGTCTAGTAAACAGCTTCATCCTGGCCAGCACCCTTAGTATGACAGCCTGCTGGAGTTTTCCTGAGAATCCAGAGCCCCTGTGAATTCTTTTCATTCCATTGATACTGCTTAACACAACATGTGCATGAAATGTGATAGGTCAAAATATAAGAATAGAAGGTGAATAGAATGGAAATGTCAAGAAAGTAGGTTATAGGTCTACATGGACATGCAACTACCACCGACATTTGTGTGACCTTGTCAAAATGAAAGGCAATCTTCAGACACTGATCAAACATGCTAAATGATCAGAGACCACATTGGTCACATTTCAGTGGAGATGGGAAAAGAGAACTTCAGAAACCAACATCAGTCCCTCAAAAACACAATACTCTATAATTAGGATTAATAACAAAAAGACATCCAGAGGTTACAGAGCTGCTCTTTGTTATTTCTGTTAATATCTCCAAGAAGACTATGAACGTTAAAAGAGCTTTGTGGAAACTCTCAGATGCTCCTTTCCTTCTGCACACAATGGCTGGAAGGCGTCATTCCCATTTTCATTTCTTGGCTCCTATTACCTGTCTGCTATGTTTAGCTCTACTTAGCTAAACAGAAATTCATATCCATCTAGATATGAAAAAATACAGCCAAGCTGTAGCAAAGCCATATTCAGTGTCTGAGCACTGGAGCCAGACTGCCTGGGTTTGAATCCCCGCTTTGTGTGCAGATATTACTTTCCAAAGACTTTTTGGAGAGTTACTAAATCAAAGCTGAGAAGGGTTTCGATATAGTCTGCTTCCCTCACATTGTGAAAATGAGACTAAATGTAACCTAGTATTTTTTTTTAAGTTGCAGCTATTTAGGACTAAGACCTAAAAAAAGAAAAAAAAGAAAAGTAAAAGTAAATAGAGGACTTCAGGGGCAGGTAAAATGTGATTTTCCCCATGCCAAGGAAAAAAGAATTTGAAGTCAGAAGCTGCGTTCCTATCATTCAGCAATACCAACACTTTCAGATGGTCTTAGGCAAATCACTTGCATTATCTGGAACACAAGGCCATTTGAAATCAGAATTAGCTTCATGTTCGCCTTAAAGGGATGTTATGAGGCTAAAATGAAGTATGTAACATTTATCAGAATGTACAATGCTTTAAAAATAAATATGAAAGTCATCCATTGATGATTAGACAAATAAAAGAAAAGAGCTTCAAGGGCGATTTCAGAAGGGAAGATATATAAACTTGCCAGATCAGTGAAGAGACCCTGCCTGCCTTCTGGGCTTGTCATTCACAAGTCCTCTTGGATTAGAAAACTTGCTATTCTTTGGAGCCACATGGAAGCATCATTCTGGCATTAACACTATGCAAATTTGATCTCAGCTAGGTGTGCCACACTAATTGCCGTGGTTGTAGGCTTCTGGTGTTTTGTACAAAATGATTATTGCTTTTCTTGATTCCGTAATTATATGTTTTTCATATTGTAATTTCAGAGTTTATTGGGTAAAATCGTACATAAAAACAAACCTAGTGAGTTCATCCTTCAAGAAAAACAGACCAAGTGAGAAAAACAAAGAACTCAGAAGATTTCCATGGACCCCTGAAGTAGTAACAAGATAATCCAAAGCAAAATGGTTTTGCCTTTTTATAAATGACTAGCTTGGCACAGTGATTCATACCCTGGTGTCCTGGAAATTTAATGAAACTTTCCAGGTTTCTCAGCCACTCCCCAGGCTTACTCGTGGGCGTGCATGGGTCACAGCACTCTGGTTGGAGGAAGAGTGGAAGATGAAAATAACAATACCAGAAAATAAACCACAGAGAAACAATCTGGCAATAGCTTTAGGTTATTTGAGACTATCAAATTACTTGATTATAATACTTCAAAATCCTGGCTGAGACTCATAATATTGGAATCTAGTTCATCTTTAAAAATTAAAAATAAATGTATAACAGAAGATGGAGTATCCTGCTGAGTGAAATCTATGAGCCATCCTGCTATATACACGCCCATCTAGTATGTAGTTATAATACTACCCATATTATAAGTATTTTCCGATTCCCCTTTAATAACTGATTATGGTATTGAAATATTTCTTGAATCTCTGTTATTTTTTATTTTATCATAAAAATCTTTGGGGGGTAGTACTATCAATGAACTTCTTATGTTTACTACTCACTATTTTAAAATGCTATCATTATTGCAATTTAAGGCAGGCAGTGTTTTTAGGTCGTTTACCAGCTATTTGAGGTTTCCTGTTGCCGGCTTTGGCA
The DNA here is from genome assembly GCA_008086735.1 of Cheirogaleus medius. Taxonomy (NCBI): domain Eukaryota; kingdom Metazoa; phylum Chordata; class Mammalia; order Primates; family Cheirogaleidae; genus Cheirogaleus; species Cheirogaleus medius. The sequence goes on from VBSM01002608.1 coordinate 130,898,590, forward strand.
GATGTTAGGGCTCCCTGGGCTCAGCCAGTACCACTCAAAATCCAAATCCTCACTGCCTCAATCAGATTCCCAAGAGATACAACACAGGATCTGAACCAGCTAAATGTACAGCCATTACCACAGCTGGGGCTTCTGTTCTAACGCTCACCTGGTCCCCTCCCCCCATGGACTAAACAGCACTGAGACTTAACCCAGAGACAGTGAAGCAGCCGTCCTTGCTTCCTTCTTCCCAAGGTCTCACCTTGGCCCAGGTCAGCCCTCTATTAAGCCCTGTCTGGCAAAAGACACACTCAAACCTTTACTCACCAGTCCAGCAGAATGAGAAGATCAAAAAAAATGAGAGCAAGGAGGAAGAGAAGACTGGCTTTTTCTCACCTTCTCACAAAGGCTCAGCCCTCTAGATTGATGGCCCCTAGCATGTGTCCTTCCTGTAGCTCTTTCTGCTGATATAATTTGTAGGTGACTCAGGCTTCTTGCTCTGCTGTACTGGATTTTCATTAATCAATTAGAGAGAGAGAGTAGGTACTAGGATTTGAATCCATGAATACTGGCCCTGCCACACACCAGCTGTGTTGCTCTTTGAAAATCATTCAGCTTCTTTCTGTTTTAGTTTATTTACCTATAAGATGGAGACATTAATAGCACACCTACCTCATAGGGTTGTTGTGAGGAGTCAGTAAAGTAAGGCAGCTAAAGACACTTAATAGAGTGCTCGAAAGACAGTAAGCACTTGACTAATCTCAATTATGCCGATGCTTCTTGATAATGACATTGAGTGCCTACTACCATGTGCCAAGTACTGTGCTAAGCACTTGGGATTCACAGACAACAAAAGAGAATCCCAGCCTCTCAAGAGGTCATAGTCTAGAGCTGGGGTCTGCAAACATTTTCTGTTAAAGGTCAGATAATAGATATTTGGGCTTTGCTTGCCATACAGTCTCTGTCATAACTACTCAGCTCTTCCACTGTAGCACAAAAGCAGCAATAGACAATGAACAGATGAATAAAGCTGTGTTTCAATAAAACTTTATTTACAAAAACAAGGAGTGGGCAGGACTGGGCCTGTAGGATGTAGTATGTCAACCCCTAAACTGCAGAGAAGACACGCACAATCACAGGACAACGAAGTTATGGCTACAATGCAGGTATACACAAGGCTCAGTGAGCATCTAAGGGAAAGGATACCTCATCCTGCTTCTTTCATTAGTTATTCATTATTGGTGATTAGCACTTTCCGCAAGGTGGCAGAAAAAAACAAGAAACTTTTTAAAAAAAATTTAAAATTAATGGCTAGATGGATTTTCTAAGAGTTTCAATTTTCTGAGTTTCCTCTGCCTTACAGCATTCTTGGTTTCTGAAAGTTAATCTAAAAATATATGTTTCATTGTCATGTCATTTCACTCATCTGGCAACCTATATTATTCAGAGAGACTGAAGACAAACATCATAATAAATTTTATTTGCCACAATTCTCAACATTCAGTCTATTCCTAGTGGATCAAGACAACAAGGTCTCAAGAACTCACTATAATAGAACATTTCGACATATTGCAGACCTGAGTTTTGGCTATAGTAGGATCTAACTTGGGAATCAAAATATGTTCAGGAAGAAATGTAGTAGTGCTATCAGACAGCATAAAAACATTTTTGAAGATACTTACATGAAAAACCTTTTATTTTTTAAGTGAGCATCTTTGGCTCATTAAAATGAGTATCTCAGTGAGAATAAGATTTGGAACACAATTCACAATGGTAAATACAATTGCTGACTGCTTTTAGCTTTGTGTAATTGTACTGGAAAAATAGTTCATTCCAGCAGCTGTCAGAATTGTCTGAAGTGTGGGCATACAAGGCATTTGCATAATGCTGTGTACATACGACCCAGATGCTCCATCCTACACTCAAGCTGTGTGCACCCCCAGTTCCCCATCCCTGAGCCTAAGGAGCCCAGGAACAACAGTCAAGACTGTCTCAAGCTGCAATGAAAACAATAGATTATATTTATGCCTTATTATGTGTTTTCCTCTACCCTCCAGATAAAAGCGCAGTTTCTCCCAGAAAGATAGAGCAAATGTCTTATAACCCAGAGGTTGTTTGTCCAGTCTCAGGTGAAACTTGACATTTGCTTTTCTTCTTTCTCCTCCCACTCCTCTCTCAGAAGCCTGGTCAATTCATTGCTAGTTAATGCCTTTTAAGTGGAGATGAGGGAAATGAAATAAAATTAAACCAGAATCAGTCTCAATTTTAGCTACTTGCTCACCACTCTAATAAAGGTTGATAATAGATAAGGCAGAAATTACTGCCTAAATGAACATGCTTATTGCTTCTGACTCCATTGTCCATGTTAGCTCAGTATCTCATGAACTGGAATAGAATCATGACTGGAAAAAAAAACCAAAAAAAAAAAAAACCTCAACTCTGCAGAATTCTCAGGATGTGCACAGAAGCCTTGATGATTACTTAAATCTTCTTGGTAAACAGACACTCTAAGCTTCTCATAGTCCATGCCTATAATACCATGCTACTAAACAGAGTTCAAAAATTCCCATTGCTGAGAGGTAGGAGTTTGTTTCAATCTTCTGAAATAAAGGTTAAGAAAGATAAAAAAAAAGGTATAAAATTTCTTCATGTTTTTTTCATGTTCCAATACTTCGTCAGAGAGGGGTCAGCATAGCTTAAAGATAAATGAATAATTTTTAAAGGTAAAGATTTAAATAAATCATCTTCTTGTTATAAAATGGTAGCTTCTTATTTTGTCTCCTGCTGTTCACTTCCTTTAGAACCATCATAACCCCAGGAAAAGTGACAAGGATAATTTCTAAAGGATCATTTCTAAATTGGCGTGCTTTAGCACTATGGACACTAGTGCTAAAGCATGCCAATTTTTGCTGCTTAGAGATATAAAAACACTTTTGCAAAAAAGACAAATTAGAAAACCTACCAAGTTTACTCAATTCTTTCTCCTGGGATTGTTTCATTTCCTCAATATTGTTACTGCTTAAGCTCACAATTTCATATTTTTCTGCTTCCTTCTGCTTTGCTTCCACCACCAAATCTAACAGATAATAACATCCTTCTTGCTAACAGGAAAAAAAATTACATTTAAATTAGGATCCAGAGATATATCAATTCTGTTCATGGAAATTCTCCTACTAAATAATGATGCCAATAACTACTCATTGAATCTAAGCCCTGAAAACTGCTGGGAGTGAATTTTTTTTCTATGCTAATGCTGCAGAGTATCTTGACAGGTATTTAATTTCTTATGCTAAAACAATCCCTCATCCACATCGCTGTAACACCAACACTGAAAATTAAATACCTAGCTCATCTTGACTGTCCTCGTATGCACCTTTGCAGGAGGGGCCCTTGGCTGTACCCCCACAGCTGGGAGACCTCCTGGCACAACCCAAACTAGAAATCACATCCTGCTGCCCTCCATATGAAGGCAATTATCAGCCAATAAGGCACAGGAAAAAATAGTGCTTCCTAGGCAGGAGGCACCTTTTTATTCACAGGAGACAGGGAATTCAATTAAAGATTTGGTGCTTTTGGAAGGATTCAATAAACAAACAAAACAAAACAAAAACAAGATATAAACAAATACCCATATGCAACTCAAATTCATTTTCATCTATCTGCTTATAGAAGGAAGGATAACTGGGGATGAGCAAGAAGGAATGCTTAAGCCAACGAATGAGATTGTAATGATTCCAAAGTCTGTGTTGGGGCAGAGGGAATAGAATATGCAAAGGACTAGAGTAACAAGGGACTCAATGTATGAGCACTTGAAAGAAATCTAGTTTGGCTGGGGCTGAGAGGAGGAAGAGGGCATGGCAAGAAATGAAGGATGAAAGAAAGTGGACAGGTCCTCTGTGTTAAGAAGCTGATGGTTCCCTAATGGCAATGGAAAGCTGCTATAGTTTGAACGAATGTCTTCTGAATTTCACATGTTGGAAACCTAACCCACAAATGTATATGTTGATGGTATTTGGAGGTAGGGCCTTTTTAGAAGTAATTGGGATTAGATAAGTTCATCAGTGTAGAACATCCATGATGAAACTGGTGGTTTTATAAGAAGAGGAAGAAAGACCTGAGATGCCTGCTCTTTCCCACTCTACATGTGACATCTTCCACTATATCATGACTTAGCAAGAAGGCTCTTACCAGATGTGGCCCCTTGACCTTGAACTCCCCAGTCTCTAACAGGCATCCTCAAACTACGGCCCACAGGCCACATGCTAGTGTTTTTGCCCGTTTGTTTTTTTACTTCAAAATAAGATATGTGCAGTATGCATAGGAATTTGTTCATAGTTTTTTTAAACTATAGTCCAGCCCTCCAACGGTCTGAGGGACAGTGAACTGGCCCCCTGTTTAAAAAGTTTGAGGACCTCTGTGAATCAGGGAGTGCCATGATTGTTCCTACCTTTTGGAAGTCTTAGTGAGACTGAAGAATAAAATAACATTAAATAGGGGCCAATGAGGAGGTGAGCAGACCCATTAACACAATGCTGCAATCACTTCTCCTTTCTTCTCCCTCTCAATCCTAGAGAGAAAAATTTGTATAGTATGATAATACAGAAATGATATACCAAGAGAGACACTCAATGCTGACAAAAGAAAAGTGTGTCTGCCTTGTTAATGGTCTGAAACATCTGAAATGCCTAAAATTTTCTCGATGACACTGTAGGGATCTATAGCCACTCAGCAGGATAGAGACAGGAATCATTATCAGAAGCTCAAGACTTTTAAAACCCTTGGGATGTGGGTACTGGAGAAGTCAAAGGGATGGCTGGAAGAAGACAGGAAAGGGGAGGAAATCAGAAGGGAAGGGATCCTTAAATTTCCATCTGAAGCAAAATCTATATGAACTGAAAGGTGGTCATCAGAGAAATGTGAAGAAATGCTGTGGCCCATCCAATGGACCCTTGTTTATTTTAGCTTGATTAACATTAAGACTTTCTTTCTAAAAATGCCCTCTATCTATACTCTCTTCCAAATTTTGCATGGTTAAACAAGGAGCTACATGTTCATCTAAGAAGAAATGGTAGAGTATTTTTAGGGGGAAGGAAGGTAGTGCATATATTTGAAAATATTTTGTAATTAAATTGCATAGGTGATTGATTGAATATGCAGAAAGTGAGAGAAAAAAGCACTCACCATGTAAATCATATTTCTGATTTACAATATGGGTTGAATATTAGAATCATTCAGTGAGAGAGGCAAAATGAATAAGAGTCAAATTTGTGAGGGAAAATGATGCGTTTTCCTTTGATTATACTAAAACAGAAGCACCTGTGGGACCACAAAAATTAAGATATCCAAGGGGTAATTTGCTATATAGGCTAGTGTCCAGATGTGAAGATTTAGATGATAATATTAAATGTAAAACAATCAGACATATAAGGAGCTATAGGGTATATATATGATTAGGGATTGCAGAGCCATTGGAATGGCTTTGTTTACACAGGTAGATTGGGTAGAGTGAGAACAGGAGGGGAGAGGAGAAGAGAAAGAGGGAGGGGGAGAGGGAGAAAAAGAGAGAAGTGGGAGGGGGAGGAAGAGTAGGATGGGAAGGGGGGGAACCTAGAGCAGAGCAGAATACTGAGGAACAACAGTATTTGAGGGCTTACCAGAGGAAGGAGAAACCTGCTAAGGACTAAAGAAAGAGGAACCAGAGAGAAGTGGTAGGAAAGCCAGGCAGCATGGTACCCCAGAAGACTGGGGAGAAGTTTTGTCAAGAAAAAGAAACTACTTAGCATTATGGAATGCTGCTGAGAGGTCAAATAAGATAAGGCCTTTCTATTGAATTTATCAATAGAAATGAGGTCATCATTGATTTTAGCAAGAGAAATTTCAATTAATTTGTAGGGGCAGCAAGCATTTTTCAGGGATTGAGGAGCGAAGGAGAGATAAGGAGACACCAGCAGATACCAGGAGCTATTTCTCCACACATTTTATGGGCTCTTGGGTGCCTATTACAATAACACTGAATGATAAACAAATACTTATAATAGTGTTATGTTGTGCTTCAATTCAAGTTATTATATATGTATTATACAATTTAAACTTATAACAAATAGAGAGTCAATGAAAAGCCTCAAAAGAAAAGTCCTCTCTGCTTGGTTGGGTGGGAGGTAACTGATCACCTGAATCTCCTGGACATCCCATCCCAGTCTGGAATCTGGATGCATTGACTTGGGTCAGGGGCTGGGGCTTTTAACTCAGCAGCATCACATCCTGAAGGGTCTTCAGTCTTACCATCCTCAGATATATGAAAGAGAGCAAGGGTCTATGAGATCTTCCCCCGCTGACCACAATGGTTTAATGCCTTCTGGAAAGGCCATGGTTTAAAAAAGCATAAGATGAAACAAATGAACACACACCAACTTGGGGTGGGTCCTAGAATACTCTAGTTTAAAAGGCTTTCCTCTGCTTATCTGCAGTTGGATGGAATACTGCGTGTCCTGTCATCATTTACATCCCTACCGTCTTTATGGCTGCCCCTGCTGTTAAAATGGGCTACCTAAAATGAGGATACAAAGAGAGACATTTACATTCAAACATACTGAACTGGAGTCACACATAATTCTATGTATTTCTGTCTATCTGGATTATTTTCCTCCCTATCACCAACTTGCAATTTTCTCTACACAAGACCAAGCATCTTGGTGATGAATGGGAGATTCAATCAGCCATCCAGATGCTTTGTTTACATCGTGAATATCAGCAAGCATCTGGACTGTCAGCTGAACCTGCTCTTCTCCATCTTGTTGCTGGTTGCTATGCAGGCGCAGCCTCTGTCTGTTTTGAAACAAAGCTAATGAGTCACATTTTCCTCATTTTCTGTGCAAATGTGTATGATCCTGACAGTAGGCAAATTGGAATACAGTTTATAAAAAAAAGGTAGAGTTTTCTGTTTTATTATTTTTCTAGTTCTGCCCATCTTACTATTCTCCCATCCCTAGACATGACATTACTACAAAACAACCCCCTCCACGTTAGTAGAGTGTTTGTGTTTTCTCAGTAAATGTGTGAGGAGGAAGGGCAGGAATTACACACTTAGTGATATAAAGTCTTAAGGTCAAGAAACTTAATGGATGAGCCTAAAATCACAGAGCTGCCAAGAAGTAGAATTAAAATAAGAACACACAAAAAAACATAAAACGTCCAGCTGTGATGTCTTTTCCCCAACACAACAAAAAATCCCAGAATTTCAGAAAGGGAAAGTTGAGAGATTCTTTCTGATGAAGATTTGTTTACTGTTCGGTTAACAAAAAGGAAGAGAATTATTTCAGATATGTTTGGATTAGGGACCAACAATTTAAATTTATACTGATATCCTTTATATTTGTAAAATATAGGAGAGCACAACTTATAATAGTAAAGTTTTGTATATCAAGATGAAATATTTAAAGCCTCTAAAATTAGGGATATAAAATTGTTTTTAATAATATGAAGAATTGCATAAATTTTGTTAAGTGGTATAGCAATACATGAAATATGTTTTGAGTGTGTTTTCAAATATTTAGGAATTGTAGACACCCAGGGAAAAGGAAAAAAGGAAATGTACCAAAATATTAATATCAGTTAAGTCTGAATGATGGTATTATAAATCATATTTACCTTTTTACACTTTTGGCATTTTGTAAACTTTATGCAATAAACAGTATAGTGCATGCTGTGGTGCTCCACCCAGATGTGTCATCCCCCAGTCCCCTTTCAGCACTGAAGCACTGATCCTCGTTCCACTGCCCCCGGCTACTGGAAGACTAAGTGGCTCACAGCTCTCAACTGATGTCCCTCTGAAAATTGCTCTAGCCTAAAGAGACCTACCTCGCCCAAAGTTGCCTCTTTCTTAGGGGCAATTGACATTCAGTGATTGGCTTATTAGGGTATATGAAGGTTCAGAACCTCACCCTGGTTCAAATCTAAAGGGACATCACATCTCCAGCACTTCCCCTGAAATCACCTGAGATCTTTCTGCAATGGCATCTCATTTCACCTTCTCTCTTTGCAGTATCCTGTTTCCTTCAATCCAAAATGGGTTTTGAATAGGAGGCATCAATTTACCAGACTTCAAACTATATTACAAGGCTATAGTAATTAAAACAGCTTGTAATTGGCACAAGAACAGGGACATTGACCAGTGGAACAGAACAGAGAACCCAGATATAAAACCATCCTCATATAGCCAACTAATCTTCAACAAAGCAGACAAAAATATACACTGGAGAAAAGAATCTTTATTCAATAAATGGTGCTCAAAATACTGGATAGCCACATGTAGAAGACTGAAACAGGACCCACACCTTTCACCTC
>VBSM01002608.1:130907011-130924597 GCA_008086735.1 Cheirogaleus medius
TCTATGAAAAAGACACCTGCACTCGAATGTTTATAGCAACACAGTTCACAATTGTAAAGTTGTGGAAACAACCCAAGGTGCCCATCAATACATGAGTGGCTTAACAAAATGTGGTATATGTATACCATGGAGTACTATTCGGCTTTAAGAAACAATGGTGATATAGCGCCTCTTGTATACTCCTGGATACAGCTGGAACCCATTCTACTAAGTGAAATATCTCAAGAATGGAAAAACAAGCACCACATGTACTCACCAGCAAATTGGTATTAACTGATCGACACCTAGGTGGACATATAGGAATAACATTTGTCGGGTGTCGGGCGGGTGGGGGGGAAGGAGGGGATGGGTATATACAAACATAATGAGTGAGATGTGCAATATATGGGGGATGGTCATGATTGAGGCTCTGCCTGGAGGGGGGAGGGGGGCATGGGCAATGTACGTAACAGTAATATTTGTACCCCCATAATATGCTGAAATAAATTTTTAAAAAAGTAAAGAAATAGCAAAAGAGGATTATAAAAATTGGGATATATTTGAAATAAATATGTTTAAGGTGAACTCTCTTAACAAAAAATAAATATATAATAATTTAAAAATACAAACACACAAACAAAATGGGTTTTGACCCCAAGCACATACTCTAATAAACTTTCTGCATGCGATCTCCTTCTCAGCCTCTGTTTTCTCGGGCAATCCAACCTGCAACAAGTGGTGCCAAGAGTGACTCAAAGAAACAGTCTATAAAATGAGATTTTGCTGCTGATTCACCCACTGATGAGCCAACAATGACAACTTCACTGGCAGTGGATGGAACACCCACAGCTCCTAGCATAGGTAGTGGGACAAATGCTAAAATTTTCGCTGAGAGTAAACTGAAAGGGGTTAGTGGTGCAGGGGAATATACTGGTAGCTCTAATACCTTAGGCTTTAGGAAATACAAAGGATAGTAATTATAAAGAGTATGGAATTGGATGCCTGCTGCTGGGGTAATCAATTGCTTTGGCTATTGAACCTGGTCATCCACTTTGTATAAAAAGAGAAGTTCGACTTCCCTGCTCTTAGAATATATACAAATTCATGAATAGTGAGTCAATGACTGCTGGTAGGATAAGGTCCTTGAGGACAAAATTTGGAAGGAGATCTGAGAAACAGGTATATAGATGGACCTTTGAGAATAGGCATGAGTGTGAAGATCTTTGATTACATGTTAACACTGATCAGAAAGCACCCACCTCAGAAAAGGCATTAAACAATCAAATAGAAAGAATAAATTGGCCAGTTGACATCAACCAGCCTCTGTCATTGGCCACCTCATGCTGGCACAATAGATGCATGAATTGAGTAGGCATAGTAGCAAGGATGGAAGCTATACATGGGCCCAGCAGCATAAGCACCCACTAAACATGAGCAGCTACTGCTGCTGCCAAATGTCCAACTTCCTAACAACAGAGACCAAATCTTAGCCCCTCATATGGCACCATCCTTCAGGAAGCCTGTGCACCCTCTTGTTAAGTTGATCAGATTGGATGTTTTCATCTTGGAAGGGAAAACAACTCCACCTGGATAAAATTAGCATGCATTCTCTGTATGGGTTTGCTGTTTTTGCCTGCAGAACCTAACCTAGCCTCCCTCTCTGAGTTTACCCAGTGTTTGATCCACTGACATGTTTGATCCCACGTACTTTGCAGTGGTCACATGAAAATGCAATCCTTACTGTGCTGTCACTGAGCTGTCACTTTCTGTGCCACCAGGAAGATGCTGGCCTAGTAGAGCAATGGGATGGCCTGATAAAGGAACAGTTGAGGCACCAGCTTGAAAATGATACCCTGGGAGAATGAAGAATCTTCCCCCAGAATGTTGTATAACACCCTGAATCAATGACCTTTTAATGGTGCTGTTTTCCTAATACATAGAACCCATGGGTCCAGGAACCAAAGAGTGGGAATAGGAGTGGCCCAACTTATCCTGACTCTCAGTAACCCACTTGAAAAATCCATACTTTCTTTTCTCTCAACTTTGGACTCTACAAGTTTAGGGATATGGGAATGCTTCCACCAGGGGACACAGCAGGAGCACCATTGAACTTTAAGCTCTGGATGCTGCCCCTTCACTTTAAACTTCTTTTACTAAGAGACCAATAAGCAAGTAAAGAAGTCACATCCTGGCAAGGGCAATTGACCGGATCATCAGGAGGAAGTAGAACTACTGTTACACAGTGATGGCCTGGAAGAATGTGTTGCATCCAGGTGATCTTTTTCCGTGTCTCTTAGTACTCTCTGGCACAATTTTACTTGCAAATGGACAAATTGAGCAGCCACATACTATGAAGAACACAGTACCCACAAGTTCAGATCCCTCAGAGATGAGGGTCTCAGTCATCCCAGCAAATGTGCCACCCAGACTAACAGAGGAGCTAGGCAGAAGTAAGTGGAACCTAGATGGGTAGAGAGATGTTAAGTTGTATCCTCAAGACCAGCTGAAGCAGCTAGAGCTATAGCTTCTCCCACTAACCTGCCTCTTTTAATTTTTCTAGGAAAGGAAGCCCATGAGGTGCAGGAGGAGCTGCTCCCAGAGCTTATTATATGAAGCACGTGAATCTGAGCAGTGAAAATGGTGGACTGTTATAGGTGCCCAGATTAACCCTTCAGGAATGAAACACTCATTACCCACCTTCTGAAAGTGTTGGCAGCTGATGGCTTTCAGTTGAACTAATGTTGGGGACTCATCCTGTACTAAAGAAGGCTGTCTCAGGTAAAGCCTCCTTGTCCTAGGTGACACCACTCACATCCCATTTCTGAAGGCAGCTCATATCCAAATGTCAATCAATATGGGGCCTAAAGGCCTAGCTTTCTTGCCTCCATGTCCCCAACTCCGTGGGGTCATTTCACTTCAGAACTTCCCATGGGATCGGCAGAGGCTACTGTAACTACATTGCAGTTCAGTTTCTCCCTCTCATTCTATTTCCTTCATTCCCTCACAGGTATGGTTCCCAAGAACACTCCCAATAAACTTCTTCTGCAAAAAATCTCAATCTTAATATTTTCCCCAGGGAATCCAACCTGCAACATAGACTATTAGTTTAGAAAACTATAAATTTAAATTTTTAATTTGTATACTGCTATATCCTCCTATATGTGCAAAGCACCCTCACCCAGGACACTTCCAGCCCCAAGGCTAGTTCAGGGTAGAATATTGAGGAAGGAGGTAAAGCAAGGTGAACGGGGTTACGGTCAGTGAATATCTTCTGAGTGAGAGCCAAAGAGTCAAAAGTATCACCTCAAGTTTTGAAAGCAATGAAGATCATAGTCATGGTAGGAAAAAATGAAGATAATCTGTGAAATATGCATGACAGTGGAGCTTAATTAAACAACTGTTTTGTTCATGCTGAGCAAGACTTTATTGGACAATAACCTCTTCCCTTTGTAACGCATTCGAGCCAAAAAGGAACGGGGAGGGGTATAGTCAGAACAAGCTCATTAGTAGAACAGGTGGGTAGGCAGATAGCTGAGTAGGCAGAGACTAACATAAGCAGGTGTCTCTGTCTTTGAATTCTGACCTTATGTTTCTTCAAGCTAACTTACATTTTGTAGATTTGCAAAACTTATTTATATCTTTAGTTAATTTTTAATGTTTCCTTCAAATTCCAAACAAATTACAAAAGTATTTTATCCAGTAACAAGCTAATGTTGATTGTTCTCTATTGAGGTGTGATTGTTTCCCATATTTTAATTTGATTTGTAGTGCTAACGTTTATGACAAGCACTTGAAATTTTAGAATATTTTAAGGGAAACATTTTTTCTTTTTTATTTGAGGTAAGTCTGTACAAAGATGCATTGAGGAAAGTGTGATGTATTGAGGGAAAACACAGAACTGTGGCACAAAGATTTGTGTTCAGGTCTAGCTCTGAAGCCTTGAGTAAGGCTTTTCACTTCTCTAGACATCAGCTTCTTCATCTATGAGCCAAATGAGTAGGACTGGATTATTATTATACTAAAGTTCCTTCACCTAAGATGCAATGAGTGTGGTATTAAAAAGCAACTAAAAAGTCCTGCCAGAGAAGCTTAATTAACCTAGTTGGTGTATATTCAACCCTTAGTGATTTTCTTTTGAGAAGTGATTATTGAAAAGAAAATGAATTAATTAACATAACATATGGCATATAGACCATTTAAGATAAAAATTAGGGAGATACTATTTTTAGAAAATCAGTAGATACCTATGTGTTCAAAAGAACAAACTTGGTAAAGAACAGTTGAGTTTTTATTGGCCTCCTGTCAGGAAGAGCAAGATGTTGTACAGTGCATCCTGCTTTTAATAAAGGCCGAACCAGCTATGCATCAAGTGCCTGGGGCTAGAGCACAAAAGTTTCCTCTCCTGTTCTCCTCTCCCTAAAAATATAAGCCTTGCAAACTCATACTCCTTGGATTTCCCCTACTTCCAGCCTCCTTCCCTCAACACAGCTCCTCATGGAAGCACACAGCCCTTGAGCTCAATGACAAGGGGTAGGGACACTAAAGAAGAAGGCAGGGTAAGATCCCCTGGATGAATGAAGAGATTTGGGATTCAGGGAATTCAAAACCCAAAGCTATCAGACAGCTCAGGAAGTATGTGGTTCTGAATTTCAGGGTCGCTTCAAACAAAAATAAGATCTATGAGAGATTTTTAGTACTGTGTTAGCAAAGATGCTTTCTTTTCTCATTCTCTGCCTCCAAGTTTTTAAAATGTATCATATTTCTAACTAAAAATTGACAAAATGTAAACCATCTGCTCTTCGGTGTTCCCATATTAGTACTAGTATCCAGGTTTTTCCTTTCAGGAGATTTAGTGAGATATTCAGAACTGGCACTTAGTGAAGTGGAACTGTTTGTGTCCCCAAGCCCCTCTCCTGTGTGCCCTTCTCCCTTGATTTCAACATTAGCTATCCAAAATCCTCATGCATTCTCTTCTATATCTTCCCCTATTCAAATCTTCCTCTTCAATCAATTCACTTGAAATTCTCAGTATTTTGAGAAAGTAATACGTTTATGTATCTAACTGAGGACTCAAAGATCTATGCACATTTTAACATTGGTCAAAGGGTTTAAGACAACTAGAATAGACCCTATTAGGTAGAGGAAAATGTTTACAGACTTCATTTTTAAATGTTGTAAGATCCTCGAAATTATATCACATAGACAGTCACCAACTAAATTTATCAACCAGCTTTGGATAATTTATATCCCTTCTGTTTCTTTCCATCATAATAGAAAGTTTGTTTCTGTTTATATCAAAGATGTTTTTAGAATATAGGATATTTACAAATAGGAACCAATTTCCCATTTTTACTTATAAGATACAGTAAAAAGAGGAGGTTTCTGTACACATATATTGAATGTGGTAGATCACAGAAATTGAGAAAAAAATACAATGAAATTGATCTATTGGCTAAAATAGTAAAATTTTAGTAGACAATCTATCACTTAGACACAAAATTTAGCAAATGTGTAAAAGAACTAAAACCTAGCTGCCAAATTGATGTAGTGGAATAATCCTACTGCCTGATTGTCCTAATAATTTTTAAAGTTCATTTTAAATATATAAAGTAGGGGTGGGGTGGCAGAAAAGAATTCTAAAATTTCCTTCACATAAGCATTAATAAATTGGCTCTTTAGGGGAAAATTCAGACCAGAAGAGTAGTGATGGTTTAAAATCCCCTAACAATAGTAGGAACAATGACAAAAGAGTTTAGGGCTTCAAATTTATTACAAATATCACCTCTTACTCATACTGAGCCTTGTAAGAGTGAATGAAACCTAGTATCTGTATAGGAAAATGTCTATTTTTTTCCATCTACCCATTAGAGCCAGAGTAGTCATGTTAACAAACTCACAAGGGGGATTCTCTCTGTTGTTCCCTGCATAGAAAACCAATTACTGAGATGACAAGGATTGTCAAGGAAGAAAGGAGATTTATTGCAGAGGACACATCAACAGGGAGGAGGGAGGAATGACTGTCTCAAATCTATCTCTTTGACCAATGCGAGTCAGGGTTTTTCTAGAGGTAAAATGAATAATGCATTAGGGGAGTGAGCATCTTTACATGTTTCGGGCAGAGTTTAGGGCATGCATGTGCAGTGAGAAATCATACAAGTACATATATCCCATGATCAAAGATGGCAGATAAGTCCCTTCAAGGGCAGGGATTTTAGTAGTATGATGAGCTAGGAGTTAATATTGGTCATTCTTTCGGCCTTGTGCATATAGGCAGGATGTAGGGAACAGGTTGCTCAGTGGGGCCTTGGGCACACTCTATGGTGGGGTGTTGTTTATCTTGTCTTCTCTGGACAAAACAGGTGGTTTAAGGTTTTCTGGGAGGAAAAACTCAAAAGGGAATGCATCAGTGCAACAGAAAGTTACAAAGTTCTGGGTCAGCAAATCTTACTGACCTGGAAACTTAAAAGATAAAAGAACTATAAAAAGGCATTTTTGCTTACAGAGCTGATTACAACCACCCCCTTCTCTTCATTCATTCCTCAATCTTAGGAACTTGGAGTTGAATTATCTGGCTGCTTCCTGCTGAAATGGTGCATAGTTGGGGTGTGAGAAATGAAAGTGTTGCACCTCCTGTTGAAAGTACTCACAAGTCATAGGTAAATGATTTAACATCACTCATACCATTACTTGAGTGCTTTTGTCTATTGTTTTGGGACAACATTTTAGTCCACATTAATATGTCTGTCACAAGGTAAATCAAGAAAATAAGTAATGAAACGGAAAGGCTAAATTTCAAGAACTCAGAAAAAATGGAACAAATACCCCGAAGAATCCAAGAGAAGAGTCCTAAGAAACAATCTCCCATTCCTATGTCATCTCTTTAACCTGTCACACCATGAAGCTTGTTGTCTAATCTTAACAATGTGCATTTCCACTTCTGTAGAGGTATTTATATAAGTGCAGCATGAAGAATTAGGTATAACAGAAACACCCCCTTGTTCTGCTAAAATATAGTAAGAGCAATGCGATTATCAGTAGCTACTTGAGATAAAGAGTCTAAAGAATTTTGTTGAGCAGCTATGGCTATTACAATGTCATTAGCAATAATTCTCAAGGTTATGAATAGGCTGCAGAGCATGTGTTGATAAGCTGTCACTCCCCACCAGGGTAATAGGGCATACCCAAGGAAGTAGTCATCTTCATCTGGGATTACCCCTGGGAGATACTGTTTTTGGGTTCCCCAAATGTAGTCTCTGTTTAAAATTCCCCTAGTTATTCATGAAGAATAACTGGTCATGGAACTGGTTCATTGAGCCACTTCAGATCTGTTATGGAATAAGGAGAGAGTGGTGAGGAGTCCTAATAAACAAGTACCCCTCATTGTCCAGCTGTTTAAGCAATCATAAACCCGAGGAGTTCCTTTCTTGCCTTTTACAAACAAAAATATATCCAAGGGGTGCACAAACAGTATCTGCTCATGTTTGAAAATCAATAGAGCCATTTTTGGGTAACACTAGGGTTAAGTTTTTAAACCAAGAGTCTGTACAAGGGGGTTGTTCCTGTCTTTCTGGGAGATGACAGCCTACTAGTTTCCCCAGGCCTTGGGGAAACATTTTTTGCTGGTGTACTATTACAGATAGGGGTCCCATGGTCCTTATTTGAAGGGTTAAAACATTTTTTAATAAGATAATCTAAAGAGGGCAGCACTGAAAAAACAGTAACAGTCGAATTTTTACAATAGGTGGTCAGTTTTTGCAATAGGTGGACCATATGGCCCATAGAAACTGTACTTGTAAGATTGTTGGTCCTTAGTGTCATCTTGTACATAATGTTTGATAAGGAGCTGGGTAAGAAAGAAACATGGTACCTCTCAGTATGGACTTATTAATCATACCCTGTAGTTGACCTGAGAGACAGGCTTCTGTATGTTCAATGTACGGAAGGGTACATTAGTGAAATTGTATTCAGGGACAACTGTAGGGTCAGAATGGTCCTTTACTGAATGAGGCTTAGGATGACAAACTCAGCAGTGGGTTAGCAGAAGAGAGGATAGATTGAGAAATTCTAATTAAAGAGTTGTCTTGCCAAACAAAAATCCCCAAGGAACAAGATACGTAAGGTATATAACTTCATGTTACTTATCTCTATTTGCAGAAGAGTAACTTTAGGTCCTCTGAGGTCTTAGAAGCCCACTGATCCTCTAGTCTCTCAGAAGGTGGTGAATCCTAGAGGTGTGTGGCTATAATTGATCTTCAGGATGTTGGCTTCTCAGGTTTTCAGTAACACTTTGTCTCTTGGCTTTGTGGAATGAAGGAGCATGTTCACTGGAAACTGGAACCTATTGAAAGCAAACTCAGAAACAGTAGTTGGCATATTATCAAGCTGTTTTATGAGCAAGCTTACATTTCTGTGGACAATCACTGAGTGAGCCCTGGCTGGAGGCTCTTAGGAGTAGTCTCCCATAAAAAATTTCAAAGGGGCTAAGTGCTAGCTCTTCTGGGGGCCACCCAGATTCTCAACAGGGAAGGGATAACACTTTGTCCCAAGTTAAATTGGTCTCTTGACAAATTTTGGAGAGAGTCTTCTTTAAAGTTATATTCATTTGTTCAGTTTTCCATGTAGACTGGAGTCTCCATGATGAATGCAGTTTCCAGCCAATTTTCAAAATTCTCAATATTTTTGGGATGATTTTGGCAACAAAGGCCACTCTGTTATTGCTTTGGAGGGTTGCTGAAAGTACAAGCCTAGGAATAATTTCCTTTAAAAGCAACTTAGTGACTTCTGACACTTTTTCAGTCCTGGTGGGGTAAGCTTCAACTCATCCTAAGAAAAAGTGTCAATAAAGACTAGCAAATATCAGAAATTCCCAGGGACTCACAGCATCATGGTTAAGTCTACCTGCTAGTTCTCTCCCAGGAAACTTCCTCTTCATTGTGTTCCTTCTTTTAAGAGGGGCTGTGAGGCTCTGGGGGGCTTTCAGTTATTTTTCAAGCACATGAGGCAGCTTTGGAGTATCAACTCAATAGTTCTGTGTAAGTTGGGCCCAGCCACATGAGACTGTATCCATTGTAAGGTGGTATCTCACCCAATATGGTACTTTGATGAATCTGCTCAAGCACTGGTCTCACAACCAGAGTTTCAGGAAAGAAGACCTTCCTTTTTATGTTTGTGAGCCAATTTTGATTATTATACTTTGAGAATCCCTATTCTTTGGCTCTTTCTAGATCTTTTTCAGAATACCAGGAATCTGATTTATCTAATTGAAGAGAGAGAATTAGAGTCAATTGACAATTCATTTGTTGGGCTGCTTTTTTGGCCATCAAATCTGCCATAGTATTTCTTTTTTCAATATGAATGTCTATTTTCTGATTTCCCTGACAGTGCATGATGGCTACCTCCCTAGAAAGTAAAACTGCTTTTAATAGTTCAAGAATCTGAAGTCCATATTTAATTTCTTCATTTTCAGAAGTAAGATATCCTCATTATTTTCAAATAGCTCTGTGAGCATGTACCATCATAAAGACATATTTATAATCAGTATAAATGTTGATACACTTAATTTTCCCATGATATAGGGCTCTAGTCAATGCAATCAAATCAGCTTTTTGGGCAGATGTCCCAGAGGGTAGGGCTTGCACCTCAATTACCTGTTGGCTGGTAACCACAGCATACCCAGCTTTGTGTTGTCCGTGCTCCGTGAGCTGCTCCCATCTGTAAAGAACTCCTCATCCAGGTCTGAAAAGTGCCGATCAGCTGAATCTGGGCAGCTAGAACATATTTGGTCAATAATTTGAATGCAGTCATGGACCAAGGAGGAGAGGTAGCAAGGTGGCGGAATTCAAGGTGGACACTGCCTTCAGAGTTACATTAGGATTATGTAACAGAGTAGCCTGATATTTGCCCAACTTCCCAGCCATCAACCAATAGCTCCCCTTTTGTTCTAGTAGGGGTAACACACAATGTGCAGTATGAACAGTTACTGGCTATCCAAGGATAAACTTTTCAGCTTCTTGTAAAATATCACAAGTAGCAGCAACTTCTCTCAAACAAAGAGGCCATCCTTTTGTCACTACATCCAATTGTTTAGAGAAATAGGTTACAGGCCACTTATTAACCCCCAAAGTTTGGGTTAATACTCCAAGTCCAATCCTTTTTCTTTCCTGGATGAACAAATCAAAAGCCTTGTGCAAATCCAGGAGGCCCAGTGTTGGAGAAGTTATCAGTTTTTCTTTCAGAGTCAAAAAAGCCTTTTGACATTCCACGGTGCAAGTAAGGGGCTCTTTTCTTTTCCCTTTAAGACCTCATAGATGGGTTGCGCTATTAGGCCAAAGCTAGGAATCCAAATGTGACAAAACCCTTCCTTCCATACCCAGGAATCTTCTATAGCTACTTGCAAGTAGTGGGGACTCCTACCCAGTTTACAGCCTCCCTCTGGTCTGGGAGGAGGTTTCTTGTCCCCTGAGACAATTCAGATCCCAAGTATTTGACAGTGGGCAGTGAGATCTGAGCCTTTTTCTGGGATTCTTTATACCATTTTTCAGCCAAGAAATTCAATACAATTACAGCATGTTGCTTCAGTCTTGCTTGCAATCAAAATGTCATCTATATACTGTAAAAATGACTCCCTTTCCTAAAATTATTTTTCTTAAATCTCTATCCAAAATTTCTCCAAGAATGGTTGGAGAGTTTATAAATCCCTCGGGGAGGACAGTCCAACAGTACTGGCATTTGGTTTTAGTCCTTAAGTCCTCCCATTGGAAGGCAAAGAGTTCCTGTGATTCAGGAGCAAGGAGAATGCAAAAGAAGGCATCTTTCAAGTCTGTCACTGAAAACCAAGAAAAATTGCCAGAAAAAGTGGTGAGAAGAGTATAAGGATTAGGCACCACAGGATGAATGTCTTCCACTACTTGGTTTATTGCTCTCAGATCCTGAACAAACTGATTTTCCTGAGTTCCAGGTTTTTGAACTGGCAAAATGGGAGTGTTATTAGGAGAACAAGGCTGAAAAAGTCTATATTTTAAAAAGGTCGCAACTGGGGGTTGAAGACCTTCCCTAGCTTGGAACCATAATGGGTACTGCCTGAGTCGAGGAGGGAAATTCCCTGTTTTACCTTGACATGAACAGTGTCTACATGTGTCCTTCTAGGTTGTCCCATACCTCAGGGGTGAATAGATTGAGGACTTCAGCTGGCACCTCTTGAGGGACAGCCAAGAGGGGAAGGAGAACCACTTGCAAGGCACAGGCATGTTCTGGGGGAACTGTGATATGCACTTATTTATTTTGAAAGTCACTTGAGCCTGCAATTTAGAAAGAAGATCTCAACCCAGCAGTGGGAGAGGGCACTTGGGCATGTACAGAAAGCCGTGTGTGAGGAAAGAATTTTTGATAGCACAATCCAGTGGCTGGAGAAAATACCTTTTGCAGGGTTCCTGGATACCCCAGTCACCAACACTGAGTCTTTAGTAAGCTTAGCCAATTTAAGGTTTAAGACTGAGTAGGTTGTACCAGTATCAATCAGGAAATCACCTACTTTTTCTTCCACCTTTGTGGTTACCCTGGGCTCCTGGTGAGAGATATTAACCACAAGCTGGAATTTCCATGGATTCTGGGGAACCCTATGGACCCATCATGCCATACCTTTTTTATTTAGTCCCATCAATTGTAAAGTAGGTTCCCTTTCACTCTGTTGCTTTAACTTAGGGTAATCCTTCTTCTAATGACCAATGACTGCCT
Organism: Cheirogaleus medius; assembly: GCA_008086735.1. Taxonomy (NCBI): domain Eukaryota; kingdom Metazoa; phylum Chordata; class Mammalia; order Primates; family Cheirogaleidae; genus Cheirogaleus; species Cheirogaleus medius. Next base: position 130,918,724 of record VBSM01002608.1, read on the forward strand.
CCTTGCAGTAGGCACATTGGTCTTTTTCTAAGGCAATTTTCTCTGTTAATATTTTTTCTCCGTGGGGTAGTCCCCACTGAGGGAACCCCCTAGAGTTTTCTGATAGTACGGCTGCCAAAAGGGTTTGCCTATTTTTTCATTTCATTTACCTTTCTTTTTTCCTTTTGCTGCTCTTTAGTCTGTTCATAGTTTATAAAGACCTTATAAGCCACTTCAACCAAATGGGATATGGGCAAAGTGAGAACCCCTTCTAACTTCTATAACTTTTGTTGGATATCAGGCATGCTCTGGCTGATAAATGTCAGATTAATTAACCTTGAATCATCAGCACTTTCTGGATCTACATCAATATATTTCTGATATGCCTTCACAATCCTCTCTAGAAAGGCTGATGGATTTTCATCTGTTTCCTGTCTTATTTTCTAAATCTTGTTCAAGCTTTTAGTTTTGAGGACTCCTTTTGTAAGCCTGGCCAGGATGCCATCTCAAAAATGTTGAATCTTACCTTCATCTCCATCATTTGGGTTCCAGTTGGAGTCATGCATTGAGATGGCTAAATTAGTTCTAGTTCTCACCTGGTTATTTGGGTCTTCCATGTGCAAGAGTCAGCCTCTTCTCTAGCCTTTTCCAGGAAAACGTGATGCTCCTTGGAGGTTCAAAGTATGTTAAGCAAGCTCTGGACATCCACCCAGGTAGGGTGATGTGCAGTTAAAATAGATTCAAATGAATCAATTATATGCTTTGTGTTGTGCCTGTAGGCAGGATTATTCTGTTTCCAATTGTATAAATCAGAAGTGGTAAATTGGTTATAAACCCACATTAATTTAGCCATTTGTCCATTTTCATTTATTCCTCCTAGCAAATTTCCCTGCTGGAATGGAGGGAGGACCCCAACCAAATTATGTACCCTTCCAGGTGCATGAAGGAGAGACTATATCCACATCCACTATATCCACATATCACAAGCAGAGGATAGATGGCTGGAGGAACCAGCAGGGGTGAAGCAAGGGGTCCAGACTCATAAGTGGGGGCAGGAGAGTTAGAAGAGAGATCTCCAAAAAAAAAAAAAAAAAAGAATCAAAGCTGCAGCTGGAGCTGGATCTGAACTACCCAAAAGTCTTCTTCAACATAAGAATGTCCTTCCAATGGCAAGACAGAGTTCTTAGATCTGGGTTCTTGTTACCCAACCTTCTTGAAGGCTTCTGTTCTCTGCACGAGAATCTTACATTTAATTTTATCTGGCTTGTTTTGATAAAGAAGCATAAAAGACTATGCACATAAGGGATTTCATCCCATTTCCCAACACAATGACAAAATAAATCTAACTGGAAAATAGTATTGTAGCTCAACGATCCATTAGGGGGCCACATCTCCTGAGACCCGAAAGAGTACTGGGGCCAGGCAGTATTACAAAAATATACCATTTTCTTCTTTTCTCTCATCTAGCACCCCCCCAAAAAAATGTGTATATATATATGTATATATATATGTGTATATATATATATATACCATTTTCTTCTTCTTCATAGGCTCATAGCTACATTCAGAGCAGTTTTGAAGAATGTAACCCAAAAGGCTCCTTTCGGGGATCAAATTCTTATTTCCTATAGCCACACACACACAAAATGGACTGCAGTTCCAACAGATAAGCCTAAGGAGTCCAAACAGAAACAATCACTACCCTCCCAAATGGTTGAGGCTTCCAATCCAAATTCAAATGGGAATTCCTCTGGCATTCCCCAAATTGAGAGAGGAGCTCTCCACTGCATGGTACTCTCAAATAGCACTCATCCGTCTCGACATAGATTCCAAAGTCCAAAGGTCAAAAGTCCATTCTTCTCTGACAGTAAGGGATATGTTTGGGGCTTGGCGACAGCAAGTGAAACTGGTGGGAGAAATCAAAACCAACCTGTGGCAGAAACTCAGCCAGACAACTGCTAGGGAGACTAAAGTTTCTCCCTGTTTTACCGCCAGCAAGCTACAAGCAACAGATCCCAGACAAGTTCCCAAATTATTAACCAACCCACAAAGGTGACTCTTTGTTGTTCACCACACAGAAAGCCAATTACTGCAACACGGAGGATTGTTAAGGAAAAAAGGAGACTTATTGCGGAGAACACATCAACTCAGAGGTGGGAGGAATGGAGAGCCTCAAATCCTCCTCTCTGACCAATGGAGTCAGATGAAATGAATAATGCATGAAATCAGTGAGCATCATCACATGTTTGGGGTGGAGTAGAGAATACACAAGCACAGTGAGAAATAATGCTAGTTCATATGTCACATGATCAAAAAAATGGTAGATAAGCCTCCCAAGGCAGGGATTTTAGTTATATAATGAGCTAGGGTTAATGTTGATCATTCTTTCAGCCTTGTACACAGGCAGGATTTGGGGAATAGGTTGCCCAATGGGTCCTTGGGCATAATCTGTGATAGGGTGTTGCCCATCTTGGCTTCTATGGAAAAACAGGTGGTGTGAGTCTTTGCAGTTATATCATGGCTGCAACGAGGTTCTGCCTTATGTGGGAAAAATACACAAAACTCAATACATCAGTGCAACAGAAAGTTACCAAGTTCTGGTTAGAAAATCTTACTGGCCTGGGAACTTGAAACATTAAGAGAACTATAAAAAGGCATTTTTGCTTATGGAGCCAGTTACGATCATTGCTTGTGAGTGGCCAAATTCTAGAGCCAGCCATCACATCCAGACTGCCTCTGTGCTTCATGGCTGAAATTCTGGGCAAAGCCAACAGAATATAACAAGGCTGTCACTGTGCCCAGTGCCTTTAATGATTAGCAAAGCTCTATTCAAACAAATGCATGGCAGCAACTTTACCAACAGAGTCCTTGATAGAACCACCTCCAACGTGTCATTTTATCAATTAGTTGTAAAGCCTCTAACTAAATTCATAAAAATGAATTATTCTCATGTTCTTATATCTATAATATTCTAGAAATGAATAATCTATATATCATAGTATAGATATACTTTCTGAAGTAGAAATTTATTCAAACCTAGCAGGAGATTTTGCTTAAAGTCAAATTGTTAGCCTAATTATTCCCTTTTTTTAATGTCTGAATATAGGCTCTCATTACTGTTACTCAAATTGTGTTCTACTAAACAGATGTTCTATAGGGAAAAAAAGAGATTCCGTGATTAAATAAGTTTCAGATACAGTCCCCGCTTGGATACTCACCATACTTACTAGAATATAGATTAGCTCTAGAGAAGATTTGTAGTACAAAAAAAGTAAATATTCAATTTTTTTGACCCAGATATTTGCTAACTAATTTTTCCCACTGAGTTTTTACATCTGTCAACATTCATTTCTAGAATCATGTTCTTTGGACAATTTAGCAATACAGCCTCACTGTAAAGAAAAGATTTGTTTTTCCTGAGATAACTACATTTACTTCAGTTTGTCAAAAGTCTTTATTCCCCCAAGTTCAAAACATTAACCTTCACTTTCCAAGTGTTTCCTAATTTTAGATAAAGGATTGTGAGAATAGATTCAAGTTGGAAGCATGCGTGCTACACAAAGCCAGAGAAACAGTTCAGGGAACTGAAGTTAAGGACTCTCAGCCCTTAAGTCTAGAATTGGTTCACCTCATAGGGATACCAAATTCTGAACTGAGTTCCCATTTCTTCAAGTAGAAAGTGGAATAATAGTGCCAACCCAGCAGATTATAGGAAACCAATTCCAAATAATTTGTGAAACAATAGAAGCCACTTAAAATAGTTGAAACCACAATGCCCACATTCATTGCAGCACTCTTCACAATAGCCAAGAAACAACCTAATTGTCAATGAGTGAATGGATAAAGAAAATGTGATACAGATATATAAAATATGTAATTATACCTATATTATTCCATTGCAAAATAGAATATTATTCAGCATAAAAATGAAGGAAGTCCTGCCATTTGCAACAGCACAGATGAACCTGGAGGACGTTATGCTAAGTGAAACAAACCAGACACAACGCAAATACTGTATGATCTCATTTATATGCAAAATCTAAAAAAGTTGAACTCAGAAGCAGAGAGTACAACAGTGGTTGCCAGGAATTAGGGGATGGGGAAATGGAGATGTTTGTCAAGGGTACAAACTTTTAGTTGTAAAATGAACAAGTTCTGGGGATATATATATAGCATAGGTGTGGATAGGTATGTTAATTTGTTTAATTGTGATAATAATTATACAACCTATAAGTATTTCAAATCATCACACTATACATCTTGACTATGTACAAACTTTGTCTATTAAATATGTTAAAATAAAAAATATATTTTAAAAAATGGTTGAAATTGCTCTAGGACTCTGCTGTTCATAAAAGAATGACCACAGTAATTTCTTTCATGAATCTTCCTATTTGCTCATTAAACTGTGCCTATACAAAAACTGATTTGAGAGAAAAGTGAGAAAAGATAAAATTTAGCTCTGTGATCAATTAATTTTTGAGTTCTTAACCAATTATTAATTTAATGGCTGAATGAATTTTATTTCTCTAGTTTATGCTTGGTTTATATTTGAATGCACACTATTTTTAATAATATTCCTATAAAGAAGGAAGGAATGAAAATTATTCATATCTTTTTAAAACCTTGAGAACAAAAATGAAAAAATACACACTGTATCAAAAGCAAGACAGGTTTTTTTTTCTCCAGGGAGCTTCAGAAATTGAACAAAAAATATACTATATTTTTTTTCTCTAAAATGAAATAATTGGATACAACCACCTAGAGATTTCAGATAACTCTTCTTTCATTTGGAAAGAATAAGTATAGAAAATTTACCATAAAGCTAAAAAAACCCAATAATTTATAAAAGGCCACTGTTTACAATATAAAAAAAATTTCTTTATACTTACCTTTAGAATATGCCTTTGGAATCATTTGTTATTCCACTAGAATAATAAACTGAATAATTTAGACTTTACATGCTTCATGTGGGTCTACTATAAAGTTACACAATGAATTTCATACCTCAAACACATATCTTCAAGACAAAATGTTAAATTCAAATAATGTTATTAAAAAGTAACACAAAATCAGTTCTATAGGAAATGAACATAATATATTTAAATATATACATTGTAATCTTTATATTCCCCTTTTTACTTTCACATTCTATTTGATGACTTTTGAAATAATCGACTATTGTTATAGAATAGATCCAGTAAGCTATTCATTAAGTGAACATTTCTGCAAACAGCAATGATAGAGATATCATCTTAGAAATTCCCAGGGACCATTTGCATGAGACACATTACAATCCTGGCAAGGGGCAGGATTATAAGAATAGTGTAGACTCCTTGATGCCAGGTACCAATCTAGTGGCAGGTTTATTCACTACAACAGCATAATAGAGTCAGTACTAAAACATTCGATAAATTAAACTGAAGTTATGCTTGAAAAACTCATTCCCAAAACATAATTGTTTCTCCTCACACCTTGCTTTGAGGAATAAAGAAAGTCTTTTTATTACGAAAGACAACTGTCTCAAACTGGTTGAAAGGTAGATATTCTGAATCAAAAAGATCAAGTAAAACGTTTATCTTAATACTTAACACTCCATTTCTAAACCATCTTAACAAATATTATTTACTTGAAAAAGATACAGCTGGACTTGCAGCAAGATCTAGCCTATTTTTTTAAGTTACACATCTAAAGGTTGGAAGAGGGATGATTTGTCTTTGCAAAAAGCTGGATCCCCACCCCTGATTTAGGTAACTATGTCCCCTGTGTTAATTCATTTTAAAAACTAGATTTATTTTAATTATAAGATTATAGCATCAATTTATTTGTTCTTTTAAATTAAGTTTTATTTAAATCTGTTTTATGAAATAATACATACATACTTACGCACTTTAA
>VBSM01002608.1:130931363-130950056 GCA_008086735.1 Cheirogaleus medius
TGTGGGATGTCTATTTGCTCTACTGATAGTTTCCTTGGCTGTGCAGAAGCTTTAAAGGAGTCTTTTTATTCTGAGAAGTAGATCTGAACAGCGGGCTTAAAATATTCAGTAAACCATACTGTAAACAGATGTGTTGTCATCTAGACTTTGTTGTTCCATTTATAGAACACAGGCAGAGTAGATTTAGTGTAATTCTTAACTGTCTGTGATTTTCAGAATGGTAAATGAGAATTGGCTTCAACTTAAAGTGACCAGCTGCATTAGCCCTAATAGGATGATCAGCCTGTCCTTTGAAGTTTTGAAGCCGGGCATTGACTTCTCCTCTCTAGCTATGAATGTCTTAGATAGCATCTTCTTCCAGTAGAAGGCTATCTACATTGAGAATCTGGTGTTTAATATAGCCACCTTCGTCAGTGATCTTAGCTAGATCTTCTGGAAAACTTGCTGCAGCTTTTACATCAGCACTTAGTAGTTCACCTTGCACTTGTTTATGTTATAAAGAAGCCTTCTTTCCTTAAACCTCATAAACCAACTCCTGTTAGCTTCAAAATTTTCTTCTGCTGCTTCCTCTCCTCTCTCAGCCTCCATAGAATTAAAAACAGTTAGGGTCTTGCTTTGGGTTAGACTTTATCTAAGGAAATGTCTTATCCAGATGACTAAAATTTTCTCCATATTAGCAGTAAGGCTGATTTGTTTTCTTATTATTTGTGTGTTCACTGCGGTAGCACTTTTAATTTTCTTCAAGAACTTTTCCTTTGCATTCACAACTTGACTAACTGGATCAAGAGGCCTAGTTTTTGGTCTACCCCAGCTTTCGACATGCCTTCCTCACTGAGCTTAATCATTTCTACCTTTTGATTTAAAGTGAGGGGTTTGTAACTCTTCCTTTCACTTGAACACTTAGAAGCCATTGAACGTTATTAATTGGCCTAAGTTGAATATTGTTGTGTCTTGAGGAATAGGGGTGCCCAAGATGAGGGAGAAAGATGGGGGAGCAACTGGTTGGTAGAACAGTCAGAACACACACACTATTTATCAGTTAAATTCATTGTCTTATATGGCATGGTGTATTGTGCTCCAAAACAATTCCAGTAGTAACATAAAAGATCACTTGTCACAGAGCACCGTAACAGATACTACAATAATGAAAAAGTGTAATATTGTGTGACTTACCAAAATGTAACACAGGGACACAAAGTGAGCACATAGTATTAGAAAATGGCACCAATAGACTTGCTCAACACAAAGTTTCCCCAATCCTTCAATTTGTAAACAAAAAAAAAAATGCAACATCTGAGGAGCACCATAAAGTGATGCACAATAAAATGAGGCATGCCTGTATTTTCTATAATGGCTTGTTATCCATTAAAAAGATTTCATGTGGGTCTAGTTTGCTCTTATGATCTTAACATAAGGCATTGTATATCCTGGAGCTGGTTTAAAACAAATAAAATATTAATTCAGCCCAAAATAGTTATTCCAAATTTAGAATTTTCAAAGTTTTTTTAAAAAAAATTATTTACTAAATTCAATGTCTGTTTTGTTTTGTTCTGAAAATAATTGAATTATTTTGCTTAGCTAAATTGCTTTTAAATAACATTTTCTCAAGGCAAACAAAAGTATTAATAGAATAAATTGTAGGATTGAAGGAAAAAATTACACTGAAATGTTCATATAAGTGAAAAGGAAAATAAGAGGTTTTGACTTGAATTACATGGATTCAGCTCATTAAGTCACTTAATACATAGACAACTAAAATTAAGATAAATTAAGCTAGAAAGTACAGTGGAGAGAAGAATTCCTTCTGCATACAGAGGTCATGGCTGACAGGAAAGGGGAGTCACTGAGGTGGAGTTAATGTGGCTGAACCAGATTCTTCTCCCACCCGCAGCCTTATCCAGGCTTCTGGTCCTACTGATTCATTTTCATGATGTGAAGCGTGCCTGCAGAAAGCTAGCTTTTGATGCACTAGAGCCTGAAAGAGAGATGAAAAATGCAAGAGACCTTAGTCACCTTGACCTCAGCCAGCCCCAAGGAAAGCACTTGAGCCAAGTGTGAGCAGGGGCTTTCTCCCCACTTCTGTGATGAATACACAACAGCCCTGGGGCATTGAGGACTCTTCTGATGCCTCCTGGATTTGCAGGTTGTCAGAACCATGCTCAAGCATTCAGGGCAGGAGCCTTAATAAAGAGAGGAAGAAGCAGAAGACGCTGTGGATAATAGTAGTGATTAATCTTCATGGAGCTCTTAGCATATGTCAGGTACTTTCCAACTACTCCAAATGCAGGATCTCACTTAACCCTAAAACTATCACCTCTTTCCAGATAACAAGTTGATGTTTAGAGAAGTTTAGCAACTTGTCCAAGGTCACATATCTAAATGGTGACAGGACGATTCAAACCCAGGTAGTTAGCTCCAAAGCTTGCTCTCTTCAAAACAGAAGTCTGATGGAAGAATAAAATCCTCTGAGGGGCCTGGACTTTATGAACTCATACTGTGAGTATTCCCAAGAATACTTTTAGGGGTAGAGGAGTGGCAGAGGTGAGGGGGTTTTGCAGGAAGCTGGGTTCCTGCTTAAGCAGTTGGGACAATGTGTCAGCAAGATTTGCGTATAATTTCAATGTGAACTCATTATTTCCACAGGTTGATGAGGTCTAGGGGTATTGAGGCAATACATACTTCATGTATTTTATATTTGAGTGGAATAAGCATATAGACATTAGCAAAGATTAGTTGATGCTGCTGTATATATACAAGACTTCAGCAGCGAAGTATGAGATAGCTAGAACACTGAATGCTATGATTCATATGGACTAAGGATCTGGCTTGAAAGACAAGGAAACAAGTGCTTATTCAATAAAGCATTTGTACAAACATGATGAGAAAAGCTAACGTAGAATGCCCAGTGAAAGTCAGTTAGTCATTCACATGAAAAGGGATTAAAGGCAGTCCTCTCTAAGTCTGAACAGATTGTGCTAAAAAATTCCATTTGCAAATCATTGTTCACTTGGGATGTACTTCATTTGGGATAAAATATTTAAAATGGTGATTGGATTTTGGGTCAGTCCATCTACAGAAATACATTTTTATAAAGTACCTGATATATAATTTCAGAAGGGCTTTGAAGCTCACCGCCATGTAAAACAATATGTCTTTTCCACCCTAAATCATTTTTGAAACAAGGCACAATTTAAGTAAGTGTAAATAAGCAAAAGATTTTTGTGGGAAAATCCATTTGAAAGTCCAACTCAGTCATGCCAGAAACACATTCCTCTTTCAAGCAATAAATATGGAGACACTCTGTGCAGAGCTGAGGGTAGATGAGCTGGTTGGGCAATGAGTAGGGAGAAAGTGGGTTGTTTTGCCTTATGTGTTAAAGAAGAGAAAGCATCCTGCTTGGCCAAGTTCCACAGTCAAATTTAAGACTAGTGTAATCAAAATACAGAGTTGTAGAGAGGCAAATTTTAAATTATAGAATATGAACACCTGAATCAAACTGGCCTGAAGACTTTCTGTTAGTTCTGTGACAGTAAATTAAATATCCGATTTGTTTATCACTTTTTTATGGGTCATTTAATTTGCAATAGAAAAGCTCCCGCCTAACACAGCAGGCTCTCCCAGGGTGTTAAGACACTGGGGTGGGGGGGGAATTTGGATGACGGGATTAAGAATGAGGATGGTGGCCGGGCGCGGTGGCTCACACCTGTAATCCTAGCACTCTGGGAGGCCGAGGCGGGTGGATAGCTCAAGGTCAGGAGTTCGAAACCAGCCTGACCAAGAGCGAGACCCCGTCTCTAAAAAAAGAAAAAAAAGAATGAGGATGGTGTTTGGGAGGGAGAGCAGTATAATGGGTGACAATCAGCCTTCAAATGGCATGTATTAGGAAGAGGAACAACAGGAACTAAGAAAAGTCACACTCAGTGTCACAAGTGTCCCCTTGTCATACAGACCTCATTTTTCCCTTTTCCTCTTACCACTGGGATCCTCCAGAGAAAAACAGCATTAGGAAGAAGTGACAATGGGACTAGTCCAGGAGTTAGGTTGCTGTAGAGAGGGATAATAAGGGTTTCTGGAAACACAGGAACAAGGTTTGCAGCTGCAGCAAGAGTAAAGTGGGTGAAGGCTCGTAAGAAAAAGGTCTCCTTGCACCTACATTCTTTGCAGATATTTTTATTACAGGAATGTATGGGGATTGATTGTGATTCAGGGACTAAAGAGGAAAAAAGACACGTGTAACTGTGTAATACTATTAGAAAGCCATGTTACAAAAGAAAAAATAAAGAAGAAAATGAAGCTTTTACTACAAGATGACTTAAATATCTAGAAAAGACAACAGGATCTCCAGACCTGATTTTCAGAGACTTTAATCGGGTAAACGTGTTTTATGTCACTGACACAGCCCAACAGTCCTCAGAAAGCATTTGAACTTCACAGAGGAGAGCTTTCAGTTTCCAAACCTCAAGAAAGCAACTAGAGAACCTTGTCATGGATTTATTATAATCCAACAGGAAGTCATTAACTATTATAAGCCTGAAAGAGAGGATGCCGGTAACAAAATTAATTAAATTTATAGTACTAAGAAGAAAAATTTATAGCACCAATTATTTAAGAAGCATTTTCCAGCTATAAGAAAGCAGCGTGGGGACAGGGAGGGTAGTTGTTATATAATGCGGGCTTTAGGAATATCCAGCAAAGACCAGAATCTTAAGGAAGGATGGAAAATTCTCAAGGACCTCTAATGATGGATCAAGATAAAAATATTGCTTAGAGAAAGATGAGAAAGGAGCAATCTAAACAATTAGAGAAGGCCACATGTTAAAATGTTAAAGCAACACATGAAAGAATTTCCCAGATCCAAAGTAAAAAAAATATAATATCCGATAGGAATACCTATAAATACTTTTTTAATGATTTCTCCCCTACAGAATAAGGGAGAAAGCAGTGTAAATGGTGATTGCCAGGATCACATTTACTAAATTTACTAAATTTACCGAATTTACTATTAGGACTTGTCAACCTAAATAACAAACAGATTGGTAGAATCTCTAAAAAAAAAAAAAAAAATATGATGTTTCTTTAGGTATAGGGCCTTGCAATTGAAATATACATACCATAGTGAACTATGTGCATATTTAGAGAGGTAAAGGAAGATAAAGGTTGTTAAAGGAAAAGTGAAGAAGATGATGTAATTATTTTCAGATAACTGTAGGGAACATAGCCCCTGGCCCCCTATTTGCTCAAAAATCACAGACATGAGTCAGATTTATTAATAGGAGAAAAGACAGAGTAATGTATTTAATGTGTATACGCCGGAGCCATTATAATGAAAACCTAAAGATACAGGAGAAATTGCCCATTTTGTGCTTAGATTTAACAAAGTATGGACCGCTGTGTAGAAATATGACTGGACAAAAGGGTATGACCTAATACTAATAGACTGAGTGGGAAAACCCAGGAAGGTCTGTCTGCCTAGATTCTTCTTGGCCTCTCTGAGCTTGCATTCCTTCCTTCTGGCTGTGGGCCAGGACCCTCACTGGAATGGGGGTCTTATGACCTATAGTCGAAAAAGGTAGGTCAGATAATTTCTTATGGTGTGAACTAATATAAAATCCCAAGGCCCCTGCTGACTGAATGGACCCCCTCTTGGCCCAGGGGACTCCAGAAAAACCTTAAAACTGAGTTCCCAGCCATGACAGGATGGGAGGTCAGACATGCCTCATTATACCCACTCCCTTGCTGGCAACCATCAGGCTTTTTTCTTTAAAGGCTAAACAGAAACCAATCTCATGATCTACTCCTCCTTATTTGCAGTTTCAGCACGGCAACTAACCACACATTTTCCTGATAAGAGATCACTAACCTTGGAGTGGTTTTACTCAGTCTACGGAGCATGTGCAAAGAAGGTTTTCATGTCCTTGCTTCACCTTTTGATCTCAGAGGACTGCCATTTTCTAAACGTGGATCCTAAAAAGGGGCTTAAAGCTCAATGGCACAGATACATGTTCTCCTTTCGTAGATACTCATGGCTCCTCCTATAGCTTGTTAATTAAGTATATTTGGCCACCCTCACTCAGCATAAATTCCTATTCCCATTATCCATCCATCAAAGCATGTATTTCTGGCTTCTGGCCAGGGCTTTGCTTCCCAGCCTGTTGGAATGACCACTCACAGGCTGCAACCCTTTATGAGAAATAAAGCTTTCCTTTCCAAATTTATGACCCTTGTCATTTTCTTCTGTTAACTTTGGCCAGTTTATTTTATACAGATTAATTTTATTTTTTATGGCTGGCTTTTGGGAAAAGGGGTTCTGGCTTTTATGACTCACCTTGGGAAATGAGATTCTAGTTTCTATGGCTAGTCTGAGGAAAGAATGGGACTGAGAGGCAGGAGGACAGAAGAAGATCAGAGAAAGACTTTAGCTTCGGAAGCCTTCATTTTGAGGTACTGTTTTCTGAGCCCCATCATAATTATCCTGAGTTATAAGGATAAATAGCAAGGGTGCCAGTCTGAGGTTGAACAGGCAATTACTGGGCAGATGTCCTCAAAGAAGTATTTTTTTGTGGGTAAGGTTGTGATGGCCTTTGTGCAATCTGTGGTTTTGTAGTCTTTTGTGATAGTTCTTGATCAGGATTCATGGATGGGAAACCTCCCCTCTTGGCCTTCCCAGCTCCATTTGTCAGCATTTTTAACACAACACATTTTGATTATGACAACTTAAAACTTTTATAGCCTTTACTTTTCTAATAAGAATAGGAAACCTCTGCAATTACAAATTAAATCTCCTCAATATGGAGACACAGTAGTATTTTTAAAACAGAACATAGGATATGTCTGAAGATGAGAAGTTCACTTACTGCTGTGTTTTTAAGTGCTAATTTGATTTGGGAAACTTTTATGCACTTAATAATTACCCCCTTCTCCTTGTTAATTGATTCCCTACCCCCACCAGCACTTCCCAACAAGAGTAAAATAAATTTCTTTAGCACTATGTTTAGAACTGTTAACACCTCCTCAGAAGTTGCACTGTCCTTCACAATAGAAGCAGCTGGAGGAAGACATAATTTTAGCACTTTTTGGCTAAAAAAAAGAAGTCCTGGCTTAAAAGACAAATAATATTTATTAAATTCATGCATGGTTTTGGATCAAATCAAATCTAATTGCTAAGCTTGCTGTACAAACAACTAAGATATCAGGAAAAGAACAAAAACATTTATTTGTTAGTTATCTAAAAAGAGATAAGAAAGCTGAACTCAGGGTTGTATTGCTAGTAATTCCAAAGACTGTATTTTCACCACCCTACAGTTCATAATAAAAATATTTAAAAACTAGTATAGCAAGGGTGTTGATTCTTCAGATGGTCACAAAGTCCTGGGAGGCCCCCTGATATCAAAGCTTAGTTTTTAAGGCTTTGAGGAAGTCTGACAGAGTTACAGAGGCCAGTGCAATGGAAGGAGCCAGGGTGATGAAGGGGTAGGTGGAACACTGGGAGACTTAGACCTATGGCTATTTACCAATCTGTACAAAGGCATTTTGATAGTTTTATAAATGCTATTAGCCCAATACTACAATGAATGGTTTTATCTCAGAATCTCTGTTATGCTCAGAAATCTACACTGTGCATTTTCAATCTATATTTGAGTAATCAATGTTCTCAGTGGTTTCCCTTTATCCATAGAGACAAAAAAAAATTCACTTGATAGCTACACATTACTGACTTTGGGCTCCAGTCAGTTTTCATCAAGCTGTCTTAGACATTAAGGATGAAAAATGCTGATTAGGCTTGAAACATCCCTAGAGATTCAAAGATTCATTATTAAATTGTCCTACTGCTTCAGAGAATAAGTATTAAGGCATGTGCAGGCTGAAACTAGCATCATTTTCACCTGGTCCTCATAGCTGCTCCTGGGCAGGAGCAGGCCCACATGTGTCTGCACTGTGGCCACAGATGATTGGGTCAGGACTGGACATCTGACCTGAGATTAGGCAATCAGATTCTGCCTTCTTAGTATTTGGAATTGAGTCTCAGCTAATTGATCACTTCTCAGCCAAGACTGGGAGGCAAGGCCATCTGGAGAGAAAGAATAGAAGGGAGAAAAGACAGAAAGGACAGAGAGGATGAGGGAGAGAGAGAGACCCAGATAAAAAGATAAGAGATCATATCTTTACAAAGTAAGATTCTTACTAATTATTCCTTTCCTGCTTTTAAATTCTATTCAACCTTATTGTTCCCCTCATACTAGTTTTAGTAGATATGTTTCCGCAAATGAACTTGTTACTAATATGCAGCCCAAGAGAGAAATTCTTGAAGTCCTAGAGAAAGCACTATATGTTGGATTACAATAACTCCTCTTTCCTCTCTGAACCATTCCAAAGACATGCCAGGTAGCAACATACCATCAATAAGAGGGGCCTTCTTTCTTCAGCTTGAACTCTGCAGGATCATGCTACTAATAGTGGTGAGACTACAGAAAAGAAGTCTTGCCCTAAGACTTTAAAAAGAGAGTGTACATATTCCTATATCCCAGCAATGAACAATCTGAAAGGGAAGTTAAGAAAACAGTTCCATTCACAATAGCATCAAAAAGAGTAAAATAGCCTTACTTTCATACTGGCAGTGTGAGGAGCTTGAGGAAATGTCTATCCTGAAAAATAAATATTAATCAAATCAGAATTAACAAAGACAATCATTCAAACTCTTGGAAACTTGGTAGCCATGGCATTTCAACTAGGGACTACACGCAACACCATACATCTGCCTTGAGGAAGAATTGTTTCAGTGGAGACAGCAACTGAGTGACATTCCTATCTCTCCCAGCTCCCTAGGAAAGAAGAGCTATTCGGTATGGTTTTGATAACCAGTGAACTTTGGCAGGTCCCATTTTCCACAGTCCTTGCTGTGAAGGCCTCTGCTGAGCAGGGAGTAGCAGCCAGATGACATCTGTTCCTCCACTCCCAATTCCCATTACATAGGCAGGGCAGCTGGTGAAGAGTGCAAACTCCTTTTCCTGAAAAGCTCTGTGTTGTAGAACTGGTCCAGTGGGCTTGGCACCCAAATGGCTCTTCCCATCTCCCCTATATTCCTAGGATGGAAAACCTAATCCAGTTAGATTTGGCAGTCCAGTCAATGAACATTGCTATACCCCATCCTCTCCAGATTTGGGCTATAGTCAGTAGTAGTAGCTGAGTGGCAGCACCAGTCCCCTCCTTAGCCCCATGTACACACACACAGACACAATTCCTCACAGTTCCTGCTTTATAGGGGGCATCCTTTTAGGGAAGCACTGAAGAATAAGTTCCCTATTCCCACCACCCACCTGCCCTAGCTGCTGCTCCATGGTATAGTAGTTCTGCCCAGGGATGAGTCAGAGCAAGTCTTAAAAATTGGCAACATTCTTCCCCTGACAAGGAATCTGACTTTTATTGGATTGAACTGGCAGCAATGCCCAAAGTTATTGTCAAAACTAATAAAGCAATCATCAAAGAATTAGTGGAGGCTAACAGTTAAGTGTGAAACCAATAGAGGCAGACCAACAGAAATGTAACAGAGAGATCAGAGAAAAAAGAAAGTAAAAAAAAAAGCCAGTCTAAAACCAAGGTCATACATGGTGGTTAGGAAGATTGTATGAATGTCCAAAACTACATGAGGAGCAACATCAGAAATTGCATGTTACAGGGGAAATAGTCCTTCCCTGAACTGGTCCAACTACCTCACTAAACAAATAAACAAGTAAACAAGAAAAAAACAAGCCTCACAGGAAGGGAGATCAGTATCAAGGGCTGCTACAAAATTCTTCTGGAGTAAGGAAATGACAGCAGATGGTGACTTGAATTCACATGAAGAAATTTAAAAAATAACAGAAATGGTGAAGAAGAAGGAAGAGGAGGAGGAGAAAAAATAAAGATTAATATAGAAAACTCTATAAATATATACTTGCTCTAATAGCTCTCCTTTTTTCTCTCAGCTTTTTTAAAATAATAAAATTATTTTAAATAATTATAACAATGCAGTGTTGATTTTATAGTATATATAGAGATACATAAAGCAACACATGCCTATACAGAAGAAATCTCAGGGGAAATTTTAAAAGTTTTTGAAATGAATTAAAATGAAATACAACATACTAAATATATAGGATGCAACTAAAGCGATTCTCAGAGGAAAGTTTATAGCTGTAAACACCTATACTGAATTATAAAGAGAAGAAAGATCTCAATCAATTACCTAAACTTCCATCTTAAGTAGCTAGAAAAAGAAGAACCAACTAAACCCAAAGCAATGGGAAAGAAAGAAATAAAACTAGAAGAGAAATAAATGAAATAGAGAATAGGAAAATAATGTAGAAAACCAATGAAATAAAAAGTTGGATCTTTTAAAAGATGAATGAAATTGATAAACTTTTACCTAAATAAAGAAAGAAAGAGAGAGAGTGACAGAGAAGATCCATATTATTAAAGTCATCAATGAAAGGACATCACTTTTGATATTGTAGAAATAAAAATAATTGAAAAGAAGTATTATAAAAAATATATGCCAAGAAATTTAATAACCTAGATAGGCAAATTTCTGAAAAGATGCAATCTACTCAAACTAACTCAAAATGAAATAGAAAATCTGAATAGTACAATAACAAATTAAGAGGTTAAATTTGTGATTTAAAAATTTACCACAAAGAAAAGCTCAGGCTCATAGTCTTCACTGGTGAATTCTTGTAAATACAAAAAGAGAAATTAAGACTGATATTTAATAAACTCTTCCAAAAAAAAAATGGAAAAGGAGAGAACACTTTGCAACTCATTATATGAGGACAGAATTACCAAAACCAAAGACACTGAAATAAAAGAAAACCATAGACTGATAACCATCATGAAATAAAAGCAAAAATCTTCAACAAAATACTAGCAAACTGAATTTAGCAACATATAAAAAGGATTATCCACCATAACCAAGAGGGATGTATCCCAAGAATGCCAGATTGATTCAACATTCAAAATCAATCTATATAATACAACGTATCAGTAGAATAAAGGACAAAAACCACATGATCTTCTTAATAGATGCAGAAAGAAAATTTGACAAAATCCAACACACATTCATTTCAAAAGGAAAACATTCAGAAAACTAGAAAGAGAAAGGACCTTTCTTAATCTGGTAAAGGGCATCTACGAAATACCCACATCATGCCCTACAAATTAAATGCAATCCATGTCAAAATTTCAGCTGCTTTATTTTGTTCTTACAAAAAAATAGACAAGCTGATCTTAATATTCATATGGAATTCATCTGGAAAATAAAGAACAAAGTTGGAGAACTCATTCCTTGATTTCAAAATTTACTACAAGGTTACTATCATCAAGATAATGTGGCACTGGCTTCAGGATAGACATATAGGTCAATGAAATAGAATTGGGACTCCAGAAATAAACCCTTATCGTTTATATTCAACTTATTTCCTAGAAGGATACCAAGACAATTCAAATAGATATGACGCATAAGGTAATGAAAATACTCTAAAATTGTGGGGGTGGTTGAACTTTCTAACTTTACTAAAAATTATTAAATTGTACACTTAAAAGGGTAAATATTTTGGTATGTAAGTTGTACCTCAATAAAGGTGTTTAAAAATTAACTGATTGGCTTCAACTATATTCCTTTCAGGATAAATGAAACATAAGATGAGGCTTAAAGTCACTCATGAAATTTTAAGGGTAGAGACTAGAGGGATGGTTAGGCATTTCAGGCTTTTAATAGTTAAAATTCTGTACTCAAATGTGCATTCCATTTCACAAATTGAGAAAATGAGGAAGGCTGGGCAAGATTTTTGCATGTTGACCAGTTCTGATGACATTTTGGCCAGTGCCAGCTTTACCCTAGAGAGAAAGCCAAGAAAAAAAAATCACTCAGTCACTATGGGAAAAGGTAAAGATTAGAGGCAGGCATGTTAGGTTTGTTTCAGATCAGCACACATTTGGATGATTTTAATACTGAACATTTATTAAATGCAAGCAGCTCACTGAGCCAGAGAGAATCAGGAGCTATTTGTGGCCTCCAGCTCCTTGGTCTGAAAAATTGGAGTGAATATCAGTTCATTCTACTCTAGGCTTAAGAACTTCTCTGAATGTATGAAATTGGAAACAGATATTCGAATCACTTGACACCATTATTCATCCATAACATGAATGTAAGTGTTTTTAATATCTTTTCCCTTGAAGTTGAGTAATGTAAAAGTAAAGCTCTGCCGTATTCTTGAGAGATTCACCTTTTTATGAACCAAGTACATTTTGTGAGTTTGTTTTCAGTCACCTTATCTCTAGTCCCACCAACTCTGAGTAGCAGCACGGTAGTCACAGTAGCAGCACCATGCTACCAGAACCAGCAGTGCTCTGACGGCAGAGAGTACAAAGAAACAACTTCTCTGGAATCGTTCCAGGACAGCATGCTGTCAGGGCAATCTGAGGATGATATGCACAGTCCAGTGAAGGCTGAATAATTGCCCATGTGCTATTTTTAACTCACTCTCCTGAGTGATACCATTGGCATGGATGAGCCATTACAATGTGCTCAGATACATATTAAAAGTGATTAACTAAGTGTCATGGACTTGATAACATATCACCAGATCTTAAAGTTGACAACTGAGAGCTGTTTATCACATTTTTGCATATAGTGCTGGTTATTCACTCTCTCATATCACCTCCATTATTCAGCGAGATGACAGAATAAGAAGTACAGAGGGAAACCAAGTCACATGGATCATTGCTAGGTGTCTAGGTCAACACAAGGCAGGTCACTGCCAAGGGTTGTAATGATGCACTCTGATAAAAATGAAGGCACCTTTATTTCTACTCTTAACAGTTCACTGAGACAAGCTTCTCTGACACCCACAAAAGGCACGGTAATATTTATTTTCTTCATAGACTTTCCTCCTATGGCTAGTAAAACAGAACTTTGCTTAAAAATCAATACACAGTTCATTATCTGAGCGATAAATTGTCAATGACATGAAACCACAAATGAGCTAAATTGTTAATATGCTCCACTCCTGTGCTCCCAGGCTCATCATGTCTTCGTCCTGAGTTCCCCTCATCCCTGGAACCTCTTCCCTCCTACTTCACCTTCTTCCTTCAAGCTGGAGGAATTTTAGATATGAGCCAGTAGATGAGTCCTATTTTTAAGCATGCATGCATTTCCAGCTTCCCTAAAATACCTCATAGCTCTGGGTGCTATGAAGGAAAGAGGTAGTGAAATGCCCAAATGATGATGGAAGGAAAAGGCCAAAGTGTTGTGAAGAGGCCTGCAGATCTTGTCACGATCTACAATCTGCTTCATAGCTCCTTAACGGGCCTTCAAATTGGGGATTGACCTGAGTGGTCAACTACAACACAACAACCTGATCCAGGCTTCTCCTCACTGAGCTTTTACCAGGCTTTACGAGACTCTTTAAAGAACAATTTTTAAACTCTCTTGAAGATATTAAGCCACCTAAAGTTGTGAGGACTAGGACATCTTTGCAACATTGTAGTTTGGGGCTAAAATATGCCTCCTTAAAGTATGTGGTATCCTAGCACAGGCTAATTTCAAGCCCTGGATCTACTCAAGGACTAACTGGTCCTGAGTCTGACTCTGGCGTCACAGCATGGAGTTCCCTGTGCACTCTGCAGGCCCCTTCTTTGACTTGAAGGCATGAAGCTACTAAAAAGGAGCAAAGACATCTCAAGGCTGGCCTGGCTGCCCACAGGTCTGCACTGAGGACCTAACGTGATTAGCTCAGTTACTAGTGACATGAGTCAGGTACATCTAAATAGTTTGACCAAAAGTAAAAGGAAGTAAACTGACATACTTGGATTCTTTTTTTTTTAATGAATATAAAAATGCATTGGTGACTTTATTAGAATACAAATGATAGGTTTCATATCTATGATTTTAAAAATTCAAGTTTATCATTTCTTTTTGGTTTTGTTTTTATACTTTTTTCATTTCAAAATATTAAGGGGGTACAAATGTTTTTGGTTACATGGATGGCTTTTGTAATGCTTGAGTCACAGCTATAAGTGTGTCCATAATCCAAATAGTGTTTGTTGTACCTGTTAGTAGGTTTTTTGTCCATCCCCTCCTCCCCGCTCCCTCCTGCTTGATTTCCACTGAGTTTTACTTCCCTCTTTGCACATGTGTGCTCATTGGTTAATTCCAATTTAAAAGTAAGTACATTTGGTGTTTGTTTTTCCATTCTTGAGATACTTTACTTAAGATAATGGTTCCATCCAAATTGTTACAAAAAGCATTAATTCATCCTTTTAATGGCTGAGTAGTACTCCATGGTATACACATACCACATTTTGTTAGTCTACTCATGAATTGATGGCACTTGGGTTGATTCACCATCTCTGCAATTGTGAATTGTGCTGCAATAAACATTGGAGCACAGGTGTCTTTTTGATAAAATGACTTTTCTTCATCTGTGTAGATACCTAGTAGTAGGATTCCTGGATTGCATGTTAGATCTACCTTTAGCTCTTTGAAGAATTTCCATACTGGATTCCATAAAGGTTGTACTAATTTGTAGTCCCATCAACAGTGTATAAGTGTTGTTTATCTCTGCATCCATGCCAGAATATATTGTTTTTGGACTTTTTAATTAAAAGCCATTCTAACAGGGATAAGGTGATATCTCACTGTGGTTTTAATTTGCATTTCCTTGATGATTAGTATTATTTAAGCATTTTTCATGTTTATTGATCACTTGTCTATCTTCTTTTGAAAATCTTCTGTTCATGTCTTTTGCCCACTTTTTAATGGGGTTGTTGTATCTTTTTCTTGCTGATTTGCTTGAGTTCTTTGTAAATTCTGGTTATTAGCCCTTTATTGGATGTATACCTTGCAAATATTTTCTCCCCTTCTGTAGGTTGTCTTTTTGCTTTGTTGATTATGGAACCAGAAAAGAGCCCAAATAGCCAAAGCCATCTTAAGCAAAAAAAGAACAAATTTGGAGACATCACATTGCCAGACATCAAAGTATATTACAAAGCTATAGTAACCAAAACAGTATGGGATTGGCACAAAAATAGAGACATAGACCAAGGCAACAGAACAGAGAACCCAGATATAAAACCATCCACATACAGCCAATTGATCTTTGTCAAAGCAGAAAACAATATACACTGGGAAAAAGAAGCCCTATTCAATAAATGGATCGGGGAAAATTGGATGGCCACATGCAGAGGAATGAAACAGGATCCATATGTCTCACACTCACAAAAGTTAATTCAAAATTGATAAAAGACTTAAATGTAAGGCATGAAACCATAAGAATTCTAGAAGAAAATGTAGTAAAAACTCTTCTAGATATCAGCTTAGGCAAAGAATTTATGACTAAGATCCCAGTGGCAATTACAGAAACAACAAAAATAAATAAATGGGACTTGATTAAATTAAAAGGTTTCTGCACATATTGGGATTCTTAAGAAAGGAAACTCTACAATTTTTGCAAAGACAGTAAATGGAAGAGTACAAGCTCTGAAGTCATACTCCTGGATTAAACCCTCATTTACAACTTGTGAATTGTGTTGTGACTTTGAGCAATTATCTAACCCTTGAGCACCTCAGTTTGCTCTGGTATAAAATTATCATAATAACAATACTCTCCTTAATAGAGTTATTTTGATGATTAAATCAGACTATGTATGTAAAGTACCTATCCCAGAGCCTGGAACTCAATAATTTCTCAATGAACGTTTGCATGTATTAGTGTGAGTATAAGTATTGTGTCATTTAGAATATTCTGATGATGGTTTAAAGTATGAGATTCAAGATTCAAAAGGTCAACATTTCCTCACAGGGGTCTATATCCTCCATCTGAGATAAAGCCCTGTCTCCATTGTAGGAAGATAAATTGTGTAGGGTGGCCACAGCCTGTGGCACGGCTGTCCATATCTAAGAACAGCTTCTATTCTGCAGCCCTCACTAGCTAGTTTCCTGAAGCTCTTCGGGGAGAAGTCTTAAGAAGCAGTTGTGGTTCACACAGAATATTTCATATGGAGTAAAATAGCATTGAATGTAGTGCTTCTATATTTATTGCTATAATCATATGAAACATGCTTTTGATGTAAATATTTGCATACATGTATATATATTTGCATACTAAAATGTAAACCTCTATGGGGATAAGAATTTTTTGCCTGTTTTGTTCAATAGTGTATATTCTTCCACCTAAAAAGAAGAGTATCTGGCATACAATAGGCATTCAATAAATATTTGTTGACTAAATAAAAACTTACTTGTAGATGATTTTTCAACCTAATATTTTAATATCTACTATATGCCAAGCCCTGTGCTATCCCTCGTCTGAGGATAGAATGGTAAACCAGAGTGATACAAGCCCTGCATTAATGAGGATTACAGTTTAGGAGGAGGATAAACATTAATTAGGTAAAATGGAGAATTTCAAAGTTACATAATTGGATAATCCAATGAAGAAGGATACGTCTCCATGGGAATAAAAATTGTTCCATCTGGTAGGCAGTCAAGTACTTATTAACTACTTACAATGTGCCAGGCAGTGCTCTAGGCCCAGGAAAGAGCAGTAAACTAGAGTATGTCCCTCCCCTCAGTGAGTTCACTTTCTTTTAGGGATACGCAAAGAGTAAGTATTCTTCTCACCAAATATATAAGGTAAAGTCTTGATCAGTACATTGATGAAAATAGAGTAGAGCAGTGGTTCTCAAATTGAGCATGCATCATTGTCACCTGAAGAGCTAATTGAAGCAGACATTGCTTTAACCCAGACTTCAATAGGTCTGGGTTAGGGCCTGAGTATTTGCATTTCTAACAATTTCCCCAGTAATGCTGATGATGCTAGTCTGGGGCCACACCTGGGGCCACACTAGCAATAATGATCAAATCAGGGTTTTTAGTTTATCCATCATCTTATGCATTTTTTATTTCTTTGTGGTAAAAACATCAATTAAAAATTTATAAAAGAAATCGCATATGATATCAAAATGATTTTAATTATTTATCAATTATTTATAATCTTGATTATAATCTCCTTAAATTTTGATGGAATAAAAAAAACTGGAAAATAAAACCAAAAAAATAGAATCACAGTGGTACAGTAATATGGTAGCAGGTCATGAATGGGGTTGGGGAAGGGCCTCTCTCAGCAGGTATTATTTAATCTCAGGCCTGGATGATGAAGGGAGTTAGCCATCAAAGCTCTGGGAGGAGAGCATTCCATGCTGAGGGAAGAATGATTGCAAAGGCCTTGAGGTAGGAATGAATTAGTTTGTCATGAAGAAATTCAGCAGTGGCTGCAGGGGAGACTGGAAGGAGATGAAGATAGAGAGCCAGGCAAGGGCCAGGCCATGCAGGGTCTTGCAAGCTCTGTTGAAGATTTTGATTTTATTCAAAGAGGAATGGGAAGCCATTGGCAGGCGTTAAGTAGAGGTATGATGGGATTCGATTTACACTTTGGAAAGAGTTTTTGGGCTAGAGAATGGAGAAGGGTTAGAGATGGAGAAGGGGCCAGAGTGAGCACAGTTGAGGGGCTTAAGTCTTACCACAGGTGGGATAAGATAATGAACTAGATTAACATGATGTTCCTAGATGTGGAGAGAAGAATACCAAATGATATTTAGGAGATAAATGTCAAGGGACTTGATTAAAAGTTGGACATGAGTAAGAGATAGATAAGGAAGAAGGGAGTGCCATAGATAAAATTCCATATTTCTGGATTACATAAACTAAAGGATGGTGGTACCATTCACTGGAGTAAGAGAGATTAAAAGAGAACTAAGTTTTTTATTTGGGAGGGGGTGTTTGTGTATGTGTGTTTGTTTTTGTTTTGCTTTCATTTTGTCTTCTGAGAGAGAGAAGGGGTGAGAAGGATGGCTCTCATGACTTCACTTTGGGATATTTTTAATTAGAGGTGCCTTTGCTGAGACATCCAAGTGCAGAAGCCAAGTAAGTGGTTAGTTGTGTGGATCTGAAGCTCAGTAGAAAACCTCTACATTGGAGATGAAAATGGTTTTACTCTTTCCCACAGGTGGTCTCTGAGTCCACAAAATTGGATGAGATCATTCAGGGAAAGTGAGAAGAAGACCTAACATTGAACATGGAGAAATAACAACATTTAATGGACAGAGAGAAAAGAATAAACTGCCAGAGGAGATATAGAACCAAGAAGAAAATCAGTTATTTATTGCATAATGGAAAGCAAGAGGAGAAAGTATTTCAATAAAGAGGGAGTGGTCAATTTTTATCCCTACTGAGAAGCCAAATAAGATGAACTTTGAAAAATGTACATTAAATGATTGATATGGATATTTTATACACAAAGAGAGAATAAAAATCATTTTAAATTACAAATGGACAGTTCACGTAAACCAAATAAAACCAAAACAACAAATAGTATTTCTAAATCCTAGATTATAATCTCTTTAGGGGAAAGTATACATAATTTTTGTCAACCGTATAGTACCTACAGAATCTCCCACAGAATAGCTGTTCAATAAATGTCCACTGCAGTGAACTAAGAGTACAATAGCTTAAGTCTTAACCAACTTAAAACTCTTTTTTGCTTTTTCTTTCTTTCAGGACAAATTCTTGCTATATCACCCAGGCTGGTCTTGAACTCCTGGTTTCAAGCAATTCTCCACACCTTAGCCTTCTGCATAGCTGGGATTACAAGTGCTAGCCAC
>VBSM01002608.1:130950156-130975511 GCA_008086735.1 Cheirogaleus medius
TATAGAACAACCTTGCCACATTGAGTTTGTCTGTCTGATTTTTCCATGGTAGGAACACTAATAGTTTTCCAGTTGCTCCACTCAGGCCACCACTGAAGAAATAATTCCTCATAATTCAGCATGATTTATCATATTGATATAGTTTTATCTAGGCTATTTTAAAACCAACCAATATATGTTAAATAAGTAGATGACATAAATGGGTGACAATTTTCTCCATAGCCCCCAAAGGACATTAGCGCACTTTCTATGTCCTGTGAGTAGCCCATTCTTCAGGTGTTAGACGTGGACTCTGCACTCTTCTCACTACTGCTCCTTCAGATGGCATTGGACCCACACTATCTCCCCTTCTCCTTACAACCGCCACTTGACGCCGTGAGGTTGAATAGTATTATGTTACACGTATCCCACAGAGATGAAAAACCAACATGAGAAATAGTAGACTCACTTTCCCTTCCTTCAAATTTGTGCTCCCCCTGTAATTACTTTCTTAGTGCATTATGCACCAAATTAGTCATCTGAGTCAGAAACTTGTGAGTTCTCCATTTTTCCCACCCCCACATCTAATAGTCATCCATTTCCTGGGAACTTTGCTTATTATGCATCTTTCAAATATACATTCTCTTCTCTTTCATCCCCACCACTGTTTCACTTTAAACTAGTATTTCTCAATCTTGGTTACACATTTGAATCATCTGTAGAGCTTAAGCACTATCGGTGCTATGTCCCACCACCAGAGATTGTGACTTAATTGATCTGGTGTACAGACTGAATATAAAGATTTTAAAAGTGTCCTAGATTATACTAATATGCAGCCCAGGTGGAAAACCACTAGTTGAGAACTTTGGTATCTTCATCTAGAATGTGACAGTGCTTCCTTCTACTTCCTACTCCACCTTACCGCTAGAGTACTCTTTCTAAAGTACAAATATGATGTGACACTCCCAATGCTGAGTATGTCCCTATGACTCCCCATGACCACAATCTCAATCTTGGGTGATCTTCACCTTCTGCCTCTCTAACCTTACCTTCCCCTCCTCCCCATTATGCTCCCACACGTGATGGCCATGCTGTCCTAAGTGCCATTCCTAGGATGAGCCGTGCTCCCTCATGCTTCCACACATTATAGATCTGTTTCCCCAGACTAGGATTCTTGTTCCAATTGGTGTATTTGGTTAACTTCAACTTGTCCTTCAAGAATCAGTTAGAGATAGAGAGAAGACCGAGAAAAAGAAGAGGGAAAATGATCTGCAACTGTATCATATGGGTTCTGTTTCATTTATACGTTAATGAAATAAAAAATATCCAATTTAACCATCATCTTCATTGTGAAGTTGTCCTTGGCCCCCTCTTTTAGACTCCCTAAGTACAATGTACACAGTTCTATAAATAGATGAATCATACTGCATAATAACAGTTTTTCTATCCTAAACTCAGGAGGTTAGAATTAGTGTCTAATTCATCTTCTTATCTCCAATGCTTAGCAGAATCTATGGTATGCAATGACTATAAAAATATAACTTTGAATCCTCAAACGAATGAATGAAACAAGCATAAAAATGTTAAAGTGACTCTCCAAAGGCTTCATTCCACTCCTGGGAAGATTTCATTCCATTCATGGTAAGCTTGCTTCTTGGAATTTTGCACTTCCCTGTGGGATATTTCCTGCCATTTTCTGTATGCCTTTACAATCAGCCTGAACTTGAGGAGGTCACTGTGCTCCAATCACCTAGTGAAACTCATGCCCAGATAGTGCGATCGTACCAGTCCCCAAGGAGTCATGGGGCACAATAGGACATTAATCAGACCAGTGGCCACATTCGGATCACATCTAGGCTTTTTCTCTCCTGAGTGAATAACTCCTCTGGGAGCTATAAGCACAGCTAAAAATGACTCATGTTAAATAGAGAAGTTTCTTCTAAAATGAGAATGTAGAAAGGCATAATCAGTGTCCCGTTCAGCAAATAAGGATGTCCAGTGAACATTTTATCCAAAACACTAAGAGTCAAAGCCAAAGGACATCTGTCTCTCAAGAGAAAGGTCACAGACAAATCACTAGACAAGTTGGAAATTTTAAAAATAACAATTTCACTATAAAAATTTTGTTCCTTTATCCTTTAGTCCTGCAGTCCCCAATCCCTGGGCAGCAGCCTGGTACTGGTCTTGGGCCTGTTAGGAAAATGGCCACATATCACCTCTTGAGCCCCACCTCCGCCACTCACCCCAGCCCCAACCCGTGTCCATGGAAAAATTGTCTTCCATGAAATTGGTCCTTGGTGCCAAAAAAGTCAGGGACCACTGCAGTTTAGTCCAAATTCCAAACTAGTCTTTGCTTTCAGTTCATTGTTTCTAATCAGCTTAAAGGCAAATATCTCAGCATCAACTTTGAATTATTTGAATTAAAGCAAATTTTTCTTCAAATGATTTTCCAGGTCTATGATGTGTTTAACCCTAATCTATGCCTCTTCTTCTCTTGCTCTTGCATGAATCCTTTCCCCAAGAAAATCAACAGATCATAAAACCTCAAGACTATATGGCCAAAGAGACTAGTGTTTGAAACAGTTTACACTTACTCCATCTCTGTTAGAGGGGAGTGATGGCTAATTTTTGTGTCAGTTTGGCCTAAGAGATGCCCAGATAGCTGGTAAAACATTATTTCTGGGTGCATCTGTGACAGTGTTTTCAAAAGAGGTTAGTATTTGAATCAGTAGACTGAATGAAGAAGATCCCCCTCATCAATGTGGGTGGGCATCACCCAATCTATTGAGAGCCTGGAAAGAACAGAACGATGAAGAAAGGGGCAAATTATCTCTTTCTTTTTGAGCGAGGACATTCGTCTTCTTCAGCACTGGGACATTGGAGCTTCTGGTTCTCAGTCCTTTAGGGAGTGGAATGCTATGGACTGAATGCTTATGTTCTCCTACTATTCATATGTTGAAATCCCAACTCCCAAGGTGATGGTACTAAGAGGTGAGGCCCTTTGGGAAGTGATTATGTCATAAATAAAATCAGTGCCTTTATAAAAGATACCCCAGAGATACCCCTTGCCCTTCCACCACATGAGGCCACTGCTAGAAGATGCCACTATGAACCAGAAAGCCAGCCTTCGTGAGATACCAAATCTGCTAGCACCTTGATCTTGGACTTCCTAGCCCCTATAACTATGAGAAATAAAATTGGTTTTTAAAAGCTGCCCAGTTTATAGTATTTTGTTATAGTAGCATGAATAGACTAAGACAGATTTTTTGTTTTTTGAGACAGGGTCACACTCTGTCATCCCAACTGGAGTGCAGTGGCATGATCATAGCTCACTGCAGCCTCAAACTCCTGGGCTCAAGCAACTCTCTGGCCTCAGCCTCCTGAGTAACTAGGAGTACCAATAAGTGAGTGTGTGTGTGTGTGTGTGTGTGTGTGTTGCTATAACAAATACCTAAAAATGTAGAAGTGGCTTTGGAACTGGGTAGTGAGTAGAGTCTGGGAGAGTTAAAAGGTGCGTGCTAGAAAAAGCCTACATTTCCATGAATGGACTGCTACAGGCAGTGTGGTGAGAGCTCAGTAGAAGAGGAGAGCTGTAGAGTAAACGTCAATCTTCTCAGAGAATACCTAAGTGCTTTTCAACCAGAGTGTTGGTAGAAATATGGACAGTAAAGGACATTCCAATGAGGTCTCAGTGAAAATGAGGCATATTTTATTGGAAACTAGAGGAAAGATGATCCTTGTTATAAAGTGGCAAAGAACTTGGCTGAATTGTGTTTGTGTCCTAGTGTTTGGTTGAAAGTAGAACTTGCCAGTTATGAAATAGGATATTTGACTGAAGATATTTCTAAGCAAAGTTTTGAAGGTGCAGCTTGGCTTCTCTTGGATGCTTGTAATAATATGCAAGAAAGAGAAAAATGATTTAAACTTAAATTTTTAATTAGAAGCAGAACTTAAAAATTTGAAAAATTCTCAGCGTATCCATATAAAAGAATGAAAAAGTATGTTTAGAAGTGTACAAGGGTATGGCCAAATGACTGATAAGAAGATTAGTATGGATTTGCCATATCAACAGATGCCAGGTGCTACTCCTCAAGACAATGGAAGAATGACCCTGAAGGCATTTGAGAGATCACAAACCCAGAATGCCAAAGCAAAGGAGGAGCTTCTTATGCCAGAGAGACCTCTGCAAGGCTGGTACCATCTCAAGACCCTGCACCCCACATTCTGGTGCAGAGCTTGTGACCTGCCCTGGGTGCAGCTCTAGTGGGCCCAGGTGCAGCACATGCTGCAGTAGTTGCCCCTGCAAAGGGCACAGGTAGTTTTCCTCGGCAGTGTCTATGCAATGCCATCTTCGCTGGTGTGCAGAGTGCACGAGCCATAAGAGTGTGGCTTATCTCCACCTAGATTTTCAAGGATGGAGCTGTCTGGAACCTTGGGTGTGCAAACCAGGCAGAGAGCCACCGCAAGAGCAAGGCTGCCACAGAAAGTCCCCACTAGGGCAACTTTTAGTGTAGCCATGAGAGTGGGGCTACCCTTGATAGCTCAGACTGGTAGAGTCACTAGCATGCAATTCCAGCCTGGAAGAGCCACAGACGTGACTGAACCTCATGAGAATAGTGGGGTGGGCTATGCCATGGGAGTGGGGTTGCCTAGAGTCTCGGGGCTGAACTTCAGTCCCGGTGTGTCCAGAATGCTGGACATAATGTCAAAGAAGAATATTTTTAAGACTTAAGATTTAATATTGTTTGCCCTCTTGGGTTTTAGACTTACCTGTGATTTTATCCCTTTTTTCTTTTCTATTTTCCCCTTTTGGAATGGGAATATCTATCCTGTGCCTGTCCCTCACTTTTATTTTGGAAGCCCATAACTCAAATTTCACAAGTTCATAGCTGGAGAGCAATTTGTCTCAGAATGGCTTATACCTTGAGTCTCAGCCATATTTGATTTAGATGATATTTAGATAAGACTTTGGAATTAAGGTTTAAAGTTGATGCTAGAATGAATTTAAGACTGTTGGAGCTATTGGGATACAATGAATGTATTTTGCCTGTAAGAAGAACATGAACTGGGGGGGCCAGGAGTGGAATTCTATGGTCTGAATGCTTGTATCCCCTCAAAAATTCATATGTTGAAATCCTAAACCCTAAGGTGATGGTGTTAGGAGGTGGGGCCGTTTGAGAAGTGATTAGGTGATAAGAGAAGAGGCCTCATGAGGAGGATTCATGTTGTCATAAAAGAGGCCAGAGAGCTGCCTTACCCTTCTGCCATGTGAGGATACAACTAGAAGACAACCAGAGAATTGGCCTTTATGAGATACCAAATAAGCTGCAATCTTGATCTTGGACTTCCCAACCTCCATAAGAGTGAGAAATAAATGTCTGTTGTTTAAAATCTATCCAGTTATGGCACTTTGTTATAGCAGCCTGAATGGACTAAGAGAAGAGATAAAAAGGTAGAGGCCGGGAGCCCTGCCCAATGCCATGTGGTCAGGGTCAAAGTTCCAGGAAGAGCCTTTGCCTTTAAAGCTCTTTGTCGTCCCTGGATTATGAGCTATAGTTAATGATATCTCTTACCCTCATGTCCTACATGGCTAGAAGCAAGGACTCTATAGTAATTAGTGTTTTGCATAAAGATATAGTCCAGCAAAATTAGCATCCGTTGAAAGAATATTAGGAGACTCCCATTAAGAGTGGAAGAGGTCAGTGGCTCACTATCAGGCCCAGCTTCCCAGGGCTATTTCTGATGCTCTTTTGACAATTCAGCCCACTCACCAGAGCTGCTAAATAGTGATAAAAGGACATACAGCCACTTCCTGCTGACCTCAAATCATCATCCAGATTCTGAACATAAAAAAAGTAACTTCTACTTTGATTCAATCCAATGTTGAGTAGGAGACAGATCATGGGCTTTGGGATCATATTCTCATAGGTTCAAATTTTAGTTGTGCTAGTTTCTAATTGCCTTTAATTTTAAGCAATTCCATTAATTAAATATGTTTCCAATCTATAAAATTAGATCAAAACAAAATAACATATATATATTGTCTAGGATATATTATGGGCACACATTCAACATTAGCATCCTAACCCCACACCCAGACTCTATTATACTCCCAGCACAAGAACATCACAACTCTGTGTCCATGTGGTAATATGAATGTTTTTATGTATACTCAAACATATCAACCATAGATTTTCCTTTTAAGCTTTGCAGATCACAAATTATCAGTGTATCTTTGTCATAAACACAAGCCCAAAGATGTGGAGCAGCAGAGTTCACATTCTCTTTACCCAGTGCAAACATAGTTCATTAAAATATCAGGCCCATAAGGAAAATAGCAACATTAAAATATCAGGCCAGTAAGGAAGATAGCAACATTAAATATCAGGCCCATAAGGAAAATAGCAACATATACTTTCCTAGTAGGCCGTTGATAGATCTCTTAAAATGAATAGTATTTTCTACCAAACCCCAAAGACACAAACAAAACTCTTCAGGCTAAGTTGAACCCACTCCTTGAATTGCTCCTCTGAGTTCTTCCTTATCAATAGCGACCCCGTAAGTGAGAATTCTAGTCAGGAGGCATTTCACGTGGCAAATCCCTGGGACAGGATGTAGGGACACAGCTCTAGCTCAGCTTTCTCACCTACAGAGAGATTTCAGTGGTGACAAAAGTGATGCCACCCACCTGGGGCTGCCAAGATGGTTGCCAAATACCATTGATCTTTGTGAATGGTGCCCCTGCCCAGCCCTTTGGGCATGAACTATTATGGAATGTGTTTGTATATTTGTGGTTCTGCTTTTGTATGGGGGGTTAGATTGTTTGGCTGCCAGTAGCCTCACTGATATCTTTCTGAAATATTCAAATCATATGCCAAATAAACATATTGTTCTTACAGGTTAAAGAGGAGGCAATACAGTTCCAGATACAGATCAATATAATTTTACAAGATATAGGCTGGAGTGCAGAGGGTGGTGGAGATTAGCATGTGATATCGAAACAGGCTGGGTTTACTATTAGTGTCTGTCATATTGCTCTTGCATATCACTCAGAAGCAAGTGTGGCCAGCAGGCATTCCCTCACTTTCCCATGAAACAAGGCAGCTAGCAGAGAAGCCCAGGTACCTGCTACCCCAGGAGCTTGTGCTAGAGTCAGTTCTGCCCTTGTTCCAGATGTGTCTTCTTGGCCTGGGCAGGCATTGCTGAAGATGCTAGCTCCTGTCCTGGCCTCTCCCCTTGAGATTTCTGGGGGCTGACCCTGATGAAGTGCTATATCTGGCAGCCCTTTCCTAACTTCAATCTGACCCTATTCCAGAATGCTACTTCACGTTTCTCTGTAATAGACTGTGATTCTGGTTGTTTGGCCCTGGCCTGAACTAGGGATGCTTTGACTCTCCTAGAAAGATGGTACAAAGCAACATTTCTCAATATGTGATCCATGAGGTGTTATGTTTTTAAAAAATTGTAAATAAGGCTTTCTGTGAATAGCATTTGAGGAAATATTGAGTTAAATCAGTTTCTTTGATCAGGACTTCTCATATGCTGAAGTGCATTACAAATCTATGAGAGGGGGATCAGTACTTCTGAAGAGCATTTGACAAAAATATTTCTCATGCATTATGACAGAAAATAGTGCTCTAAGGTACATACTTTATGGAACCCTTCTTAGACCAGTAGGGAAAATGAGAAAATAGCACCTAACCACAGATTTCTCACCCTCCAGCAACAAATACTTTCCAATAAGAAACTCTGACCCAGACTCTACCTCCCTGCTTGCTCTTCCCCTGTGGCATTATCTGAGTCCTCTACTCTGTCCAAAACCTTCTCCCACCTGCTCTCTACTGAAATAACTCTCACAAAGACAAGTTTGTTGTCGATGTTTTAATTTCACATTTGAAATGAGACTTAGAATGAAAATCTTCCACCTCTCACTTTCCCTCATGTTCTTAAGTTGTCAGAGTGTCGTTTTCTCAAATCAACAATATTTGCTGAGTTCTATTATGTGTAAGCTATGTGCTAAACCTTTTTAAAAGAAGAGAGAGAGAGAGAGAAATATTCTGAGGATGAACGGAAAACTAACATGCTATAGACAAGTTGATGACCTTGAAGCTTTGCCAAGACCAGACATAGGGAATGTTGTGTTTCCTGGGTAAGGGGGAGGGAGAATGGGGGGCTCGTTAGAAACTCCCTTAATACTTTCTTTCAGACTCAAGAGAAGTCTTAGCAACCATACCTAATCCCAGCTCCCAGATAGGGTCTAAGATCAGAGCACCTCTGAAATGCTCTGGCAGGTTTATGTCTTGTGTTCCTTTCATTGATAAGTGGAGAAAAGGTGACAGGGAGACTAGCAGCCTCATTCTCTGCAAGACTCAAGCTAGCCCAAAAGTGATCAGACCAAAAGCTTTGTCAACTCACAGGCAAAAACCTTTTTGCAAATGGACCAAAGACAACAGGAACAGGAAGGCCAGTTCCTCCTCACATAAAAGACCCTGAGCCCAAATAACTGAGTGGATAGAAGCTTGGTATATGTGCATTCACAATGGAGGGAAGATGTATTTTCCATGCCTGCCTTCCTGCAACTTGGAAGCGAAAAGCTGAGGCAGCTTTGCTTTTGCTTTTTCCTTAACTGTTAAAGCTCACCAAGTGGGAGGTGCTAGCCAGGACCAAAATATGGAATCAGTTTGCCTTGGCAAAGTTGTAACTTTTCCCTTCAGTACTCAGTAGCCCTTTCTAAAAGCAAGTGCATCCATCTCTGAGAGAGGGAGGGAGGGAGGACAGAAAGGAAAGGCAAGGAGAGAAAAGGAAGGAGATGAGAAGTTCCATGAGGTTACTTCAAAAGCAAACACTGTTTAAAGTCAGTGTTGCTTACCTAACAAGTCATGATGAAAGAAAAAAAATCCTTTTATTTAAGCTTCTATTTAATTTTACTTCTATTTTCTTTTCAGTTTAACAGTATGTTGCTACTCTCAAGAAAGTTACTTTCAAGACTTCTTATTTCTGTTTGTAAAAATCCATTTCTGGGTACAAGTTAATCACAGAACTCCTGACCTAAGCTTTGGGCACCGAGTGTGTATAGGGACCCAGTATGGGTTCCTTTACGAGGAGCCGTTTTTACAACCATCTATGTCATATTAATGTTTCTGCCTTGCAGGCATCCCACAAGAAGAGACACAGCTGAGAAAGGAATAAAATCTGGTGGATGTTGACTTAATGGGCACCCAGGGCATTTGGTGCTCCATCCGTCTTCACCGGATTTAGTACAATGCTGTAACAAAGAAGTGGGTAGGAACAAACAGAGAGCTCACTGTGCCTTCTCAGACCAGACATCACTGAGGCTGCAAACAACGAACGTGACATCAATCTCTCATATCTACATGGAACTGTCCAGTGCACAGAGTGTCACACATACACACATACAAGTATACACAATAAATACATATTGTTTATTATATAAATTTACATGTTCTAAATTTACATGTGTGTATATATGTAGTATATGTGTGTGTATATATCTATATATATCCCTATAATTTAATTCTCATAAAAAATAAAACCTCCAGAAAGTAATGATCCTTATTTCTCATAAGAAAGGAGGGCATCAAAGAAGCAAAGGGATTTGTCCAACGTCAGGGGGACATAATGGGTAAAGCTGGGACAGGAACATGGCTCCTGTGATGTCCAGTCTGACACACTTTGCATTATAAAGGGGAAACTGAAGCATTGAACGTGACTCAGTGACTTATCCAACGACACATGGCTAGTGGGAAGGAGAACTCATGCTAAACAGATGAGTCTGAAGTGATAAACCATGTTAGGAGGGAAGAATGTGATGATTGGTATGTTTTGGTTGACATTCCCCATTCTAGGACACAGTCATCCCTTCGAAAGCTAAAAGGAGTGCAGGCTTTGAAGTCATAGGCAGAGGAGAAAGAAGAGAAAGTGCAATTGCTCACTCATCTCCCCCTCCCTACAGCTTCTTCATACAGCCTTGAGGAAAGTTCCTCTTGGTACTTTTAATATCTCACAAATGAAGGTGAATGAACACACGACAGAAGGTTTATGGTGAACTTGAGCTTCCCCCATGACAGTCTCAAAGCCCATTCTTCCTCACAGCATCCAAAAGGGGGGGGAGGCCTCAGCTACTACAGAGTTGGAGAGGATGACAGAGTCGCCTTAGCCCAACCACTTGGTGGCAGTTGTGGCAGTTGTAATGCACACCCATCTGTTTCAGCTCCTAGCTGACGGCTACTGAGAGGAATTGTGTGTGTGTGTGTGTGTGTGTGTGTGTGTAAAGTGAGGCAGAGATGGAAGACTTTCATTTAATTTATGGGGCTTAATGGATAATCACAGTCATAACTAATGTGCTATTTCAGGTATTGAACAAATTTAATTTTGCGATTGCCAGGTTTCTTTCATTTTTAAAGGAAGTACTTGCAGCCCTATTTGAAGTTTCCAGATTTAAAGTTGAATCCAAGTATTTTACTCTATCCTTGCTATAAATGGAGTATTAATTCTTTTGAGGGCCTAGGAGGAATGTGGAAGCCTGATATTTTTACTTTCCTTCTATAAAATGGTAGCAGTGGTACCCATTGAAACTACTTGAGGGGCCATCTGAATATCACTGAATCTTGGCCTCCAGGCGAGATTAGCCTATAGAAAGAAATGTCAGAGTCCTAGATCTTGAAGCTGGAAGACTTTCATGAGACAGAATCACCTAGTGGTAAAAACCACTGTGCAGAGTCTTTATGTTTTAGATTTTCCGTTTCTTCACCTGTATAACTGGAGTGATTGTATCTTCCTCACAGGATTGTTGAGAGGACTAATTAAAATTATTTATGTTAAAAGCATTTTGCAGAGGCCCTTAAACATTATGTGTCCAATAAAGTTTAGCTATAGTTGTTGTTATTAATATCATTATTACATAGCTCCTGTGAGGAGAAGATGCTAAGAGTTTACATTCATAAGAAAAAATGCTCTGTGAGTTTCTGATATATAAAAAATAAAAGCAATTGTTCATGTAGAGGATACATGAGGGGATGATCATAAATTGATTGTAATAAACTCAAAATACATGATTTCTATAATTCAACTCCCCTCACAGCAAAGAATTTAATGTTTGCTTTAGACCAATAAAGACATTGAGTTCATTGTAGACACTGCTTGGAGAAAAAGGATCAAGCCCTCTGGAGAGAACTTATTGGTGCTTTCTCTGAGAAGAAACAACTAGAAGGTCCTACTCAGTAGCTTCAGGAATGGGAAATATGGCTATTAAAAATGTAGTGACTTGGTTTGAGAGTTACTGTGAGGATGTAATAGGCTCAGCAGAAGTGATATCCCACTTGGGCTCTGTCCTGAGTTATAGCTCTGTAAAAATATAACTGGAGCAAGGATGGGCCTCAGGTGACTTGCCCAAAGTCAAACAACCAATAGGACATGCAGTCAGGAATCAGCGGCAGGTAGTCTGATTTGAGAACCTACTGAACAATACTGCCATTTGGACTTTTGAGACATGTTTCATCACTTTGTCCTTTTTGAAAAACATGGAAAATATAAAGAAAACAAAGTTCTGATGTCACCTTAGAGAAGAAAGGGGGAAATGAGTAATTATCCTATTGTGAATATGGTGTGCCCTCATGATGCAGGAATTACTTTGTAAAATATTTCTATAGATAATTGCTTGTAGGAACCCTTAAGGGCTGCCTCTCTATGTGAGCATAGCCTGTGGTGACCAGAAGGGGGCTGAGGACACGGCGCCATTCTGAAGCTCGGTCCCTTCTCATCCAAGAGTTTCCCAAGGGTAGATGGCTCTGTTAAGAGTTTCAAACTACAAACAAAGGCTTGATCTAATCCCAAAATGTGGAATTAGGCCACTCCACCCAGCACTGTGGTCTCCCAACTATAGCAGCATGGCTGAGTAACAAAGAAATATCTATTGCTGTTCACATTGTTTATTATCAAATCACTTTGTCACAGTGAAGGGAATTTTATTTTCTCCAAAAATTATTTATGGAAAACACGCTATCTTGATGGCTTACTCATGGTGGGAAGTATTTCTAGAATTATTATGCCTTCCCTGCAAGTTCTTCTTCTTCCCCACAGAGGTGAAATAATAGATTTTTCAGCACAAAGTAGCCATGGAAAACTTTTCAATGATTTCCTGTCTTATTTTCTGATGCATAAGAGCAAAAGAATGTACAACATCATATTGATTAAGATCAAGCACTAAGGATGCAGCCAAATTTCATCACCATTTTCAAAACTGACAAAATCAAAGCAGCTTGGTAAGTGAACTTAATTGAGTGCAGATAACCTCAAGACATTTCCCATCCTTAAAGTAACTGAAATTTTTATTCTTCCCCTTTCATGCCAGGGAGGGCACATGGTTGACAAGGATAAAATGGGTCATCTTGCATTTTATCCCTTGGGAGAACATCAAAGTGTCAGGGGACAGTGTGATGGGAGCTGGGTGGCTCTGATATCCCCATGCAGCTCAGTGCCACACCCATGGACTGGGCCACAGTCTAGGGGTTCTCAAAATTATGGAGCGTTAGGCTGAGCTATTTGTGCACTCTTTCCAGAGCCTGCAGGGGAAGGCCATGCCACCTTCTGATAGGTTTCTATGAGAAGGACAGTGACATCTTCAGGGAGTTAGATTCCAGGGCACAGCCTATCCACACCACATATGTGTGTGGGAGCTGCCCGTGGTTGGGAAACTCTTGAGGGTCTCTCTCAATTCTGGCCTCTTAGTCTGACACCTCCAAGCTGAAGAATAGACCCTTGATTGCATTAGATTTCTTTTTTCTTTCTACCATATGCCAACTAGTTGTAGCTGCTGCCGTTTCTTCTGGCAAGTCTGCAGCCAGAAAAAGAACTTCATCGTCACCCTCTGATATTTCATCTCCTCAAGAACAGAGCAATTTCTCTTAATAAATATCAGTGCTGCTTCTTGAAATATATATTATTTCACTGGGAAAAGGAGTCTCACATCACCACCCAAAGACCCTTGGGTTCTCCTGGAATTTCAAGGGCGTTTTTATAAACTAGTGAGTTCCCGTTTGTGTTACAATATTTCATTCAGCACTTAAATCTGTCTTTTGCCTTAACAATCTGTATAGCTTTACAGTCTAATTTCACACTTTTACACTTCCGTAGCCCTTTTTCTCCAATCATTCAATTATTTATTTAACCCTGATATAATTCTCAGGAGTCAGGCTACTATTGTCCTCATTTTTGAGGCAGGAAAATGGAAAGGTGAGTGTGTATGTGGATAAGAGCATTATATGCATGACAGGAGTGGAGAATGCATTGCGCTTATTCGCAGAATCAATTCAGAATGTCGAACTATTAATAGAACACAGAGCCTTTCTGAGTTAGTCATTTAGTATATCCCTCTGTTGCTAGATATATAGATGCATTGACCACTTAGATGGTAAACTATGAAAAACAGGGGTTTAAAAAAAATATTTTGGCCACAAACCTTAGAAACTCACCTAAAATACATATAGTTCTTTAAAGAATTTCTCTGTAGATAAACTCTTTTACTCTTAAATTTTATTTATTCTTAATTTCTTCAAGAACATTGATGAATGAAGAGCAAATTGACAATAAGGATTATATTGTACTGTCATTCTATTGTACTGTCTATTGTACTGTCACCTGTGGGTTAAGCTTAGTGGTATGGTTTTTTTCCTGTTTTTTTGTTTGGTTGGTTGTTTTGGTTTAGTTTGGTTTAGTTCAATGTTTTTTTTGCTTTGCAATTACAGAAAACAGAATGGAGTGGAAGCTATATTGCATTCCAAAAAGTTACTTGGATTAATTATTCAGTCAGACAACTTCTTCATCTTTCATCTTTCCTGGATCCTTGAATCCAGACAAATCCTATTGTGTAAGATAATTAGACTAATTGCGACATCATGTTACAATCACTTTGACTTATGAACTTGATTTACTTTTAATGTCATGAAAATATCTTAGATAATAGTGATTATGTATGATATATAATTCAGTATATGTTTTAATGTTACTTTTTCTTTGACCTTTGCTCCCATGACGAGCATTAGTGGCTAATTGTGTAGCGTCAGTTGAGTCACATACAATGTATCACAGCAGCAGCAAGGATACTCCCAAAGAAGTCAAATGGTACTGGATGACAAAAACCTCCTCACACAATCCAAAGAGGGGATTTCCTTTTCATATGCTGCATTAAATATCAATTAATTGGATTAGCAGATAAAAGGGAACTAGATACACTCATTTCAATTTTGTAAAGATGGTCACCTCTATTTTCATTAGGAAGAGAAGAATCACAGGGAGGGACAGGTCATAGAAGGGACCAAGGAAGAAGAAGTAGGTGCTAGAAAATGGCTGGCTGGACACAGGGGTGAAGCTGCAGTCCATAAAGGACAGCAGTTACTTTTACTGGGGAAGCAGACATGGGGTGAGAGAGGAGCAAATGGAAAGTTATAAAGCATCGGCAATGCTCTAGTCCTTGGGATGGGTGTAGGTTCACGGATAAAAATATATATGATTTATTACATATATTTATATTATCAAATATTAAATTCCAAATTATATCAGCAGCATCACAACTACAGAAATTGGAGCCCAGTCTTCTTTGTAAGTTTTCTAGTACTTTTTTTCCTTTTTCAGCTAGAATTATGAGGTGGACAATTCTTAGGAACAAAGAATCTAGAGAAGGATGAAAACATCCTAGTCTCCCTCTGACTTAGTAACAGAAAGTAAAGTTTTTTCCAAACAGGAAACAGGTTTTCATCTGCCTCACAGAGAGAAGTGTCTCTTGCATAGACTCTTACTCCTTTTATTCTGTTATCACTTCCACTAGCCTGTCACAATGCTGAAAATTTTACACACTGGAAATTGTTTGGGGGGATTAGGACATTTTTTCCATCTGTTGCATACAAGAGCTTTCCATCTGCTGTATATAAATGTGTCGAGAACAATAGTTCTTAATACTTCCGTCTGAATCGATCTAGCATTCTTTCTAGGCAACCACCTAAAGACAGGATTCTTTGGTAGTGAAACTTGAGACTAGCAAGCTTTTTCATCTCCCTGCAGGCAAGTGAGTAATGGAAAGTTAATAAATAAACCCCAAACTGAGGCACTACCCTGAAAGGCAATCCCAAATTAGGGTAATCTAACTAGATTATTCAATTGTTAAGCCAGTAAGAGCCCTAGGATTTCTGGGGAATAAGATATTCCTAAATAATGGAAACCCTAAAATCCTCAGGACAGGTGGGTATTCCTGGGCTCAGGAGCAAATGGATCTAGGCGTTTTGAATGGAGAATGAAGACAGTATAAGCTGTCTCTCCTGGAGGAATCTTTGGAGCTGGCTCACCAGTTGGAGACCATCATTGAACTACCCAATCTCCCTTCCCTGGCTAGGTGAGGATTGGTGATAAAACCTAGATTGGAGTATACAAGAGCCAGCATTGGGTATGTGAATGATCAGGGCTAATTGCATCTTTGGAGGTATGAACTAAAATAAAACCTTAAGGCTTCCCCCCCCCACTGCTGACTGAATAGACCCCCTCCTGGCCAAAGGGATATCCTAAAAATAAATTGCCTGCTACGAGGAGGCCAGATATGCCTCATCATGCCCCGCTCCCTTCTTGAAGACATCCTTTGTAACTTATTAATAGGCCTAAAGCTATGCAAGACAAACCTGCAGGTCCTCAATTTATACAACAAATATATGTCCTATAGCTTAGCTTGCCTCTGATTAACAGACCTCTTTATCTTAAAAACATTCCAAGCCTTTAGACAAAGCTTCATGTCTTTAACCAATTACAAGTCAAAGAATCTTTAAACCCACCTATAACCTGTAAGCACATACCTCCAGGCTTTGAGTTAGCCCACTTTTTTGGGCCAAACCAATGTATGCATTCCATGTACTGATTTATGAGTTTATCTGTAACCCTTCTCTCCCTGAAATGTGTAAAATCAAACTATAACCCAACCATGGCAAGTCCACTTGTTCAATGCTTCGGGGGGGGCTCTGGGTCATGGTCCTTAAATTTGACTCAGAATAAACCTCTTTAAATTACAGAGTTTGGCTTCTTTTCTGTTGACAGAGGTAGAGCAAGAGAGAACTATGTTTACCATTCTAAACAGAGATCACTCTAGTAAAACCATCTGTATCAGTCAGGTTTCCAGAAGGAAACAAAATCCAATTCAGATGGCACAAGAAACTTTAATAAAAGGAATATTCATAGACATATAGGCACTATTAAAATACAAAGGACATTGAGGTGCCCAGAGACTGCCAATAGCAGGAAGCCATTATCATCCCAGGCTTGAAGAAACAAGAGGCAGAAATAGAGCTATAGAAGCTCATTAGCACTGGAACCTCCCTGATAGGCGCTATAATGATAAACAGACACAGCCACTGCTAGAAACTCAGCCCAAAGCAAGCACCTGGGGGGCCAAGACCCTTGACCCCCTAAAGCTTCACTGAAAATCACTGACATAAGGCAGATTGATTAATAGGAAAAGGCATACAATGGAAAAGACATTAGTAGGAGAAAAGGCATACAAATGTATTTAATGTGTATACCCAGGAGCCTTCAGAATGAAAACCCAACCTCTCAATGGGTTACAGAAAAAATGTGAGCTCAAAGCATGGCCAAAAAACAGGTTAAGGTGGTAAATGAGGTTTTAGTGGCAAGACAAGTTATGGGAGGGAGAAAGGAAGAGAAGGCTTACCTAAGTGGTCTTGTGATGTAGATGAAACCTCACAGGTAGCAACCCTCAGAGAAAATAGATGGTAAATGTCTATTTTCAGATCTTTAAAGCTGTCAGACTCTC
Organism: Cheirogaleus medius; assembly: GCA_008086735.1. Lineage (NCBI taxonomy): Eukaryota > Metazoa > Chordata > Mammalia > Primates > Cheirogaleidae > Cheirogaleus > Cheirogaleus medius. The sequence continues at coordinate 130,966,961 of VBSM01002608.1, forward strand.
AAGCTAATCTTTCTTAGATCCAGACAAGGGAAGGGCTGGCTGCTTTAGTGCAGATTCTCCACAGATCTACAGACGCAAATGCCCCCCCACAAAAGACAGCCTTGCAGGGTCACTTCTAAATATGTCAAAGAATATATTTTGGGGTAAAGTATTGTGATTTCCTTCACACCCAGCTACAACCTCCCACTCCTCTTGCCTGTCCACTTTCAGCAGGGGCTTTCCTTTGGCCGAACTCCACCAGCCAAAGACAAGGGAGTCCAGGTGATGCAGACTTAGGAGCTTAGCCTCCTGGGGCCCAGAATAAGAGAATCAGGATACAGAACAGACCTGGGTTTAGGAGATGAGAGGTCAAATGGAGTGTATGCAGCACATCGCCTAAAATATCAAATCATCAGAGGTGAAAAGCATTATGTCATCAAGGATGAGTGGAGAACAAGAGCTGACTCCAAAGAACTGGGTCAACAGCTGACTAAATAGAGGAGGAGCAGGGTCTGGAAAGAGTTCCAAGGAAGCATGCAAGTCAGTGAGAAGGAAGGTGTTGGAGAGGGTGAGCAATTGACCACTGACCAGACCAGATAGTCGATCATTACCGACATGGATATAGAGTCGGCACTCCAGCCTCACTGACTTTCCATCTCAAATTTCCTTCTCAAAATTCTTAAAGGGGACTTATACACATGCTATTCCCTCTGCCTGCATACACTCTCTCACCCTTCTTTCAAACTCAGGTAAATCCCTCAGGGAACCTTGACCTTCCTGATAAGGTCATCTTCACCCTATCCCACGTTCTTATAGAACCATGCAGTTTCCCTTTATCATACTTCTCACAATCACAATTTCATGTTCAGCTGTGTGATTCCTCAATTAATGTTTATGTTCCCCCATGCAATAAATCCAATGAGAACAGGAACTGTGTCTATTTTTACTCACAATTGTATCTCCAGGGGTGAGTATACAGTAGAAATTGAATAGATATTTTTTGAGCAAATAAATTTTACATTAGAAAATAAATGTTCCTAACTCATGGCAGTTTGATAGCTTAGACAAGGGTTGGCTTTATAAATTAACAAATAATATTCATGATGTGCCTTCATGTATTGTAGAGGAAAAAAAAGTGACATTCCAGGTGCATCATGTTAAAGAGAATTTGCACTGGAAACATGTTAAAAATGGCCAGATTTTATCTGAGCCACTGAAGTAGAGGACAATGACTTCAGTTTAGCCTGAACTAAATTCCAAGTTAAACAAGCAAGGATGATTTCATTTAAAACTGTTGCAATAAGGGAGAGAGCGTGACCTCAACTCCATTATAACAAAAGGCAGACGATTTTTTAATCACTGGGGTGAGCTAGTGGAAAAGTATTGTAGAAACTTAGGCACGAGGTTGGTTAATGTCATTAGACTGTCACTGCTTGCTAACTGGAGCTTATGAAGTTATGCTTCCATAATCCCAGAGACTAGGAGAAAGGGGCACTGTCTTTCTTGTTGATTACATTTCAAAAGGATGTCCTCCAGGTCTTTGAGAATGACATTCCTGGGTTGAAGAAGACTTATATCTCAAAAGGGCAGAGAAAGAATTTACAAATGCAAGTTTTTTAAAGTAAATGATCTAAGAAAAGGGAAGTTGAGGACTTATGAAAACCTATCTAAAGTTTAGTCAAGCTGAGAGGAACATTAACGCCATATAGTTAACCATGTTTTACTACTTTTGCAGGTTTCAAGCAACATAACCTATAAACAGGAAAAGTCTCAGAACCAGCGCTGTTCTAATTCAGCATGAGAAGCACCTGGTATGAGGGAGTGGGAGCAAAAGATTATATGATGATACGAAAAAAAGCCCCTTAAAGAAAGAGAAAATAATCTGCCTCCGTGGTTTCCAATTACACCCTCTCAGCTATTGCACTGAAAATAGAATCATGCTTGGTAATTACGGAAGAGGTATCTTGGAAGCAGGAGCTATTTACACTAAATGCCAAGTCAGCAAGCAATGGCACAGGAAAATTATTCCACCCTCTTGTGCTGATTTCCACCCCAGAGTCTGACATGCTGACTACACACGTCCCTGTTCCCCAGACTAGGAACCCCAGGGACTGTGGGGGATGGATAGCAAGCCCACAATTCACTGCAGACCAGGAACAGAGAAAGAAAACATCAAACCAGGTTACAAAGCAGGGAAAGCTTTCAAGGAACCCAGTGCAGCTAACAATGTAGGTCATCAGTTTATCAGACTCTTTCTTGTGCAATAACGGCTGCAGTTAGAATTTTCTCTAAAATAAAACCAGTGAAATAAATAGAAAGCATGTTAGAATTGGCATGGAGAAGCAACACTGGTGTGAATATGTGCATCCAGTCCATAGACTGCATTGCCACTCCAGCTCACCTCGAATATTGACTCAGATATGTGGACTGCAAGTGGAGATATCTCCTTCATAGGCACCATCACTCCTGCTGGGACAGGCAACCTCCACCCCCTCAGCTCTAGCCCTTTTGCAGTTTCGGCTGTTTGCAGAATTCCTGCTTTCCGCTTGGAGAGAGCAAGTCTGTTCATTAGTCTTGGTGCTCTGAGCTTCTACTTATTTAGACTAATTAGCTTCCTGCCCCTGGTGAGAAAAGGACAAGATCCAGGCTCACTCCTCTCTTCTTCCCTATCCCTTTTTTTTTTCTTTTCCTTTTTTTCAGAAAATGAACATTAATTTCTTTTCTTTTTGCAAAGCTGTATGTAGAGACTGACATGTGGACGATTCAGCAATTTTGCAGTCCTGGAAAATTAAATGGAGAGGAGAGGGAGATAATACTATTTGTTAGGGGGACTTCAGCTCTTGTAAAATAGAAGGTTTGCAGCACAGGTTAGTTTCATTGCTTAAATGACCACCAGCCTCAAAGTGGAGCTGGCGCCTCCTGAGTGTCTGTGTCTCCCTCACCTTCCTCCGTGGCTTTGCTTCCCACCTTTTCTCCCTACAACAGATAGTGTGTTTTCCCCCTGTCTCTCTGCCTGCCTTCCATTTCTGCTGCTCTGGATGAAGCCCATTAACTCCTTTGACTTTTAGGTCATCCAGCAAGTTAATGACTGAGCTGCAGGGAGCCCTGGTTGCCTCATACCGCACCTCCACCAACGCAGTGGGCATGCGCGAGCATGGGGCATGCCTTAGCACACAATTAATCCTGCAATTCCAAAATGGACAGTTCATCTTCATGCTTTAGCATTTCCAAAGATTTTAAAGAGATTGCATCAGCATGTCCTAAAATCCCTTTTGTTTCACTGACAGCTTTAAAAGATCGTCTTCTCTGGCTGCAAAATTACGGATGTCATTTTTAATGATCGATGTTATTTGTCATCCCAGAGGATGATCTCTGGTGAGAATTACAAAGATGCCTTCATGAAACAGGGCCAGGAGCCCAGAGTAAATCAGCGGATGGCTTTATGGTGACCCCAGTGACAGAGCTAAAGTAATCGTGCAGAAAGTGACACAGACTCTAAATAACACTCCCTTCTACATCGCCTCTGACCTATGGCTCATTTGTTCAAGTTGCCTCTAACGGAATGTGCCTTCAAGTGGAGAGCATGTGAGAGCACTCAGTGCATCATGATCTGACAGTCACTGGCCTTCAGCCTCTGCTATATCACTAATCAGCTGTGTGACTTACCCCATGTCAATTAACTTCTCTGAACCTCAGGTTTCACAACTGTAAAGTGATCTCCATTTTTGTGCAAAAATTCTGTGATTCTGTGGTATGTCTTCCATGAGAAACACCTGTATGTCTTCCTGACTCCTTCAGCAGAATGAAAGCAGGCTGAGCACAGCAGCCACTAAACCCTTCAGTGTCTGAAGCTATATAATGACACCCTCTGCAAAGTATTACCCCATGGTCAGTCTAAGCGACTATTCCCTGCCTAGTTAAGGAAGCCTGACAAACACTAATTATCCTCATTAAGTTATCTTGGTTTGCCAGACCTTCCCTGACACCCCAAAATCAAAGATTAAATCTCAGGCTATAGTCATTTTGGAAAAAACGCACAAATAAAGTTTCTGGGGCCCAACCACACATAGCTACCAAAAGAATGGTTTTTTACAATGAAAACGTAGAATTGGGGCTAGGGAAATATGTCAGATCCATCTCATCTATGTGCAGGCCTGCTTACAATATTCGTAGGGCCTGGGATAAAAGTACAAGTTCACCTACCATAGTATCAGGGTCTCTTCGGGACCCTAGAAAGCTTGAGGCTCATGGCTTAGGCCCCTCTTTTAGGACCTAAAAGCTTTCCCATATCTGTGTAACCCTTGTGGTCTTTGATGAACCAAAGTGAGCTACAGCCTCATTTTCAAGGAACTGCTTCACTCATATTTTGTATGTTAGTCTGGGTCCTCCAAGAAACCACCAGATATCAAGACAGGAGTAAATGTAAAGAAATTTACTAAGTAAAATGCCTGAGAGAGAAAGTGAAAAGGAAAAGGAAAATGGGGAGAGTTTGGGAGAACTCTCGGCATGAGACAGCAATGCAGGTCTGACTCCAAGGAAGGAGAGAGGGAAGAAAGGAAGGTTGGAAGAGTCTTACTCGGCAGTGCAGTTCCAAGGAGTCAGCGAGGCCATTGGGTCGTGCTCAAAGGAAATTCTCCCATCAAAAGAAAACAGTGTCTCCCAGGATGCAGCTGAGTCTCCCTGCGGCTCTCAGTCCCTGGCTGGGAGCAGCCTGGGAAGCATGGTGTTAATGAGAAGGCTGTGATGGATTTCAGAGAAGCAGCACCTGGGCTGGCAGTTCAATTTTGCCCCATGCAGTCACGGATCAGAGTGGCTGCCACACTGTTTATTTGCATGGCTTTCTGGTACTAACCACAAATGAGGCTATTTCTAAGTATCGACAAGCACGGTACTGGTGGTGAGTACCTCATTCGGCCTCAAAAATTGTGACTGCAACCACTTGGTCAAGTACTCATGTTTCCAGCAGGTGGCCTACCACTGTTTAGGTTCTAGAGCTGCCTATCTGTGGGAGAAAAACCTATAGAGCGTTGCCGTTTTCCCATTCCTCAAGGTGCTCCGGTCCCATCTGTCTTTCTCCAATGCAGGGGCCAGGGATTCTCCTTTGGTGAGGACACGAACTCTGCATCAGAGTCCACCCTCCTCACCCACTGTGGTATGTCACCTATGCCCTTGTGAAAATAAGAGCCCCAACACAGGTATTGTTTGGAGGGTTCTATTGCAGCTGCATAAAATATTACCACAAACCTCATGGCTTAAAACAACACCATTTTATGATCTCATAATTTCTGCAGGTCAGAAGCACAGCACAGTGTGGTTTGGTTTTCTGCTTTGGATAACACAGGCCAAAATCAAGGTGTCAGACAAGCTGGCCTCTTCTCTAAAAGTTTTGGGGAAGAACCCACTTCCAGGTTCATTTAGATCATTGGCACAATCCAGTTCCTTGCAGTTGTAAGGTTGTGGTCTCCGTTTCCTTGCTAGCTGCCAGCTGGGGGCTGCTTTCTGTTCCTCAAGGCCACGTGCGTTTCTTAGTACATGGCCCCCTCTGTCTTCGAAGTCAGTGATGGTACATCAAATCACCTTTGCACTTAAAAGTTCTGACTTCATCTTCTGCCCCTAGCCAAAGAATTTTCTGAATTATAAGGGTTTATGTGATTAGATTAGGCCCAAATGATAATTCAGGATAAGCTCCCTATTTTAAGGTCAACTAATTAGTAACATTAATTACATCTTCAAAGCCCTTTTTAACAGGTAATATAATATTTTCATGTCTGTGATATCAGATTCAAAATCATAGGCATTAAGGAAGAAAATATTATAGAAGGGAAGGCATTTTTAGAATTCAGACTATGACAAGTATCTGGACCGTAACATCCCCCAAAATTAGTCTCCTATGTTCTCTAAATGGATTTGGATCCTCATATAAATGAGACTTTGGAATCTGCTGTGTGACCCTGGACTATAATTATATAAGAATAAAAGGTGCTTAGGCTACTATTGAGGCAATTTTAACTGCCTGTGAGGTAATAAAAGACTTACAAACATAACTCTTGAAAAAGAGATGAGAATATTGGACATTTTGAGACCGATCCACATGCCTGTCAAGGTGATGGATTGGGCTGCTCCGGAGAGCGGATGCCCCTGAAGAAAACTAGAATCACCATGAACTTTATAACACCACAAGACAGGTACCGAAGCATCAATAAAGCCATTCCACAAGACACTCTGTTAGGCAGGAAAAAATGCAGGAGAAAGGATGTGGGATTACATTTTCAAGATTGCAACTTTAGGGGAATTTAAAGAAGCCAGTCAATTTGGTAAGTAAGGAGAAATAGTGACAATTCAGGAATATGGAAAATAATGCAGTACAAGAATATCCCCATAGCATTGAAAGTACATAAGGTGAATAAGAAAGATACTAAAGATGGAGCAGACTCAAACACAATCTACTTATGTAAAAATAAGAGGCAATCCATTGTCATAAAATAATTTTATGGACTTAAGAGCTAAATAGTGAAAAAATGTATCTAATAACATAGCAGATAAATTATAAGTGATATTTGTCTTCTATCAAGTTGATAAAAGCCTTTTTAAGATTGAAAGCAGAGAAGGAACCCAGAAAGGAGGTATGACACTTTTATTACATGTATTTTAAAACTTCTATACAGCAAAAAACTACCATAAGAAAATGTAAAATGCAATGAGAATTTGGGGGAAATAAAATATGTGAATTTGATTGTAAGATATATGGCAAATAGCAGCTAATAAGTTTCACACATAAAAGCTCATAAAGACCAATAATATATTATTAAATTAATAATATATTAATAACCAATATATTAAATTAATATAACAATAGGAAAATAATCAAAGGAAGCAGATTAGCAATACACAAAGGAAGAAATACAAATGACTGATAAACATGAAAAAAATCCATCTCACTGGTAACCAAAGTAAAAATATATAAGCAATAAAATACCATTTACTGCCTGAAGAATTGGTAATTAAATATAATATGTACACAGTTACCAGTGTTAACAAAAGTATGACAAAGTAAATGCTCTTATGTGATTTTAGAGAAAATATGCATTGACTCAACATTTTTGGAATAAGACCCGAAATGTACACATAACCTTTCTTTCAAAAAATTCACTTTCAGAAAATTAAGAAAATAGTCAAGGATGTGCACAAATGTTTATCTACATCAGTCTCCATCCAAGCATTAGTCATTATAGTAAAAAATTTGGAACAAACTAAATATCTAACAATAGAGAATTGGTTATATAAATTGTGTGTTCATATAACGTAGCCATGAAAAATCATGCTCTAGAAGAATATTAAATGGTGTAGAAATGCTGTGGTTCATTATGTACCATAGAAAGAAAATAAGCAGTAGGCAGAAAAAAAGTATGTGCACAGGATACCATTTTGCAAAGAAAAATACATTTATATGTAATATTGGTGTTTTTATATGGAACATAGATTAGAATGGCAACAATTTTCATTTCTATATTGAGGGTTGGAATTGTGTATGATTTTCGAGCTGTTGTGCCTATTCTAATGCACATCTACAATGAATATATTACCAAAATAAAAAAATAAGTTTTAAAAGCAATTAAAAATAAATGCCTGTAATGGTATAAACTGGAGAGTCTCAATATAATTGGAAATAATGGAAAATCACTGGACAGAGAGGAAGAAGTAAATTCTATACCAGTAATTTACAGAGGTAAGTTCCAGCATATTTTCCCAAAGGCAACAGATCATTCATGGTATCCAAGAAGGGTGATAGGGGCCTACTAACGACTGGGCTGACTAGCCTCACAGGACTTTGTCTTTCCTTTTTTATTAATATGTACATCCCACCCTATTTAAGCTCTTCCTGTCCAATTTCTCTCTTTGGAAAATTGTGCCTCTCCTAATCCTCTTCTCTGCTTGTGAATTACTTAACAATTAAGGACAATAATTTGGAAGGTACAGTTATGAATTCAGAGCATTCGTTCTTATAAAATTTTTCATAAACTGAAAATAATGTATCTGTGCACAGATGGAATATGAGGTTGGGAATGTCTCATTCCATATAATTTCCTTAAAGATAAAGAGTTCTGACATCCACCTGGGCCACATATTTTTCTGACTTTCAACTAACTTAGCCTGGAAACAATTTATCTAAACTGCTGGTGGATAAGATTTTGGCAGGGGTTCTAGCTACCTTCTAAGGGTCATATGGATAATACAGGCAAAAATCTCACTACAAATGTTAATAATAATAATAGTAATAATAGAATAATAAATAGCTTTGATTGAAAACCTATATATCCAAGAACTATGCTCAGCTCTTCATTAGTATAATTTAATAAATTCTAAAATCTCTGTAAATTAAATACTATTATTGTCCACATTTCAGAAATAAAGAAACTGAGTTTTAAAAAGCTCAAACTTAACCACTGCCAGTCTTCTTAAATGCAGATCCTTTAGAAAAACATTAAGTGTCATTTTGGTGGTCATTGTTACTTTTTTGTTTTAAGTTTTGCCTTCCTTCTTTCCTTTTCTTTTCTTTTCTTTTCTTTTCTTT
>VBSM01002608.1:130975611-131000856 GCA_008086735.1 Cheirogaleus medius
CTCCTGCCTCAGCCTCTCAAGTAGCTAGGACTACAGGCATGTGTCACCATGCCCAGCTAATTTTTTCTATGTATATTTTTAGTTGTTTGGCTAATTTCTTTCTATTTTTAGTAGAGACGAGGTCTCGCTCTTGCTCAGGGCTGGTCTAGAACTCCTGAGCACAAACAATCCGCCCGCCTCGGCCTCCCAGAATGCTAGGATTAGAGGCGTGAGCCACAGTGCCTGGCCTAAGTTTTCTTTTATCTAGCTCAAAAGCTAGGCTCTTGGCTTTTGCTTTCTTGTCTGCTTTTTGACACTATAAGCCCCAATTCCAACCTATGGGATTAAATGAATTCACATCAGGCATTCACACCCAGGAGATCTGGCTTGTCAGCCTAACATACTCAACGGAGGTAGTCTCACCGACACCTTCTGAGGAACTTGGGCATCCCAGCATGGGCTCGCTCTGAAGTCTGCTCACATCTTCTTCCTTTTTCTGTCTCTCTGGGGATGTCTGCTCCCCTCAGAGCTACTGGAGGGCAGAGACTTGCCCCTGCAGCTGCTACTGCTGCCCAGGCCCTCCATGGAATCACTGCTCTGCCCCAGTGTCTTGGTGTTGCATTAGTTGCAAGACCTTCCACATGGTAAGACATGCTGTTTATTTCAAGCCTCAAGGGGCTGAATCATGCTGTGTTCTGCACAAACATAGAAGGAAAATTGACTTTGCTAGAGCTCAGACTAGAGTTCCTGGGCTGGAGAGAGGCAGCAGCTCACTCTCCCTTCCACTTTCCCAGGCACAACACTTTTCCTAGCCAGGTCCCTTGCCACCCACCTGCCAAGCAAATCAGCAACCTGCTGAGTAGCCTGAGCCCTGCTAGGCCTCCAGTTCATTGCACACGGCCAGACTGAACTTCAGTTTGTTTCAGCTAGGGCTTCTGTCACCAAAAGTTAAAATATCTATCTCTTTAAAGGTAATAGTAATCGTATAAGCAAAAATATCTGAAGAAAAGGACCACAGTTCAAGCAGCAAATTCTTCCTAGCAATGAAAAGCAAAGCCCATATGAGACTTCACTTACCTCATCAATGCCACATGATTCCATGGTGGACATTTTTTATTTTAGTAGCTATTTCACTTTCTATTCCACTCACTTTCGCTGACACATTTTATATTCAAGGTGTTAAGAAAAAGGTAAAAAGGCTCTGTGGGAAGGGTATTATCTAAATGTTATAAAGTCATTGACTCTTCTAAGCAGTAGGTGGCATTGATAATGGCACTATAATTGAATTGAAATCATTAAAATATTTTTCCCTAATGCTTTGTCTACGTTTATGACTGAAGAGCAAATGTGATGTTTATGTCCAAGAAAAATCATGGCTTTAATTAAGAATATACTTAATTGGTGAGTTAGGGGTTTCAAAACATATCCAAAAGCATTTCAAATTCTAATAAAAATTAAGAAAAACAAAATCATCTTGCAACCTACAAAATATTGATCTAGCTCCAGGGTAAGAAACCACAACCCACAGGCCAAACTAGGCCCACTCCCTTTTTTAGTACAGTTCACGAGCTAAGAATAATTTTTACATTTTTGAATAGTTGAAAAAAATACATTAAAAAAGAGTATTGCATGATTCCTGAAAAATCCATGTAAAATTCAAACTTCGGCATAAATAAAGTTTTACTGGAACGCAGAAAGTCTCATTTATTTACATATTATCAATGGAAGCTTTCACACTATAACAGCAGAGTTGAGAAGTTGTGACAGAAACCATATAGCCCACAAAACCTGAAATATTTACTATACTATAATTTATTTGTTATAAATTTATAAGTAGAAATACAAACATGTGGATAAATTATCTTTCAAAATATTTCTGCTTGAAAATGAGGTGAAAAGAATATATATATTTAATAAAACCACATTTGCACAGATAACTATTTAGTTTTAAATTTTTAGGAAAGGCTGGCGTATTGAGAGGATCAAGGGAAGATATATAAGAACATGAGAAAGAGCATTATCTTTGTATTCTGACAAAAACTGGGAGCAATACCTAGCTTTAGTTCTTATTATAATCGCTGTGCAACTTTAAATACATCACTTAGCCTCTCTGAGTCTTGATTTCTCAACTGTAAAATGGAAATGAAAATACCCACCTCATTCAAGCAAGAGGAAGGATTAGAAATAATTTACATATCTGTTCACCTGTTGATGAACCCTTAGGTTGATTTCTTATCTTGGCTATTGTAAATAGTGAATGGAGAAAGAAAATGTGGAGTACATACAAAATGAAATACTATTCACCCATAAAAAAGAATTAAGTCCTGTCATTCATAGCAACATGGAATAGCCTGGAGGACATTGTGTTAACTAAATTAAGTCAGGTAAAGAAAGATAAATACCACATGTTCTCACTCACATTTGGGAGTTAAAAAAGTTGAGCCCATAGAAATACACAGTAGAATAGTGGTTACTAATGAGGAAGCAAGATAATACGTAAGTAATTGAACCAGTAACTAAATTATAAGTCATAAGTAATCCTATGAAAGAAACAAATAGTGCTAAAATTCAGAATGAAGGAGTCTGCATTAGCTGGTACATTCAGGTAAGGCTTCTCTAAGGAGATGATATCCTCCTTTAGGATGAGAAGGACCCAGGCATATAAAAACCAAGAATAAAAGAAAAGACTGGTGCAGACTTTTTCTTGAAATAAAAGTTCACTGGCTGAAGTATGGCGAGCAAGCGAGAAAGTGATAGATGAAGATGAAGTCAGACAGACAGAATCTAGATGACACAGGACCTTTGAAATCATCATGAGGAAGTTGATTTTGTTCCTAGTGAAAGGAAAATGTTTAATGGATTTCAAACAAGGGAGTGACATGATCTAGTTTATACATTTAAAAGGCTGCTGAGTGAATGGAAGGGGGCAAGAAAGGAAGCAGGGAGCCATTCGAGGAACCACTGAAGAGGTCCAGCAAAGAGAGGTGTCACTGTTGTTTAGAAAGGTAAGAGCAGAGGACAGGGTGGAGATGGGCTGAGGAGGGGAAGGGGCAGGACCTGCAGATGGATGGGATATGAGAAGGAGGGGCAAGAAGTATCAAGAATGACTCCTGGTTTGAGGGGGTGGCTGCCATGCCACCTTCTGAAATATGGAAAATGTGGAGAAAACAGCTTTTTGGGTGAAATTAGCATTCTGTCTGGACAGATTCCTGAAATTCACCATTTAGAGATTGAGTAGAGGAAGAGATTTCAGCAAAGTGACTAAGAAAGAAGGAAATTCACATAAGTGTGAAACTAAGAAGCTAAAAAATAAAAGGAGAGGAAGGACTTCAAGAAGAGATGGTGGTCAGTTGTGTAAACTGACATTATTGTGACTCTTATTACAAGGGAATCATTTTATAGGAGTTCAAATGTCCCCTCTTCTAAGAGGTCATCTCTATTAAAGTTGCCCCTCCTCAGCTGGTCTCTCTCACATCACCCTACTTATTTTATATAAAGAATTTATCATAGTTGGTAAATGCCCTATTTCAATGTTTACAATCTAGTTCTTCTTCTTATAATGTTAGTTCCAGAAGACTGGGCCCCTTTTTCTCTGGGTCTTCACTGTATTCTCAGTGCCTGGAAGAGTATGTGGCATGTAATGAATGCTCAGTGGATACATGCTGAATGAATTAATTAATGAATAAACCTTCGGTAACCTTCTATTTTCATTATTGGTACCTCCTTTTCTCTCTCTTCATATATGTTCTTCGTTTAATGAACTCTTTAAAGTCTCTTGTCAGACTCATTTAATATATTGTGTTCAAATAACATTTTAAAACATTTATATAATTTGCTTCATGCAGACGGTAGGAGAGACATCCCATCTCCATTTTACGGAGAAGTCAGCAGTATAGCGGGAAGAAAAGTGAACTTGGATCCAGAAATCCTGACTTTACATATAAGTTCAGACTTTGATTAGCTGCATAATTCTGAGTAAGTTCCTAAATTGTTCAAAACCTCAATTTACTCATATGCCAAGTGAGAATAACAACACTATACAATCTTAAAAATTTATAAGGATCAATGAGATAGTATTAAATAGCATTAGTATAAAAGAGCAGGGGTGTGTGTGTATATGTGTGTGTGTGGTAGTAGTTGCAGCGATAATAATATTTAAACACAGTATAGAGCAATTTCACATTCAAGTAAAAGAAATTTGAGCCTCAAAATTGGTATATTGGCCAAATGCTTCAACAACAAACACTATTAAAAATGAAAATCCTTATAAAATGAAACTTCTCAACCTCAATCATCCTCTTTTTATTATCTGAACTTTGTCTATCACAATGGGCTCTGGTATTACAAGAGGCTTAGGCTATTACTCCCTGGAAGTCTGCTTGACCCAATTCCATGAATTAGGGAGGAGCTGCAGTAGCTGGAATATTATTAGGAAGTCAGGCCATATTTGGAGACCTGATGTTTGCATTGAACTATCATGAGGATCAAAATATGCTACTTCACTAACTATATTAATTTAAATTAATTTAAAATATCCTGTCTTCTTTCAAAAAAGAACTTGCTGCAGTACTTAAAATCCATAATGCAAGCTCATGAAGAAAGTCTCCAGATCTTGAGGCTCAACTAACAATAGAGAGAGCAGCACTCAATTCAAGAAACTTCTAGGATCAAGAGACCTAGGCCACAGTTCTGAAATTATGCCCACGAGCACCACCTGTTTGCAAGAATATTACTAAGCACACACTATAGGGTATTTAATAATGCAACATGCTCTAACATTTCCTTCTTTCGTGGTATTTTTCTGCTTTCTCTCCCAGTAAAAAAGGAATAAATCTTTTCTCAGCCTGTGCATACCTCTTTGATTTGGTCACACCTAACAGCCTGGCCATTGAACATTATATCAGGAAAGTGCTATGGTTCTATATTGTCTTCTGAGATGTAATGGTAATATTTTCTTTTTCTGAAAACCTGAATTTGGCTTCTGCAGCCACAGGAGTCTAAGCTTCTTGAGGTCAAGAACTATGGATCAATTTGCTCTTGCAACATAACACACCACACCAAAACCTAATAGCTTAAAGCAACAGCTCATGATTCTACAAGTTGCTGGGTAGTTTTTCTAATCTCAGCTGGTCTGTTTTAGCTACCTATAGTCAACTGAAGATCAACTGGGCAGCTCTGCTCTAGAAGATCACTGGCTATGGGCTGAGGTCCCTTGTTTCTCTCTAGGTGGTCTCTCATCCTCCATCAAGGGAATGAGTACAAGGCTTCTTGGGGCCTAGTTCAGGACTAACTATCTCATTTTTGCCTTTGCTGTACTTCGTCAGCCTAAGTGAGTCCCCAGGCTGGGTTAGATTCAACAGGTGGAAAAATATTCTCAACTTCATAAAGAATGTAGCTGCAAGGTCCCATTGCAAAGGGTATAAATACAAGGATGTGTGGAAATTGGAGGCAAGTCAGCAATTAATCTACCACAAACTGACTCATTTGTGACTATAACCCCAGTGTCAAGCCCAGCGGTTAGGTTGTAGGAAGTGCTCGATAAATAACTGCCAAATGAATTATTGAATGTTGTATTTGGACCTGAGCCCCAAACTTTCTCTTATTTTTCACTGTGATCCCTGATGGATATCACAGATTTAAGTTGCTTGGTCTTCTCTTCCCTTCTTCCTGTTCTTGTTCTCTGGCCATAGGTCAGCCCTGATGTCAACTAGAAAACTGGCAAGATAACCATTACCAAGGAAAAAAATCTAATGAAAATATGTCCATTCTGAGCAGGTTTGAAATACTTAAACTGCTTCCTTACTTTGCATGTGAAAGTGGATAAGAGAACTAAATAATTTCCACAAATTGATCTTTTACAAGGATGGAGGGCAACACTATTGTGTTACGTGTACACACCGAACACTTTGCTAGGTTCTTCACATACGCAATCTTGTTTAATCCTCATAATATTGTAGGCATTATTATCCTTATTATAAAGATCCAGAGGTGCAAAATAACATCCCAAATGACACCCAGATAGTAAGCAGCAGAAGTGGCTCCAGGTCACGCTCTTTCTTCAACAGCATGTGTCCTGTCAGGTCTGGTAAAAAGTCAGTCTTGAGTTCCAATCTTCAAGCAACCTAAAACAAGGAAGGGCATGAAACCTGGAATGACGTTGTTAAATTATGAGTCCTTATCCTTGAGGCAAGCCAATCTCCACTCCTTTTAGTGGAGAGGTTCCCTGATAGTTCTGCATCACAAGGCAGAGAAAGATAGCGTCACCTCTGCATCCTCTGTAGCAGAGACAAGAACAAGCTGATGAAAGACAGCCCCAATAGCTTAGATTGGCTGCCAAGGAGTTAAGGACAAAATGGCGGCCTGAAGAGATGCCTGAGCCCCAGAGAGAGGCCAGTCACGGAGCCCTTAGGAGATGATATATGTTTCTGTTTGGCCATAGTATAACTCTTTTGTTCACGACATTGATGAAACTCTTTTTCCTTTAAACTTAGCCCAAACAGCAACAACTCAAATATCCTTTCTGAGATTTTCTATTTTAACAAACCTCCCAAGGCTCATTTGTATGAACTAGAATATTGTGTCATCAAATCTTTTTGAAATAAATAGAAATGTATGACAAGATGGCATGAACATAGAACTGGAGAGTCAGGAGGCCTTGTTCTAAGACCAAATCAGTGTGTAACTGTGAGCAAAATTCTTCATATCTCTGGGTACCATTCCCTTCACACAGCAAATCATTGTCATACATAGATTTCCATGCTTTGGATCCTGAGACCACAGCTGTGTGGAGGATAGCTGGTGACCTCTGCCCAACAGGGAAAGGCTATACTGGATGGTGTCCCTGGCCACATGCCCCCTCTTTTAACCTATAGCCTACTGAAGCTGCCCTCCACATCACACTGTATGTGGCAACTATTATTTTTTATAAATTTCTTCAAATTACATGTAACAATCCAAGAAATCTGTCACCTATGCAAAAGGTGGTTTATTTTAACTCAAAGGTCACACATTATGACAACATCATAAGGTCCGACCCTCTGGATTCGAATCAGTGTTAGTAGTCATTGGTGAAACATCAGGTCCCTGGAATTCAGCCAAGAAAGGATTCAAAGGATGATGCCCTGGTGAGGAGGTGATAAAGAGGTTTATAATCTCAGATTGAAATAACTGTACCAATATATGTTGAGAGAGACATAGGTGAATGAGAATCAAGTTTACTGGTTCTGCTAAACTAGGGTTTGACATTTAAGTGATCTCTGGGCACCTTTTAAATTTTGCTTAGTTCTGTAGGTAATACAGCACTCTTCGGAATGCTGGCAGTCAGCCCTGGTGGAGATATTAGTAACTAGTTGGACATGATTGCACCATAGTGTGCTTCACAGTTGTCCACCCAGTACTTAAAATTATCTCCATCTGAACCAATTAATTTTGCTGAGCCTCAATTTCCTTACCTTTAAATATAGTTAATAATACAAAGTTACTCTGAGAATTCAGTAAAAAAATATGTAAAATTCCTATAGTGTGTGACCCTTAGAAGGTACACAGTACATTTTAGCAATTATTTTGTTATTAATATTGTTATCACTCCTCCTGACTCCAGTTATGGGCTTTGCTCAAAACTTGATCAAATAAATGCCTTCCCCTTTATTCTTGCTATACTCTTTAGGACAAGTCACCAATTCTAAGAATTCAATTCTTAGGTTTATGTTTCCAAATCCTATCTCTTTCTCAAGAGATTCACATGCAATATCAAAAATCAGCTCTCTTCCTTGCATAGAACTGGCTCCTCTTCATTGCTTTTTATTCTCAATTATATCTCTATTGTCCAATTACTCTTAGATACAGATCTTCAGTCGCATTTGTCTCCTCCTACTGCCACATCAGCCAGGACTACCAAACATTACCCTCTTGGGCTTATCCATTCTTTTCCATTATTCAAGCCCATCACTCAGTAGGTGAATAATTGGATGAGCTTCCTATCAAGCATCTTATCTGTAGTTTGCCTTCTTTGTAATATAGCCTTTGTTCTACCTAGATCATGTCACACGAAAGGTCTATAGTTTTCATTATTTCCTTGATTCCTCTCCTTCAAAATCTGCCACAAACTTATGTAACCCATGAGCCTGCTCTTCCAACCAATTTTTTTATCTATTGTGTCTTGAATGTATATTTCCTCATTCTTCTCCCAGGGTCTGCAATGTTTTCTTTTCTATAAAAAGGGTACAAACTTTGCACCCAAGAAACCAGCCTTGTCACTCTGTTTTAAGTCTTGGTCATAATTCAGACTCTGAAAAAGTGGAGGTTCATTCAAAATCAACACAATATGCACAACCACTAGAACCCAACCAGAAAATAAAAATGAGCTGTTATAGTTCTAATGCTATTTACTCTAAAGAGTTACAAAATTTCTACACTTCTAAAACAGTTCTTGGTAATTACTTGCTGTTTTTCAATATTTAATTATGAGATTTTTCAACCATAGAAAATAAAGAACTATACAATGTCTAACTATGTATTTATCACCTACATTCAACTTTCATTAGTATTTCAATATTTGCTTCATGTATATATCTAGCCACATGTATGTGTGTATATGTGTGCATGCGTGTATTGTGTATAAAATATTTGAAAGTAATGAGAACATTCTCCTATATAACCTCAACTAATTATAAAATAACTAAAATTTATAATAATTGACTAATTATCTAATATTGTTGTAGAGTGTTTGCAAAAGTGGCTGCACCAATATCTTTCATCCGGGATGTCATTTATAATGGAACTTCGCCACTTCTTTCACCAAAATATAGAGTCTATTTCTCCTTTCCTTGAATGTGAGTCTGTACTGTGAATGTGTGCTCACCAATAAAATGCTGCAGAAGCGACACTGCATGGTTTCTGAGGCTGGGCCTTAAACATGTAATTTTTAAGGTAATTTCTGTTTTCATGGTCATAGAATGTATTGCTCCCTGTTTAAGTGCTTTTGTAAGACCATATGCTATGAAGAAATTTAAGTTTGCCACCTAGAATAGAACCGAGATGCCCCGGCCAGTGCCCCAGCTGAGCCCAGGTTCTGCCCTGTATGCCAGTTAAATAACAGCCACAGGGATGAACCCAGATGAGAGCACCTGAAAAACCACCCAGCCAATCCACAGAATCATGAGAAATAATAAATCATTGTTTTAAGCCATTGAGGTTTAAAGTGTTTTTTTCTTTACATATTAGGTCATTAAATATGAAATGTCCAATTTAGAATCAAAGGTGTGGTGTATTATACCTCAAACAAGAAGCAGTAAAATTAATCAAAGTATGCGCCTAAAGTATCCACACAGTTTTGCCATCTTAATGGTAGTTTGTTTATGCCATCAGGGAAGAAGCCTGGAGAGCAAGTGGCTATGAAATTGTCAAAGGTGTTTCCCACAGCTCGTTGAAACTTGAATATTTTTCCTTGCGATTCAGTGGTCCAAAGCCTGGAAGAAGTGGTAATCAGTTGGTGCAAGGTCTGGTGAATACGGTGGATGACAGAGAATTTCCAAGTCCAGCCTTGGGTTTGTCAAAAAGAATCCATTTTTCATCACATGTAACAATATAGTATAGAAACGGTTCACCTTTATGTCATGACAGCAAAGAAAGGCAAGCTTCAAGACGATTTCTTTTCTGATGTTCACTTAATTCATATGAACCCCTCTATCCAGCTTCTTTATCTTGCTGATTTGTTTCAAATGGCCCAATATTGTTAGAATAGTGCCATCAAATCTTGCTGCTGATTCACACATAGGTTGAGATGGATTTGCTTCCACTACAGCTTTCAGCTCATCATTATCCACCTTGGTCTCAGGTCGCCCACATGGCTCATTTTCAAGATTAAAATCACCAGAACAGAACTTCTCAAACCATCAAGGTACTGTGTGTTCATTAGCCACATCCTCCCCAAACACTTCTTTGATATTCCTAGCTCTCTGTTCTGCATTGGTTCCATGATGGAACTCATATCCAAAAATAACACAAATTTTTGACTTATCCATGGTTTCACAAAAATTGCTCAAAAATTTTTTTGAAAGATAATCACAAGCCAAGATGTGCATTTGAAACACTGAGGGGTATACCTTCACAATAAAAATAAAACAAAGACTGTCAAAGTGAAATGTCAGAGATATCAACTGTCAAACTTCGTATTTAAGGAAATCAGATATTTTATACTTAATACCTTAATAGCAATAATTAAACCCACTATCCACTTCATACCTGAATTTCCCTAATTGTCAAAAAAAACTTTTTAAAAAATATTTTTCAATACAAATCTAATCAGTTATGCTTTATATTTATTTGGTTGGTCTGACCTTTTAGTTTTTTCTCATCTAAAACCATCATCCTCATCCTACCTTTCCTTTTAAATGAATTTTTTTAAGAAGTTAGACAAATTG
Organism: Cheirogaleus medius; assembly: GCA_008086735.1. Lineage (NCBI taxonomy): Eukaryota > Metazoa > Chordata > Mammalia > Primates > Cheirogaleidae > Cheirogaleus > Cheirogaleus medius. The sequence continues at coordinate 130,986,012 of VBSM01002608.1, forward strand.
CATGTGAGTGTCCCGTAGTCTAGATTTGTCTAGTTGTTTATGCGTGGTTCATTTATTTTGATTCTCTATCTCCTGTATTTCCTATAACTCTAAGTTAGGGCTAAAGCATTAATTATATTCAGGTTTGATATTTTCTTGACAAGATGTCATGTACTCCATAATATATCACATCAGGGAAGTCATAATGTCAGGTTGTCCTATCATTATTATATTAAGTGTCATTACTTGATTAAGTTGGTAACAGCCAGATGCCTCCACTGAAAAGGTATATTTTTCTTTTTGGAATTATCAAGTAATGTGTGGATTTCTTTGCTACTTGAAAATGACTTGTTCCCTAATGGCCTCTCACTGAAATGCAGAACATTCATTATTGACCTATGCTTATATCAGTTATTTCACTAGGGGTGACAAAATGATGAATATCTACTTTAATCATGCCTTCCGCATTCACTAGCTGTCATTATTCTGGAATGAAGAGCTTTTGCTCATCAAATTGTGCTGAATTACAACAAAAAATCAGGGTAAATACTTTATTTCTCATTTTATTTCCTCTGGAGCTATATGCCCTGGCTCTAGTCTACAAAGTTCTCTCTTTATGAAGAGATTTAGACACCTCCAGTAGTATAATGAGGAGAAAAATACAAATTAAAATTAGTCCTATCATCACTAATCTTGTTGTAACAAGATCATTGACTTCCTTGAACAAAGCAGTTCCCAGCACCCAAAAGCTTTATCACATAACTTTGTTGAAATGAAAATTGAGTCTGTTTTTCTGGTTCACATTTATACAGTTAATGAGGATAAGCTAGAAATCTGAAACTCAGTTTTTCTACTTTTAGATTGTGCTGCAACAAATGCAAATGCATTGTCATTCTCATGGGTCATTTCCTACTGTGAGAGGAAGCTCTCCAGCAGTAAATGTTTGTGTTGAAGATGGTGTATCCAGTTATTATGTTCATGGCAACAGTATCCACAGAACCATGAAAAGAAAGAATTACTAAACTTAAAGAGGATGCATTGAGATTATCTCGTCTGAGAAACAGAAAGAAAAATAGAATAAAGAAAAAAAAAAGATTCTCAAAGACCATCAAGCTTACAAACATGCTGATGATGGGGGCCCTCAGAACAAGAGGGGAGAGAGAAAGAAGCAGAAAGAATACTTGAACTAATGGCCAAACAGAAAAATAAAAACACTCCACATGATGAAAAAAATTATCTCTATATTCAAGATATTCAATGAACTCTCTGCAAGATAAACTCAGAGAACCACACATAAACACATCATAATTAAACTGTAAAAGTCAAAGCCAAAGAAATAATCTTGTAAGCAGGAAAAAAGAGGCTACTCATCAACAGCTAATTTCTCATCAGAAACCATGGAGGCCAGAAGGCAATGGTATGACATATTCAATTAGAAGGTAATGCTATGAATAATTGCCAACAAGTTAGATAATCTAAATGATATCAACTAATTTCTAAAACCTCACAAATTACCAAAACTGACTCAAGAAGAAATAAAAAGTCTGAATAGTCTTATAACAATTAAAGTAACTTCATTAGTAATTAGAAAAAAAAATTCCCAGAAAATGTCCTAGGACCAGATATTTCCACTAGTAAGTTTTTACAAACTTGAAAGAAAAATTAATACCAATCATCCAAAACTCTTTCAAAAAATAAAAGAGTAGGAAATAATTTCCAAATCATTTAATGAAGCCAGTATTATCCTGATACCCAAGACAGACAAAGACATCACAGGAAAGCTACAGAACAATATCACTTATTAACATAGAAGCAATATTCTCAACATAACACTAACAAACTAAGTCCATCAACATATAAAAATCTTATACATCATGACCAAGTGAAAACTACAAACAATATCACTTATTAACATAGAAGCAATATTCTCAACATAATACTAACAAACTAAGTCCATCAACATATAAAAATCTTATACATCATGACTAAGTGGAATTTACTGCAGGAATTCAACGTTGGTTCAATACATAAAAACTAATCAGTGTGATCATACCACAACAGTGAAATAAAGAACAAAAAATGTGATTATACCAATAGATGCAGAAAAAAATTGACAAAATCCAGCTTACTTTCATGACAAAAATACTCACCAAAGTAGAAATAGAAGATATTCCTTCAATCTGATAAAAAACCAAAGATGAAAAACCCATACTTAATGGTGGAAAATTGCAATCTTTCCCCTTAAAATCAGGAAAAAGACAAGAATGTCCACTCTTGGCACTTCTATTCAACATTGTTCTAGAAGGTTCTACCCAGGGAATTTGGGCAAGAAATAGACATAAAAGGCATCCATATTGGAAAAGAAGAAGTAAACTATGTATATTCAGAGATGGCATATCGTATATTGAAAATTCTAAGGAATTCTCTAAGAAATTATTATAACTAATAAATGAGTTCAGCAAGGATACAAGATCCATATACAAAAATCAACTGTATTTCTATACAATAACAATGAACAAATGAAAATGAAATTGGGAAAATAATTTCATTTATAATAGCATCAAAAAAAATAAAATACTTAGCAATAAATTTAACAAAAGAAGTGCAAGATTTATGTACTGACAACTGCAAAATATCACTTTAAGGAAGTAAAAAAACTTTAATGAAAATTTAATAGAAAGCCATCCCATCTTGATAGGTTGAAAGACTTAGTAGTATTATGATAACAATATTCCCCAAACTGATCTACAGATTCTGCACATTCCTAGTCAAAATCCTAGCTGCTTTGTTTTTTGCAAAAAATGAAAAGCTGATTCTAATATTCATATGGAATTGTAAGAGACTCAGAATAGCAAAAACAACATTGAAAATGAAGAACAAAGAAGGAAGCATTCTCAACTTCTAAACTTATAACATAACTACTCTAATAAAGACTGCATAGTACTGGTATACGGTAGGCATATAGAACAATGGAATAGACTCCAGAAATAAACCCATATATTTATGGTCAATTACTTTTTGATAAGGGTGAAAAGACAATTTACTGGGGAAAAAAAGAATTGTCTTTTTAATAAATAGGCCTAAATTAAAGGGATGTCCACACACTAAAATAGAATTGAACCCATACTTCACACATACCACAAAAATTAACTTAAAATGGACCACAAACCTAAATGTAAATGCTAAAACTGTAAAACTTGTGAAAGAAAGCATAGGTTCAAATCTTCATGACCTTGGATTAGGTAATGATTTCTTAGACATGACATGAAAAGCAAAGCAACCAAAATGACAAAGAAGAATTAGACATCAAAATTAAAAACATTTGTGTTTTACAGGAGACTATCAAGAAAGTGAAAAGACAACCCACAGAGTGGAAAAAAATATTTGCAAAGCATATATCTGATAAGGGACTAGGATATAGAATGTATATAGAACTCTACAACAACAACATAAACAAACCAATTAAAAACAGGCAAAGGACTTGAGTACACTTTTCTCCAAAAATGATAAACAAATGGCCAAAAAGCACATGAAAAAATGTTCAACGTCATTAATTATCAGGGAAATACAAATTAAAATCACAGTGAGATATAATTTCTCCCTCATTAGTAAGACTATAATCAAAAAGATGGACAATAACAAGTGGTAAGAATGATGAGAGTGGTAAGAGAAACTGGAACCCTCATATTTGGCCGGTAGAACTGTAAAATGGTACAGCTGCTATGGAAAACAGTTGCTCAAAAGGTTAAATACAGAGTTACTATATGACCCAGAGATATCACTTCTAGGTAGATACCAAAAAGGACAGAAAACATTTGTCTACAGAAAAATTTGTACATAAGTGCTCACAGCAGCATATTCATAAATAGCCAAGAAACCAAAATGATCCAAATATCCATCAACTGATGTATAGATAAATAAAACATGTTATATCCATACAATGGCCTATTATTCAGCCTTCAAAAGGGATGAATTTTTGATACATTCTTCAGTATCAATGAAATTTGAAACCACGCTAAGTGAAACAAGCCAGATACTAAAGGCCATATACTATATGATTCCTTTTTTATGAAATGTACAAAATAGGGAAATCCATAGAGACAAAAAGTGGATTAGTGGTTGCTAAGAGATGGGGAATGGGGATATGGGGTCCATTAGTCACTACTAATGGGTACACATTTCTTTTAGGGTGATGAAAATGTACTTGAATTAGACAGGGGTGATGGTTGCACAACTTTATGAATATATTAAAAACCAAAGAATTGTCCATTTAAAAAAGTTAAATTTATGGTACATAAATTATGTCTCAATTTTTAAAGATGAAAAAATCTTGTAATTAATATTATTATCTTTTTTGTATTTTAAACTAAAATTATGAAATATAAGTGACCTGCATAGCTGGTTAGCTCATATTTTATGCCTCCAAAATATGTGTGCTTTACATTGCAAAACAATGTATATGCATATATGTGTGTGACTATCCTTATATTTATATATAAAAATGTAGGCATATTTCTTAGAGGAGAGACACATCATTCCATTCATTTCTATCTAATTAACAGCCATTTATTGAGTTTACTCTATGCCAGGTACTGAGGACATAGAAAGAAATAAAAAGCTGACCCTTCCCTCCATATGAATTACTTTAGTATATTAACTGTAAATGAAACAATGAAAGACAGTTTACTCATCTATACCTTTAAGTGAGCTCTACTTTCCCTCCTAAAAACAACCAACACAGATGCTTCACTGCAATACAGACTTCTGTTTCATGACCTGTCCTCCTTTGAACACTTTCTTCCCCTAACTGCAAGCTCTTGCTTGGTCCTGGTATTGATCCTACCTCTGACCTTCTGGGAAGAGTGTCTGTCCTTGATCCCCCCATATCTCCCAGGTATCACTAATGGGATTAACCCAGTTTCTCACCTGCAGCACTGTTGACATTTTGGACCAGATAATTGCGGGGCTGTCCTGTGCACTTTAGGATGCTTAGCTGCATCTCTGCCTCTACTTACTGACAGCAGTAGCAACACCCTCTGTAGTTATGGCAACCAAAATATCTCCAGACATTGTATATGTCCCATGGAGGACTAAATCCCCCTGGTTAAGAATGACTTCTCAGCCTGACATTTACTGTATGGCCCTTCCTGGCCTGGACTGCTTGGAAAGCTGCCCCTCCTAAACCGTGCCTCTCCCAGATCAATCCCTCATGAGGGTATACACCGGCTCCAGCACCAGGAGATGTATGAAGGAGTGTGTTAAATTCTTTGAAGACTTATTTTCAGAGCTATTCTTCGAAGGCATCCAATTAACTCTATCCAGCCACAATAATCTACAGTATGTCTCTTTTTAAAAATTCCTCTCTATCCCCAGAGAAAGACCCTAGGTAGATTATTTTAGTGCCTGAATCCAAAAATGTCAGCACTGAGTTGCTGTGAAGAGGACGTAGGAAAGGTGAGGAAGGGCTTCTTCTGATCAGCAGATGTGGAGGTCGCTGCAGTCCTGACTTGGATTTCTTTCACCTTTTGTGCACGCCCAAGTTGCCAGGCAGCGCTTAAGTGAGGGAGCCGCTTCGGCTGAAAAGAATGAAACTGGGCTGGAGCGAGGCCTGTATCATACTGAGTTCAGGTGTTCTGGGCCTAAATCTGGACTGCTTTTAATCTAACTGAGAGCTTTTAATCTAACAGGGGCAGGATGAATGTGAGGACAAGACTGTAGAAAAATATCTACAAAGGCAGTAGTTCCAGATGAACTGTCCTAGTCAAGGAATTCCTGTTAGGAGAGGCAACCTATTCAAGATAACTCTGAGGAAAAAATTGCATTGTTACTGCCTGTGCAAGGCCAATTCGTATCAAAATTCTGAAATGGGTTACATTGGAACTTTCTTTGACAGTAACCCCACTCATTCGGCTTGGGTAAAAAAGGGACTGACTGGCTCACCCTGTCTGGAAGAACAAGGGACAGGTTGGGTTCAAGCACAGAAGAGCCCTCAGGTCTCTCCATCCCCTGTCCTCTTAGCTCTGTGTTTGTTTCCTTCTAAGGCACACTTTCCCTGTGTGGTGATCTACTGATCAGCATCAGCATCTGGATTCCATTGTTGACATCGATCCCAAGAAAGGACAAGTTACCATCACAGAGTCAGGAATCAAGAGTGGGGACAGGTCCCCCAGTGCTCTCTGAGTTTGGATGCCACAGAGGGGAAGGGCTTCTGGGAAGGTAAAATCCACAGAGGTATACTAGACAGTGAAGCGATTTTAGCATCTTTCTCTGCCCTGCTCCCTCAAGGCGTTTGTTATCCTCTGGCTGCCCAGCCACCTCCAGCACTCACTTCGGCTTTCCTCCTATCTATAAGCACTTGATTGCCTGCAACCTGAACTTAACTGTAGCCTTCAAAGCCCACCCCCCACCCCATTAAGGATGGAAGACACAAATGTGGAGACTGTGACAGAAATACCTGGAGCCTCCTTTTAGGTGAAAGAGTAGAAGCAGAGCTTATCAGAGTCCAGTATGTAGGCAGTCGCCTCACCTTAGGCAGTGTGTGCTGACTCAGCCCATTCCAGCAGAAGGTATAACTTCATTCACAGCCATACGCTGCATAAGGACATTTTAGTCAATGATGGCCCACATGTATGATGGTGGTCCCATAGCATTATAATGGAGCTGAAAAATTCCTATCACCTAATGACGTAATGACCATCCTACACATCATAGCATGATGCATTACTCACGTGTTTGTGGTGACGCTGGTGTAAACAAACCTACTGCGCTGTCAAGGGTATAAAAATATAGCATGCACAATTATGTATAGTACATAATATTTGATAATGATAAATGACTATGTTACTGTTTTATGTATTTACTACATTATACTTTTTATCATCATCTTATTCTTCTTCTACTTAATTAAAAAAAAAAAGTTAACTGTAAAACAGCCTCTGGCAGTTCCTTCAGAAGATATTCCAGAAGAAGACATTGTTATCATGGAGATCACAGCTCCATGAGTGTTATTGACCCTGAAGACCTTCCAGTGAGACAAGGTGCGGATGTGGAAGAGGGTGATATTGACGATCCTCATTCTGTGTAGGCCTAGGCTAATGTGTGTGTTTGTGTTTTGGTGTTTAACAAAAAAGTTTAAAAGGTAAAAATAAATAAATAAATAAATAGAAAAGGTTTATAAGATAAAGTTATAAAGAAAGAAAATATTTTTGTATAGCTGTATAATGTGTTTGTGTTTTAAGCTAAGTATTATTACAAAAGAGTCAAACGGTTTTTAAAAAAGGAAAAATGTATAAAATTTAAAAGTTACAGTAAGTTATGTTTAATTTTTTATTGAAGAAAAAAACTGTTTTGAGGTGAGCTCTGGCAAAGTCTAGCCTGTACTTGGAAAGCATCTAGAACACTCTTACATTTGCCTTACCCATTCAGACAACACCAATTCAAGAATGAGTTAGGATTGCAGCAGTAGAGGCCAGAGCCTGGCAACGGAGCTTTCCCCAAGGTTAGGGCTAAGTGGCCTCTCACGGCCCTCACTTGATGGGAAAGTCCCCCAGAATCTAGTCAACATTGCTGGGTCTGTTCTGTGCTCAGAGTGGATCAGGGAAGCAATAACCAGTGAAAACATATAATGAAGCCCAAAGAGGCCCAAACCCATTTTTCCTCATCCTCAGGAAAATGTCACTGTACTTAGATCTCTCTTTCACATTGTCTTATATTAAGAGTCAAACAACACTTACTGAGTTCTGATACAGTGAAAGGCACATGTGAGTATTAAATATTATTAAATATTACTAAGTATTAAAATATTTCTAGAAAAAAGTGAAAGATAATTTTGGTGGTTAATAGTGATTGCCTTTTAAAGACAGGCTTCAGTGGATTACTTTTTGTTGTGGTTTGTTTTTTAAAAGGAATTGGATCAGACAGATTATGAAAAATCCTCTCAGAACCACAGATCACAAAGTTCAGAATGATATGATGGACTCTACAGGTTAAAATAGACTTCCCAGAATATGTCTTGTTTTCTTGGTACCCCATAGTGGCCTACTATTAATACCACTGTAGTAGTTCTTAAATGTTCCCATGCAGAAAAATCACTTGAGTCATTTGTCACATGGGCCTCACATCTCTTCTAAGTGAAGTGTCATAAGAATGGAAAAACAAACCACATGTACTCACCATTAAATTGGAAATAATAGAACAACAACAAGACTTATGTGCACATATGAAAATAACATTCATCAGAAATCAAGTAGGTGGGAAGGGAGAGGAAGGGATGAGTAAATTCACACCTAACAGGTAAAATGCACACTATCTGGGTGATAGACACACTTCCAACTTTGACTCAAACTGAACAAAAGCGATTTATGTAACCAAAACGTTTGTACCCCCATAATACTCTGAAATAAAGTAAAATTAAATTAAATTTAGTTTAATTAAAAAAAAAAAAAGAACTGCTGATCTTAGACAACAACCTTTCCTGTTCTGGGTGGGTTCCCAGAAGAATCTCACGAAAATCAACAACTTCATGACCAAAAAAGTGTTTTTTTCAGTTCTGATTCTGAACTCATGCTGAGGGCCACAGCATCCACTGGGAAATATCTGAGGTTCTCTAGATATATGATAAGCCAGGCTGGAAGAAGAGTTCTGATTCCTCCCACCCTTTCATCTTGGGTATTGGAACCAGCCTCTTTTGGGTCCCCTCAGCTCACTGATGCCGTATGTGTCCTCAAGAGGATCATCTAAAGAGGTAAACAGCAGACACAAAGGCTCAGCTCCTGCCCTGCTCTGCAGTGCTTCCTCAATCCGCAGCTTCCCAGAGAGTGATGCTCTGAAGCTCCCAAAGACACTTTCCAGGTTTATGCTTTGTATTGTGTCTCTGGGGAATTCAGCTTTTCAATTCGTGCCAGCAATGGAAGTACCCGTGGAGGCCTCTGAACCACATGAAAAGGTCTTATCCCTTCTTTTGGTAACATTTAACCTAAAAAGCAAAAATTCATGAAGAACACCAGGTGCTTGCTCTTTGAAAGGAAGGTAACCCCTCCAGATTAAAAAAAGCATCTATGTCTTTTAACTCTAAGACCAGATTTTCAAGGCATCGATGTGATCTTTCTGATTTTTATGGCCTCAGAGTACTAGGTCTGTCTGACCAGGAATGTGAGCCATCCTGACAAATTTGATGTCACGTATCTGCGATGCAGGTAGAAAGAAGCCAGAGAACAAGGAAGGACAGAAGAGCTATCTGTACAATCTGTATAAAAGATGTCTATCTAAGTATTTGACCTAAACTGAACCACATATTATTTTTCATGGACCATGATGTATGTTCTAATCCAAACCCTTAGTGAATTTCTTCAAATAAAATCAAACCCATATATAAAAGGTAAATTTACTAAAATAAAAGAAAACTGAAAACTTCTTATTCTCCAAGCTTCTGATCAAACCAAATCTGAAGTTAAATCTTATTTATATCTCTTGCCCAAATCTAATCCCAAATACTCAAAATTTCTACAACATGGTATCAAAATAGATTACAGTGAAAACCTATTCTGGACAAACTGTTAAACTAAAATCTAATCAGCAATTATAGCTTCCAATTATAGAGAGATATTTAGTAACAAAGGTGATAAATCTAAACAAAAGTTTGGCCCTGTGGAATAGATCCAACAGATATGCCCCTGTGTTACAATATCCTGAATCTGATTCATTTCAAAGTTGCATGAGTCGAGTAGTTAAGGCTGGGCCTCAGTGAGATAGAACTGATGTATTTCCTCCTTCAGTCAGGAATTGGACCTCAGATTGAGCCCTTATGTGGGGATGTCCATAGAGACAGCTGTAAGAATCTGGGAAAAACAAAGGTGTAGACCAAGAAAAAAAGTTGAGGATAACAAGGTAGCCAACATAGAAGATGCAATGATATGTAGCATGCTGGTAGAATCAGCCAAGTGGAAGAAAGCCTCCCATATAGTTCCAACTAGAATATAATTTTCTTCTTTAATCACAAGACTTGTCATTTTACTCTGAGGTAACCATCTGCAGTCAAGGTTTCTCAGAACAAAGGGTGCCGTAGAATTTGTGGCCAGGCTGAGACACCCACCACTGGCATCAATACAAGGATATTTGTGCTTGGCCTGAAGAGCTGCCCATAACACTGAATATTAAAACCAGGATTATCTAGCTAGAAAGCTTCATCTCCTTCCAATTCTCTTAAACACAGGGACACTTGGGCTCCCCAATAATGATGACATTTAAAAAAGAGCCTGTCTTTAAAAGGCAATCGCTATTAACCACCAAAATTATCTTTTACTTTTTTCTAGAAATATTTTAATACTTAGTAATATTTAATAATATTTAATACTCACATGTGCCTTTCACTGTATCAGAACTCAGTAGTGTTGTTTGACTCTTAATATAAGATAATGTGCTTGGTACTTCACACACACACAAATATATACATATATATATATATATATATATATGTATACTTACCAGACATCCCTTTATATATATAAATAATATATATAGCCCTTTATATTATGTAAATTATATATATATATGTATATAAAGGGATGTCTGGAAAGTGTATATATATATATTTTTTTTTTTTTTTTTTGCTGTGAAGTACCAAGCCCATTGTCTTATCTTAAGAGTCAAACAACACTTACTGAGTTCTGATACAGTGAAAGGCACATGTGAGTATTATATATTACTAAGTATTAAAATATTTCTAGAAGAAAGTGAGTGAGATAATATATATATAAAGGGCTATATAGATCGATAGATAGATAGATATAAAGGACTGTCTGGAAAGTATCCAGCCATTGTATTCATGTACCCATTATATCCATGGCTGGATATTTTATGGACAGCATATATATATTCTCATATATATTTATATATATGAAAAAACTCTATGTTTGCTTTAAATGTGTTTACAATCTATTACTAATAGTATTTTACACATACAAACTGATGAAATCAAAGAGCAGCCCAATCCAGGGGAATTTGAGTTTGTTAAAGATACATAAAGCATGTATATATATTTCCAAATATCTAGTGCTCAGCTCTCAGAATATCTTTTTCTGCTTTATGTGTGAGGACTGGAAAGCTTTGTAGGTGCAGGGGACATTTTCTATCTGGATTAAGTCTTTAGCTGATATTTTCTCTTTGTCTTTTGAGTACTACTGAAGAAATGTGAAAGATAGGGAAGAGATATAAAAAGTGATTTAGTTAATCATTCCATCAATGTACTTTCAACTATACTTATTTTTATTCCAAAGCATGAACCTTACCATGCATTCCAAGCAAGTACTTTTCCATGCATTTTTCACATTCCTCACAATCATCCTATGAAAACAGATATACTTCTTATGTCCATTATATAACTTGGGTTTAGATGTGTTATATAACCTCCCGAAGGCTAGTTATTAGAAAGTGGTAGAGTTGGCACTTAAGTCCAGCTCTGCGTAGCTCCAAAGGAGTACATCTAACCATTATCAGATATCACCTCCTGGTAGAACTAACTACTTTCCAAGTACTTTGTACTAATGCAGTGTCTGGGATGTGAGCAGAAGTGGAGAATTATCCCAACGTGTAGCAAAATTTGCAGAATTCAGATATTTCCTAGCATGTCTGTAAAACTGGCAGGATGGACTTATTAGCTATATATTCTCATGAGGTGACAAAAGGCTAATTTTCTGTGATTATTGACATTTGGGGGATTTTTAAAAATCCCTAGTTAAATTCACATACCCATAAAATATTTCTACAAATTCACAATACACTGCAGTACATTTAGATTCAGTGAGAGCCCCTGGACTCAGGTTAAGAACTTCTTCTCTAAGGGAAGAAGAAACCAGTCACAGCAAACTTGCAACATTAACAAGGTCTTCATCACAGTACGGGGCTTTGTATTCACCTTTGCCTGTTGTCCCGACTGCCATCCACTCTAATCCTCTGGTAGTGGAAGTTGACAGGGGCAACTTTGGAAAGATTTAGTACTTATGAGGAATTGGAATGCAACAGAGGCTGCTTTTGTGTAACAGAGATAATCACATATAAAAGAGAGCACCAAATCCTACCCCAATTAGCCTTAAATCCCCATACAGCTTCAGTATGTTGGGTGACAGGCTTGAGAAATGGCCCCCTACGCAGGTACCACCATGGAGTAATTGATATGACCTGAAAAGGACTTCCAAGAAAAATTTCAGAATTGGTCATAAATGAGGAGAGAGGTGAGAACCTTCCCAATAGTTGCTCCCAAACACACAAACACACGTGCACACAGAGAAGTTGTTATTATTGTCATTACTTATGATTTTTTGGAAAACTTGGGGGAAGGATTGAAAAGTGAAGAAGGCTTTACTCAGTGGTGACAAGAGAAGTTGCAAGACTGGAATGCGAAGAGTAGAACTGAGACAGAGTGGGGTCAGCACTGCATCCCAACCCCACTAACATATCTCTCATGCCTGCTAACCACAAGACCTTGTACACCCAGCTTAGCTACCTGAAGAAGTGAAAATAAGCAACATTTCACCTAAATCTTACTCAAAGCAGTGGACCCTACCACCCACATGTGCACAAGACCAGGAGAATGACTCACCATGATGCTTTGCCTCATACTACTAAACTCCTCACCCCAGGAGGGGCTTCTCTGCCATGTTTTAATCATGCAGTGTATATTTTAACAGGATTTCTTACTGTGCTCACACACTTACACTCCACCTGGCACCAGTAATGACATTCACTTACCTCATGAATTATTCATGTCACCATCCTTAAAACACCACAAAGACCTACCCTTGAGATGCGGCCAGAGAACTCTTCCTCCTGTGCTGTCTCCCTTGTGCCTGAGCATAGTCCCAATACAGGCTTGTCTGGGAATCTTCTTGGCCTCGTGTCAATTTCTATTACATGGAAGCCCAAGAATTCATGGTTGGTAACAGCATCTCCAGTGTGATCCAGGAACAAAGGCACTGCTTTAAAAATGAAATGATGTTTATATCTTCTATTAGCTCCCCTTTTATTTCACTGTTTTCTAGTGGCCCCACTGAATTAGTCATAATGAAGCTATACAAATGCATTTCTCAACAGATTGCTTTACCAAAACCATAAACGTATTATGTAAGAACCTCTTATTATTTACTATAATTCGAATAACTTTCAAAATAAAATGTTAGTTGATTTTCCAGTCAGAAGAATCTGTATACACTGTGAAAGAAAGAGTAATTAAAAGAGAATCCCCACCTGATACCATTGATCTTTCATTAGGGATTGAAATCTTTCTGTAAGAAATAAGAACTGACATAGTAGGTTAACACTTGCATATAAAGTGTCAGTATGCTGTGAGTATTTAATTTCAAATGCTAATTGCAAAAAATTAGATGGTAGTCTTTTCTGTGGGCATCAGAGTCATGGAACAACTTTGCAGTAAGTTGCTTAATTTTAAAATGAGAAAAATGTGTAGCTTCCTATGAGCTACATTTTTATTTATATAGTCAGTGTATATTAATTATATACATGCTACAATGTTTTACTGTTTCTGTTTTATGTTTTTTTGTGGTTTGGAGATTTTATTGTGTTCTTTTTATAAGTTCATATCATAAGGTATTGATTGCAATGGAAACTTTTTGTAGAAGAGTTTACAATGTAAAATCAACATTTATAGTAATAAAACACACTATGGCACCACTGGCATGAGATTTTATTTTTTGGTATTTTTTATTTCAAAATATTAAGGGGGTACCAATGTTTTTGTTACATGGATACACTGTATAATGATGAAGTCAAGGTTTTCAGTGTGCCCATCACCAGGACAATGTTCATTGTGCCCAATAGATAAGTTTTTATCCCTCAGTCCCCTCCCAACCTCCCCTTTCTTAGTTTCCCATGTCCTTTACATCTCTTTGTGCCCCTGTGCACCCAGTGTTTAGCTCCCACTTGTTAGTGAGTACATGTTTTGTTTATTTTTCCATTCCTGAGATGCTTCACTTAGGATTACGGTCTCCAGTTCCATCCAAGTTGCCATGAAAGACATTATTTTATTCCTTTTTATGGCTGGGTAGTACTCCATGGTATAGATATACCACATATTCTTCATCCCCTCATGACTTGATGGGCATTGAGGTTGATTCCACATCTTTGCAATTGTGAATTGTGCTGCAATAAACATTCAAGTTCACAGGTCTTTTTGATAAAATTGCTTCTTTTCCTTTGAGTAGATACCCAGCAGTGGGATTGCTGGATCAAATGATAGGTCTACATTTATTTCTTTGAGGAATCTCATATTTTTTTTCCACAGAGTTTGTTCTAATTTGCAGTGTACTAATTTCTACCAGAAGTGTACAAGTGTTCCTTTCTCTATGCATCAGGCCAACATCTATTGTTTTTGGCTTTTTAATAATAGCCATTCTGACAGGGGTAAGATGGTATCTTATTATGGTTTTAATTTGAATTTCCCTGATGATTAGTTTTATTGAGCATTTTTTCATGTGTTTTGGCCATTTGTCTATCTTCTTTGGAAAAACTTCTGTGGAGATGTTGATGACTTTCTAGATATAATATGAAAGACGTGATTTATTAAAGAAAGAGTTAAGTTTAATTAAAATTAAAAACCCCTGCTGTGCAAAAGACAATGTCAAGAGAATAAAAAAATAAGCCACAGACTGATAGAAAATATTTTCAAAAGACATATCTGATAAAGAACTGCTATTCAAAATATACACACACACTTGAAATACACTCTTAAAACTCAACAATACGGCTGGGCGCAGTGGCTCATGCCTGTAATCCTAGCACTCTGGGAGGCCCAGGCAGGCGAATCGTTCAAGGTCAGGAGTTTGAAACCAGCCTGAGCAAGAGCGAGACCCTGTCT
>VBSM01002608.1:131000956-131041498 GCA_008086735.1 Cheirogaleus medius
AAAGAAGATATACAGATGGCAAATAAGCATATGAAAAGATGTTCAACATCATATACCATTGAGGAATTGCAAATTAAAACAATAAGTTACCACTACATACCTACTAAAAAGGCCAAAATCCAAAACACTGACAACAACAAATGCTAGCAAGGATGTGAACAGCAGGAACTCTTACTCACTGTTAGTGGGAATGCATAAGGGTACAGCCACTTTCGAAGATAATTTGACTTTCTTAAAAAACTAAACATACTGTTACCATACAATCCAACAATCATACTCCTTTGCATTTACCCAAATGAATTAAAAATTTATGTCTATGCAAAAACCTGCACATGATGTTTATAGCAGCTTTATTCATAATTGCCAAAATGTAGAAGCAACCGAGATTTCTTTCAGTAGGTGAATCAATAAATACAATACAGCCAGATAATATAATATTATTCAGTGATAAAAAGAAATGAGCTATCAAGCCATGAAAATCCATGGAGGAACCTTAAGTGCATATTATTAAGTCAAAGAATCCAGTCTGAAAAGGCTGCATATTGTGTGATTCCAACTATATGACATTCTGGAAAAGGCAAAATTATAGGGATAGTAAAAAGATCAGTGGCTACCAGGTGTTGGGGGTGAGGGAAGGATGAATAGGCAGACCATAGTGGATTTTTAGGGTAGTGAAACAATGTCACCAAGGTGCAGCACGTGGTACAAGCTCAAAATCACTACTAGTTCTGCTCATATCTGCTAAGCAGGGCCTTAGCAAATGGTTCAGGTCATTAGAGCAATAAATACAGGAGAGAAAAATTCGTATATTAATCCACACACTGGGAGCTCTTCAATGGAGAAGGAACTGACTGGTGAGTGCTTTCAGTCGCTAAATGACATCAAATTGCTACAAGTAGAGTTTCTGAATAATTTTAAGGTAAAAAAACATACAGAAATGAAGAACAAATGAAAAAAATTTGAGTCAGTTCTGTATGCTATTTTCTCCAGAATTTTAACTGCCAAACTAAACCAAAATGAAGTCTGTTTTTAAAATCTTTTTTCAGGTCCTCTCTTTCCTCTGTGAGCTGAATACAATTCATCCAATATAAATGCCAATTTTAGGTTGTAACATGGAAAAAGATATGTGCATTAATCATTAGACCTTGTCTCTTACTTAAACCATCTTCCCTTTGGGAGCTAAAGAAACTTTGCTCAAGATAAAATAAATTAAGCTCTCTGCTATGAGTTGAAGAGAGTCCTGGGGAGGAAAAAGTCAATGTACATTGTCTGCAAAGGCATCTTCTTTATAAAAGCTTCATGATAAAATTTTAGAAGTAGTTATATCATCTGAGAAAAGAATGAGAACTATGTTTGACTTTGCCCACTATAGAAACAGATAATTCAGGTATTTTTAACTCAATTACTGAATGTCTGTTTAACAATAAATGAAAATCTTGAATTTGTTTATATAATGTATTTATTCCAAACTTTAAAAGGGTTTATTCACAACAGTAAATGCAAAAACAAGGGGGGGAAAAGCAAAGTTCATAATAATGTTGTTCTATTTTTGTTTTGCTTTTATTGTGGTTGACTTAGGAGTTCCTTAATGCTCCTCCTGTGGCATAATAGTCATTTTTAATTCCTGAATGTATCTAAACCACAGCTCTTTCAAAAATATTTAATGAGCTTACAAAAAGAATATGCTGACATTGCAAATAGAGATTAACAAGTTAGAAAAGGAAAATAGGGACTAAGAAAAAAATAGAAATTCACAGATGCTAGCCATGTAGGTCAGTCCTTTTCATGTGACTGATTTTCTAATGTGGCTCTGGACTTCCTGACAGCCAGACAAAAGGCCAAACATGCTAAGTCTAAACACATCAAACAAAAGAAGAAGGAAAAACCTCACCAATGCAGCAGCCATTTCCCAATTATAAATTCTAAACTGAATTTTTCATTTGAAAATGTATATGAAACCTATTTTATCAATGAAAATTAGATGTGGAAACATTTTTATAGCAAACACATGGTCATTTCATAAAATAGTATTTGTGTAAATATTTAGTACCACTGAGTGAGAGGGTGATTCTATAAGCCCAACTATGTATGGTAAATTCTGGTTATCTAATTTGTTTTAATGACCATTTTAAATTACCAAAAGTAGTGAGTACCTGACTTTTCCTAAATCGAACTTTTCTCAGGCTTTTGTTAAGAGATGGATGGTAGAAAAATTAGGTATACACTCTGATCGGTGATTGAAACACAAATTTCTATACCAACTGTGCCTGAAGAAAGCTTTAAAATGCTTTGGAACCAAATGAGTAGGTGGATAAATTGATATTTATTTATAACAACTGAAAAATCCATCATTCTCCTTTGGATGAGCAGCTGCTCCATCTATGCCCACAGGTAGGGATTTGTTAGCAAAGCCAATATTTTTTTGTTAGAAAAAAGAGTTTAGATCTGATCCAAAACATAAATAAGCCATAGAGGTTGACAAACTCATATGACAGAAAGTGTTTTGGCTTAGCAGCATTTTTTTTAAAGTAAAGAAAATATAATGATGCCTGTAATCACAGCTTCCATTTCTGTAGGATACTATTAGGTTATTAAGTATGGAATGTCGATTTCCTTAAGTACTAAGTTTGACAGTTGATCTCTGACATTTCACTTTGATATTTCTTTTTCTTTTCCTTCCTTTCTTTCTTTCTTTCTTTCTTTTTCTTTCTTTCTTTCTTTCTTTTTGTGAGGGTACATCCTCATTCTTTCAAATGCATGTTTTGGCTTGTGATTATCTTTCAAAATTGTTTTCAGAGCAATTTTTGTGAAAACATGGATAAGTCAAAAATGCGTGTTATTTTTGAATATGAGTTCAGTCACGGAACCAATGCAGTGCAGACAGCTAAAAATATCAATGATGTGTCTGGGAAGGATGTGGCTAATGAATGCACAGTACATTGATGGTATGAGAAGTTCCATTCTGGTGAGTTTAATCTTGAAATGAGCCATGTGGACAACCTGAGACCGAGCTGGATAATGATGAGCCGAAAGCTGTAGTGGAAGCAAATCCATCTCAACCTGCACATGAAATGGCAGCAAGTTTGATGTTACTATTCCAACAATATTGGACTGTTTGAAACAAATCGGAAAGATGAAGAAACTGGATAGATGGGTTCCGCATGAATTAAATGAGCGTCAGAAGAGAAATCATCTTGAAGCTTGCCTTTCTTTGATGTCATGACATAAAGGTGAACCATTTCTACACTATGTTGTTACATGTGATGAAAAATGGATTCTTTTTGACAATTGGAAGTGTTCGGCACAATGGTTGGATAAATAAAGATGAAGTGCCAAAACACAGTCCAAAACTGAATATTCATGGAAAAAATCTAATGGTGTCTGTCTGGTGGTTCAGTGCTGGCATTATCTACTACAGCTTCATGAAACCTAGTCAATCAATTACAGCTGATGTCTACTACAACCAATTGGACAAACTGATGAGGATGCTTGTGACTAAGCAGCCAGGACTGATGAATGGAGACAGGCCAATCCTCTTGCAAGACAATGCTTGACCACATGTCACACAAACAACGCTGCTCAAACTACAGCAGCTGGACTTGGAAACTCTCTGTTATCCACCCTATTGGCCAGACCTTGCACCAGCTGATTACCACTTCTTCCAGGCTTTGGACCACTTCTTGCAAGGAAAAATATTCAATTCTCAACAAGCTGTGGAAAATGCTTTTCAAAATTTCATCACCACACGTTCTCCAGGCTTCTTTGCTGCTGGCATAAGCTACTGTTAAGAAGGCAAAACTGTGTTGACGGTTTAGGCACATACTTTGATTAACTGCACTACTTCTTGTTTGAGATATAATAAACTAAACTTTTGATTTGAAATCAGACATTTTGTATTTAATGACCTAATATATACTTCAGCCATAACAATAATAAAAATAAAAATAATGATAACATTATTTATTAAAAGTTTACATATGAAACATTGTTTCCAGTGATTTACATAGAATAACTCATTTAATTTTCACAAAATATATGTAAATTAGATATTGTTATTTTCATTATACTGATGAGAATTCTAAAATATAAAGCTCAAGGTCACACAGCTAATAAGGATTGGAGTTCAGGCTGTCTAATCTCAAAGACTGTGTTCTTAACCACTATGCTAATAAGGAACAGCAATAAGAAAAAGAATGAAAGATACCAATTATAACTAGGAAATCATGTGTTTGTCTACATTTGAAATTCAACATGATATACGAACTAACTATTCTTCGGGGTTACTTGACAAAAGACAAAGTTCTTATACTTCTGTAATAACCAGTTAGAAAAAATGTAATAAAAACAAAGATCCCATTCAGAATATCAACAAAAACTGTAGGGCATCTAGGAATAAATCTAACAAAAGATGTGCAAGGCCTTTCTTCATAAATAAAAATACAAAGCATTATTAAAAATATTAAAAATCTGAATAACTTTAAAGATTACTTGATGTTAAAATTCAATACCTTATTCTCAATAGATAAATAGGTAGATAGATAGATCCAATTCAATTCCAATCGAATGCCCAAGCAGGATTTTTCTTAATGACAATTGATAAATTAATCTCTAAAATTCCTATGGAAGTAAAAGTCAATATTGAAGGAGATGAACAAGATATCAAGACATAAAAGAAGATGTGGCAATCAAGTAACTAAGACAATGAGATAATGGCATGCAAATGGATAAAACAATGAACCAGAATAGAGATCTAAGATCCAAAAACACATCTATGTAAACACTTAATAGAAGGAAGAGATGGAACTACAAATAAGTACAGAAGGATAGGCTATTCAATAAATTGTTTTGGGATAATATGGAAAAAGAATACAATTAGATCTCTACCTCATAAAATGCACAAAAATAAATTACAGATAGATAAAGATGCATATATGAATAATAAAAATTTCCAACTTCCAGAATAAAGATTATTTTTATAATTTCAGGATAGGAAGATTTCCTTAAAATTCAAAAAGGCAAAAGTTATAAGGGTAGACTAAAAAATTTTACTACATAAATACTAAAGGCTTCTATATAAGAAATATCATAAAATGCTATTAAAATACTTGCAATGCCTATAACCCACACAGACATAATAAACAGAATATATAAAGTTCCCCCAAAATATAAACAACCAAGTAGACAAATAGTTAAAAGACATGAACTTTCATAGGAAAACCTACAGACAAATAAACATTTATGATGTGTTAACCTCACTAGTGATAGGAGTAAAACAAAACCACAATGAGATACTATTTCACACCTATCAGATTGGCAAACATTGTAAAAGGCCATGTGTATCAAATGTTAAGTATATGGGAAAATAGATCTATCTGATGCTCTGCTAGTAAGTGGGCACACTTTGTGTGTCCACTCTGGAGGACAATCTTGCAATATCTTATACTTTAAGACATCCATACCTTGCAAATAAGCAATTCCACTGACACTTCTGTATGCTACAGAAATTTGCACAGGTGCACAAAGAGAATTGTCTCTGTGTTTCTTTAGCATTGCTTGTAATGGCCAAATAATCTAGAATAATCTATTAATTTGGATAATAATAAATTGCAGTATATTCTTACAATGAAATATTATGCAATGAAAATATATGAACTAGATCCACATGAATTAACATATGCAAATCTCCAAGGCAATGTTAAAAGTACAGCTGCAGAAGGATGACATTTATGTAAATGTATAAAACACACGAACAATGTTTTTATATGTTTGTATGCACACATTTATAATTATAAAACTATGAATGGAAAGGATACACATCCACTTCAGTATAGATTTTGTCTCTAGTATGAGAAGGAGATGAACTAGGAAGGGTGCTTAAATGGGACTTTACACAAGGTTTTCTGTTAAAATGGAACCAAATATAGCAAACTGTCAGCATTTGTTCAAACATTCTCCATTTTCACCGTATTTCTGAACATTTGATAATTTGTAAAACTTGGGAAGCCCTCAAATTCAGAGTCTATTAACATCTCTGGTCTATTTTTATTCTTGGAAACTCTAATACTCCTGGGATTCCTTTTTCTTCCCAGTGGCATTGTCTCATCCACATCAGCCTTGACTCCTTCAACCTGGTCCCTCTGTGTCCTCCCACCCTCTCTTCTCAGCCCCCAGCATAGCTTGCTCTGAGATATTTGCTCTTTACCATCTCTTTGCACTGCAACAAGCAGTCTTTCTTTTCCATGAGACTCTGCCTCAGAGGTGTTTCTTACCTTTTCTTCCAGGTGCATTGGAGGAGGTAGAGGTCAGGAGAAGAGCAGAAAACAGATGGAAAGTAAAATAAACAAAAGGAATGAGGAAGACTGTGAAGCCCCACTAAATAATTTCTTTTTATTCCATTACATAAAGATAATATCAAACCTCTCTTTTAGGACAGTAAAGAGCTCAGTTGTTTAAATGCACGGCTTGTTCTTCATAATAAAACTAAGCCATCATCAGATAGGATATTTAAGCTCCAACTTGCTATATCAGGAAACCGTGTATCCAGTTCATAATATTTAAAGTGTATGATTTCATTGAGTATGATTTTGGGCAGTCAGTAACAGAATCTAAAATTGAAGGGGTTTAAAACAATAAGGCAATTTTTAATCTCCATATTTGGGGGTCTAGGGATAGACTGGACTCCAGGCAAAACATGATCGATGTTTCAGCTTCTTTTCTCCACTATTCCCCTGGCTCTAGACTTTCCCGTGTGTATAATTCTTCCTCACAACGACTTCTCTAATGGCAGCCAATACAACTGCTGGCAACAGACTACTCTGCCTTAGCATGTCAAAGGAGAGACAGAAATAAACCTCTCCCTTACCTATGAAATAACATTTCTTCCCCAAGAGTTTAAATGAGCCATCTTAGGTCAAGTGGCCACCATTGGACCATAGGGACACCACGTGTTGATTGGCTTAAAATTGAGTTTCTAAACCAATTATTAGCAAGTAGGATTAGATTGTCAAGGTGGGCTTTGAGTCAAGGTTTTAGGCCAATTAAGATTCAGCTGTAGTTGAAAGAAAGCTGAGTCTCCTGATTCTATTGGGCTGTGCAGAAGAGAGGTGTGTTTTTAAAGCCAATGAGGGCTTGTTTAGGAAGAAGGAAGAGGAAATGAGTTCTGGATAGCCAATCAATGTGTTCACTACTTAACGGAAGGAATCAGATTGAACCTGGAGAATGGTGAAAATAAAAGTCCCCTACAGACAGTTATCTGGCCTGTCAGAACTCATTACCGCCTAACCTAGATTCTTGCAGGGGGAAAACAGAGATTTTTAAAAGGCCTTTCTGAAATGTCATATTAAGCACATACAGCTTGGCCCCTAACCAACAATGGCACCTAGAATCAAAGGCCAAAGAAACTCAGACCGTTTGTGCTGCTATAAAACTGCATTCTTGATTAGCATATGAATCTATTGCCATGGCAATTATGATGCTGTATGCTATCATTTCAGCACAGGATCTACAAAACTAAATGACCTGGGACAGGAAATGAAAGCCTTCTTAATAAGACAAAATGGAATTATAAGTTCACCATCAAAATGATGAGAAATACTATGCATAATGAGAGGATCTTGTGCTTTAAAGGGCCATTTTTGAATCTCAGTGAAATGAAACCATACTTCACTTTTGATTTATCCTTACTTTCAAAGAATTTTGAAGTAGCTTTCAACATTGAAAGTCATAAAATAGGGAAATTAAAAAACAACTAGGAAAGAGGAAGAGGAAGGGAGGGAAGGTAGAAAGTACGTAAGAGAAAGCACTTTGAGAACTTTGGGATGGAGACTCCATTTCCCTAAGTTTCAGACTTTTAAAAATCTGCTGAATTCTGGCAAAATTTCTTGTCTTCAAGCTCAGGAATTTGCTCTTCAGCTATGTTCTTTCTGCTATGTAGCCAGCATATTGAGTTCTTTTTTATGCTAACATTTTACTTCCAAGATGTAAAATATTTTTTAATGAATGCAATATTTGCCACCTTTCTGAGAATATTGTCTGTACTTCTGAAGTCCTCTTAATTTTAATTCTTTTCCTTGGCATATATTCTTTTCTTTGTTGAGTTTTGTGCTTCTTATTCATGATCATGGCTTTCCTCCAATGTTGGGTGATTCCCAGTTGTATATTCACCTATCAAAAATTCCTTATTAGTCTGCTTATTAGTCTAGAACTTGTTTGTAGGAGAAAGAGGCCAGGCCCCTGGGCTTGAGAGATACTTAATACCTCTTTAAATGTAAAGGAGATGGTGGGACAAACTTTCAGGCAGGCTGTGCCAGCAGCTAATGATCTGGGCACAGAGGATCCATTTGCCCCCTAGGTATTACCAACTCTAGGACTTTGCCCCACTTCTCTAATTCAAATGCCCTCGCTCTCTGCTCCAGGCTGGGAGAAATGATCTTTATTGTTCTCTTCCCGACCCAAGGAAGGAGTGGTTATATGCAGGAGTCAAAATGCCTGGCTATTCTCAGTTACCCCAAGAGTCCACACAGTGCATGTGTTTGGAACATCCTTCCTTGTTTGGAACATCCTTGCAGCCTCCTTTCTCAACAGTGCCCTGCATTGTATACTTTGAATTATGGATTCACTCTTCATTCAGATACTATTTGTCTCCCTTCTTTCCAGAATTCATCATAACTGCTGGCCCATGGAGCACACTATTTATTTCTTATGGTCTAGTAGGATTATGGATTTATGAAAATATCTTTTAAGCCATTTTAGTGTTTGAGGCAAGAAGAGAAAGCTGCAGCAAGTACTCATTCTGCCATTTTGAAACAGAAGTTTTCATGCTCCTGTTTTCTCAGTGACATGAAAAAAACAAGTACAGAATTAAATAGTTGTGGAAATTTTGTTCTTAAGACATATGTTGGTATGTGCGAATTAGACCAATGTCTCTTTTTTTCCTCCATCCACACAATCCCCATCTGTGATTGGCCATGTCAAGGCCTATGAAGGCTGGATGATGTATAAAGAACAGAGCTTGCCAATATACAACTGTGCAGCTAGAATTCCTTACGTGATAGTGGACAGAGCATTCAGCATTAATGTGGTTTCTCTTTCCAATCCTAATGGTATAAAATGCCATAGCCCACAGACAGGGTCTAGGCTCTTGTTTAGAAGACATGCTATCGTTTTTCATGCATTGTCAAGATCATCGAGCTTTGAAATTAAGGAGGTAATGAGAATCTTACAACTCAGCAATATAGATGTTATCTTCATTCAGCATTCGAGGAAACTGAGGCTCAGTAAAGTTGTTCCAACTCACAGTGCTAATTTGAGAGTTAAATGCTGAATTTGCTTAACCAAAGTCCGCCTCCCTAGAGACAAACATTCTTTACATAGTGCTGCACTTAATACAGAATACTTTAAGATAGCTCCAGCCCAGTGTGATGGCTCTCTTCTCTAACTCCTACTTTATTTACTAATTTCCACCAAAAAAACTCATCATATGAGGTTAATCTATGTGAAATCACTGTTTTTATAGTCCAGAGATGGTCAAATATTGGCAACTTCATATGGTTCAACCTAAGATACTTTTTTTTTTTAAGACAGAGTCTCACTCTGTTGCCTGGGCTAGAGTGCCATGGCATCAGCCTGGCTCACAGCAACCTCAAACTCCTGGGCTCAAGCAATCCTTCTGCCACAGCCTCCCAAGTATCTGGGACTACAGGCATGCACCACCATGCCCGGCTAATTTTTTTTCTATATATTTTTAGTTGTTCAGCTAATTGCTTTCTATTTTTAGTAGAGATGTGGTCTCCCTCTTGCTCAGGCTGGTCTCGATCTCCTGAGCTCAAACAATCCACCCTCCTTGGCCTCCCTAATATACTGTCTTTAATTGTGTAACAGGAGGGAGCAGTTTTTATTCTTTGTAATCCAAATGCTTATAAATTCCTCATAGGGGTGCCTTGAGCTTGCTGGAAATGTACCTTGATAATCCAATTTGAGGTAGGCAGATCCTCCAAAGTTTCTGATGGAGAAATCAGTTTGCCCCTGAGATGGAGGGGTGATGAGGCAACAAGAAGGTTGCCACATAGTAAAAACTCTGGAAATTAGTGGAAACCATAATGAGGCTAGTGCTTCCTCAGATCAAGAAAATGGATGTTTGATCTCAATCCCATCTGGATCTTGAGGATAAAGGAAGCTCCAGCTGGCATCCCAGATACTACCATCCCATGTATTTCTTGAGAGTAGTCGGCGCCATGAGTCAGGAACCAAAGCTGTGTTTACTCACATGACAGTGGTACGCGTTCATTAAGTGTTCATTGAACTAAAGAACAATCATCCCAATTATACTGTCACTGTCAGTATTTTCCTGGATGTCACATAAAATGATCTGAATTTTCTACAATGCCTTAAGCATGTTCTACGAACTTGAAAGGCATTCACTTAAAACCTTAGATTCTGATTGCCAGTCTATCTGCTTCAAGGATGGAAAAAAATACTCTGCCAAGATATGTAAATGAACCTTTGTCCGAGGGAAGATAAGATCATAAACTAATAAACTGGTCACACAAGCTAATGGTGCCACTCATTTTGATTGATAAATGTATCGGGCAATAGCAAGATTCAAGCACAGGGGTGTCCATCTCCTCTATTATTTAAAGGTGAGGTTAATGCTAAGTGTATGAAGGTTTATGCCACAATATTATTAGTGACTTCCAAGAAGTATGTGGGTTCTCCGTCTGAGCATGTGTGGGGGTTCCTATTTATTTCTTGGTTATATGTGCATATTATACCTTTTCCAATAATGTGTAAGTTTCTTAAATATAGAGGCCTAGTTTTCCATTTCTTTAGTGTTTCCCCTCCAGTATATTTCCTTCTGATGACTGTTTTAATAATAAATTGATAATAATTAAGTTTAATTTTAATCTATATAAAAGACTAAAAGAGTATTTTATAGTAGAAGCTAATTTCAAAATATTCTAAATTTTTAACTAGATTTTAATAGAGAATGGTGCAAATTGAGAAATCTCTTAATATTTAATCCCTCATTATTATGAACATTTAAAAAAATACCTTTGTTTATGTTTAAGATAATGAATCATCTGTATTATCACCATCATGCAGTAGCATTATGATATTTAGTGACTAATAAATCTACTCAATTTAGGAAAACATTTTGAAGAAGACAAAAACACTGTGAGATTAAATAATTTATTACCATTGCTAAGATGAACACATATACTTAATACTCAATTTTATGCAGAACTTTAAAAAAATAGTTTTAATACAGTATCAAAATTTACACAAGTATTTTGTCAAAAGACCAGTGTCCCTTGTATTAGCTTCTGCAGGCTCTGCTGCAGGCACAAAAACTTGTTTTAAATGTCTTCAATATGTAGGAATACAACAATTTAAAGATGAAAGCTTTCCTACGAGAGAGGGTAAATATAGCAAGCAATTTTCTCTTACAGAGTAATAATATTTAAAAATATAACATTTTAAAAGAAAGAGAGGCTTAAACTGTAACCCAGTTACAATAATTAGAGAGATAATTCTATAGTAAATTAATTCATAAATATTTTCTGAAAATAGAGGGCTGGTTTTTCATCTCAGTAATATTTTTAAAAGTGTAACAAAATTCCTTCACATTCCCCCACCAGTGACAATTAATATTGTGTAATGAGCCCACTTAAACACAACAACAACAGAGAATATCTGCTATGAATCAAATCTCAATAATTTAGAACATATCCAAAAACTGAAAATTGTTGCATTCCTACTTTTATAATCTTAAACTACAGTAAAAACGTAGCATTCTGCCAGAGGCCTCTTGCACATTCATACAAGAAACTATCATTGCATTTGGATAAACACAAAATACCTATCATAGCATTTCCAATACACACATTCTAATATTTTTTATATATATGTATATATATAGCAAAAATAAGAAATAAACTAAGCAAAGCTAGCACACCTCTTTTTCAAACCTCAAGCAATCTGAACGAGAGCTTTTAGTCTCAATAAGGAAGGACATGCGTCAGTTTCATAAAACGTTAGATAGCTGCAGGAGGCAAAGAAAGCTTTTTTAATAAATGCAGTGCAATATTTTAAAGTTTACATAAAGTTTATTAAATATACAGCATGTCTAGAAACTAAATTGTAGAAATTGACATTTCACAGCTCGAAACACTTAGAAAAATTATGTTTGCTTGTTTTTTAGTTGAAATTGTTAATATTAACATCAATGGATACACTGAATGAATATGAAGGTTGGTATGTCCCCAAGATGCATCTTTATGAGAAACTCATCAAGATCAAAAGAAAAGATATATTTTTTTTGATCAATTGAAATAAATGGTACTCTCTGATAAGCACTCTACAAAGTCTTGCTATCCTTCTAGCTGGTAGGGGGAGTTTATGTGGTATTTTTAGCACCTCAAAAGTCAAAACAAAACCCTAGAAGTATAATCTTATCTTGCATCCAAATTAATTATGTGGCAGGAACTAATATTTTGTTGACTGAAGAAGTATAAGAGGTAGGAGCCCAACTCTCAGAATTGGGAAGCCTGAAAACACCTCTTCATAACTTCAATACAACATGGTAGAAAACACCCACCATTATATGCAATGGGCTGACTCTATCGAAACCACTGAAGTTCCACTGGACTCTACCACTATGCAGATTTGCCAATTACAATATTACACCTGGGGAGTAAAAATATTTTAGTTCTAATGAAAATATTGGTACCAAAATGATGATTTTCAAAGCTACCATGTTTGAGATTGACTGGTGTGGATATTGAAGTGAGAGACACAGAATATTAGCTTGGGGGGGGAAGTTGTACTGAAGGTTTTAGAGGGAAGATATGTGCAATGTACAATCACTCCACGTTATTCTGTAAGTCCAGGTTTGCAGAAACTCACTCTTTTCTTCTTCTTCTTCTTTCCTTTTATCTCTTTCTGGCAGTGGTGATCTCATGTTTGAAAAACAATGATTCTCACATTGGTCCTTTGTACTGGTTTCCTGACAAATGTTGCCTAATTCCAGGACATGAACCTGCAGCATCTCCAAGTTTCTTCCACACAACCTTAACAACAATAAAACAAAAACAAAAAAAAGGAAGTAAGCATCTCACTGGTCCTCTTCCACAAAGAGATTTGTGGTTTCTAAGGGGAAACTATGAGAGAGACAAAGACGGATGTGAAGACAAGAGAGAAAATGTCCATATGAATGAGCTGCAAACACAAAATGAAATGTGATGAGAAGCTTCAGAAACACAAGAACCACTCAGTAGATGGGACTACTACACCTTGTTAGCAACTAGGGCTAAAATTAAAGAATGATGTGCCAACTTACGCTAGTAACATAAGTGGTCCTCAACTCCAGAGGCACACAAAGCCCCTGGGGACCTCAAACAGTAACTCCCACCAGCAGAGATTCTGATTTCACTGGTGGAAAGGTGGCATGAGTAACTCTATTTTTTTAAAAAACTCCCAAAATGATTTTAATGTGTAGCCAGAATTAAGAATCCTTTAGTAAGATCATTCTGGTTCCTATAACAAAGGATATCAAAGTATTTAATCCATTGAGGAAAATGAAGGAGCTTTTTGCTCTTCAGCTATTTAAGTCCTGAGCTGGTAGTCTCAGGGTCATTAGTAAATGTCCCTGGGTTTCTCCACAAAGTGGGGGCCTCCGTTACCACAAATCTTAGCTACCAATTCAGGAATCATTGAAAGAGATATAATTACAACATGTTAAAAAAGACCATGCCATTTTAGAGAGACATTAGCAAAAGGTAAGATCAAGAATAAGTTTAAAACTACTGAATTCACCAGTAATATACCAATCCATTAACATTAATCGGAATACACACACCTGCACGTGCTTGCACAAACACAGTAACAGCCAGAACCATCCTAGAGTGTTTGACTACAAGGGTTATGTTCATGTTGATTAATTCTACAAAAATTTACATTGTGTTCCAACAAGAACACAAAAGCAGTTTTTTCATCAAATATTCATAGACTATGTTTCTTTTTTTGTTTTGTTTTGCTTTTAAATAGAAGTGGATAATCTAGGGAAACACAATACCATTTATAGTAATATATAAGAGTGTAAGGTTCTGTCTGCCTTCATCCCTAAGCCAATGGATCTACTAATTTCTATCTTTCAGCAGACACCACTACATGGCAGAAATGTCCTGTTGTATTCAAAGCGAATTGTAATTATGGTCCTTAAGTATTTGGAAAGGAATTATATGGCAATGGATGACTCAAGCTATACACAAGGGAGTTAGGAAAGACCATTTCTTAATAAATTGACTGAAGAGGTACAAACACAGAATAAAGAAGCCAACGGATGCTATGGATTTTTGTTTCCTAACCCCTAAATACAATTACTTCTATCCAGAATATTTTGAATGATTTAAAAGCAGAGGATAGACTTGAAGACCTCACAAGAATCATAGACACGAAGCATAAAATGCTTACAACTCAAAAGTGCAACTCCTCTTCAAGTATTCAAATACAGAACACAACAACCTTAACCCAGATATTACTATGTGGTGAAGGAAACTTTCAGAGAAGGCAGAACTTTGAAATAAATCAACAATACTAAGGTGGACCCAGGAGTGGTGACTTGTTAACTAAAAAAGCAAAATAGGTGTGTGTTTGAGACTGTGACTGAGATGACCTGTCAAGTACTTCAACTGTCCTCAGGGAATTTACAATAACTAAACAGACAAACCTAAAATAAAACCATTACTACAAAAAGATAGTTTACTATTTGTTAGGGGGAAGCATATTTATTCCTGTAGCACAGTTTGGGAAGAGTATAACTAACTTCATGCTTACTAATCGACATGAGGGTGCTATGGACAATAGCCTCTTCACTGTATAGATGTAAACAACTTATCTCCAAGAGCAAATATCAGCCAAACTTCTATTATCCTAAGTTCTACTTGAGTCTTATAATAACCAATCTCACATTATGAGACAGCTTCACATTTCTGTGACATTATTATAAAAGTATATAGTTTCTCTAATAGAAGTCAAACGTTCTTAATCTTTACTTGTTTTTAAGAAACCACTTATTTATGAAATTGCCTTACAAGTTGCATTTTTCTTTATTCTCTGATATTTTCAATGCAATATCTTAAACCAACACTTTGTTCTCTAGGCTTTTTAATTGTTTCCAAATATAAGTTTAAGAATCAGATTTGAATTTGTATTTTTCTCTCAAATTCTGTGGATCAAAGACAAAAGTGGAGAATTATTATAGAATAAATATCTTAGAAAACTTTTAAAGGTAAACAAGGAGGGCAGGTTTTGGATTTCTGAAAGTATCTTATATTATGAAAAGCAACAACAACAACACTGTATGGAATCTTTTGCAGTATTTTTGGAAATACAGGCAAACAAAAATATCAACACAAAACTAATCAATATCCAATCCAGTTGTGGATTTCTTTGAATTTTCTAATGTTCAGAAGTCAAAAGAAAGAAGAAAGGAAAAGAGAAAGAGAGAAATAAAAGAATAGAAAATGAATGGAAGGAAGGGAGGAGGGAAGGGGAGGGAAGGAAAGGGAAGGGAAGGTAGGGGAGGGGAGAGGGGAAGAAAGGGGGGAGGGGGCAGATGGGGAGAGGGGGAGGGGAAGGGGAAGAAAGAGGGGAGAGGGCAGGGGGGGAGAGGGGGAGGGGAGGGGAGGAGAGGAGAAGAAGCAGACAGGGAGAGAAAAGGAAAGAAAGAAAAGGGAAAGAAGGAAAGGAGAACCACCTTGGCATTTCTTTACAGAAATTCTAGCATGAAGCTCAGTGGAGATGGTTCCCCCTATAAGACAGTGCTTTTTATTCTTTAGGAAAGAAAATCCAAGTTCTCAGATTTACCACACTTGAGAAAGTGGAAAGAGTTGGTCCTCAAAGGAGATCTGGATATACTCCTCACTTCGCTGTTCATTAGAAAACAGTTTGAGGAAGTAACAATTTCTGGATCTTTGTTTCTTCAAACATAAAATTTGAGTGGTAAGGTTCTTACCCAGGAATTCATATCTGAATCACTCGTGGTCTGATGTTAAACTCAGACATCTGAATTATGAAGGAGTTCCACATAGTACTCTTTGGAAAACCACTGGGGATGACCTCTATGGTTCCTTCTAGCTCTACAATCTCCATGTCTAGGCTTTATTTAGCATTCCATAGTCAATACAGGAGAAGCAACAGGCACTCCTAGGTATGTGGTCAAATTTTTAAATTTATCCAAGGAAAATATTCAAACTGAAAATCTTAAGCAGAGGTTGAAAAGCTACAGGAGGTGAATAGTGGTGTGTTTAGAAAATATGATATCTAGAACTAGTGACCTTTTGAAAACAGACAACAGATATGCAGAAAAGAAAAACAAGTGACTTGCAAAGGGTCACAAAAGAAAAAGAAGCCACAACACAGGCAAGCAGGAGACTAAAACTTTCATCCCAGTGCATATAAAATGCCCACAGGATTTATTATGTAACATTTACGAGATTCCAGAAACGTCTCGAGGAGGTAGATAAATGTCTGAGAATATCTGGTCCTAATAAACTTAAAGCTGAAAAACATTTCTAAGCAATTTTCATATCCTAATGGGGAATAAACATGGGATAAAAGTATAATATAAAGCCAATTAAAATCAGTGCTTAACATGATCAGTGCTTAACCATGATTTCTTTAATTTAACAAATGGCTTCCTCTCCAATATTCCATTTAGATATATAAAACTTCACAAATTATATTCTAGGTTAAATGATACATCCCATGCATATTACTCAAAGAATTAAAAAATTTAGTCAGGGATCAATAATAAAATCGAAACTACATTAATGATTACATTGCATTTGCATCATGAAAATAACTTTCTTTTTTACTGTGCTTCTCTCTGACTTCACAGATAGATTTTTATTTGTCTAACTACCTCTTAAATTCATATCTATCTATCTCACTTTTTTCTAAGCTTATGTCAACCACTGATAGCTAAAGATAATACTTTGCATGGCATGAAACACATATCATATTTATAAAGAACTAAGCAAATATTATCTAGGGTGATGGTGAATTTTTTTTCAAGAATAGTTACAAATAAATCTGAAGAAGGCTGTATTTGCTCTGTTTATCACAGGTTCTGAAACACTGACCTTTAAAGAACTTCTTAAAAGTATCAAAGAGAAACCCATTTATTTTATCAAAATTAGTAAGAACATTTTAGACAGTAAATTTAATATTTAGATATGTTCCTAGATTCTTCTGGAATACAGAATTGGGTGATCATCTCTGACCCTAATATTAATAAAACTTCAATAAAATATATTAAATAAAAATTAATTTTATTTTCATATAAAAATATAAAGGCATTGGCTCAGCATTTTAAAAAGCAGGTATCAATAAAGCAATAACTAAGCTACAATGTGGCTTTCAACACAAAATATACAATAAAACACATTAAACTTACATTGCACATTTCTCTGACTATAGCTTTTTCTGTCTCACTAAGGTCATGTTCATACTCTTTACCCTGTTGACGATCTATAGTTTCCTGAACATCCAAGACCTGGATTTGTTGAAAAAGAAAAGCAAATTTCACATGGAAAAAAAAACTTGTTAGTTATGATAAAACCATCAAGGAGCTCCACTTTGTAAAACCTTTAGTTTTCTCCGTGTCTGCATATCAGAGTGGATTAGTATATGGCAAAATCTTTTAAAAACAGTTGATTGCTCTGAAACCTGTTCGGAATGAATTCTATTTCACTTTCAAATGGCTATTAAAAGCAATCCATTTTATCATTAATAGTCAATTGAATTCATTAATGTCTAAAATAATTAGACGCATTTACTTTGGTCATTAAGATAAACCTGACCGTGTCAACCATTTGGAGATGGTCAATAATTTCTGCTCCATTGTAATGATGAGCGATATAAGTCCAAATGATATGTAGACATGGCCTAGAGAAAAGATGATTAAAAAAGATGATAGCGACAGGTGAAACTGGTCAGAACCCAGAAAGATACACATAAGAATTACTGACCTCACAGTTCTCGCCTGGACATGTTCCTAGCGCCTAAGAAAGGAATGCAGAGATGGCTCTTTGCACTGGCTCCTTAGAAAACTATTTGAGCAACACTTTAAATATTTTTCATTAGAGCAAAATGTTTGGGGATAAAACATTTTTAAATAATTTTAGAGGCCTATGTTTCTACTTCTCTAAATTATCCCTAAATAGATTGACAATAATATTCCTTTTAAAAGGTCTGAAGTTTTCACACAGATATTTTATATAGTACAAAAGGAGATAAAACCTTGGTTTGATTGAGTACTGTTTGTTACTTTTTTTGATACCAGCTTATAAACCAAAGCATTAATGTAGCATAAGAAACTAATGCTTTTACTAAAAGCTCCTATAGAATCCATACTGAAGTGTGACATAGCTAAATTACCTGGCAGTACTGTAGTCATGGTCAAGGCTGATGGCCACACCTGTAGGTGTCACCTGAGAATTTGTACCAATGAACAACTGAGCCAAACTAAATGACTTAAAATGGGACCTTCAAGTTCATATTTAATAGATACTATCTGAGACTAGAGTTCTATCTTGTAATAAATAATAGAATTCACAAACTACTACTATTAATTTAAAATTTCAAGCCATTATTATAATATAGATACCACTTCCTTACAGTCCTGATACTCACCTCAGATTAGAGTCAATTCACATTCTTTACATATTTAGAAGAAATCACTGTGCTCAGTGAATACCCATAGAAAACTTAAAGAGCTCCTTGAATAAGCTCATTTGCCTACAAATTTGATTTGTAATTCACCTCAGAGAAGTGTACTTGAAATCAGTTAATTTTTACTAAATGAAGTGGAGCTCCAATTAATAGTTATCATAAATTTTAAAGCAAGAGAAATACGGTGTTATTACAAATGGGCTAATTTCTCACACTTAGTTACAATACTCCCCAACAAACCATGACCATAGAATTTATTAAAGCCTAGAGTTTTCTTTGAAATCCATCAGAAAGTGAGGAACTGGACCATTGTTCTAATTGCTCCTTTCAGAATAAACAAATCTCATGACATAAATCAGCTGTACATAGATGGCTCTCAGAAATAAAACGTGCCAAGTGGCTATAATTTTGTTTTTTACATTGAGATCTTCTTCAGATGCATTTCCCAAAGACTATGTTTGCACATATTTCTGTTTCACAACACAGTTAACTCATGGAAGCAAACACATTTTATCTTCAAGGGCCCCCAAATACCTAATAAAGATGCTTCAGTTGCTCAGTATCATTCATCTGCCAACCGAGGACACTAATGTATATTGATTATAACATAATATCTTCCTCTCTTGAGATAAAATTTTATATGAAAATTAGAGAATAAATTCAAAGAAAATTGAGGAACTCTTCCTTGCCCTCCCCTTCCTGTTAGGCCACAGGAACAGCTGCGCTGAGAAATTTGGAAAAGATTTCAACGTGGCCTTCTATGCTGATCGGATTCAAATTGCACTTGCCATTGAATAAGGCAACAGGTCGAAAGAGCTTTCAAACGGTTTAAACAGTAGGGCAAGGTGTTGCTTTTGAAGTGTGTGCAGACACTATAATGCTACAAAATTGAAGCCAATTTCTGGTCCATTTTCCACTTCTAAAATGTTTTTCAGATAGCTAGTGCCCCGATTCATGTAAAAGTTCACCCAAATGCTGCTGCAGAGAATATATTTGTCAGTGGATAAACCAACAACCACCAGATGCAAGGCAGTGCCTGCCCCTCATGCTGGTTGTGCCTTCCCGTGAATTCGTCTCAGTTACTCACTTTTTGAATTACCCCAACCATGAGAGGAGCTGCCAAGTGCATTGCTATTGTGCCACTGACCACTACCATGGTTCTCCTACCTTCCCTCATCAATTATCAGCATATATTTGAAAAAGCAAACTCATTTTATATAAATGAAAGCAGAATATACTGAAAGAATAAAATCTTCTGCTAAAACTAAATCATTATAAAATCAAATAAACATTTTGAAGTTCTCCTCTACTTATCTGCATAGACCACAGAAAGTGTGGCCTACTCCAAAAGAGTATATCTGCAGTCTGATAATAACTCATTTTGAAACTGAAACAATTTTAAGAACAGTTGTGAAATTCATGTAGCAAAAGCAGAACTGAAGCATTCTACCTACTTTATGGCTCAGAAAGGTTTGATCAAGGTTATATGTTAAGAAATATAGATAAATTTGGCACACAATGTTTCATCATTTGGAATTGCTAAAATTTCAAGGAATGGT
The DNA here is from genome assembly GCA_008086735.1 of Cheirogaleus medius. NCBI lineage: Eukaryota > Metazoa > Chordata > Mammalia > Primates > Cheirogaleidae > Cheirogaleus > Cheirogaleus medius. Next base: position 131,021,248 of record VBSM01002608.1, read on the forward strand.
TTCATTTTTTAATATGATTTTTATTGCCTGCATCAGTTTCTTCTCTTAGAATTGTAAGTATTTATATAGTGTATTATTAATTTTAGTCATGGTGTTTATTTTTAAATTTTATTCATTGGAAAGCTCATTATTGGTAAAGAGAATAGATAGACGAGATTTTTGTGAAGTCATTGCAAAATGTGAAGTAAAACCCAAAAGTAAATTAGCTTTATATATAAGATCATATATCTATTTTCTCCTACTCTATAAAGGAGTATCAACTGGAGTTTAAGAACCTAATTTGTACTTAGCAAAGAGTAGATTTTTATTTATTTTAATACTTTCTTTTAGTAAGTTGCATAATGTACTTCAATTGAATAAAGAAAAATATGGTATTCTTCCATATTTTGACCACCTATTAACCCCCTATATTTGAAGACATCCATGCTACAAACATTGCACGTAAAATACAATATTTCACACATATGGATATACATGCACAAACTTCAACTTCAATGCAGATAGATATGAATCACATTACTTAAAACAAAATGATAAAACTAGAGATTCAATTATAAGTACTCAAACTCATTGTTAGTTTAGAAAAATTAAAATCATATTTCAAAAATTAAGATAAAATAGTTATGCCATAAGGGGTCAAAAAATAAAGTATCTATGGTTAAAGCAAGACTGTGAGGACTACCAGACTACAGCGAACAAGCCACGACACAACTGAAGCTCTGGATAAATGGTTGTACACAGTTGGTTACCTTAAGAGAATGTACCACAGGTTCAGGCTGCTGGGAAGGTGTGGTATGTCCACTGAAGCTAGCTGGAGAGTTGGGTGAACTGTTACTCCCATCAGCCCCTGATGACAACCTAAAAGAACCCTTAGTAGAAAATCAACAACTTTGTTATTAAAACAAAAGTCGTTTATAACTACACAGATGTCATTCAATATTCAATTTCACTGCCAAATGAGAATTAGCCTTTTTGTTACTTTTTCTTAGCCTATCTTAAGATGCTATCAAACCAGTTAATTGGAACGCACTTGCTTCTTGACCAGCAACAAAACTTAACCAACAACCATCTCTATACAATTCCAGATGTCATCTCTGATTTACCAAAGAGAGCAATGTCCCCCAAGGAATGGCCCTTAAGAACATTTCAGGAATGATTTTTGAAACTTAAAGATACTGAAGAGCAGGGAAATCCTGGGTTACTCCACAGCTGAGTTAAACATGCTCACTCAGCAAGCCAAATGACATATTGCATATGTCTCAGAATATGCAGACACATCCCATTCTTGCATTAGCAAAACCGTGTTTCTTATAAAACCCTTCTTTGAGGGAGAGACCTATAGTAGAGCATTTTCCAAAAAGATATAATCAAATTCAATATTTTCTTTAAGAACCAATTCTCTCATTTTTCTGGCCTTTCTGAAAATGAAAAATGAAATAAATATAAATTACATATTTTTAGTTTAGTGATTCTTTAACTTAACTGGTGAGAAACCAGAACCCGAGCATGATTAATTTGACATGTGCAGGTTACAGTCATCCCTACAAGAACTGGATATCTCCCCCAGGAGTCTGCCCTTCTTCTAAAGGTTGCATGGGGAAAGAATAATGGATTAGCAAAGAAAAAGAGAGCAGTAGTTATCTACTCACCTAGAAAAAGCAGTCAAATGGGAATTTTTCAAACTTGTTTTTATATAGACCATTACACTATTAAAGGACCTTAGAGGTTTTTTTGTTTTGTTTTGTTTTGAGATGGAGTCTTGCTCTGTCTCCCCTGGTAGAGTGCAGTGGTGCTATCATAGCTCACTGTAACTTCAAACTCCTGGGGTCAAGCCATCCTCCTGCCTCAGCCTCCCAAGTAACCGGGACTACAAGTACACACCACCATGCCCGGCTAATTTTTCTATTTTTAGTAGATGAGGTCTCGCTTTTGCTCAGGCTGGTCTCAAACTCCTGAGTTCAAGCAATCCTCCTGTTAGGCCTCCCAGGGTGCTAGGATTACAGGCATGAGCCACCGTCCCTGAACTGAGGACCTCAGAGATTTTAATGTCAGCCTCTCAACATATCTACAGATTTTTTCATGACTGATAGATTAATCACTGCTCCATTTAAGTTGATTCTATCAATCTAATCTCCTGAGTAGGGGCCACTGAAGGTGTATCATATGTGGATCCATAAAGGGAGAAACAATAGTAGTTTGGAACATTAATTTGCAGTATCTCCAGGAGAACTTTTATGCTGTATATTTTAGGGATGCGAGGGAAAAGCTGCCCACAGTAACAATTATGTGTATGGGTTACATGTAAACCATACTTTATACAGAAATTAACAATCCTCAAGGATTTCTATTATTCATGTAATTTGAAATATTTTCTCCCTTCCCTTGTTGCTGTCATTTCTTGCTATGTCCTTGAAGGCTCCCTTGCCACCTTGCAAGCCTACTGAGGCCACATTCTTTACCCTGCTTAAAGAGTTAGACCATCCATTCAGGTCCTGCCCCTAGCCTCACTACCAACAGGGAGAGGAAGCAGTGGAATATGGCATGTAGGGGGCTCCTTCAGCTTCTGTCAACTACTGCTACTAACACTTAATAGCAGGTGATGACACAGGACTGCTGATTATATAGCCCCCATCCCCTCTGGGAAAAGAAATCATAAAATTTGTTTTCTTGTATTTGTAACTTAGATTAAATCTGACATAATAATGCCTAGTACACCTAAGAGAAGGGAAATCATTTGAAGTTTAAAGATGGTTAAGGACATACCCTCCCCTGACCCCTACACCACCAAATTTTGGACATCTTCCTCTGTAGTGATCAAATGGTTCCCAAACTAAAGACATATAAAGGAAGCTCTTCCTCCGTGAATAACTCTAGTTCCCCTCCTGATACCAGTCCCCTCCTGATAACAGTCTTATGAACTCTTTTTTAACTACTTCTGAGGTTACACAGGGTTCACAACAAACCTCTCATTTAGGACCTACCATGGCATTGCTGACTTTCTTCTGACTGGTAATCTAATTTAGCAGGCAAGAATCCTTCCCACTCTAGCCCACCCTCCTTCCCAGTCTTCCTTTCAAACCCTTTTCTGAGCAGCCCTGCTGTTTCAAAGGTTCTCTTCCCAGGCCTGGCAAAGAGATAGGCATATCGATAGCAGCATGCTTTTGCTTGGGCATGGGCCTCTCTCTTTCAGGGTATTTTGGTTTGAGAGAATTTCTTTAGAAATTCTCAATGTCAATAGTATCCTTAATACAAATCATCTAGGACATTAACCATTGTTTAAACTTAAGGAAATTCCTATTCAGAAACAAATACTTTTTTATTTAAGTAGTTTCCTTTAAAAAAAAAAAAAAAGGCTACAGTAGGATCTTTCCTAGAGTATTCAGTGGGAAAAAACATATCATTCAGGGATTAAAGTTCTACTTTAGTTTTGAGAGCCATGGCCTGGTAATCAACCAGAAAGATCAAGGTTCATATTTTATGTGGGTTTTGTGAAGCTGCAAAGGTAACCAAATGCCTGGTAAAATTTAGCAACAATAGATGCTAAATAGTTTTCTAGATTATAACAACAGATTGAAGCACCTCATTCTGGTATATCTCATTTAGTACTATAAAATAAAAGGTTAGTTCCTATGTGCTTTGTAAAATCAGACTAATATTCGGAGAATTACCTAGGTTCAATTGATGCATACTCTCAGCTGAGTAATACATTTTCACTGAACTACTTTTTAAAAATATGAGTGAAATGCCGGCATACCAAATGATTTTAAACCGTCCCCTTGGAGTTCATTTCAGTAAGATAAAACTCGTTTATTTAAATTGTACTTGGCTGGTTCAGGAGACAGGGAATTTAAAACAAAGAAAATCTTAATAAAATTGGAAATGTGATTCCCAGCCTGAGTTGCTTATTTTCCAGCCACCCATGCCCACATAGTGCATTTATCACCTCCTGGTCAGTAGTCAATTTGAAAGGGCAAGGAATAATTTTCTGAGCTGGCCTAGAGACATCTGATTTTCGTGGTCACTGACCTTCTAAACTCCTTTTCATGAATGGACCAGGGTACCTTTGTTCTTCTCTCCTGTTGGGGTTGCTCAACTTTCACCCCCAGGTTCAGGAAAACAACACTGAAGAAGACTATTTATGCGGTGAAAGACTCTACTCCCATCCTCCCCGACAGATTTAGACATACAGCAATTTTCTTTCATGTGTACAAACTTGTTTTCTACCCGCGCCCCCCTCCCCCCAGCATAACTTTTCCTCTAGCAACAGAAGCCATGTGGTTATGCACAAGCAAATGCAGCCAGCTGACTCATCTTCACTCACCGGGAGAGTGGGCAGGCATCGTCCTATTCCTCGGCACCCTTGCCACCACTGCAACACCCGCTGGGCTCTGGGCCCCCAGCCTTTCTCCATATTTGAGCTGTTTCTAGTTGGAGGTTGCCTTCTATTCTGGGTAGCCTTATATTTGGAACAATATGGTACAATCACTCAGAAAAATACTGTTTCCCATCTCAAGAAAGCAGATTAGAACAAGAAGCTTAATGAAATGAACCACAATGACCACAATGGCAAGCTGTAACATGCACTTTGTAGCTAGGGAAAAAATAAAAATAAAAACAATCTGAAGTCCTGTAGATTAGAGCTAATACTGACTTAAGTTTTTGGCATTCTCAAGCTATCAAAAAGTAGATGATAAAGTTGAAATTACAGAAAAAACTTGAAGCTATTTAAACAGCTTTATTTAATGGGTTTTACCTGTGAGAAATAGTGAGTTACCATAATTCTTCCAAATATTTAGACTGTATAACTTCAGAACATAGCAGAAATTATTTCAAATAAAATTGGGAGCACTATATTCTTTTGTTAAGAAACACTAGCTGGTTACACATATTCAATAATACTAAGAAAACTGACACTGCATCAAATTCTCAACAGAATTTCTGTACATGGTAGAGTATGTCATGAGCTAGGAGGTCACCATTATATTAAAATAACTATTTTACATAGGAAATCTACATAATTATCAAAATTTCTATTAATCAGTTAACTCCCAAATTTCTGTACTCATTGGAAATAAAGCTATCACATAACTAAAGTAAAAAGAAAAAAATATTTCTTAAATTACAACTTTTTCCATCACCAAGCTGTATAATCCTATTAAAATGATCAGAAGCAAAATAAACCTATTTGACCATGATTTCCTCTCCCTGCCAACTTTCACTTAGACCTTTAAGAATGCTATGTCCTGAGGAATAAGGAGATAATTTTTTAAATTACAGAAAATCTTCAAAATGATCCAAAAATTCCAGTGTCTAAATGTTGACCTTTATTTTAGGAGATTGAAAATGAGAACGTATTATTTTCATTCTCACTGGTTAATTTTCCTGCAAGTTAGTACTCTATTCTGAATAGTATTGATCTAATTCTCACTCTTCTCTAACTTTTGGAGGTTGAAGAATAAAGAAAATATATCATGGTCTTAAGTGAAATAAAAAAGAAAAGAAATGATGACCAGCAACCAGTACTCACAAAACTCTCTTCTGAATCTACGAAATCAGTACCAGTTACCTTTTAAATAAGTCACATATACTCTATTCCTCACATATAACAGGGAAAATTATATATTTGTACTTGGGTCATAATGATAATTTCATCATAGCAACATAGATTTGAATATTGCTCTTTTCATAATTATTTCATGTGTAAGTGTCTAATTTATTTCCATCATCAAAAGAATTATCTCCAATAATTTATAATACAGTTCATGGCTTAAAATTCACCTTCCACCCTAATCTGCATAGTTCTATTCTGAAAAGATCATTAATGAATAATGGAAATTTTATAGTTATCACAAATAAGGAGATCTATCCATCTGGATTTGGTTCTTTCCATGACTTATGCATGTCTCAGACTTTAGGCTTTTCAGAGTCAACTACCAAATATTAACAGAACATATAGGAATTCTTACTTTCATTCTTCCTTAATGTATAGTGAGGCCAAATCCCAATGAATCTCCATTGTAACAAAGCTTATTACCATACCTAAGATTATTTAGAACCCAGCAGAAAGAGCAGCCATTTAGCTACTATGTAGAGAATGCACAATATTTTCCCACTTTCAGAAAGTAGATAGCACATAAAATAATGGCTATACTTTTAAGTCTTGTAAAAGGTTCTTTTTAAACATAATGAATATATATAATATAGTATTATTCATCTCATAGAGGAGACAGTAAACAGGTATCAGATTTTTGTAGAAGAATAAACTACTTGATGATATAATCATTTTTAAGGAAAAGGTACTCTTTTAGAACCCAAATTACTATATTGACTTTCTAGTCAAGTCAGCCATTTTTTTAAAAATCTGGGTACATGAAAAACTATGTTTTGGGCAAGCCATCATCTTTGACCTTCAAATAAACTACATCAGAATGGTATTTATACACTAATGAAGGCTTAACTCTTTGCCAGCTACAATGGTCAATCATGATATTTTCTGAAGACTGCTTCATAAAACTTAAGAAGCCTTTAATAACTCAATCACTGGCATTGTTTCTAGCAACTCTGAAGCTAGAGTTGAAAATTGGGGAGCCCAGACTCTGGCCATCACCTGGGAGAGCAATTCCAAACAGTCTTCAGAAAGTCACTTTCTGTTTTCTGAGTTATTTTGGGTTTTTTAGTTTTGTTTTCTGTAGTTTTCTAAAATTCCAAATTTATAAAAAAGAATTCCTGAATGACCCCAACATTCCCATAGAAATCTATGTACTGGTTAGCATTTTATACACAGATATATATAAGGTAACCCACAAATTATTTTAGATACCAGGGTGGTCCATCCTAAGTGTCATAGTAAAATAATGCTCTGCATCAAGGTCCTGTGGCTGGTAAATTATAGGTATGTGTATGGCTGTAGCATGAGTCAGAGCCTATGGTCTCAGGACTTCCAGGGGTCAGAGTCTGGAATGGTTCTCCAACTCCAACAGAGTATAACTTCCTGTGTATTTTTAAGCAAGATTTCAACAAGGAGTTTTTAACTCCGTGTTTAACTTCAATATCTACAACATTTTCCCTTCAAACTATAACCATTCTAATAATATATATTTCTCATCTATTTATTTTAAGATGTAAAAGTTTCTCTAAAACATAACAGTTTCTCTTTTCCTTGTTGCTCGTAATGAGTTACATATGTAAAGGAAGGAAACTAAAACCAATTTTGCAATAAAAATAGACCATTTAACTTTTTTTACACGGTCATGATGTTTCTTTTCTCAAATTTGAGTGAACTGATAAATCATTATTGTTCTTCATAGAAATAATTAAAAACACTAACAAATGTCCAGTATTATATATTATCTAAAATACATGAATCACAAAAGGATGTTCACTCAGAATTTGATTTGTGGTCTCTGCAACAGAGAAAATTACCTAAAAAATAAAGCTTTTAGAAAAATCCTTAACAGTGTTTCATTTACTAATGAAGTCAAGAAAAATCAAAGTTTTTTTTAAGTAAAAATGCTTCCTGGAAAAAGTTTCATTAGAACTAGAAAAATGAAAAATGGACATACTGGATTTCTTACTGAATATATACAAATATGCTTACACACACATATATGTACATATGTTTGTATATAGAGATAAATATATATACATATACATACGTTTCCAGTTGACTAAAATCACATTCAATAAAGTAATATTGTAGTGTCATATAAAATTCAGACTTCCCACTTAGATATAGATCAGAAGTAATGTACTTGTAACAAATTTTAGAGCCCAGCCCTCTTACCTATTATAGGAAGCCAACTATGGAAGCTTGAAGATTGATCAGCTAAAGTGGTTTCCTGTTACTTAAAGATGTTTAATTTTTTATAAGTCCTGAAGCTTGGTCAAACTATCATATAGTGCCTCAGACCTCATCAGAACACATGCCTAGGTTAGGAGGGGGAATGAATTCAGCCTTTCCTTATTATTAGGGCAAGAACAGATGCTTTGCTTAATCTCATTAGTAAAATGATATTATATTTTATTCATTTTGGCCAATCTTCACTCTGACATATTGTAAAACCATGCTAGCACACCAATAGAAGCTCAAATTAGAAGTCACCTTGGCAAGCCCTTTCCAAGAGATTCCTATGCATAGGCTTAAAAATGCTGAGACCCTCTGCTTTACTCTAATGATATTACTTAGTTCATTATATCCAAAGGAAAGTGCATTTTTTCATTTAACTAAAGATTCTATTCAACATTGATTTAAATATTAAATACTTTTCTGGATTTATAGATATTCATTTATTTATTTACTTAAACATTTACTAGGCACCTATGAGAGGCAATATGATATGCCATGTAGCTCTCTATTACAACAAACTTTTTTTTTTTAAGTGAATTTAAATCACAGACCCTAGGATCACACTGCCTAGGGTTAAATTCTTTATCAGACACTAAGGAGCTGCATGACTTAGGACAAGCTATGTGATCTCTCTATGCCTCAGTTTCCTCATCTATAAAGTGTGGGTAATAATGATACAATGGTATATGACTCTATGGGTTTGGTAACTTATATGAAAATAGCTCTTAAAACAGTGCCTGGCTCACACAAGTTCTCTATAAGCATTTGCTGTCGTTATCATGAATGTTTTTACTTTGCTTGTCAACACACTTTATAACTTGTCAATTTACATTCATATGTTTATTACTTAGAGTAGTAGTTTTCAATCGAGGGTGATTTGGCCCCCCAAGGGAAGACATTTGGCAAAAATGTCTGCAGACATTTTTAGTTGTCAAAACTAGATGGCTTCTACTGAGATTTAGTGGGTAGAGGACAAGGATTCTGTTAAACACCTTACAACACACAGGACAGTTCCTTTACAACAAAGAATTATCCAGCCCAAAATGTCACTATAGCTGAAGTTGAGAAACCATGATTTAAAGAAAGAAAACTATATTAGAAAACTGCAAAGCAAAATTTCTGGTGACAGTTCCACAGTATATTTGAGGACAAGTTGCCCACAGGGTTTAGAGCTTGAAGTGATTTAGAAAGAAACTCCCTAAGCTTTAGCCCTCAAGTGGTCTAAGTATAAAGGCATCCACATTTCCACCCTCGAAAGGAAATTACTCTTTCTAACAAAAGGAACAGACTTAAAAATACCCAAAACATCCTACACTGTAACAACACTAGCAGATAGAGAATAAAAATTGGGCAGGCTCAGGACAGTGGTCCAAAGAACAGAGTTCAGATACAATATGGTGCAACACCTTAAATTGAGACACCAATCCCACACAGAAAGTACAATTGGCAGAAGAGGTTTTATGGAAATTATGGAAGAGAATACATAACAATATGCCAGGCAAAGATTCTGCACTTCACTTTAGGCGGTCACATCCGGAAAGAATAAAATTGCCAGCAAATGGAAGTGAGGTTCCTGACACATGAAACAACATTCTAGTGCTGAGAAGAGCATCATGTGACACACAGAGGGAAATCAGAAAGAGAAATCTGCACCAGAGCAATGACCATTCTCTCCACAGTTGGCTAAGGGTTGCAGCTTGTTTACATGCTTGTTTCCTCAGCAGGAAGAAGATTCCTTGAGGGCATGTCTTAGTATAACAGCTATCAATCACCGGGCTCCTACTACATTAGGACTACCCTAAGTGCTGTCGATTAAATGATAGTTCAGACTGGCTAACATGAGCTCCTATTACATGTTAATACCTGTCATTACACTAATTGTGAATACCCAAAATGTATAAGGAACTCAACTCAATAACAAAAAAGCAAATAACCAGGTTTTAAAAATGGGCAAAGGAACTGAACAGACATTTCTCAAATAAAAAGACATACAAATGGCCAACAGTATATACAAAAATGCTCAACTTCACTAATCATCAGGGAAATGCAAATTAACATCACAATGAGATATCATCTCAAACCTGTTAGAAGGGCTGTTATCAAAAAGAAAAAGATTAAGTGTTTTCAAGGATGTGGAGAAAAGGGAACCCTTGTGGGAATGTAAATTAGTATAGTTATGGAAAACAGTATGGATATTACTCAAACTTAAAAATAGAATTACCATATGATCTAGCAATCCCACTTTCGTGTATATATCCGAAGGAAATGAAATCAGCAATAAAATCAGTATATCAAAGAGTTATCTGCACTGCCATGTTCATTCCAGCATTATTCACAATACTCAAGATATGGAAACAACCTAAATGTCTATCAATGGATGAATGAATAAAGTAAATGTGGTATATTTACACAGTGGAATGCTATTCAACCATAAAAAGAAGGTAATCTTGTCATTTGTGATGACATGCATAAGCCCAGAGGATATTATGTTAAGTGAAATAAGCCAAGCACAGAAAGACAAATACCACATGATCTTACTCATATATACAATTCAAAAAGTCTACTAAATCTCATAGAAGTAGAAAGTAGAGTTGTAGCTATCAGGGGCTGGGGTTGTTAGCACATTAACTGCCATTCGAGTTGTATGAACTCATGCTAGTTTTGAGCCCAGGGCCTTGTGAAGCATATGTAATTCACACACCTCTTCACCTTGAGAGCCAACAGAACTGTTTTACAAATTGCATATAACTCACACACAGAAAACAATAAAAAATAACAATTTTTTCATTAAATTAGAAAGGATCATTTTGTTGCTGAAGTTTTTATTCTATTTTCATAATAAAACACCATGGGCCCAAGGAAAAAAATTTTTTTTTCTAGTGCGGCAGTCAATGTGTTAGAGGTGGGGGGAACTGGGGAGATGTTGGTCAAAGGATACAAAATTTCAGTTAGACATGAGGAATAAGTTCAAGAGATCTATTTTGTACAACATAGTGGCTATAGTTCATAACATACTGTATTGTGGAAAAATGCTTAGAAAGAGGATGCAAAATGTAAAATGACCACAAAAATGATAACTATGGGAGGAAATGCATTTGTTAATTAGCTAGATTCAGTTATTCCACAATGTATAGATACTTTAAAACATCATGTTGTACAATTTTATCTGCCAATGTGGAAAAAAAAACCCACTTAAAAACAAAAAGACACTACTGTTGGCCTGGTGATATTTTCAATAATTTATATCCCATAATGATTTTGTTTGTTTGTTTGAGGCCTAGAGTTCTCCTTCGGTTCTATGTACTTATCCTTTCGCTCCTGGGCGGCAGGGAGATCCAGGAAATCCTAGTGAGAATTAGGTTGGTGAGTATAGCCCAAGAATCTTGAGGGGGATCAGATTAGAAGTATGTTAATATTAATAATTGACACAGATGAACTGGTACACACCAGCTGAACATCAGCTCTGTGCTCATTTGCAGGCACAAAACAATTACATAAAGTCTGTATCTACAATAACCAAAGGATTTGAAACTTGGAATTTTGTGAAGTCACCTAAAAGATTTGTTGAGAATTTCTGACAAGCCACTTGATACTGTATCAGTCATGCTATAAATGAAATACAATAGGGGTCCAGGTGATTACAGTGATCTCATCAGGAGAATAGTCTATCTTTTGTTCCAACTTTCTTCTCTTTGGGTTTTGAGTTCCATCAACACTTCCAGATGCCATGTTTTTCTTGTCCCACACCAGTGTGATCCAGAAAGTCGCTCTCTTGATTCTGGTTCCTTATTCGTTCATTCCCTTTCATTTCCTCTCTCTCTCTTCCCCACTCTCTCCTTCTAGTCCTGGAATAGATTACTGAAAAACTATTTTCAATACCAGCTCTGCTGATGAACAAGTCGTGATCCTGTGAACTTTACCTTCACTGTTTGGAAGATAGGTATAATTACCACCCTACCCACCTTAAGGTGAGCTGACAAGAATTTTGTTCTTGGTTCAATTTTAAGCATGTTCACATTTTACAGTACTATTTCATATATCTTGGAACATTTACTTAAAATATTAACAAATGATAAAAATCTATGTATGAGACTGTGGCTTTTTCTCTATCATCTCAAAAATAGTTGTGTATGTGCTTTTTACTTGTGTGTCTATGAACTTGGTAATCAGCAGATATTCAACTATTTGTGAAGTAACTAAAGTGTACTTCTAGAGTGTTAAATGGCCTGAAATAAGTAAAACTGACATTTCTTTGATGGCCAATATTTGGCAAATTAACACAATTTAACACAACTTAAATATCCACTATTTTTTCTCTTATTATTCAGTTATTATTTGGGAAAAATAATTTATTCTGAAAATCCTTAAAGCTACGGTAAAGTTCAAATATGTTAAAACAGTAACTGAAAAGATCACTAATCAGCAAATCCAAAGTATGCGCTGATTCTTATCAAAATCACTATGTAATCCCATTTATTAGGTGGTAAAATAAAAAATAATAATGTAAAGTGGCATCATTCTCAACTTCATTGTATGTAGAATACTGTAAGTTTCCAGGTGGTACCAATTAAGGAAATCAGAAAGTAATATTTATTGACTCACCCTTCATGTATTATTCCAAATAATGGCTAAGATTGATATCTGTGGAGTCACAGGGGTGGCGTTAAGGAGCTTCAATTCAGAGAACCTGAAATCTTAGACTGATGGCAGGTTTAGCTCTGTTTTCCTGTAGTAGAAGGATGGGAGCCCAGGATGTGGGGCACAGAGGAGCAAGACCTTGTCCTGACGTGACACACAGGAGTCAGATCATGGAAAACTTTCTAGCTACAGGAAAGATTTGAAGTTTATTCTATATAGAGCCGTGAGCTATAATAAGAACTTATTTGTGCTGCATAAATCAATTGGCTAATAATGCAAAGAATGATTTGGATGGGGCAAGACTAGCTGGGATGAAGTTCCAATTAGAAGATCAACCAAAAAACTCAAGTGAAAAATGATTACTCATTGCCTGCATTGAAAAATAGCAGAAGAAATGAAAAGGACAATATTGATGGATTAAGGGGCAGGACCTATGAGCTTAATGTTTTGAATGTAGGCAGTGAGGCTGAAGGAATGCAGGATGGCTCCCAGCTTTCTGGTTAGGTACCAGCTAAACAGTCATGCCATTAACCTGGTTAGGAAATACCAGGGGAAGTAATATATCTAAGCCTTTCATCAGATTTTTAAAACCAAGATCAAAGAGGTAATTAACAATACAAAGCCCTGAAGCATTCTTTCTCACAGATATCCTCTAAATGGTTTTCCTCTGACATGTGAAATAAAAGAGTTTGCAAAATATTTAAATTGTAAGTGATTTTAACTTCATGCAACGATCGCCTTATCACTGATGAAAATCTGATCAGACATTATAATGTTCATGGAAGGAAAAGAAATTAATTTTGAAATATCTGTTACTCTAGGCAAAACTTACGGATATATAAATATAGTTCCCAAGAAGAAAATAAATAAATAAAAGTAAGGTTAGTGGATGCATTTTTATAAGATTTATAGAGGGTAAACTCCAGGAAGAAAAGAATTAATATCTTGAAAGGGCTAAGACAGCAAACACTCTATGTCTCTGTTGCCAGAATGACAACAGACAAAGAACAATGAAGGCCTGGTTAAAAAAAAAAAAAAAATAGCTGTTAAACAATAGGTTAGAAACATGGACAACTGGATTTACATACATTCTGCTTCTAGGTAATCAGTTTATGTGCCTAATTTTTGCCTTTTATTAACCATACAACTCCCAGTGAGAAACACTGAAATTTCTAGGGGGAAAAAAAAGGAATGATAAATCCAAATTGCTTTGCAATCAGTTTGATATTAAGTAGCAAAAGCTTGTGGCATTGTCAGTTAAAGGAACACATCTGAATACTTTTAGGACTTGGGCTCATTTTAAAAAAGGAGAAAAAGAGGGCACCAGTAGGACACAGAGTGTAAAGGCATGAAACTGAATTGCTAGCGTGGAGGCAATAGCAAAAAAGTAATGCTAATTAACATTGCATGTGACTTGCAGAGCAGAGCCGATTAATGGTTGTGTTAAACACCTCAGCATGTTATCAGAGCCCAGTGGAACACATGCACAGAGCTAGAGCCCCAGGAGCTAAACAGCAATTTCAAATAAATACTTATTGCGTTGACTAAGAAATATTACATGGTGAGGTGGTGTTTGCTGCCCTGTCTTTGGCAAAAGAAAGGGTCTTAAGTTTCTCTGATGAGTCTTCTAGTATGTTAAGCTCCTGCACAAAATGGGAAGGCAAGACAAGAGAGAGGCCGACAAAGAGGCAGGAGGAGTCTGCTCCATACAAGGGCAGCTCCCTCTCCAGGATATATATCAGTAACACAAATAAGCATAGCAGCTTGTTAGGCTGCAGTTCCACCCATACCATCTGTTGGAAGACCCATATTGCAGCATTAACAATGATCTTATGCCTAAAGGTTTACAAAAACAAAAGTAGCCAAATGAATGGAAGCAGTGTAGCCTCTGCATACTTGATAGTAATAAAATCGCCAGCAGGGAGAAATGAAATGTGCCATCAGTGAGAAGACTGTTAGGCACAAAAAAAGCATTGTGGAAGCATGAGCTCTTGTTGTCATCAACAGCTCTTACTAGAAAGGAAGAAAATAAAGTTAGTCTTAAAATATTTTTATTTGCACCCTACCGCCTTACAAAAAATAATTTATGATAGAGAACAAGATTTTTGAATTCAAAGTATATATGCTCATTTAAGTGAATAATACTCAAAAAGGTAAGTCTAGGACGCATTAGAGTTAAAACAAAATAAAATATAAAATAATATTGCAAAGTTAGTCTATGAAGTAAGTTCCAAAATCATTCATAATTCTGGGAGACTTAAAAAAGCTAAACGGGTCTCTCCTTCCAGTCTGTATCACCGGCTCCTCTCTCCTTTCCCTATCTTTAAATCGTGGGGTGCCACAAGGACGCAGTCCACAAACTTCTGCTCTTTTCCTCAACATCCATTCACAAGAAGTTTTCATTTAGTTCCACGATTTTGAAATAAATATTTATATATATGCATTTCATTCTTCCAAATTTTTTAATCCCTAGCTCTGACCTCTGCCCTGAGTTCCAGATGTATATTTGTGTGACATCTCCTTGTTAATGTCTAACATCTCCAATTGGCCATGCCCAAAACAGAATTTGCTTCCCCTGTAATTCCTAACCTGTTCCTCCCAGTCCTCATCCTCTGCATCTCAATAAATAGGACCACCAATCTAAGATTGCTTAGATCAAAATCCAAGGAGTCGTCCTTGATTCTTCCCAGGCTGCCACTCTGTACTACCCCTGGGCTGCCACTCACTGCATAATCTCTGTGAATGGTTCCTTCTGGGGCTGTCAGTGCTCAACCTATGAAGCCACATGCAGTCTGCTTCCTTTATACTCCATATCCAATCTGTTGTTAAGCACTCTCAGCTCTACCTCAAAGTATACTGTGAATCCATCCCCTCCTTACCATCTCCACCCTACAACTTAGTTCAAGCCACCATTAGCTCTATTAGACTACCAAACCAGCTGCCTAATTTGTGTCTCTATGTCCTCTCTCCCTGCCTCTATCTTTTTTCAGTCTGGTTTCTCCAACATGGAGATTGAGCTTTGAAAAATGTAAACAGATGATATTGCACCCCTGCCCAATTCCTCCAATGGCTTTCCGTCAACTCAGACCCAAATTCAAACACTTGACCTTGGTCAACAGAGCCCATAGGATCTGTTCCCTGCCTGTCTCTCCAACTCCATCCCTTGTTTCTCTGCAAGCCACTCACTCTGCTCCAGCCACATGGGCCTTACTCCTGCTTCATCAAACATGCCCACCTCATTCCTATTTAAGGCTTTTGTTCTTGCTGTTCCTGCTTCCCAGACTACTCTATTCCATGGCATACTTATACCCTTTACTTAGGTCTCTTCAGATGCCACTTACTCATGAAGACTTTTCTAACTCCATGTAAAATACTCTCACCCAGGTCGCTCTGTGATTCTATACCCTGCTTTTGTTTTCTTCATAGTGGTTACATCTTCCAGGCAATTTATTATACATTCATGGTTTTTAAAATAATATTCCATTTACCAAAATATAAGCTGCATGAGTCTGAGACTTTAACTCTCTTATTCAAGGCTATATTCCCATTGTCCAAAACAGTGTCTGTACATAAGAGATGCTCAAAAAAGATTCAAGGACTAAAAGATTACACGAATGGCCAGCCTTCCATGACCTACAGAAATTCTATTCCCTATTTGTTAAGGGCTATTTTGCTTGTACTAAGAAAAGCAGTGGAAGCCCACTAATCACTTACCATTGAATGAATATCCCTGTACCAATTTAACAATAAATGTCAACATTTCTCATTCCAAATAGCAATGTCACTGCCTCAGTCTAGCGAGCTTCTGGGGATAAAAGATAGCATAGGCAATTGGAATAAAAAATGATTTCACCTCATCCCTCTATATAAATTTTGACTACAGCTATTTTCACAAAGCAAGGCTGCCCCCCAACACATTTTATTTTTCTTGAAGTCTCTGGGTAAAGGATTGGAAAGGAAGAAAATGGTCAAAGTTCTGAGAGCATTAGCCAAGGAAAGGTAACCTCTAACATGCACAGCCAAGAACAGCTGTAAACATGACTGAAAAGTTCTGAAAAATGACATTGTAAAGCTTTAGTAAAAGTAAATTTTAAAAAGAAATGTTTAAAAATTAGAATTTTTTGCAATGGTATTATCCTGGAAACCAATCAAGTTAATCAGTAATAAGTTTCCAAAGGCTGACTAGAGATGGTTTAAAAGAAAAAAAAAGTGAGAAGTATTTTGCTAACTCAAGAAAGAAATGACCCAGAGACTAATGAGCTCCATAAGCCACTCACTGCTTGACCCTCAGCAAATCACTTGTCCTTAATGCTAAAATAGAGGCCTATCAATTAGCTTCACGTGGTGGCTGTGAAGGGTGACTAATAAATCTGATTGCAAACCATTCAGAAAACATTAAGCGCTGTAGAAAGACTTGATAATTGCCAAGTTGCCATCAGTCACCAACCAAGCAATGTGAATGCATTTGGCTAATCTCTTTCTTCTGAGTTTTATTATATTTTTAATTGACAAATAATAATTGTATATATTTATGGGGTCACATTGGCTAATCATTTTAAGCTCTTTTCCACCTCTTGGCTCTTCTGATGTCAATCAATCCTGGTGACAAGTCAGTGAGGATTCCTCTTAGTTTCCTATAAGTCTCATCCTGATCCACAGAAAACATGCTGAAAACATGAATTAGCCTTTGTTCTTCTCTGCACATTACAAAGCACCAAGGAATGGATGCTGCATAAACAGGCAACCAGAAGCCTTTTCCTTTCCCTTACAGAGGCACATACTACACAAAGGTTAAAAACCACGTACAGGGCAAAGACCATGTGAGGGGAGAATATTAATATGAAGGACCTGAAAAACGCAGAACCCAATTCCTACCAGTGGTCCACTCATTTTTCCTTCTTTCATGAAATGCCCTCACTTGAGGAAAAAAAGAGATTAATTCATTTCTGACTTCCTCCTTAGTCAGAAATGGTTTTCCTCATCCATTGATAAACATGGATTTAGAATTTCATTTGTCTATGACAGACTATATAGAAATTCATATTCCTTCTCTGCTGCCAACCATGTGGTGTCTGTATTAAAGACAAGGTTGTCTTATGTTATTTCCTTACTAACCTAAGATATACAAGAATAACCAGGACATAAAAGTAATATAATCGATCACTCAATAAAGTGCAGCTACAGTCACCATAGATATGTGTTTCAGAAAAGGGTGGGGAACCTGCGGCTTCAAAGCCATATGTGGCCTTCCAGATCCCCAAGTGCCTGCCCCTCGACCAAATCCAAACTTCACAGAACAAATCCGTTTACTAAAAAGATCTGTTCTGTAAAATTTGCATTCAGTCAAAAGCCTGCACTCAAGAATCCAGAAGGCTACATGTGGCCCCAAGGCCACAGGTTCCCCATCCCTTGGCCCTTTTCAAGTCAAATGCAAGTAACTTTATCTACAAAAAATTTTCATCCCAATGCTAAGAGGTTTCACCTTGCTTCTTGCTCAACTACTCCTCTGGTTCAAGCATAGCACATTTCAAATCCTGATACTGATAACTCAGGGCAGGTTTGGAGATGACAGGACAAATAATTTAAACTAATATAAAAATAAATAGTAAATATTGAGTGTTAGGCAGGGACGAAATCTGCAGGTGGCAGATATAGGCCAGGAGGGTGGTTCCTAGGGGCAGAGAAGGGGGGGACCAATCAGGGGAAGGGAGTGCAGGAAAATGCAGAACATCTGACAATCATGTATATCAATCATCCAGTAACATCCCACATCTCCCATAATCCCTCCCACCCCCCCACGCCCACCCCTGGCCAATAAAAAGAAACCACCTGGGAGCCCTTAACATCTTTCTCCACTCATGGAGACTGATCTGTTCTCTCTCTGGAACCTATTTTTGTTTTGTATAGCTTCCTTCTTTTCTGCAATAAAAGCTGTTTGTTTGGAATTACTTCCTGTCTGTGATCACTCCCTTGCCTGCTTGTGATTCTTCCAAACAAGGAGCCAAAGAACCAGGACAACAGTCCTCCAAGAGGCCGGACCTGACACTTAGAAGAGTATTTGTGTATAATGAAGTCTTTATACACAAATGAAAATTTAAGTAACGAAATGAGACCAATTTTTTTAAAAGACAATATAAGAAATAACCCAGAGTAATTGATGAATAAATGATTTTAGTCTCAAGCAGGAATCAGTAAATTCTTTTAGACAAAACCAGAGCTAAATTCAGGCCACTGCCTATTTTGTAAACAAAGTTTTCTTTGAACACAGCCACACCCACCATTTACATATTCTCTGTGGCTGTCTTCTTCTATGCTTGCATTATAATGGCAAGACACATACCATATGGCCCACAAATTTGAAAATGTTTACTATCAGCTCCTTTACTAAAATAGTTTGCCAACCCCTGGTATAGATAATGAGGAAGTTATTGCAGATTGGAAATGTCTGTTTCTGGAAAAGGAGGCAAGGGGCTTAAGGAGAAACTGTAATTGAACCAGAAAATAAGTGACAAATAGACAAATGTTCTTTCCTGAGTAACCCTTTATTTGGGAGTTAGAAATTTAAGATTGCTAAAAGAATATGATCTTTCCATGCTGGATAAATCATTATTAGAGCAATGAAATCTCATAGTGGATATCAAAACAGATGGACTAGAAACCAAACTGGGTTTTTTGGCTAATTCTCAATGCAGACCCTAACAATACCACATCAGAGGTTTATTTTGGATGGTGGTGGAGGCAGCGTGGCAGTGTTGTTTTCACAGCTAGCTTGTTTCAAAAGAAACCCATATGCCACATGACAGGTTTGAGCAAGATGGGAAGAATGCCAGACTAGCAGTAAGAAAATATGGACAGGGACCTTGCCTCTGCCCACTAGTGGACATTCTCTCACCTACAGAATAGAGATAGGCATGGAGGAGGGGGCAGAATGGGAAGTATCATCAAGACAGACCCAGTGCTGGGCCAATACCCAGGACCCCAGCGGATACTCAGGAAGTGGTTAGCACTTGAGACAGAAACAAACCTTGGGGGAAATGGGTGACTCAGCTGTCTCCATGCTGTACTGTTCACTGTCTGTAAACTGGGGCAGACCCACATGAAAGAGTTATAAGTTCTCATAAAACATCCATCCTGCTGTGGCCCAAACTCCATTTCTCACAGACAGAAAGGTCCATTCCAGGCTGCAACCCCATCATTTAAAAGAAGAAAGAACATAGACAAATAAAGGAATTGGACACTATGCTTTTTAATCTACAATGTCTCTCCTTGAGACCTAAAGACTTAAGATATTGAACACACACCTAAAACCTAGTAGGATGGATGACTTAAAAAATTAACACAAAAGATATACCTAGAATAAAGATCACAATAAAGCAATAAAGTATTAAAATCAATGGGATAACATTGAATGTTTTTTATTGGTCTGAAAAACAGTTAAAGCCCTATTGATACATAATTATGGCATCTTCTATAGCTATGAGAAACCACCCAGAAGTTCTTATTTCTCTCTAGAACTGAAAAATGTCTTACCGTATTCTCATGACTGATTCTGATGAACTTTGTTAAGACCGTGTTTCCCCGAAAATAAGACCTACCCATAAAATAAGCCCTTGCAGGATTTCTAAGCATTTGCGCAATATAAGCCCTACCCCGAAAATAACACCTAGTGATGGATGTGGCTATGAAGCTTATCTGCACAACCCATGCATTTCATCGTGGAGCGGTAAAGACGACGAGCAGCCCTTCTCATCTGCCCCATGAGAGCTC
>VBSM01002608.1:131051463-131099910 GCA_008086735.1 Cheirogaleus medius
TCCCATGATAGCAGAGTAACAATGCATTGAAAAGCATGTAACTGAATACTTGAGAAGTTAATCTCACCTCCTCTTAACTGTGCAAGTACTATGTATTTAAATATACGTACACATATCACATATAGTTGTGGTATATGATTTTCTTTCAAGACTCCTAACACTCATTTCTATAGATTTCAAAAAATCAATTTGTAATCATTTTCACATTTGTTGTGCCTCTTTTTTAAATAAGATGGCATACATGTTAGTATTTCAATGTTTGATGTCTGCCTCACTTCCCTCACAGAGGGAAATGAAGAAACATATATTATTGTTTTCTGTTTCTTTTCTCTTATATTCCCAGTTGTCTGAGAGATGGCATAACCCTATACAATAAACTAACTATATTTTTTAGGTTTCTTTGTGACAAGGAAGAAGTTGGATGTCTTCAGTCAAAAGCCCTAGCACAGACTGTGAATCCAATAAAAAGGCACAAAAAAAAAAAAATTGAAAAAGGGAAACATAGTCAACAGCAAAGGGAAAAAATCTCCAGTAGTAGTATTTTATCTCATGACACAAATAATCTCTTCTGTCATCATGAATCTTAACATATGGACAGTTTGAGAAAGGAGAGAAGTACCGTAGTCTCTTCTTATCCTTGGTTTCAGCTACCCATGGTCAAATGTGGTCCAAAAATATTAAATGGAAAATTCCAGAAATAAACAATTTGTAATTTTTAAATTGCAAGCCATTCTGAATAGCATGATGAAATCTCCCGCTGTCCTACTCTGTCCCACCCAGGATGTATCCACACTGTCTACACACCCTGCCTGTTAGTGGTCGCCTCAGTTATCAGATCGACTGTCACGGTATTGCAGTGCTTGTGCTTAAGTAATCCCTATTGTATTTAATAATGCTTTATTAACAATAATTATTAGTTATTGTTGTTAATATCTTACTGTGCCAAATTTATAAATTAAACTGTATCACAGATATGTATATATAGAAAAAACCTTATTATATACAGGGTTCAGTACTGTCTGCAGTTTCACACATCCACATAGGGTCTTAGAACATATGCCCAAGAATAAGGGAGGACTACTGAAGATTCATTTCATGTAATCTCATGATTTCTGAGCAGACTGTTGGCCAATGGAAGAAAAACAAAGGCATTCTTAAGTGCAGAACTTGATAGCTCAAATCATCATTTATAGCAAAAGTAGTTTCAAAACAAAACAAGATTGAAGGCCTATAATGTCTTTCCAAAGAGTCTTTGCATTAGTGTTTAAATCTTCTCCTGAAACATAACCAATCTTTGTCTTTTTATTTAAACTGCTGTTTAGTTGTTTGAGGTATAATTTTGCCTTAATCCCTTATGAAACAAAAGTAATCACCAGAATGTAGAAAGAACCCTAGTGACTGATTAGAAAGTCTCTTTTTGTAAAATTATTAAAACATATTTTCTGAAAATTACCACCTCAAAAGACCAACAAGTTAGCCCACAGAAGCAATTTTATAAGTGAAATATAGGGCAAGACATTAAACATGCCAGAAAAAGTACCACTTTATATTCACAAAGGAAAAGAAGTCCCAGAGTAAAAATTGTCAATTACTGTCATCACTTTGTGATCACTGAAAGAGTTTAACTATATCACAAAGCTTGTGATATAGTTATAGTTAAAAAGTATGGACTTAGTTAAAATATGAAATATATGTATGGTGAAAATATAAAATATGAAACCTTCAAACTACCTATGCTATGCCTGGTCCATAAATTAGCAAATTTTCAATTTAAATAAGAGTAATGTCCCTATATCCACCAACTACATGCATGATGTACAAGAGTAGTACTATTAAAGTGTCTTTATTTTCTAACTCTCTTCATTTTCTCTTTCTGCTCTTCTTCTTTTCCAAATTTCTTCACATTCTTATTTCAGACATCTGCATCCTTTAGTATAAACACTTAGAAATCTGAATAATATGATGGCCATCATGGAACATAATCACACTCTACATTGATGAATGACTATTTACAAAATGATTTCTATCATTTAAAGGAGAAAATGTAATTGATATTTTAAATTCCAAATAAAATGCTACAACTCAAATGGTACTGACTAGCTATGAGCTTCTGGAAGTCACCCACCTGGGGCAGCATGCGATTTTCTTCCTCCAGCTGTCTTACTCTTGCCTCCAGCTGCCTAACATAGGACAAGGTTGATTCTAAAATTAAAAAGAAAGAACTCACATTATACACACAGGTCTTGTTTGGTACACTGTCAGGATATTTCTGGCTTGATTTATTCAAATCAGGGAGTTATTTAGGCTGCTATTTAAAAGAAGAAAAAAAAAATTTCCCCCCAAAACAAGAACAGAAGCCATTGAAACCACAGTTTTGAACAATTTTACAGTATCAGGAAATACTAGAAAAATTTACAAGTCGTGAGATTGCAGACTTTTGCACACCAACCAGCCTTTAGAACATTAAGTATCTTAAAGACAATTATTCCATCTTTTGTCCTTATTTTGTGCATTTTCAGTTTTCAATGAGTTGACCCACACTCAAGACTGTTTTGTAATGTTAACTGTAACCAAAATAAATTACAAGTCCCTATAGAAAAATAGAAAAGAAAACAAAATTTCAAATATCCAGTTCCCTTCATTTTCCCAATAAATATTTTAAGTCTTAAGAGCAATATTTTTTTCTTCTCACAAACCTATAGATATTAAGACTATCATCCAGAGAAGAGTCGTGAAAGCACTAAATATTTAGAATTAGGCTGAATTTTGATTTTGATTTTGGCTGAGTGTGATAGAGACCCAAGTTTTCCTCAAATCTTTAGGTAAGCCAGGGGCAGACCGGAAATTGATTCTTGTTTTTAATTCTTCACAAGCTCAGGTGTGTGCTGAAAGCTCAGAGTTAGCATCATGCTTAGTTTCTGTGTTATACTGAAACTCTAAAATTCATAACTATAGGTCAGGAAGAGGGTCACACATGAAGGTAAGTGGAGTTTCATTTTGGGAAACAATCTGATAGTAACCCTTCTTCATTAAAGTGAAAATATTCAAGCACATCATATAGTAAATAGCAGCAATTCATTTATTATACAAGAACAAATATATTTTAGGTACAGTGAAAGCTACATGAGAATAGAATCCCTCCAGAGCATATCCCTCCAAAGTTAATATTAAAAGAGCAAAACCTCCTCAGGTTTCACGTTCTTCAGCCTCAGAAAAACAGAAGAGCAAGAGGCAAGATGGTAGTGCACTTATGAGGCAAGTGTTTGTGGCCCCTAACAACTTGTGATTAGGATGGATCTTGATTCAAACTAATACCCTGATCATAAATCATCATGGAAATTCTATATTATTTTCATGTAGAAATTATATATATGAACTCAATTTTATTTTTGTGACCTCCAAAACAACAAGGTAACATTTTATTTTCTGAAAGACATAAGAAGTATCAGTCCTTAAGTCACAAATGTAACAATTAAGCTCATCTCTGACCAGGCTACAGCTCACCTGTGTTCATAAACTGTTCGCAGAAAGCCCCCATCACTGACATTAATGTAACAACCCACTAACCTCCCACCAATGGAGAAGATCAGCCTTGAGCATTCCTCATATGAGAAGACAGAAACACAGGCAAAGAAAATTGAAGACATTTGCTAGAGATACCCTCTCATTTTGTTTCAGCTTAATAAAATGTTAAAACTCTGCTTTATGGACTCTTCCAAAGAGAAAAAAAGTATACAGCATAAATGAACAGCAAGAGTATTGATTTCATGAGTCTACTTTACTCTAGCAAATGAAAGTAAGTGATCTGCAGACCATCAATATGTGAATGTAGATTGCCTGATTTATACCGTTCTACAAAAACAACCACTTGATAAGGGTCATCCAAGTGAAAAATTGATCAGCAATATTCTATTTAAACCATGAAAAATAAAATTCCTTTCTCCTTTGTTCACAATTTATGCCTTATCTTTCTTGTCCCATACTGCACTATCTCTAAGGTTGTGATACATAAAGCAGCTAAAAAGACTCAAGACAGAGTGATTCAGGTGATATTTGAAAAATGTCACTGAATGGAATTTGTTTTAATTGAGTGACTATCTTTAGTCTCTTTAATCTATTTCTCTCTTTTTAAATCTTTGCAGTTTACATATCTGATGCTTTCACTAAGTCTCTACTTAAATTACAAAAGCATTTTGTTAGTTCAGAAAAAAGGGTGGCAAGTTCTTAAGTTTGGGAAATATTCTCTAACTCCTATGTTTAACGTTGAATTTGGACTTGAAGATCAAGTCCAAATCTTTATTCCAAAGCATGTACTGCAAATATGGACCAGCACAGGAAGAGATAGGATATATTTTTTAAACAGGTAAAATAATGGAAAATATTAGCTTTACAGTGAAGGCAAAGGTAAGAAAAGTTTTGAGTTGGTTCATTCAACAAATATTTACTGTGTCACTGAGTGTTGTCAGGCACTGTTCTAGAGTTGGGGTGGAGAGAAGGCCAGTTATTATAATTCTTAACAAACTTCTCAGAATACAAATTCCCTTTTAGGATTACAAGCCCGTGTACTGTGGTCCAGAAGGTCCTGTTAATTGTTACAAACTCTTAGCTTCTGCTGCAATTATTACTTGACAATTAATGGATAATTAAAAAAAAAAAAACTTCAGGATTGGGGTGCAGGAAGAATCTGATCTGCATGCATAAAAGGACTTAAGTCATTTTGTTTCATTCAACAAGAAACTGATTATGCCCTTTAATGAGGGTGGAATAGGCAAACATTTTTCTGGAATATATTGTCAGATCAGCATTGGGTCCCTGAGTCCCTGTAGGAAAAGCCAGGGGGGTGGGTTGGAACCCACCCAATCTTTTAACTGTGACACAAGGAAAAAAATAATATTTGTTTTGTTAAGCCCTTGGGATTTCAAGGTTTATTTGTTATTACACCCTGGGACAACTGAGCCTGACTAGTAGTATATCACCAGTAATTGGATAAAAAATATGAAAGCTATTTTTAAATAAAACAGAATAGGATAAAGTATAAGAAACACCACACTTTAAAAAAGTCACATCACACTCCATGCCCCAGTCCTAGTTGATTATTAGAAAAAACTGGTAGAATCTTCTCATGGTATAAGAAAGAAAGAAAAGAAGCCTCGTGGATACCAGAACATATTTCACCACATCTGCTACAACCCCTTGTCCACACAGGCAGAAGATGCTCTTTCCTTCTTTCTTCCTTTTTCAAGGGTGTCAACTCTAACATAAACTGGCCTCCCATGACACACGGAGAACATAAAGGACAGCTGTACACTGATGTA
This sequence comes from Cheirogaleus medius, assembly GCA_008086735.1. Classification (NCBI taxonomy): domain Eukaryota; kingdom Metazoa; phylum Chordata; class Mammalia; order Primates; family Cheirogaleidae; genus Cheirogaleus; species Cheirogaleus medius. Next base: position 131,056,779 of record VBSM01002608.1, read on the forward strand.
CCTAAGAGAAGTATCTGATAAAAATTGGCATTCTTTTTTATCATAAAGTGACAAATAGAAAACTGCATTAGATTGTACTATAATTTGAATTGACCATTACCTTTCAAACCAGTGGCTGACAGCTTTGTAAGACTGAGATTTCAGAATGCCATTTGGCTCTCAGAACTCTGAGAAAGAGTTTCCAAAAGAGCATCAAAAAATAGCCAAATTCTCTGCTATAAACTACATAGATATATTATAATGGATTAAAGAAGGACCCTCTATTCAAGGAACCTAAAGCTCATTGGGGGAAAACAAGAGAAAATAGATTTTAAAACAATAAGGTGATATAAGATTCAGAGCTGAATCCGGTGAAACAGGAGCAAAGGAAGAGATCAGTATTGGCTGTATTTTTTATGAAGGAGAAACTCAAGCTTAAAATGGATCAATAGGATTTTGATAGGCCAGAGAGCAATGACTGGAGCCACAGGATGGACAGGGGCCAGAAGCCAAGAATGATCCTGTTGCAAACAGAGAAGCAGGAAAGGAATCATACGATGGCAGAGAAAGGAACATGCTGTGGAGCAGGAGGAGGAAAGGCCAGGTTATGCCCACAGTCATGGATCTGGAAAAGCAAACATCAAATCACGGTAATCCTAATGGCAATTTGCTTTCACCCTCCCTAAAAGGTATTTTATTTTTCTTTCCACCCTGGGAAACCTATGGGAACACAGACATTGGAAAAGCAAGGTGAAGCAAACAATGTCTATGTGAAAATCCAACTACATTCTCGCAGTGTTCTTTGGGTAAATTTCAGGCACATTCTCAAAGCAGGGAATTTATCTCTCCATGTATCTCACTTTCCTTTGAACCCACATGTAAAAATTCACAAGCGTAAGAGACATGCATAAGAATTCCACTAAATTCTACATCTGCTAAATGATTCCAATCTTAGAGGTGGAATGCACTTTAGAGGTTTTCTAGTCCAACCTGTCCTTCAACTTATGTTGCAGATGAGAGAACTAAAGCCCAGAGAGTAGTGAAGTTGGGCCCTAACATTGGGGTTTAGGCAAATATATTCAAACAATTTTGTTTAATGGCTAAAGTACCACAGTGATTCTCATCTTGGATCTTCTAATAATCAAGTGATGTCAAGCTTCTTACATACATAAGTAATAAGTTCTCCTTTTTTCTTACTGATTTTAGATATTCATGATGGATTTACCTTTACAATAACTTGATATTTTCTTTGGATAATATTCTTGACTTGATTTCACTTCAAATAGCCTGAAGTGCATTCAGTCATATAAAGGAGCTCAATTTTTTCCTGTTAGTTTGAAAACACTCTGGTCAAAATATTAAATGCTCTGCACTTCCCTTCCATTTCTAAAGCAATGTTTCTTTCCCTACAGAAACATTCATCCTTAAAATCACCCATGAATTACTCTGATTATTGTACATAAAAGGTTTATTATTGGTAGTTGCAACTGTCTAAGTTTTATCAAACTTCTGAGTGGTTTTGATTAGATGAAGTGTCTCCAAAATTTCAGGGCAGGATATAAAATATGGTAATGGTCCCTTCTAACACAAACCACAGCATTTTAAGTGTACAGGAGGAAAATCATTTGGAAGATGTTGACTTTTCTGTGGTTCTCTATGAGTTAGTTTCTGCTCTGGTTTGAATGTTTGTCTCCTCCAAAACTCATGTGGAAATCTAATTGTCATTGTAACAGTATTAAGAGGTGGAACCTTTAAAGGTGAGCAGGCCATAAGGGCACCACCTTCATGGGTGGGATCAGTGCCCTTATACAGGGGTCAGTTCAGCCCCCTCTTTCCCTTCATCCTTCATCCATGGGATGATGCAGCAAGAAGGCCCTCGCCAGATTTCAGACTTTCCAGGCTCCAGAACTGTGAGCCAATACAGTTCTGTTCATTATAAATTCCCCAGTCTATGTTATTCTGTCATAGCAGCACAAAATGGACTAAGATAGTCTCTCAGCAAAAGAGTCCAACAGCCGCATGATTTCCAATTCATAAGGAATCTTTTCAGTAAACCCCAAGCTCTAAATACATGGCTTGTATTAGTTCCAAATTAATCTCACTATTTACAGACTTTTTCACGTTCCCAAGGAAATTAATTTGAAATTGTATATTTTGAAAATTATTACTGTTCTGACAAAAAGTGTTTTTTTTCCTCAGGCAAGCAAAGGTCAGCCTCCTACTTAGAATCCATATTAGCTACATTAGTATAAGTGATTATATTTCTCACTGTAATTTGATGGTTTTCTTATTAAAAATTTTTTTTGTTGGAATCAGCACTTTCAGATTTGCCTGGATTTTTAATTTAGACTGCCTTATTAGCAGAGATAGAATTTTTTTTTTAAAAAAGGGCTTTAATTGCCCTGAATAAGAAAAAACTAGCATCACATCTTACTGTATCTATGAAGCAAATTCTACTCTTCTCAGACCCTTTTCTCTGTGTTGACCTGAAAGAAATATCAGATAGTTATTTCCTACCTCTCTCCTTCTATGCAGCCTGCTCATTTTCTCACTGGCCTAAAGCTCTCTTAGCTCTGTCTCTGCCTGTACCTTCCCTTAGCCAGAAATACTCTCCTACATTCTACTCAAATACTCCCTATTCTTCTACTCACAGATGAAAAATAGCTTTCTAATAATTAGAATTTCCAAAGATTAGAATAAACTGCATTGTACACTAAAGAACTCATGTTGTTGGATGTACTCAGAGAAAACTCAATGAGATGTTGCAAAGCTTTCTACCTGTGTGTGCTGTTAGGCTGGTTCCTATAACTCTGAAGGCCAAGAATTCTACAATTTCAAATTCTTCCACTCCATGAATCTCTTTCAGTTTTCTTTCTGTTCAACTCATTTGTCAATGAGTCATATAGTGAATGTCTTGTGATTTCTCTACCTACTTTCTCATAGTGTTATTTATTTTCAAATTTTGCCCAAAAATGCTACATGGAAGTATTTTCTTAACCCCCACACATTGACTGGTGGTGTTCCATGCAGGGGTTAATGCATACTTGATAATTTACTTTACTATTAAAAGATTTCTTCATCTAATAGTTATTATCTGCTGTGTGCCAGACACTGTTCTAGGTACTGGCAATATGGTAGCCAACAAGAGTGATAAGATCTGGGTGTTCATGGAGTTCCCATTCTAGTGGGGAAGACATGCAATAAAAAGCAAATACATAAGATATTTTATGAAGATGACATGTGCAATAAAGACAACAAAACAAGCCAGGGTGCTAGGATAGAGAGATTTGGGGAAGACAGTTACTTTAGGGAGCATGGCCAGGGAAAAGCTTTCTGAGGACTATTACTTATGTACGAATAAGCCAACAATGCAAAGATTTTGGAGATGAGAGTTCTAGGCAGGAGGAAAAGTAGTGCTCAGACCCTGGCTGGGAAGACTCATATTCTGAAATCCAGTCATGAGGGGCAAGTGACAACAGCTTGAGACAGGGATCTGTTTGTCTTCTCACCTTCCTCCACTGCTTAAATATTTAAAACCTTCTGCTCTCTTTGGCTGTTTATACTTTGACCCAGTTATAGACTCTTCAACTATTATGCTTTCTTTTTAACAAAAACCTTAGCATTGTGCGTGATGCCTCTCTCTCACACCCCACTTCCTATCCACTGGGAAATTCTGTTGACCCTATCTCCAAAATATCCTGAGACTCCAACCTCACAATAGTCTCCCAATAGGTGTCCCTGCCTCTATTCCTGTCACCTCCAGCCTCAGGTGTATTTGCATTCACAGTCTATTCTAAACCTAAGACAGCCAGGGTTTTCTTTCTGAAATGCTAAGTTATCATATCAGACTTCTTCATTCTTCATTCCAAACCCTGCAGTAGCTCACAATTTTGTTTCACATTAAAGCCAAAGTCCTTAAAAAGTCCAGCAGGGCCCTTACATGATCTGACCACCTTTTACCTCTCTAAATTCATGCCCTCACTCTCTCTGCTCCAGCTATAGGACTTTCCATTTCTGAATACCACATGTGTTTTCCTGTCCAAGGCACTTTGCCTTAGTTGTATCCTCCTTCTGGAATGCTTCTCCCCCAGACAGCTTGGCTAACTTCCTTGCCTCCTACAAGTCTTTGCTCAAATCACATCTTCTAAGTGAGACTCACCCAATACTCTTCATTTAATCCTGCAACCTGCTACCACCTCCATCCGACACTCCTGATCTCCTTTATCTTGTTTTACTTCCTTATTTTCATCAAAATACCTTATCACCTTCCATCATATAAATTAGCTTGTTCATATGTTATGTTTATTATATAAAAGGTCTCTCTCTCCCCACCAGAATGTAAACTCCACAAGGCAGGGGTCTTTGTCTTTGGTGTTGATTGACACAGCTAACTGCCTAGAATAGTGTCTGGCAAAACAAAATTTTATTGAATGAATGAATGAACCATTTATGTAGACAGTGCCCTGAAAAGAAATTAATTCATAGTATAGGCTTATACTTTTCAATCACTCCAGACAAAACAGGATTTGTATTTAAATAGAACCTAATACCAATTCTGTTGTGCCATTTGAAAATCATTCTATGGAACATTAAACTTGGATGGAAACTTCAGGCAGGTTCTCAAATGATGTCAGATCCAACTATTTGTGGGTAATTTCAATAAGAACATCTGAAATGTTCACCAGGCTCAAAAAGGGTTATGTGTGTGTGTGTGTGTGTGTGTTTCAGAGAGAGAGAGTATGGAAAAGAGCATGCAAGAGAGAGCACATGCCGGAGCACATGCTGCTATGGTCTGAATGTTTGTGTTCCCCCCCTAAACACATATGTTGAAACCTAACCCCCAAGGTGATATTAAGAGATGAGACTTTTAGCAGGTGATTAGGTCATAAGGGAATGGGATTAGTGCCCTTATAAAAGAGGACTGAGAGGGCCCTATGCTCGTCCATCATGGGAGGTCACATGGCAAGCACTATGTATGAAGAACAGGCCTTCACCCAACACCAAATCTGTCAGCCCTTTGATCTTGGACTTCCCAACCTTTAGAATGATAAGCAATAAATTTCTGTTGTTTAAAATCACCCAATCTATGGTATTTAATTAGTCTCCAAAAGTCTAAGACTTGGCATGGGAGGAAGGAAGGAGTGGGGAAGAAGAGAGACGAGGAGAGAAACAGTTGTGTGCGGGGTGGGTGGTGGAATATGTCCTGCTAAATATGGACTATTTCTGCCACTAAAATTGTGGAATACAATATCAATGCCCTTGAGCTGGAAATATGCTTAATAAGGTTACCTTTTGGTTACAAATACCCACTGAAGGAACTGAAACTTCACCTGGACATTTGCCCCCAGGCCCTTCCTGCAAGGGACACGGAGGGAACGGAGCAAGCGCAGTTGTGGGCACTGCATGGGGTGGGGCCAGCTGGGCACTGAATGGAGGAGGGAGCTAGCAGAGAGCAGCCTGAGGGGGGCAGGGGGCAGTGGTCCTTATCTAAACAGGCTATGTTTCTCTGTGAAGAGAAAACTGTCATTTCAAAGAAAAAAAAAATAGTGCAATGTGCTATCCCATTTATTTTAATTAGAACAAAGGCTGAAAATACTGAATCATTTCCCAAAAAGGGTTTGACAGAAAAACTGTGAGTGCCATTCTTTCAGTGACATGCAAGTGCTGTTTCCTTTGAAACAGTCCTGATTTTATTATTTTCTATAAAAGAATAAATAGTTAAGTTGGACATCTAAAACTGATGATTTACATATAAACCAATTTAGAAATTAGGGAAAATAATTATCAGGGGCTATGTCCTAACTTTTGTACCAGAAAATAATCACCATAAATTTGTTCAACTCTTTCCTTTTCCCAATGGAGGCAAATGGCATTTTGTCACATATTTGCTGTCATCTACCTGTTTACCTGCTCCTTGGGGATTGGCACCTGGTTGTTTCCTCGTCCATTTCTCTCTAGGTATGAGCTAGGGTAGGGGTTCCATGTGGCAAGTCTTCGCCTTACGGTTCTTTCCCAAGCTTCCCTATGACTAGCTAGCACAGGGCTATCTGCTAGAACGTGTTCAGTGACTCGTTGTTAAAGGAAAGAAGGGAGGAATGCCCTTGTGATTCTGCTCACAACTGCCCTAGCTGCTGCTTAAAGTTTTGTGTTCCCCGGCATAGTTTAAAGCAGTTACTCAAAATGCAGTCAAATTCCCACCTATAAAACACACAAAAAGAAGCAATCTACAAGGAAGTCTGGTTCAGAGAAATTTTTTTATGCTCTAAAATTGCCTTCACATTTACTCTTCCCTTTGAAAGCATCAAGCTCGCAAAGGAGGTACTAGGTAAGTAGCAATAAATAAGGGCTAAAGAACTGGGGACTATATGGAAAACATTTCAAACTCTAAAGAGCTATTCAGCATGAATACCATTTTAAGAGCTATTCAGGGTTAAAATGTGACTCACTTTCCACTGGTATGTTGCTGCTGTTAGTGTCGTCATTTCCCAGAGAAAATAACTGCCTTTTCCTAATGCCAGAGGATAAAAATGGATGCCATTTTAATAAGTGTAACAATTTTCTTTAATGAATGTGGCCCCCTTGTAAGTGCTCCTTGTTGGTATTATCAATGAATGCACAAGGAAAAAAATCTGTAAAAACACATTTTCAAAAGATAATAAACCTATAAAAATGTTATTTTCTCTTAGAACAATTAGTATGCCTCATTATGTATATTTAGACATTTTGAAAAGCCTATATATAGTTGCCTTTTCATTATCCTTATACTTTCCAAAAAAATAAAAATAATTTTTATCAAATTATACAGCAAAGCATCATTAATTTGAACTTCATCAATTGGGAATTCATAAAAATTTTGTTCCATTTAGCCTACATATACTCTGCACTGGCTATTAAACAATAGTTGGCAAAACAAACTCATAGTATAATAGTTGAGGAATGTTCCCTTATATAAAATAAAGCAAAGTTTTCACATTTTATTTAGCACTATCTATGTGTACACACAGTGATTATTTCAAATAAATCTAGTTAGTTTAGATAAATAAAATTAGAAAGAGCACATACTCTGGAACATTTTTGTATGTCATATTTTTCGCATATTTATCGACAAATACTTGGTAATCACTGTGAGTTAACATATGTTTCTTGAGCACACACTATGTGCTAGGTACTTTTCCATGTGCTAAAGACATTCCATTGAAAAACAAGCAAGCAGGGCTTCTCCCCTCAAAGAACATTCTAATAGAAAAACAGCCAAACAGACACACATAACTAAGTACACCGCTGCCCTGTATGCCCTCCACAACTTTAGTTTAGATCTAGATCATCAGAGAAGATCTGAGGCATCCAAGTTGAGACTTGAATGTAAAGATCTCAGACTGAGCTTCCCAAGCAGCAAAAACAGAACGTGAAAAGTTCCCAGGATGGGCAAAGAACAGAAAGAAGGTTGGAGTAGACAAAGCGAGGTGAAGGAGAGAGGGGAGAAGGGAGAGGATAGAGAAGATGGACTTGTCTCCTTCCTAGGAGTAAACCCAGGGCATCAGTAAACCAATGTAAGGAGCTTGGATTTTGTACTGTTCGTAGTAGGAAGCCATTGGGGAAAGGGGGATGTGGTGTGCCATTATCTGATTTACTTTAAAATGATCATTCTGGCTGTTCTGGGAGGACAGAGAGGAGAGAAACAAGAGTAGGGTAGGGTGACCACTGCAGGAGCTGCTGTGGGATGGGCCAAGAAATGAACCATAGCAGTGGTGCAAAAAGAAGTAGCCAGATTCAATATGTCTCTACGTGGCAAAGCCAACAAAACATAGGCATAGATTAGATGGGGTATTAAGAGAAAAAGAGATCAGACATAATCTCTTTATCTTTGGTATGAGCAACTAGGGGATGGTGGTGGCAATCATGCAATGACTTGGAGAAGGAGCAGGACTGGGCTTTAAAATCAAGAGTTCTATTTTGTTCACGTTAGGCTCAATACTTTGACCAGACATCTAAAGTAAGATTAAGAGTAGGCAGTTAAATAGATGAATCCAGAGCTCAGAGAAGAGATCTGGGGGTTTAGTTTAAATGTAGACATCAACAGCAGAGAGCTGTTGTCAAAGGAAAGCAGGGGATGGGGAAGGATCTGAGAACAGAGGCTGGATGGAGGAGGCAGAGCCACAAAGCAGGCACCCATCCCCAAGCCCCATCTCCCCAGCCCTGAGCCTCAGAAAGCTGAGCAAGTACCCAGCCTTCCTGGAAGACACAGACACAAATCTTGTGTATTTTCTGCCTGGGTACATTTTAAAAAGGTTTCTCTATCCTTTACCCTAATCTCTGTTCTGTTCCTAAGCCCAATCCTCCCATTGTCATGCTTGTCTCTTGCTGATTCCTTTCAGCATGCTTTTCTCATTCTTTTTCATTTGGGACCCTGTGCTCTCCAATGGTAATTTTTTCAGAGTGAAGTCCAGCACAGTGACTGAGAATGTTGGCTCTGCTACACCACCCGGGTACAAGTGACAGCTCCAGCTCCCCCAGTTCATGACTCTGAGCCAGTTTCTTAACCTTCCCAATGCCTCAGTTTCCCCATCTGATAACGGAGATAATAAGAGCATCTTCCTAATTTGTTGTGAAAATTAAGTGAATTAATAACAAAAAGTCCTGAAAGCACAAAGACTAGCACAGAGTAGGCATTAAGTATTAGCCGGAGCAAGCAAAGTGAGTGTCAGTCAATGCTTACAATTCTTTCTTTTTCTTACTCTACTCATCCTCAAAGATTATTTAATATTTCTCAGTACTTGGTCCCTGGTCCTTGCCTTTCCTAATTTATATCAAGAAAAGACAAAATTCCTCCCATGAGTACAGATATTTTATTCCACTTGTTCCTTATATACTTCCTTTTTAAGGAGCTGAGGTACACTAACTGGTTGAACTATGCCATGCTGAATATTACATTCATTAAGATTAGATGAATTATTTATACTATTAAGGCATTGTATGTTAGGATATCTGTCACAGCTTAAAATTTTTTAAATGTAGCAAACCACACTGATCTAGCATAAAAGGCAAATATTACAGATCTTTAAGAGTGATTCTAAATAACAGAACATACACACAAGGAAAGCTCAAGCTGTTTTAGGTATTCTAAGGGACCAAATGCCAGTGCAGATCCACAGCAGGAAAGGATTTTATTAGTTCAAATAGCGCTGGGTTGAAAGTTGAGAGTTCAGTTTTAATTCAAACTCTGTGACTGCCTAGGCACATTAACACCATTGGATTTTAGTTTTCAACAAACATGAATACTGAAGTAGATGATCTTTCAGACTCTTTAATACCCACAACTCCTTGGTTACAATTGTCATGCATTTTACAATAATCCTTATTAGTAGTTTAACTGCTAAAGGCAGCTAAGATAGGATTTCTAAGGATATATGTATATTATTTTCTATTCTTTCATTTATTCATTTAATAAACATTTATGGAATATTTAAGATGATGTTGCAATGGTCTGAGAAAGGGAGTTAAAATACATCCATGTCATAGGTGCATACCTGTTCTGATTATAGCAGTTAAATATGTGTATCTGAGGTTTATTTACATTTAAAAATACTGTTCTTTAAGAATAGCTCCTTACAGATGTCTCTTCTAAACTCTGTATACTTACAAATTCTTTTCACTGAAGAAAATTATTAGGTTAAGGAAAAAAAATCCTTCCACTTTAATCTTAGTATAAAGGAACATTATTTGATGCCATTGTTAAGAACAAATTACCCAAGGCTTGCAAAAAACAGAGTCAAACAATGATAAATAACTTCTTAATCTAAGCATTTTATTTGACAAGGACATCCTAACTAAACTTAAGATATCAGGTTTTTTTTCTTACTGCAATTAGTAAAATTGAAATAGAAAATAAATCTCAAAAGTCCTGTTAAATATAGCCAACACAGGGCAACTTGACTGTGTTTACTCACTTCTTTATGTCCTTTGATTTTAGAAACATTTTACAATAGTGTGGTGGGGAGAAAAGGTTCTGGCCAGGAAAAGAAGACTCAAATCTCTTCAGTTAATCTGGTGGCGCCTTCAGCTAAACAAGAGTCAGCCAAAGTGAAGATGGCGAATTTCACAGGCAACATCAACCAGGCCATCCCAAGCAAAGTGCCTGGATCTGCTAATTCATCAGTGGGCCTAGTAAATACAGATGCCATTCCCAATACAATCTGGGAGCATTTACACAAACTTCTCACAAGCCCCCGTCTCAGAAGTTTACAGGCTTAGAAGAAAATAACAGAAATAGGCAAAGGGCAGTTTCTTCTGGCCTATAAATGTCTAATTTTAGTTTTTAAATGAGCTGCTTTCCTGAATCTCTCCTAGATTCTCTTCTGGACAGCTGGGGAACCCAATGAAATGTTTACTCTGCTTAAAGTCATGGCTATTAATGCTGTTAACATTATTCCTGGGTGATAACAAAAGACATTTTGATGCTTATCGCCTAACAGAAGTAATCACGGGCATTTGGACAGAAGTTGGTTATTGCCCCAAATCAAATATCTCAATGTACTATCTTTTAAAGTAATCATCCTTGTCCACAAAATCCTATGGACCCTGAAAGTATATATCAATATTTATAATACCTGAGAAACTGGAGTAAATACAATAAACTTCTACACCTAAAATAACTATAATCTTCAAATAATGGTTTCTTAGGCTAAATACAACTCTGTATAGCCTGTAATTACACATACAATAACCAAAAGGATATTTTAAATTCATTTTGGCCATACAATGAATCTGTCACATTTTGTTCTGTTTACGCTAATTTTCAGATTGATTTTATGTTACTCTAGAAATGTTGTATGCTGTATTATAAAATGGCATTCTTAAATCAATGATTTTTATTCACCTTCACAAAATACAAGAGTGCTTCTTTAATTTGCAAAGTTGATAAAATCGAAAATCTTTAAGTTTTCACTTGAGTTACCTCTTTTCAGTACATAATCATTTTAACTATTTAAAGTAAGCCTGAAATTATAAATGAACAATAAATTTGTAAGTAAAAAAGTAAAGGAATGAATAGAATAGGCTGTGAACTCCATGGCCCTGGGGGAAAGAACTCTGTTTTATTCATGTTTATAAGCCCAAGTCTGACATCAACATTAAGCCCGAAATATTCATTACACTAAGGTGCTTGCCTCTTGGACATGAAAATGCTACCTTTGAGCATTTTAACAGTTAAAAATGTTTCTGTAAAGTTTAAGACTATGAGAGCTAAAAGAAAATACAAGCAGTTGTACAAGACTTTATGAAATAAATATCACTGTGAATAAATAAGAGGTGCAAATAAGATCACAACAAAAATATTCCTCTTTAGAACACGTTAAGATTGAAAAAAAAATGTCTACCTCATCCCAAATGGTTTGAGTGAGACATCCTAATTAAAAACAATAATTAAATGATGTTTTTATACACTTGGGAAAATTACATTCTAATAAGATATCTCAGGGCCTGCTGGGTGGGGGTATGCTGGCGAGAGGAGTGTCTCCTGCCTGTATTTCTTTAATTAATAATTATCATTATCCTATCCTGGATCCTCAGGGAGTACACACCTACAGGGAGCATTGCCACTGTATATAGAGAATTATTAGTCTACTTTCCCCCTGAGAATAGGCAAAGTTATGCAAGATTTTTAAAAATGCAAGAAAATGGAAGGTCTGTTAACAGGGTCACCTATAAAACACACCCTTCCCCCCTCTGTTGGCAGCTCAGCTTTCTGTCATTAGCACCAACAACCCAACTGGGGCTTCTGTTTGAGTCTACTGGCTTAGCAGATTTACTGAGAAAGGCTTCTTAAATCATCATGTTAGACCCAGAAATGGGAAAAGATGAATTATTTTTAATTTTCAGTCTGTCTTTAAGAAGCACCCAGGAACATTAAGATAGAATAATGCAATAGGCCCATGGCCCCTGTAAATTCAAATCCATGGAAAATGATAGACACTTCTTAAATTCACAAATGTATATATCTTTCCATAAATGAGCATTTTCATGAACTGATCTACAAATAGATTAATCTTCTTACTCTAAATAATAATTCATTTGAAATTTATTCTCCTATTTGCTGTCTATGAGGTGATGACTGAGAAGTCAATCTATCATCAAGAGACCAACTGCTTATATCCTAACACTGCTCTCAAGCTAATAATGTAGTTCCTAATATATATGTAGAAAAATGAATAGCTTGGAAGGGGTACACATAATAATTCTGAAGCTAAAGCTCCTCAATTTTGTTGTAATAAGATTCGATAAGGCTTTTGTATAGAGGTTTAGGAAAATACTCACTTTGTGATCACCAACATGATTAAACATTTGATATATTTATAAGAGGAAAAATAATCTTTGAAGCTGAGCTAAATCCTCCACATGTGCTTACAGAAGGTAGTGCTCCAGGAAGGGGCATCAAAAAGGGGGCATTTGGAGCTTTCTCAAACACACAGGATCAGAAAATTTCTTTCATTATCTTCTGCTCACTTGGACATAAATAGGAAGCAGTTGCTATGGTAGCACCAAAGTTAACTTCAACACAACCTTCCTGGAGCTCTAACCCAGTCTCCCTCACAGTGGTTGGATTTGGCCCTCACTTCTTGCATTTTCAGAAGTGAAATTCTGCCTTGCCATTCGATCTCTGAGCGCCTGAAGTCTAAGGTCACTGTCTCGTCAGTCTGTATGTGTTATCCAGTGAATTCCCTAGTCAACTTCCAGGATGTTACACAGGGTCCTGGTTTGTGAAGCTTGTGTCTTCTACCTGACTTCAGCTGCTGGAAGTGTTACAAATCACAGTCTCACTTGAGATGATGGCTTGTACATGCATAAAATACAATTTAGCTTGCTATCAATTCCTTATACATTCAGCATCATTACACTGTCATCTATATCCATTATTTATTTTATTGTCTTTTCCATATATTTTATTCCACTTTTATCAGCATCTGAAAAGAGCATGAAATATTTATTTATTGAAAAACAACATTTACCAAGTGCTAATGAGTTCTTTTTGAAATTTTTTCCAGGTACTTAAAAGTTACTCTGTCTTTGTCAATATTCCCTTTAAGTTACTATACAAACTGGCACCCTAAAGATACTCATCTGGGATTTGACTAGTGGCTAGTGGTAAAAATCATAGATTCTGGAGCTAGAATGCCTGGATTTGAGTGCTAGCTCCACCACCTACTCTGTGGACTTGAATGCATTATTAAATTCCTATTTGCAAAATGAGTTAATAACAGTGCTTATGCCATAAGGTTGTTGTGAGGATTGAGTTACTATGTGTAAATCACCCAAGCCAGTGCCTGGAATGTAGTAAGTCCTAGCTATTTATTATGACCTGCCTCCATTCCAGGCTAACTGTGGTTTTGATATCACTTCCCCCTCCCAATGTCTCTGGCCCTCTCCAGTAGAGTAGACTCTTGCTTCTACTCTGCCCTCATGCTCCAGCACCATATTGGCAGAGAAGACTATGCTCAACTATGGTGCACAATCTTCTACCCACTGCAGCCCACATACTCTTCAGCCTAGCTTGCTGTCCTAGACCTTCGCGGACTGCTCTGTCACCCAGCCATCTATACTTAACACCAGCAAGAAATAGCACCCTGACTGCTGCAAGGAGCACTGAACATAAGTAAGGGGAATCTGTGAAATAGAAGTGAAAACTAGAGAAAAACAAATGGTTAAGAAGAGTCAAAAGAAAGTGAAGGCTTTATGCTTTGTAGTAGCATTGAGTACATGACTATGCACACAAAATTTGTACATTAGTGTTACTAAACTGGTTATGCTCTGGCTGCCAATAAACATTAAGTTTAGGCCAAAAAAAGGTCATATGTGAACAGTATATTTATATATTCAACAAATATTTTAACATTCCAGATGGAGAACAAAGAGATAGATAATAATAGATAAGAAGAAAATAAACAAATAAAATAATTTTAAGTGTGTTAAATACAATGAAAGAATGATGGGACCGGACCGTCAGGGAAGGCTTCTCTGAGGAATGACCATTTTTGATAATGAATGAATGAAAGCCAGTCATGGTTACAGGATGCACATTCTAGACTGAAGGGACAGCTCAAGCAAAGGCCCTGTGGTGGGAATGAGCTTAGCACAATGGAGGAACTGAAAGAAACGCTGGAGCCTGAGTGAGGCTATGAGATAAGCAGGGACAAGGTCACAAAGAGTCTTATAGGCCATACAATGGAAAGAGAGCAAAATATTTTTTTAAATAGCAAGCACAAATAGAAAGAAGAGTGTTAAACATTAAGTCCTGGGTCTGCCTCAAGCCAGCTGGGTGATTAGGGTCATATGTTTCCTTCCAGCTCTCAAATTCTGTAAATCTCTTGTGGAAGTTATATATTGATAGGCAGATATATATTGATCAGACAGATTATACTGGCTCTAGCATCTTGGACTGACTACACAAAAATGCCAGAGGAAGGCATTTGAGTAGATGATGCACACAGCAGATAGCAGCCCTCACTGTAAGAATAAAGCAGATGGATTGGATCTTAGAAACTTTGTGATCATCTGGTTAGTCAGAGAGAGTGAAGTGATCGTGGATAATTCCCCAGCTTCATATCTAAAGTATTCTACTTGAGGGTGGAGGTGGTCTAGACAGAGAAAATAGGACCTGGAGCTTACATAGCAACAGGGAGAGCAGATTCATCAATGACTTGAAGTTTTAAAAAGTATTTTAATTCCTTTTTCCAACCTAAAATGAAGATTTTAAAAAGTTTAAACTCCAAAGATTGATCAAGAGCATCAGTCAAAATACTCTGCAGGGGGCTTTGAAAGAAACATCCTTTTCTAGTCCCTTCTGAGAAACTCATTTCCAATTATAAATACAGATCTAATATTTCAGGTAAAATTTCCTCTTAATGAGGAAAGAGAATAGTCTGGGGACAGATGAACTGGGTTGCCTGGCTAAGTATTTAATTTTCCACTTAGCTTTGCAAGACAAGAGAGACAGTCTTAGTTCACACATTAATATTTATGAGAAATGGCATAATGTTTCATTTGGAGAGAAGATCTGGAGGAAATGCTGTATTGGCAATGCCAGTTTAAATTTGGGATTGCTCCACAGTAGTGTAGGTGTGCTCCTTAATACAGAAAGTAAACCTCCAATTAACATGGAATTTATTTTGTGAAAATATCTTTACAGATAAATTGCTTAAATGGATGACTAGGAAATCATAACAACTATATATTTTAATTAAAGCTTGCTGCTTGAAAGAAAAATCTGAAATAATTGGTGCCTACAAGTCTTTGCTGAATTGGCTTAGCTATGAGAAATATAGGCTTTTAATAATATGAGAAGAAAAATCCCCTACTTTACCATCTTCCATTGGTATGTGCATCTCTTATAACATTAATTTACAATATTAAAAGTTAAAATTTGCCCTATGAATAGAATGTCCACTTGAACAGAAAATAGAAAAAAAATTATAACTCTGGTTTAGGAATGTTTTCCCAGCCATGTGTGATAAGACACAATAAAAGAAAAGGACATTTTAAAAACCTTTATGACAGCTATTGTTAATACTTTCAATTTAATGAATGTCAATGATGTCTGTTTACTGTAGAAAAGTGACATTTTGCCATTTTGTGAATAATTGCCTAAAACAGAAGTGGGAGTCTCTAACCACACATTTCTACAACAAACATTTATAGGAAGTCAACTGTGTGTCTGTACTAAAATAAAAACCCTGAGAGTATATTTAACTGAGCTTCCCCTTATGATTTCTGGACACTTTTTGTCTTATTCTCACAATAGCTATTATCTCTATTCAGATGGGAACAAGCAAAGTGAAGTGACTCTTCCCAAGTACTAAGATGACGTCTACACCAGTAAATCAGTTCACCGGCTTCGATAGAATTGACGACTGAGCTTCATCAACAACTTGTCAATTTTGTAAATAATAACAAAGCTAAAAATAAAACTCAGGTGAGTCACTGTACTGATCTTCCTAGGCACCCAATAGGACCAAAGGTCCTTTGTGTAGGTCTTCAAACCTAGTCTAAAACAGAGCTAAAATTCTGAGGCTTTGTCTAAATACATAAAAGAAAAAAAAAATCCAAGCTAGGAACAAACCAGTTTTGCTCTGTTATCCAAGAACAGGTTATAGGAGAACTATATATACTGTGTCCTATCAGAGAATAATAGTTAAAAGCTATCCAAACCAAATTTGACACTGGCACAGTTCTTATGATAATTCCAAATGAAAACTAACGATATTTTATTTGAAATTTATAATCTCATTACCTCTTAACCAATCCAAATCTCTAAGTTCTTTTAACAAATATGTCTCAGGGACAACCTTGACATTACATTCCTTGCCACCGCTCAATCTGAATCCAGGTGCCCTAACACCGAGCTGACCTCTTCTATCTGATCTACATGATCCCGCTGAGTGGGGAAAATTCTGACTTCAGACTAAGCAGGGAAGTCAGGACTGGTTGTTTTTTCAGTCTGCAGTTACTCTACTTTCACAAGTGCATTTTCACGAGGCCAGCACTCCCACTTGCCACACCAAAGAGGGAGTTCTATGATCCCCAATATAAAATGTACTGTCTAGCACACAGCAGGGTTTCACATATATTTTATTTGAGGAGGTTTGATTTGCTTCTGCTTTTGCCCATCTAAACATTGTCCCTTTTCTTTGCAAAATTTACAAATCCCACTTATCTTTCAATGGCTGGCCCTTATATCCTTCTATCTTGGCAGAACCTCCCCCCAGACTAAGTTTCTTCCATAGCCTGTAAGGGTTATGCCCATCTCTGAATCTATACCATATTCTCCCTTAACTCAATGAAATACCATATGGATTAACACTCAGTCCCATTCTACTCCACATGGTGGTCTTACTTCCTCAGTTACATGCCTTCTTTGAGGGTAGGAATTTGGCTGATATGATACTCCAGTGTCTGGCACAATGTTAGACACATGGTATAAACTGCACAAATATTTTCGATTTGAGTAAATATTTTAAGTCTCAAAATCATTACCATAACTTGATTCAACCACTAAAAAAGTCACTTTTATTTCCACCAAGTTTATTTTATGAAATTTCCCCATTCCCAAAAGGCTGCTGGAGAGAAAGGAAAAAAAAAAGGCAAGCTGTTCTTCAGTTATTTATGCAAAATGCAGTCTGATAAAACAATTAGTATTTTTTCTTGATTGCAAAATGTTTAAACAGATTGTATTTAAGGAATTACCTCAGTCAACCCCATGGGAGGTGGGGTGTTTGGGCAGAATTCCAAAAGTTTATTTGTAAATCAGTTGTTTGGAAAGAGAAAAACACATTCCCAGTGGCAGAAAGGATGCTCTAGGTGGGGGTTGGTTTTCCAGAAGCCTGTGGCAGATGACGTAAGGAGGGGGGGTGGGAGGAAGAGAAGCAGATCTGGGGAGGCTGACTTCAAGCCCAGCACCAAGGCTCTGGGAGGGGAAGGAGGAACAATTACAGGCACGATCCACACCCTTTCCTCTGAGTGATGATCTGGGAATCACGGACCAGTGCTGGGAGACAGGAAACTCCAAACAGCAGCAGATCCTATACTATAACTCTCAAGAGGAAAGGCAGACAGAAATACCAAGTTAAAGTTGTGGGAAGGGAAGGCTACCCAACTGAACAACAGCCTCACAAATGAATGGTAGATGTACTTGAGGATATGTTCAAATGGCAGGCACCCGAGAAATCACTGAGTCCAGTCTTCCCAAGCTATATTCCTTCAAACTCCAGATTCCCTCACCAAGTCAACAGTGGCAATGGGGAGAAACATTCCATGGTCAATCAGTTTGAGAACTCCTCGGCTAAATAAAATCAATCTCAGTTCATCACTGGCTACTTTAAGATAATAACAAGCATTATAAATCTTGGCAATGTTGGGGGAAGATACACTATTCAGTGTTTCCAAAACTATTTCAACAGAGAATGCTTTTTGCAAAGGACAACTCTATGCAGGTTACAGGTTGTAAAATGCACATCAATCTATCCTCCTCATTCTACAGATGAGGAAACTGAGGCCTAAAGAAGCAAAATAATTCCTAAAGATTTCAGGCTAAATGTGCAGAAGAACATGGACTAGAACTCGAAATTTCCCTACCCCAGGTCAATACTCTTCCTTCTAGACCAGGGGTCCTCAAACTTTTTAAACAGGGGGCCAGTTCACTGTCCCCCAGACCACTGGAGGGCCAGACTATAGTTTAAAAAAAACTATGAACAAATTCCTATGCACACTGCACATATATTTTGAAGTAAAAAAACAAACGGGCAAAAACACCCCCATGTGGCCCGCGGGCCGTAGTTTGAGGACGCCTGTTCTAGACCATCACACATCTTCTGACTCCAGTTCTGACCACAGGTTCAATTCTTTTAGGAAAGTGTGCCTTAGCCCTGCCGTGTCTCCTGATAATCCTGAGGCTTTGCTTCCCCCTCTTCCCCATGGCTATGTGGCCAAGTTCATTCAGGAACTGCCCTTGACTCCTGTACCTGATCTATTCTAGTTAATACCAGACCCAATCTCAACTGCCAGCTCACCTGAGCTCTGCAGATAACCTGCTGTTAGAATCCCCATCCCGACATGCCTGATCACCAGCCAAAACATCACCTGCCACTCTTAATGGACTTCTGCAATGCTAATTACCTGCTTGTAGCAACACCATCCCAACATCCCGTGCTCCCTCAACAGGCCCAGCCCTGACTATCTGACTGGAATGCCTCCTCTAGCCTCTGCTGGGTCCAACCACAGTCCCTGCCCTCCTTGTGAGTAGCTGGTACTCATGTCCCAGCCTTGTTCCTTCTGCAGCCCACTGAGCTATTTGTTGCCACAGGCAACATCGTGTACCAGTGCCTATAGGACAACCTTCTGCCTCAGCAAGTATCCATGGCAACCAGATGGGACTGGCAAATAGAATTAAAGTCCATAGATAATTCCCCAAAGTTAGCTAAGCCAATAGATGATTTATCAGAGCAGTGAACGTTTGGCAAAACCAAGTATATTTGGCTCCAAATCCTCTTTGTTCCATCATGGTCTGCTGGGCAATGACATGGCTTTAAGCGAGGGCTTGGAAAACAGAGAGAGCAGCCCCAGGCTTCATTGGCCTGGAGAAAAAACACTTCCCAGGGAATAAATGAAGGTAAGATGCAAATCCGGATATCAGTTCTCCCTATTCCCACTTCACATCCAACTAAATTTACTGAGGGCCTATGATGTGCCAGGTACTATAAGGAGTATACAGAAATATGTGCCAGGTACTATAAGGAATATAAAGAAATGTGTGCCAGGTACTATAAGGAATATAAAGAAATGTGTGTCAGGTACTATAAGGAGTATAAAAATATATGTGCCAGGTACTATAAGGAATATAAAGAAATATTACATATTTCTTTGTATACATATGAGATTTGTGAGCTACCTGGGAAAATAAAACTGAAATGTATAAAAAAGATAAATGTTTTAAAGACTATGAAGATAAAAATAGAAGATAGCACTATAACAAAAAGGGACATGATTAGTTGCCAACTGGATTGTACAAACAATACCAGCCACAAATGTTCAAAACAATACAATTCCTCATCTATAAGCATAATAAAAGACTTTAAAGATGCAAAGAGCAATTAGTTCATCTGACACAGCCATCCTTCCGTAAAACGGGCATGTTAAGACCTAGCCAATGTGAGAACTAAATAAGATGGTGTATTTGAAAGAATTCTGGAAGCATATAATGCTCTAAAAACTCATTTATCATGCCTTGTATTTCAGGATCAAAATCTAGACTAATAAGTCTATCCTTGATATATAAAACTCTAGAAATATTATATCTAAGTAGTTTCATGGCTTGGAAATATTGTCAGATTTTCAAAATTAAAGATGAATTTACTTAGCAAATAGTAGGCACTCAATAAATATCCAGTGAATGAATGAACGGATGTTAAAATGAAAGTATACAGTTGTATAGACAGTATTTCCCTTTTGCCAAGTTAAAAAATCACTTTATAATGTGGACATTCAAAAAGCAAATCATGTTTTCCTACTGGCACTATACTAATTGAGTGTTTCTGATAAAGGATTTGGTATTAGAGCTGTTACAAATATAATCTACAATGTCATAAAAGCAAAAATAAAATAATCACAAATCTTTATAATCATATAAAATAGTAAAGTTATTCTTTAAAACTTATAATTGTGGGCACCATACATAGTACATATTTATTATACAAAGGGCCCTAATGCCTCATAAATCGTACCTACATCACAAAATACAACTTTATTACATTATACACACAAACCTAAACTACTGTAGTTGCTACAACAAACATTAAACATTTAATTAACAGTGATTTCTTGCCTTTTTAGCATTGTCTCCAGGTCTTCAAACATAGTCCAAGAAATTCTAATTTAGGTCCCATTTTCTCCTGATGAAATGTCTCTTACAGCAAACAAGTACTCTAAACCATTTTATCAACTGAGAGTTGCCCTCAGAGAAAGAGCTGCTTGGTAGATGTTTACTATTAATGATAGTGATGGTCATGTTCCTACACTTCAAAAATTAGTCTGTAGGCCATCATTAACACGTCCTTCATTGTTTTCTCCTATATCCTGCTTAATTCAAAGATAGAGAAGCAGGTGCCCAATATCACACCCAAACAGTGCTACCAGGAAACAAGTGCCCTGGCTCTTCTTATCTACTACAGTCTCTGGTTTATCTGAACTTCAAAGCAGTGCTTCTCAAACTATAGTATGTATTCAAATCACCTGTGGCTCTTGTCAAACTGTAGATGTTGGTTCAAAAAGGGCCTTGCTGGGATGACACTCCTGCTGTTGGTCCCTGGACAACCTCTGAGTGGCAGGTATCAGATCATCATAGAAGTGGCTGAGGCAGGAGGATAGCTTGAGCTCAGGAGTTTGAAACCAGTGTGAGCAAGAGCGAGACCCTGTCTCTACTAAAAAATAGAAAAATTAGTTGGATATCGTGGCTCACACTTGTAGTCCCAGTTACTCAGTGATGACACCACTGCACTCTATTCGGGGCAACAGAGCAAGACTTGTCTCATTTAAAAAAAAAAAAAGAAGAAGAAGAAGAAGCCGCCTTCATCCTTGCACCAGCTGTGAAACCTTGAGCAAGTTACACAGCCTTTGGAGCAGCTTTTACATCTGCAAAATGGAAATTATATCACTACATTTTTTGGAATTATTATAAAGATAAATGCCTATAAAAGCTCTTACCACAGTGCACGACACATGGTTAGATTCTCACTAGATGTTAGTTACTTTCTCTCCATTGCAAAGTCATTGCAAACAACAACAACAATTAACAGATCATTAGTTTAAGCTGTTAAAAGCAGTCTCAAAACAACTCTTACCAGAATTGCTAAAAGGCAGCAAAAGCCAAAATCCTACTTTGAATGTTGACAGAAACTGTCAAATAAATGGGGTAAGACATTTGAGACCTGAGCCATGGTGTGAATTATGCAGTGTTAATGAGGGCAGAAGGAAAACAGGAAGGAGTCAAAGAGGAAGGCTGTCCCAAATGGTTGACTATAGAATTTGAGACATTAAAGTTTTTCTCCCTCTTCCTCCCTTCCCTGCCTATGTCAAAACACTGGCATGTAAAAATAATTTATGCCTGGAAATGTCTAAGACACTGTCATTGTACTTATGGGAAGTTTGGATGGAAAAAGTCATGTTTTATATTTTCTCCCTAAATTATAAGTCACCAGCATTGCAAAGATCAAGAGTTCCTTGAAGGTTGGAAGGCTCAAGCTGTGGGAAGAATATGGCTTCAGCCGTCCTCATGTTTTCTGTCTGTTCAAATCTATGAAACTGAAGTGGAAAATCAGATGGAACCAATCTTCTCTTCCTGAAAAACATATGCAGTTGTCTATATAACCTTGCTCCCATTTTGCATCCTGGAAGAATTCCAGTTGCTTCTTTTTCTTAACGGTATAGAGTGCTGTAGACTTTACACAGTTAGATGTCAGAGAAACAGCTCTTAACGATAGAAACCCCATTTTTCTCTTGCCACCTTTGGGGTACATTCTCAAATGGGCATTCTCAACTGCTGAAGTAGATTAATTTTTTGTTGTAGTTTGCTTGATTGGTCTCATTTGGATTGTCTTGATTCTTAACATATAATCATCATTGTGGTCCAGCTTTTATAAGTTGGAATAGAGGAAAACCATTTTGTCTAAAAAGAATTTTTCTGAAAAGTCTGGTATGTCCTAGATATACATGGATTTCTTGTTGCTTCTAGTACTTGTAATTGACAGGGATGGCTAACAGAAAACTAAATGCCAGTAGGAACACATGCTAACCTCCTCAGTATCCTAAGCAGGTTCTCCATCAGTCAACAACTGCTTCCTGGGAAGAGCCCTCCTACCCAGACTTCTCCCTGTTGTAAAAGTTGGCAAGCACCAACTCACCGATCAGTTGTAACGGTGAACATGATCATGCATTTCACCCAAGGTATGTCTCTGTCTCACCAGAGACTACAACTGTAGGTTAAACAGTGGCTGGAAACAGAGACAGCAAATGACTCTAACCCTGTCATGAGATGGTGAAACCTGGAGCAAGTAATTTCTTTAAGTCTCTGGTTCTTCCTGTGTCATATGGAATAAACAGGTAAAAAGTGATGGTGTGAACAGTGCAACTCCTCCCGGGCCCTGTACAAATACATAAAGGGCTAGGAACTGAAGGAGAAAGAAAAACAATCTTTTTCTCTCTTGGGCAAAGTGCACATTATGTTATAACCACTTAAGAAGCAACCATAAAAAGCCTTGGCACAGAGTTGACATTCAGCCAACCATGCTGTGATGGAGCCAGCCTCAAACCCCACTGCCAAAACCCCAGAGCATTCTCAAAAGCATTCAGTTTTTCGACAAACGTCCTTTCATGCTTTCAGCTAGCACAGTGGTCAATGTCAACGACCACCTTTCACATTGGGATATATGGTAACGTCTTTATGTGTTCAAATCCTTCCTAGAACTATTTTCTAAATGTGACCATCAAAAGATGAACCATTACCAAGTAGATTCCTTTTCCCCAGTTCATTCATCTTCCCTAATTCCCCCAACTGCCCCAAACTTTATTTTAGAAATCACTTTGTTAACCAAATGCTACACATCTTGTCACTTCTCACTTCAGGACCACCACTACTCTCTGAGAAATATCTTACATTTTGGCATTAAATAAGCTATCACTATGCCATAAAACATTTATATTAACAGAAACCTAGCCTATCATGCCAACCAGGGTCTGTGAAGCCTTTATGATAATTCAGCTGGCAGTGTCACTTAATGTGTTACAAGCTGAAGTCCATAAAACATATTTACAAAAACTGCTATGATTTGCATAGCTGCCTATCAGATTTAAGAGCTGCATCTGATGTCAACAAATTTAATTTTAACCATCACAGGAAGGTCTCTTATCATAAACCATTTCTTATTTTCTTTCTTCAGAACAGTCCTTGAACAAGAAATAAAACTCTGGAATTTTACCCTACAGACAGTTACCTTCTTATGAAAAAGTTTTGTTACAAAAGTTCATTTATTATATTTCTATTTAATTTTTTACAGAGAAGTAATGCCTAGGTTCTCTGATGACTGGAATAAATCATTAACTCTCAGTACAGCAGAACTACCATAGAAATAATAGTATCTTCCCATTATTTCTATAGGAAGCATAGTCCCAAGTCCCAAATGGGGAACTTTGGAAGCTGGGTAACCTGCATATCTCCCTTTCTCTAAAAGAGAGTTTGGATTTCTAGAAAAGCTGCCCCTCACTTTTCCCAGCTCACTCTTGACAAAAAGTGCAACCTAATCCTTATCCAATAGCCTGGAAATTACAAGGCCAGGATTCAATCCTAAATCTATGTGACTCCAAAGCCAAATCACATTCTCTCCACTTTAGTATAGAGATCAAATAAAAGTGTGTGCAGTAAGTCTGCCAGAAGACTCAGTTCAGTGGACATTCAATAAATATAAGTTCCCTTTCCTCCTCTTCATAAACAAATGCCATTTGCAATGAAACCTTTTTAATTTTCATGAATGTCGGTATCAAGCAGAAATGGAACCTTACAAACATCCAAGATAGGTATTAATAGGTCCCATTTTTCAGTTGAGGAAAACTGAAGATCATAGAAATTATTTTTGGTTTTTTCCATGTCTGTTTACCTAGAAGGCAGCAGAGCCAGGTTTTGAACTTCAGTCTTTCTGAGCCCAACAGAAAACTCATCTTGCCACCTCTCACGTTCAGTAGATCTCCACAGTTCAGCAGGTTCCTAAATAAAACCCACTCCCTTGAGTGCTCACTGAGTGGATCCAGAACCCTTGGATAAAGTGATGAGAGTCAACTCAACATTGTCTTCCACTTTCATCCAAGACAGTTTGGGTGGGGGTCGGGGAGGAGTTATTTCTAGAGAGGAACAAAGGGCTCTAAGAGTAGGCTTTAGAACAGGAATATTTTGATGAATATCAACGAAATAGCTTGCCTGATCTAATGTCTGAAAATGGCAAACTGGCTTCTTATTAGTCATAAGTTTGAGGAAATGTCAAGAGTTGCCCAAGATGGGCTGGAACTGTCAAACCACCAGGTCACCAGAGATCCTCCTTAATGGTCTCATGCTATGAGAGTAAAAACGGGATATTTGGGTAAATAAACTTCAGAATTGGAGTAATTTGTGTAAAATATACTTCCTAAAGACACTTGAATGTTTGCTGTTGACAATGATGTCATCAGAGCTTCGTTCAGAAAGACCTTTCTTTTCTGTGTTCTTATGGAAAGCATAGATCACTTTAACTGTCAATAGACACTGCTCAAAGCACTCGGATCAGCCCCTATCTGTGAGTCATATCCACCAGGTCATACCACCATCTTGCCTGGCTAAGTAAAATAACACAGAATGAGGAAAAGACATGGACTTTGAAGCCATGGAAACATGCATCCTAATCCTGGTATTGTCAATTATTAGGTATTGTATTACTTTGAGCAGTCTTTAATCTCCCTGAGCCTCAGTTTCCTCACCTGTAAAATGAGGATAAGAACACCTTGTAGTATTACTACTGTGAGGATAAAAAATAACTAAATTTAAAAAACTACCACAAAACAAACATTTAATCAATGATATTTCAATTATTATTAGTTTCACATACTTACATCAATAAAGAAGAACAAACCCAAAGTTTCCATGTGTCGGGGTCACCCAGTATAAGAAAAAGGACCATTTACTCAATAAATATTTCTTAGTTCATTAAATGTCTATACTACCTTCTCTCATTGGGTTAGGCGCTAAGGTTACTCCTATAAATCACAGGAGTCTGCATGGAGCTTGACTACAGTGGAAAGCTGACCTGACTGCTGCACTGGGACTTGAACCCAGTTTTTTTTTTTAAGCATATCTGATCATTTCTTTCCTACATCATTAATGTGTCTCATCATGATAAACTTTATCATTTTTTCTTGCTTTGCATACTTAAAAGCAGGTAATCCCTCTATAACTGATAAGACTGTATCATGCAAGAAAATAAAAAATGAGTTCAAAGACATATTATTTACAATAAATGATTTCTTTAGAAAGGCTTATAAGCAAGTGCAAAGCATAGGAACTAAATTATAAAGATAACCTTCTAGATTTCTCTGGTTTGGGCTGTGGTTCTTGAAGTTTTTTTAAATGCTTAATCTCATCCCTATCTAAAATTGGTAGAGTGTCACATAATTTTGGATGAAGCAAAACCACTATTCTGAGTAGTCAATCAATCAATCAATCTGAAATAGGCTAAAAATTTCCTGCACTAGACAAAATGTCTTTCTAACATAACAGCTAAGAAAGGGAAAATGTAACCCATGTCAGACAATGATCTCATCAAATCTGGCAGTGTCCTACTAGATCTTCGTGTCCAGGTGGGCAGGCACTGCATCTTGCTTACCACTGTAACTCAGCACCTAGTTTCAGCCTGGCACATAGTAGGCGCTCAATAAACAGCTATTGTCTAACCCAGTGATGAACGTGCTTACTTGAAATTTTAGTATATCTGGCAGATCTCCAGCTAGAAATAGTTTGGGTCATTACATGGGGTTACTATACACAATAAACATACAGTAATAGTGCATTTGTGATTCATACTTTCACTACCTTAAACTTATAACCCCCATAATGTTTCTAAATGAATGACATTTGGATATATGATTGTATAAGTAGTTATGTAATATGAGTTAAAATTTTAATATTTCTATAAAACATTTTCAATCAAACTAAAACATAATTGTTTACAAATTGTTTACAATTTGTAAAGATCTGATACATTGGAAGAACTTCTAGTAAAGAGAGAGGGGACAGCACCTTCCTGTTATTTAACATATTTATGCATCATTATAGCCATTACACTTAGCACAACTCTGGCACTTGGCAAGAAGTAATATGATGTTTGTGAAGGCAATGAAAGAAAGAGGAGAGAGCATGAGACAGGAGGGAATCACTTCTTGGAACGAGTTTATAGTTCAATTAAAAAGAAATATGTCAATCTTCAAATTGTCATTTTTGGTACCTAATGCCATTATCTGGGAAACAAGAGGACATGATTATTAAATCAGCAATGCTGATTGCAGAATCAGAAGTACTCTGTGCTGAATTAAATTCAGCAATTAATCAAAGCCAATGTGCCCACTTGGAAATATCAATATTTAATTTTAATCATATAAACCAGCCAATCAATTAAAACAGAGACCATGACTTTAATCAGTGAAAGTAGAGATACAATTTGCTGAATTCTGCATGTAATGAAACTTAAGTCATTACTGAAACCTAATCTTGCTGCCTGTGAGGCAGATACACAAATTACAGAATCTCTTGGAAAGGTTGTTATCTATGGCTGTGCCCTTGCCTTTTGAATAAATCCACAGTAGAGGCTGTATACGACAGAGTACGATCACATCAAATACAGAGGTAGTATACTATAGTGTGTAAGAGCACAGGAACTAGAAACTGCCCAAATTCAAATCTCAACTCCACAACTTAACCAGCTGTGTGACCTAGGACAGTTACCTAACCTCCCTGTGCTTCAGATTACTCATCAGTAAAACAGGGCTAATAATAGTACCAACTTAACATGCTTAGTGGAAGATCAAACAGTTAATACCTGTGAAACACTCAAAACAGTATTTTCTAAACTTGTAAATGTCAGTAAGTGACAAGCATTACTAATAAACATATATGTTCACCTCCATTCTTTAAGGTGATCATGTATTAATATCAATAGCATTATGCCCTAATATATTCATGACTGCCATTACTCTTTCTTATTTTCCTAATAATTTTGAGGATAATATCCCAAGGATTTTTACTATAAACATTTTTAAAGGAGTATACTGAAATCAGATATTTTCCTTAAAATATTTAGGAAATGTTTCTATAGCCCAGATTCCCACTTGGATAAAAGCTTAGAGAGTGAGCACCAAGTGAATTCCATTTTTTGTGCACTTGCTGTTTCAACACTTTTCAGTTTCACTTTCATCATAATATTATTGTGAGTGGTCCAAAAGTTCTTCCCACAATTTGCATTTCCTCTTCTGCTACCAGCACAGATGCAAATAAAACCACAGAGTGTTCTTTCACCTCATTATTAAGTCTGTTTGGCCCAGTGAACTTTCACATAAATGCACCAGTCCTAGAGAAAATTATTGATGCCACTGCACGAGTCAAATTTTCACAGAGATCATATTCCTCCGGTTTAAAATTCTACTCAGAACACATCTTCAGTGCCATTGTTTAGCATAAGCACAAGAGCGTTTCAAAAACACTGTTTGAAATGTCAGTTCTATGAATTCTCCATAAGTCAAGAAAGCTCAAATAACAGGTACCACATTCAATTAAAACTACAGAATCAAAAGTGAACCCTATTGTCAGTGGCATCGGTCATGAAATGGGATGGGATTTCAGATAACATGTTGTATTTCCTAATGACAGTGCAATGCAAGGAACAATCACAATTGTCACCTAATTAAAATAACTTACGTAAGTGCTTTCATTTGATGAAAATGACTAGGACACAGAGATCCAACATCCACTGTTTCCTCTTTTTGTTCCCATCCTTATCTCTTTCACAGCTTCTTCTGGCTTTACTTGCTATGATGAACTTCCTCAGCTCTTAGTGTCAATTCCCCAAAATGGCCTTGCAGACTGTTAGCTCCTAAGCAATCTCAATTAGGAGACACTCACAGCAACCAACATATTACTTGTCCATTAATGATGTCACAACATAACAGTCTAAACCACACCTTATACTTAGCAAATAATTCGTCCTTGCATTCACCAAAGACAGTTCAAAACCTTTATGGATATGGTAATTTTCTTTCCTCAAGTAAAAAAAAAAACATGTGTCTGGTAGTTTCCCACTTGCACTATAAACATATAAACATCGCAATCATTCAAGGAGGAAAAATAATGAATTCCATCTCACACAAACACACTGTTCATTCTCAAGTCTTCTGCTCTTGGCAATTACCACCCTTAGAATGCCAATCCTGCTTGGTGCTCTTCAAGCAAAGCCTACTAATTCTGCCAGGTTCAGGGTTCAAATCAAGTTCTTTACTACCTGCCATCTTTGCTTATTTTCCTCCATTTCTTTGTGCAATAAATACTGATTAAGCACTTACTCTGTGCCAAGTATTGTGCCAGGAATTGAGGCTATAAGAGAGAAGAAAATAACAGTCGATGCCCTTTGGGTTCCTGTAGTCCAGTAGTATGTCTTTTGAACTATTTTTATTATCATTTTAACCACAAAATTATACTCATTCTTTTATTTAAGATTTCATAATGTTTATTTAATACATGACAAGAATGGGGATACAATGGTATAGAGGAGAGAGACATAACCCCAGGCCTCAAAAAGCTGACTCTGAATCAAGTACAGGAGATGAACAGAAGGACGAGCAAACAAAGAATTGCAATGCAATGATGGGTTTGTAAAAGATTCTCCGCTGGAATGAGGATGAGGCTGGAGAAATCAGCAGATCCATTCAAAGGAGTCATGGTGTGTCAAGAGGAAAAACACTGGCTTGGGGACCCAGAAACCTGGCTTGGCCTCCCATGGTGTAGCTAGGCATGACACTGAGCACATCACTTAGCTTCTCCCCCACTTGGTTCTTACACTTAAAGTGCCCTAACAAAGCCTGTCAATTTTATCTGTCTCACAGGGTTAATATGAGCATCAAATGAGAGGAAAAAGAAGAAAATGTGATTTCCTAAGGCCCTGTTCTCCATCCTTACACTAGACTGACTATACAGAAGGAAATGAAAGAAAGGCTAATAAGAATAACATACACAAATAAACATAATACATGCACAGTGACTCTTACTTAGATACTTGTGAAAATGAACTTTATGTTGAAATTACAATATGAGCCTAAGAATAAGAAAGGTGTCTCTGTATTGGAAAGATGGTATCTGGAAGGTTTAATTTCTGTCCAGATCTTTTTGTACTAAGCAAATAGTATAAAACCAAATATATTTCTCCCAAATAGTTTTCCTCCTATAGTCACGTGGCTTCAATTTCCTGTCCGAAAATTCTAAAGACCATCCTATTTCATTTTCTGACAGGTGATAGGAAAAAAATCCACATGGGCCAACATACTGTACGTTACTGTTAGTACGTTACTGTTAGTGGCTTTCCCAGACCCATTCCTGCCCCCCAAGCTCAACTCCGGTCAATTTCTTTTTCAAAAGCCCCTCAATTATGTCTTGCTTCATCTTACCCATCCAAATTTCTCTTCCACTGCCCTAGTTGAAAAAATCCTTCACTTGAATGAGGCAGATCTATTAACTTTCTTTTAAACTCCACCTTTTGTTTAAGCCATTCTTTATGTATAAAATGCCTGACTGCCTCCTGCCTCTGCACCTAGAAAAATTCAGATTCCAAATTCTCTGTAAAGTTTTTCTCCAAAACTCCAAACACTATCCTCCAATGATCTTTTCTTTCTTACCTCCTAGTCACTTGGTGTTATTCACACGTTGTCCCAAAAAAATCATTATTCGTTATTATATCCCTGCATATCAGAATCACTAAAAGAGTGCTTATTTAAAATACAGACTCTAACCTCAAAAAATCTGATTGCGAACTTGTGGCTACAGAAACTTCATTTTAACCAGCACCTAGGTGATTCTGTCACAAGAGGTAAGAAGGTTATACTCTGAGAAACACTGCCCTGCCACAAATCCATCCAGTGACAGGGACTCTGCACATGCACATGTGCATAGGCATGCACAAGACATATAACAACATACACAACACATAACAACATACACCCACAACAAGCATTTGCACACATACACATATAATGCATTTAGTGACGACGAGTGATTTGATTTGCTTCATAAATACTTCGTGTAACACAATCAAACTCTATTTTGAGGGAGAAAAGGTTTTAGGGTAAATGAAGCATCCAAAATCTAGAATTTTACCTTTTTTTTTTCTTTAAACAAAATTTTAAGTGCAAACTAATTTACAGCATGGACAAACTGCAAAATATTGCTCTTTATATTCATTTCTGCCTATAAAATAAAACCAGGGTTTCAAAATTCATTTTAAATGATACTAGAGACTTCACAGTTTGTGTTTGTAGGAAAAATAAATGTGATTATGTGTTACTCAAAACACAGACTCGTGAAGCAAGATTCACTGACCTTGCAGGGCAAACATCACAAATGCAATAGTACTTGGAAAAAGCACTGTCCCCAGATGGGAGATTACAAGAGTGGTCCAGCCCATCATACTGACTAGAATTTCCAAGAATGCCACCTGTTTGTATCACATTAGGTTATGTTGTATGTACTTCGAATAGCTTCCTTCGATCTTATGGAAAAAAGAGTATAAAGTCATTGAGTTTACAAATGCAAATGGACTCCCTCCTTGAAAGTCATACAGCAGGACACTTCAGCATATAATGGAATCCCTGTGTTTTCTGTACCTACATTTCTCTTCTACCCAACTAGTTCCATTTGATCAGACTCTAGAGTAAGCTGTCGCTCCACAAACCAGGCTCAGTCTGTCCCAGGTGACTAAAGCTGCCCTTATGGTGGGGAAATGGGGAGAGAGAGGATTGTTGGAAACATCTCTAAGTCAACTCACCAAAAAATCAGCATTAAACTACCCTTGCTAATAGACTACATCTGAGTCTATTCTCAGCATCAAGAACAAAATTTTCCCTGTTCTGTTCATTCACTTATTCAACAAATATTTATTTATTACCTACTTGGTAAGATACATGGTATTCACCCTCAAGGGCTTATGATCTAGACACTAAAGTCAAACTCCATCCCTCCCTTTCCCATAGGAGGACTGTGTCCTTACCTTACTCCCCTAATGTCAGAGGCTGTGTCCTGACAGCTTGTACAGTAAGGCAGTTCCTCCAGGTCTAGGAATCCCGGTCACCTTGGAAGGGCCTGGCCTGCCCTGACCTATATGTACTATCTGTTTCTGAACAGTGGCCACCCCTCGGGCCACTGGTGGGACACACCTTTGTTGTCACCCAGATGACTCTTGCTCACCTCCCACCATCCTCTCTCCTTTCCCAGAACAGGGCCTACTGAATGTGCCAAAGCTCAAGTCTCTTGCCCAGCTGCTCACCTCTGACAGTTTTAGTCGGCAAAAACTCACTCCCCAGCCCCATGTCAGACTTAATTGAAACAGCTGTAAAAAGAAATGGCGGGAAGGGAATCACAGGTCATACTACTTCGGGGATTTTATTTAGTCTGTCTTTCACCTTTAAATGACCTGCCCCCTTACTTTACTTAGTTTCTTGATTCAGGACAAGTGTTCATGAACTACAACCCTTTCTAATCTAATTCCAGCGGCTGGAATCTCCTCTTCTGAGTCAGACAGGCTGCAACTGATCATCCTCCATCCCCAGCATTTTCTTTCTCATATTCAATGCTGCTCATCCAACGATCAGCCCACTTGCCAGGAAATCTGTTTCCAGTAGCAGAGCTAGGAAACAAAAGACGTCTGGGCTCCATAACAGAGTACAGCCTCGGGATCCTAAGCAGAGATTATGAATTTTAATTCTCTATTGCAGCACCAACGCATCCAGGCGAGAACATTAGAAAAGACTAATCAAGGAAGAAATCAGCAGGGGGCATCCGTGCAGTGGCTCACTGACAGCACTCTAAACTTAGCACAGCCAAGGCTAATAGCCTTCTCACATCCTCTTCTCTCATTAAAGATGCCCTGAAAACAAGCTGCCCAAGAATATGCTGCAGTTATCACAGTTACCAAATTGGCAGGCGATATCCTCTAAGTGCACTGAGCTAGGAGCTGAGGATTTCCTGCGTACCCTTTGCACTTCCAGACTGAGCGCTGCTGTAAGCGGAGTAAGAGCAGAGGTACCGGGGATAAATAATGCATGAGAACTATAGGTGCGGAAAGCTTTACTCAGGCGTGCCACGCTAATGCATGCCTAAGCCTGGCATTTGCTACAATGTGACTGGATTTGCTACCCTGTGTGTCCCAAATGGTAATGAGAATGGCAGGGTAGAGGAAGAAGCTGTACCTTTGATCCTGTCCTTAGCTTCTCTCCAGGTGTTCTGCCTCGTCTGTGTCCCAACCCTCTCCCAGGCTTCTCTTCCCCAGACCCTTGAAATTTGGCTGGCTAATAAAATCATCACATTTCAAAGGCCATAAGAGTAGACAGGAATGACATACATGGTCAAATCCTCCTTCTATTAGTAAGACCCCAAAATTTCAAACTTGCTTATCACTGCCTCTCCTAATTCCAACCGGGTCTCTGATCTTTACACTGGTGATATAATCACAAACAATTTAAGAGATCTTTTAGCCTCTAGTCCTAGAAAGAGTCGAAAAACAATTTAAACTTGAAGAGTAAGCTAAAAAGATTTCCTCAACTCATTAGGTCCTCAGGGAATGAATGTATACCATATATATTATATTAGAAGGGTTTTTCTTAAGAATTTCTGAACTAAAATTCAGCTGAGTCCTGAAACAGAATTTAGAATCTAAATACTTACTGAATGTGTTAATATGTTCCTTTTACCAACTATAGAACAAGGTCACTTTTTCTCTATAATGCAGCCTATAATGTGGTTGAAATGAAGGCATTCCTTCATTTAGGTTCCTTTACTATCTGAAATTTCATGGTGCTTCCTAGGCAATGCAGAGTCTGTCTAGAATTTATTCACACACCAGAACCCTCACCTCTGCACTTACCCATGCGTCAAAATCAGAGCCCTGGGCATCATTTCAGTCTTGCATATTCTCTCTCTTGTTGCCATTTCTCAACCAGTACTATTCAATCAGCTTCGAATTACCTGAAAATATCACTTTTGCACGGACTGCCATTCAGCCAGTACATACACTAACATGGAATCATCATTTCTCAACATCACATCAACACCAGGAGATTTCTTGGCTATGCATGATGGTTATGATGCCTGGGGCATGACCTTGTAAATCTCTCCTGCAGTCTGTATGGAATGGCACAGGCAGGAATCACAGCTGTAACCATTCCCAGAGATTAATATGTTGCTGAAAGCAGATCATGGTGTCCCAAACATGGAACAGGTTGGAAAATACTACCATTTCATAGTGCTTTTTACAACCTTAAACACTGCCAGTGGTTGGTGCCAAGCTCTTGCTAACCATCTGCCAAATGCCACCCAGTTTGGCCAAGTGGCCAGAAGGAGAATGCAGCTCTGCACCCATATTCCCACACATACCAATATCCAAGGCCCCCACATCATTTTATGCAGTGAGCTCTGACACTCACCTGGATTTAGTGAGAGAATATTTTGCCCACTGCCCTGTGCTATTAGACTTTACTAGGAGAGGGCACACTCCTGCCCTTCAGGACTCAAAATTTCACACAGAAAACCTACCAATGAGGAACCACTTTCCATGGCCCTGTATTGTGATTCCACTTGAAATACATCATCATCCAATCAATTAACTCTTGCCTGCTGAGTAGCTATATCACAAATGCTCCAATTCTTGGCTCTAATCCTTGAATGATCATATACATGCTATCAAAAGAGAAAAATATACTTATTTCTCACAAAGGTGACACAATGGGAAACATAAGCTAGTACAAAGACTTGTGTCCACAAATCTTGAGAAATATGTGGTTTTCTAAACACAGAGCTAGAAGAAAGGTATTGCCTTCCCTATTGTTCGAAATAAGTTTCCCCAACCCATCTATAGTCCACTTAACAGACCAGTAAGAAGCCATTTCACTGAAGTAACCTTGCTTGGCTTGCCTATCATTTCCTCTGATCATTTTAGTGCCACTGTGGGAAGCATTTGTAATGCACTTACAAACACGTGACCCCACCTCTCAACGAATAAGTATTTCCTCAGTAAATCCCATTGAGGATGCATTCCAGAAAAAGCAGTGCTTGCAAAACATCTCATGTTCATTTTTCAGAATTTAGAATGAAGTGACTAACCCCTGATATACAATAAAAATGATTCAATGCAAACACTACTGAGCCTGTAAAATAAATATTTTATATATTAATATATTTTCAAAAGTCTTATTTCATTTTTACTGCTTTCTGTATGGCATTATTCTACTTTAGTACATATAATGAAATAATCTTCCATGAAAAACATATGCATTTCTGGCCCATTTTAGATAAGCAAATGGATAATTATTGTGCTATTAATTTACTATGTAAATTGTTTAAATTGCTAAGTCTTTCCTCTTTCCATTAGTAGAAACAGTTCACTCCTTCCCAAGGAAAATGGAAAATTCCTTTCCAAAGTAAACTGTTTCCTCCTTTATGCTCAAGATATACAACTCAGGTGCTCTGTCCTAAGACTCTTTTATAAAATAGGTCATAACTCTGATGAAAACCCTTCTGTATAATGCCTACTTAATGTTCATTCAGTATCAAAAGCCACCAAAATTCCCTTTCCTCCTGGAGAAGCTACCATATCTTGCTTCAGGTAAGAACTCTGGTCAGGGATCCCCTGAATGCCTCCATGTAAGTTCAGCTGCCTTCCCCTTCTGCAGGCGTAGGTATGCTTCAGAAGATCCTCTTCTCATTTGCACTTGCTGTTTATGGAAAAGGGAAAGAAGAAAACTACCATATTCCAGGGGCTTCCCAGTAGGTATATTATAAATAGTGTTTAAGTTATTTCATAACATCCTAGCACAGCTGGGCAGAAAGAAACCGTTCTGAACTATTAATGACTCTTTGAGATACACTTTTACCACAGGTGCTGTTAGGACAGCAAAAAAGGGCACACACGGCACCAGACACATATTTAGAAGCTTCTATAAGTGGGGAATATTGAGGGAGAGAATAAAAGAGGCAAGGAAAGCCATACCCATGAGATCCTGCTGGTGTGCTGAAGTTCCTGATGTCATTTTCACATAGAGGAAAGGAAAATTGCTGTCTGTAGATTTCACTTTTTTAAAACTGACTTCTTTTTCATTTTCAGGGCTGCCTGCCTCCCCCCTTTTCATATATGTAAGAAAGATGTCAACACTTATAGACTTAATGAGAAAGTAGTTGAAAAACCTGTCAGCTAGATTTGCAGCATCCTGACAGAAATCCTCAGGCACATAGCACCTGGGCAGTGACACTGGTGGCTTTGCACCTCACCCTCTCACCTGGTCTTTGCTGGAAACCAGACGCTAGTACGGTGGGGGAGGGCAGGGGATTTCTCTAGGCATGTCCTTTTTAGTCTATACTCCAAAGAGTTTCCTGATACTAGATCATGATGCTGAAGCTCATGGGAAGAAGTCACTACACAGATACCACCTTCTTAATTTGGACAGAAATGATTTGGAACAATAGTTAGTGGTGGAAACACACACCCTCTCCCCAGAGAGAGGTTCCATTTCTCTTTATAGAAGTCAAGCACTTGCTACCCACATCCCCAAGCCTATTGCCAGCCCTCTGAGGCCCTTAGGGTAGACATTACTTGCATTTGTTCAGAAAGAGGCCAATCTCCTTTGTATTAACCTTACAGTAGCTGAATTTCTGCATCATGAGAGTAAAAAGCTATCAACATATTACAATCAGTTACATTTATGCCCTATGCAAAAGCTGGCCATTTGTGAAGAAACCACCTCATCATGGGAGACAATGCCTTAGTAAACACAATGGAAACCCCAGTTTAAGTCTCATTACACAAAAGAAAAAAGAATGTAGTGTAACATCCAGAAACAATGATCTTAAAAACAACCATGAACAAAAAATAAATAATTAGAAGTCCAATAAATATATTGGTCAAATTCACCTCTTTCTTTGAGCCAACATTTTTTGGGGGGGAACATTTCGGGAATTGTTTGACTCATTAAGTTTTTTTAAAAGCCCCAGAAACAACTGGCCAATTCAGTGAAATCTAAGCAGGGAAAAATACGGCAACTAAGATATGGCATACTTCTTCAGTAATCTGGATGTTGTAAATACTATGTTTTGAATCTTAGGTAATGCAAACCCTTCAATGACTCAAGTTTATGTTACCATGTGGTTAGTACTCAGTATTACCAAAATCACCAGAAACCCAGAAACATTATCACCTATTCATATACAAAATCTAAAGTTCTGATGCCATTTAGATAGGGGTTTTATCTGTTATGGTCAGACCCTACATGATTATAGAGCAGATGACTGAAAAGAGATGTGAATAAAATTGTCAACCCTGTTATCTGATTAAGATGAACAAGAAAATAAACTAATTACAACAGGTCACTCCAAGACCAACAAAGTCAGTGAGTAGATAACACTGTCCTTAACCATTCCTACAAAATGAAAACAAATGCCATGACTTGGAAAACTAATTTCAAAAGCCAATCTCTGGTATACCTTTGGATTTTCTCCCCTTGAAATCCTCCAGCCTAGAACATTCCAACTGGTACATGTGACAGGTAGTTAATGGGTCTCTAATATACCACAGATACTGACCCCTCCTCCATCAAAGCTGCCACCCAGCACCCAGGGGAGTCAAGGGGGTTTTCTCCAGCTGAAAGCAGCCTGGTCCACTCATTCACCGACTTGCCATCATTTCCTTTGTGTGCCATGACTTGGAGAAGCTGGAGTGCTGTTCTAATCCCCCTTCTATTCTCCCAACTTGGCTATCAATTGGATTTACAATATTATCCACTCTATTCAGAAATCCAGGGAAAATGGCACCTATATATGTTTGTATACTACCTCATGTTTAGCTTATTTTATAGACCATATCATCGATGTTAGTTATAATGAGATGGAATGATACTCGGCCACAAACCAAAACCCATAATGCCAAAATACTGCCCTATGACAGCCACAGTGCCTTTATGGCTCCTAGGTAGATGTAAATACAAATGATATATTCAAGGGACTCATGACCCAGTGAAGACCCCTGGTATTCCAGAATGGATTACATGGAATGTTATTAGTTAGTTATATTTTTGCCTAGCTGAGAGGCAGGTACAAGTGGCCAACACCACTAAAAGTAGGCCAAAAAAATTTCTTGTCCCCCATTCTACCTTATATCTAACTAAATAATCATAACACTCTCCGCTTTTGAGGAGACTGAGAGAGGGAAGTGGAAGGTAGAGGAGTCAGTAGTCCTTCTGATGGCCAAAAATGAATGATTTGGACCAGAAGGATATAAGAGAAAATGCATATCCTTTGTCAAATTAAATATTGTACTGCAACTCAAAATGTGCCTTTGCTCAAATAATAAATGTTTTAATTGAGGCATTTGTTTTGCTGAAACATATGACTCAAATATGCCTAATCCCCTCCATCTATCTCCATAAATTTCACCCTAGCACAAGCTAGTGTTTTCCATCTCTCACCTGGGCAGGCTCCCCACTGGCTCTCTGCTTCCACTCTTCCCCTCTACAGTTCTCTCCATTCAGGAGTCAGCACGAGCATTCTCACACGCAGATCAGGTTATGTCATCCCTCTCCCTAAAACTCTACAAAGGTTTCCCATTTTTCTTTGAATAAAATCTAAATATGTAACTCAGCCTGCAGGGCCTTATATGTTCTATCTACATTTCTGACCTCCTTTCATGCTATGCACTGCTTAGTCTGCAAAGCTCCAACCACACTGGGCTCTGATGGCCCACCACACACATTCGTTCCCACTTCTGGGCCTTTGTACTTACTGATCCCTCTGATCTTCTCCCACATTTTCAAGAGAATAGCATCTTCTCATCCTTTAAAGCTCAGCTCAAACATTACCTACTCAAAGAGGCCTTCTCTGACCATCCTGGCCATAGTAGCCCCCACACCCTGGTATTTCTTCTACAGACACTGTCACTGATTCCACAGCACTTCCCACCAGCTGTCAGTACTAACCCATGGTGTTTTCAGGCCTTGATGCCTTATCTCACTCATCAATGCCGTTTTGCTCCCTGTGTGTCCCCAGTGTCTATCACAGTGTCTACCTCCCAGTGGAGGGCTCCATCAGCACTTGATGAATGACTAATAAGTGAATAAATGAGAACCCACAATATAGTTGGATCTATCTATGCATTGTTTTGTCACTGAGCCTCTACTGAAAGATTAAGATGTCAAGACTGTCTTAGTTCTCTCACTATTCTATCTGTACTCTTCTACATTTGTCTCTGAAGAGGAAATGAATACATTTAAATTTTTTAAGTCAGTTTCACAATTTATCATCAGTGGTGCTAATAGTGACTACATACAACCCACAACATTAGTTCGTAAAATTATCCCCCAAAAGAGTAACATGGTCAAATGAATCTGAGAAACACTGCAATTATTTTTCTTTTCTTTATTTTTTGTACCTTGGAAATTCACAAGGCACATTATCATATTAAAGGCTCCAAAAGAATTATAGTAAGAAACCCGGTTAACTTTGACCCAAGATTTTCCAGATTTATGTGACATCAAAACCAATTATTCTACCAATCCCAATTAAGAACTATTATTCCTCAGAAAACACTTTGGAAACAATTTTCTAGAAAAACATAGAGAAGAAATGGAAAATGTAGTTTTCTTGAGAGATGTCTGCTGGGTTCAAGGTAAAGAATCTGGTGATATAAATTTGAAACACTAACAATGATAAGTAAAAGTCAATTATCTATAGGCCATATGTTGATCGCATGATTTCAGAATTATCTACACCATTTCCTTCTTCTGTTTGTCTTCTGGGATAAACAATCACCATCACTGATGTTATTAACTAACTATTGAACTTTGGGTTCAACCCAAAGCTCTATAAGTCTGAAACAGTTAAACAGCAAAAATTCATCATGTGCACAAATATAACTATTTGACTTCATTTGCCATAGTGTAGAGGCAAAAAGTCAGGCATATTTAATCACCTAATAAACACAGGAAAGGGCAAAAAAACACAAACCTGTTCTCTTCCCCACTCCTTCCACTAATAAATGATGGATCTTGGTAGGGTCATGACCCCCAAAATCAGGGGGTAAGAAAGCACATTGAAAGAAACAGAGAAGTCATGCTAGTATTAGCAAAAAAGTCACACCTCTAACATTTACATGGATTATATATTTAATAATTAAGAATCAAAATAGCTAGAATGACAGAAAGATAATGGCTTAAATCTAAGACTGATTTTTGAGTGATTACAGGGAGATTGAGAACTCAGTACAATTGAAATGTCAGTACTGATGCAAGAATAAGAGAAGGTAGTTGTCAAAGGATGTGTCCAGAGTAGTGTAGAGCAGAGAAGCAGACTGGAGAATGACTCAGAAACTGACAATCACAGGAAAAAAGGGTCTAGCTGGGAACCAGGACAGTCACCAATTCAGTTCCTCTGGCATAAGATTTGACTGATGGCCTAGGACCAGAAAAAGCTCTTCAATTTGATCTGTAGTTGAAATATAAAATATTAAAATAGAAAGCACCTGACAAAGACATTATACCTTACTACCAGAATGTTCTTATATTACTACAATGTCCTGGTGGGCTTTAATTGTACTTTCTCAAAATATAACAAAATCGTTAAATCAAGCTTTCCTAATTGAGAATTCATGACAATTCAGACAACAGAGCTGAAGTTTACATACTCTGTAAAAAGTATATGGTAAACAGATGAATAATGGAAAGAAGATGGTAGAGATGACAACTGAGAGGGCTTTTCACAACCTAGTCCATGCCCACATCTCCTCCCCATCTCTCACTACCCCCTCGGCCACCTCTGCCCTCACTGTTTTGGACCCTACATTTCCAAGCATACTAAACCACCTGGCCTCCCAAGGATGCCATGCTCTCTCACGCTGCTCCCTCTGTTTAGAATGCCATTCTACCACCCACATCACCCCCCATTTTGCCCAGCGAAATCCTACTCATCTTTCAAGACTTGGCTCAGATGCCTTTCAAGAGCTGCCCTCCATCCCAGCCTGGGCTAACTGCATGCCCAAGTTCTCACATAATTATATCAGAATGCTTATACTAAGTTTGATGGTCTATTTACTTGACAATTTATTTGCCAGGCCTATATCCCCAGTATCCTCCATAGTCAATAGTAAACAGTGACTGATAAATATAGGTGGGAAAAATAAATATATGACAAAATCCACATGCAAAAAAAAAAAGAGAGAGAGAGAGACAAAAGAGTGGGTAAATCTGAATTGAGTGGGTAATCAGAAATCCTGGGCTCTATCGCCTACTGACTTGTGAACCTACATACTTTCATTCGGCATGCTAACTGCACCTTGGGCAGATCTGCCTGCCCCCTAGAACCCTGGTCAGTTTCCCAGATGCCTACCCAATACCAGTGCTATTCTTAGGCCACTTCTGCTTACAATATTGAGACACTTGCTGGCATATTAGTGAAATTCTCAGCAACTGAAGGGTCACAGTCTATGGATACAAGACTCTCTGTACACAGACCATTAGAAATAATTATCACTTCTCCACTGCAGAGAGCAGATGTGATGCCCTCCCCTCACACACAAATCATTTGAACCATTTGTGCAGACACTGAATTACAAATTTTCAAGGTTCACTGACTAGGAAAATGATGTTAATTGTGATGTTCCAGTCTTACTTAGAATCTACAATTTTGGCACAACCAGATTTGTTAAAAAACAAAAACAAAAAAAAAACCAGCAACAGTGTCCTAGGAGATAAAATGTAGTTCTTTCTGGTGTTAGAAAATACATCACTGAACTTGGTTCTGGAAATGTCATTTTCATGCCGAATTAAAGGTAAATATAATTATGTCTAACACATCAAAAGTACCTAATTAAATATACTCTTTGAAGCTAAAATATGCAGACAGACATAACTAATTTTAACTTACTTCATAGTAACTTCATTATTTATGAAGTGTCAATCAAAAACATTGAACTAGTTTTTGTTTGTAAGAAGAGCTTAGAAATTGGCAGTAACTTTCATTGTAATTCATTCCTGGTTTTCTGCTTTGGGAAATATGCAAGCATTTGATTATCTTGATGTTAAAAGGGGGAAAAAAAGAACAAAAGGAAATTTTAAGTAAGTAAGGAGCAGGGATTGGTGGCAAGCAAAGATAAAGCCTCATGAGTCATGATAAGCTTGCTGCAAATAAAAATGCTGGGATTGTGACCAGGTAGAAAACTATTCATCACACTAATCTAAAGACCTCTTGCTCCCTCAGTCCACTCTATCCCTGAATAATTACCGTGGCATCTGTGCTCCCAGTCAGCAGTGGGGAGTGAAGTGTCAATCATGCCAAGATGCACTGGGTTTAGGTATGAGACTGACACCAGGCTCTGCAAAGGCAACCCCAAAGCTTCCCCAGAAGGCCTCTGCCATGATTCTAAACACCCTATGGCAGCTCTCTGGTAAGAGGGAAAACCCAAGGACAGCAGGGAAGGATCTTAAGAGGCCTAAAGTCCTGTTCCAAATTGGGGGAAAAATTTCACACTCCCCAAAGCAGTTCACATTTATATGTACAGAATGTTGTGTGCTGGGTACTACAATTTCCCACTTCTTAAAATCAAGCAAACTGTGAAAATGGGAATAATTCAAAACGGTAAAGGTACGAAAATAAAGAAGAAAACATAGGCTTGGAAGCAAGAAAGAAGAGCCATGCACATGTAGGGTCTGAAAGGCTGACCTTTGCACAGATCTGGTAGAAAAAGAATGAAGGATGACAGAGAAGCAGTCACACGCCCCTAATATGCATTCCACGGAGAATGTGACTTCTACTTCACGTCATGACAGAATCATTGGAACTGGACGTAATCTGCCATAAACAAGTAAAAAGGTGGGTGGAGTATTGGCCCCTTTTTTTAGACATTGAACAATAGGCAATGGAAAAGAGTAATCCTTCAGAGAAGGGAAGTCCTCAAGACCACAGAAAGGCAACATCTTGGGAAAAAACACTACTCTTTAGAGTAAAGGTCATGCCCTGGGACTAAGGACAAGACCTAAAGCAGAGCCATCCTAATGGAGAATAAAACCAACTATGACAGGATCAAGAGGATCCACAATTTAACAGCCTGCCAGACGAAAAGAGGGCAGAGCATCACTGGGGACTAGAATCTAATTGTAGCAATGACAGTTTATTTATCAATCATTTATTGTTTTGATTTATAAGGTGCCCAACTTGATTTAAAAGTAGCTAATGTTTAAAAATCTCACAGGGGGGCTTGGGCCACCCCAGGGCTACTGACCCTTACTGGCCATGTCAGCAGTTTCCCCAGGTCGGGAGGAGACGGTTTGAGCTCCTTTCCCCTCATGCCTCCTGCTGGTCCCTAACACACACACTGGGGGAGAAAGGAACCTGGAAGACATGAGAAAAATAAAGCAGACTATGCCAATCCTGTGCCAAGGCCCTCGGATGGAGTATTGGGCACACTGAGAAGGACAGGAGGGGAAGGTGATCCCCGAGCCGGTATCAGTTTGAAGTGTTCAGCTGTACCACACAGGACTGGACTTTGTTATGCACCTAAAAGTGACCACAGAGCCCTAGGATATACCCAAGAGATCATTAAAAGATAGCAAAGAGCAATTCAACATAACATAGTTGAAGAGTATAGAGACAAATAAAACCGTTTCATGTTACGTACCCAGTCTAGTTCAGACCCAAATAAACAACAGCAACAAAATGAGCAATGGAAATGAACAGAAACTTCTCCAAAGAAGACAGAATGGCCTGCAAACCTATAAAAAAATGCTCAACATCTCTAATCATCAGAGAAAT
>VBSM01002608.1:131100010-131259761 GCA_008086735.1 Cheirogaleus medius
CTGACTGATTTAAACTATGGTGCTCAAATAGTTGTAGTGTTCACCAAGGATTGGCGGGGGAAGACCCGCATCTTAGTGATGTGACGTACGTTGTCGAGGGGAAAGGATTACCTCTAACCCTCCTTAGGGAGAGGCAAAGATATACAATGTAACCAAAATGTCAAAAAAAACCCAACTTTTATCGGGTGGTGGACTGGTGGGAGGGGGGAGGAGGGGAAAGGGGTATATGTACATAATGGGTGAGGTGCGCACCACCTGAGGGTTGGACACGCTTGAAGCTCTGGCACGGCGGGGTGGGGGAGGGGTCGCAGGGGCAATATATGTATCCCCAACAATACTTGTACCCCCATAATAAGAGGAAATTTTAAAAAATTTAAAAATTAAAAAACAACAACAACAACAAACCAGTTCATGTTACAAGGAAATCATTTTCTTGATTTTCATCTCATAAAAGAGGAGAGTGGAGAAAATACTCAAACCAACACAGAGGATCTAGAAACTCTGGCATGGTGTAATGACACACAGGTCCTCATGACACATCTACACCGACAGTCACCTACCTGTGT
Organism: Cheirogaleus medius; assembly: GCA_008086735.1. Lineage (NCBI taxonomy): Eukaryota > Metazoa > Chordata > Mammalia > Primates > Cheirogaleidae > Cheirogaleus > Cheirogaleus medius. The sequence goes on from VBSM01002608.1 coordinate 131,100,577, forward strand.
CTCTAGTCAAGACTGATGTTCTGAGCTCCAGACCAGCACATCCAACCGCCCACCAGACATCTCACTCAGGTGTTCCATAAGCTCCCCACACTCAGCAAGTTCAAGACTGAAATCATAATCACCTACTCTCACTTTCACATTCCCAAACTTTCTCTTCCTTTATATACTCTCAGTTGATTCAGCCAGTGCTGTTCTAGGACCTTCCTTACCTGTCACCTGGACTGCTGCTTTCCCCACTGCCCCCAAACCTAGCTGCTCCTCTCTTAGAGTCATTCTTCATGCTTCTATCACACACTGACACTTCCAAAAAGTTAATATGATTACATCAAATTCTCCATTGACAATTCCTCGAAAGTTTCCTGGTGGCTTATTCAACATTCAAGGTCCACAAAGATACAGCCCTGCCCACCTCCCCAGCTGTGTATCCCACGTGTCCTCATGTGCACACCTAACCCCACCCACACCAAGCTGTTTGGAACTCCATGGCCTCTCCTGTGTGTTATTGTCCATGTATGTCGCTCTGTTGGTCCAATATACATCTCTTCCAAATGTCTTTTTCTGCATTATTCTAACTAATCTTCTTAAACTCAGAGCAAAAGCCATGACCTCCAATAAACCTAGCTGAGGTGAGTGCTACCCTCACTACATTATAGCATTTCCCAGGAAGAAAATATTAAGGAGCAGTTCCTTAGGAGACTGAGCTACTCATGGTAGCATTCCCTACACTGAGCAGCGTGCCTTGTACGGAGGGTGCTTAAGAAATGTTAGTGGAAAGAATAAATGAATGTACCAATGAAGATATGAAGTCAGTCAAGGGCTTCTTCCAGAAAATTCTGAAATGCAATGTATGAAGCAATCATTGTGTAGCAAGTCAAATTGTGGGCATCACCCAGTGACTTTAAACAAGTCATGTGAATTTCTTTTATGTTTCCATGTCTCCAGTGTCAAATGGAGGACATTTCTAAAGGTTTCTTTTCAGCTGTAAAATTCTATACCACTATGATTCTGTGTTCATGCAGAATCAATAAGGAAAGGGGCTTACTTAAAAGGAAAGATTTTAGTCAGTCATAGGAAAGAACCTGTGAAAAAAGGAGAAAATGAAGGACATTTGGGTTTTCTGTTCCCAAACAGTTTTCAGGAGAAAAACAACCAATCATCTGTTTTAAATGGCTTAATCATGCCTGTAAAATGAAGGGCCATACAAGATTTTTTAAAGATTTTACCACCTTTCTTACTTCCTACGTATTAGAATATAGACTTCAAAGGCACAGGTAGAAACTCCCCATCAGGGAAGACCAGGGGAAATTTTTCCAAAGAACTGCGTACGTGGCACCAAGGATCCAGCTTCCTCATTTAAGCTGCTGAGCTACTGCAAAAGAATCAAAATAGTCATTGCAGGCAGAAAAGAAGCATCAAAAAGAGAGGACTCTGTGAACTCAGACAGTGCCAGCGACTCAGAGCAGTTTAGAACTTGCCTGCTCTTGGAGGATTTGGAGACTATGCCCTCTGCTCCTTAGGCTGTGCAGTAATTCTAAGACCACAGTGTCCTCAGCATAGTCTGAAAACAAGTCAGTTGCTGAAGCAGATGATGCTTGGTTAAGTTATCGGTGGTTTGTACATTTACAATCCAGATATGTATCAACTTTCAAGTTAAAAGAAACTCGCCAAGACTTAAAAACCACTCTGGGCCACTCAGAAACTAGTATGGCAAGAACCAGTGAGCAAAATAAGAAGTACTCGAGAAAAAAAAGAAAAAATGTTTCTAGGTCCGTCACCTTGTTAACCAATCTTGACATATTCCTGGGAATAATTTTACATTTACACTCAAAAGTTCCAGTAAGAAAAAAAAATTAATGAGTTTCTAAATTTACCTAATAGGAGTGTAAGGAGGGGAGGTGTCCTATATCTATTTCATGTAGTGTGAAATTCTCGCAAAGCTATCAATCTGACTGAACTGATGAACTGTGAAATCTTTCTTTCCTGAACCAAATTTAAACAGGACACGAGGAAACATCATGAGGCCAGCCCATAAGATCTTAATGTTCTTGACTGTCTCAGTCTTTTCTCCTAATTAGCAAAAGTTGACCTACAAACGGTATCAAAACCAAGGGCAGGTGTTGGAAAGTTCACAATGTACTTTCACCTCCTGATTCTCAGAAGTGAGAACTGACTTACATTTTGTTTATGGATCAAAATCTAACTGATCACAGGTGACTCTCAGTATAAAGGTCATGATGAAGATAAATAATACCAAGAGAGTACAGGGATGTATACGTAACTATATCACATCAAACAGCATTCTAAAGCCAGTTTAAAACTGCATAGACCTTTGTGTCTTGGCTCAGCACTGGTCAATAGTCTAAAGCTTTGTCCTAATCCCTGTGTTTCACTGTTTGCCAGAGCTGATGTTGACAAACAGCTCAAAAGTGGAAATTCATTTAATAAACTGGGTGCTTATTGTTTATATTGTTAAATGGCTGGATTACTGATTCTCTGTAAATGGTACCTACAGCAGTGATTATTCCACAAACAATTCTAACTATAACTTCCAACTGTATTGAGCCACTGCACTCCATTTACTAAGAAAGGCATTCTATAAAGTCCTACAAATATGGGTTGCTTCATTCGTGCCACCGGGGATGCGTGCATTCGAGGCCAGCAAGCCTGCTATAAGGACCTGGGGGTGATACGACAACAGAAATGTCCCCCTAGCCCCAGATTTATATGTTGAAGCCCTAGCCCCCAGGGATATGAATATGGGACTTTGGGAAGTAATTAGATTTAGATGAGGTCATAAGGGTGGTGCCCTCATGATGGGATTAGTGCCCTCATAAGAGGAGACACCAGAGAGCTTGCTTTCTCTCTCCCTCTCTTTTTACCCCCCCCCCACACCAAGAAAAGGCCATGTGAGGGAAGAGCAAGATGCCACCTGTAGCCCACGGAGAGAGCTCTCACCAGACACTAACCCTGATGGCACCTTGATCTTGGACTTCTAGTCTCCAAAACTATGAGAAATAATTTTTTTTTTAAGCCACCAAGTCTATGGTATTTTGCTATGGCAGCCAAAGCAGACTAAGACATGGTTACACTTAACAGATTGTGACGATTAACTTCATATGTCAACTTGGCTAGGCTGTGGCACCCAGTCATTTGGTCAAACACTAGTCTAGAAGTTGCTGTGAAGATATTTGTGGGTGCGATAAACATTTATAATCAGTAGACTCGATAAGTAAAGCAGATTTCCCTCCATAATCCATAATCAGATAATCCTCCATAGGGTCTCATCCAATCAGTTAAAGGCCCTAAGAGCAAAGATTAAGGTTTCCTGAAAAAGAAGCAATTCTCCCTCAGGACTGCAACATGGAAACTCTACCTGAGTTTCCAGCCTGTTGTCCTGCCCTGCAGATTTTGGACTCAAAACTGCAAAATCAACTTTTGCCTAAATTTCCAGCCCTGCCAGCCAGCCTCCACAATCATTCCTTAAAATCAGTCTCTCTTGCTCTCTCATTATACACACACACACACACACATACACACCCATATACAACACACACTATTGGTTCTATTTCTCTGTAGAACCCTAACACACAGGTTAAGCAGAACAGTATAACACAAACATGGAAAAGACAGTGACTGGAGGTAGGAGAACAGGAATAAAGAAAATAATACATAGATCTTTGAAAAGTTATCTACAGGGTTGGGGTAATTTTACAGGTAATTTTATTGAAGTACAGGATAGCTATTTTGAGCTTATCAACTGTTTTGATACCTCTCCCATTCTCCGGATATAGTTAAATCAAAACTTCTAGTATTTGTGTACTATTATCATGTTTACCTTTTTAACCATCTTTGTGTTTTCCTTAGAGATAACAATGATCCAGTTTTCTCACTGGGATAATTTTCAATCCATTTTTTCTTTAATGTTTGCCATCAGATTATGCCTTATGCCTGACAAAAGGTTTGTTCCCCATAATGAACAAACACCAGGTATTCTATCAACTCTTTTTTTCTGGAGTTCTCCCTCACAATTACCCCCATGTCATTGTACTCCCAGCCCCAGCTCTGCTACATAGCTGTCATCCTGGGACCTCCCATATCCTTTCTCTAGTCCTGTATTTTTTTTCCTAAAAACCATGCCCTCATTTTTCTTGGTTTTACTCATTCATTTTTCTGGAGTGTATCCTTCAGTAACATTCTAAGAAAGATTATACAAAAGGTACATTTTTAAAATACTTTTATTTCTGAAAATATGATTAATTTACTTTATGCTTGATTGATCATTTGCTTGAATATAAAATATTAAGTTGAAAATAATTCCTTCTCAGATTTAATGGCATTTTTCCTTTGTTTTTTAGAATCTGGTGTTATTATAAAGTCTAACTCCAATTCTATTCTGTTTCTTTCTTTTTCACCATTTTGTAGAATTCTGCAATGGTTTTCCTTGATGTAGGTTTTCTTTTCATATATTAATAGTAAGGTACTTAGTGCACCCTTTAGAAACAAATGTCTTTCCGTTTTGAGAATTTTTTTATATTACTTCTATGTTAATTTCCTGTCCCCTATTCTTGTGGTCTCTCTTTCTAGAATTCATATTAGATCTGAACCTCACCTATATATCCTATTTTCCAGATATTAGCTTTTCATTTATAATACTTTCTAGGAAAGTTATCTTCCAAATTTTCCTTTGAATTTTCTTGGCTATATACTGCTTGATTTATAAGACTTCTTATCTGTTCCTTAATGGTTGCTTTATCATAACCTCCCATACTTAGTTCATAAATGTAATACTTTGCCAAATTTCTCTAAAAATTTAAAATGGTTATTTAGACATTTTCTTGTCTTTATTACCTCTACTGTCTTTTTTTCAATTTGTTCATGTTAGTCTTCTGTATTGAAAGCTTTCCTCAAATACCTAATATCTTCACCTGTGTATTCATATTTACAAGTTGAGGAACTAAAAGTCTCCTTGGAAGTTTGGAATGTATAGGCTGAGCATGTTGCCTTGGAGACTTCACTGAAGAGCAATCAGCCAGAGAGAAGGTCTTTTTCTGAGAGACTCTCAAATGTAAGGATTTAGAAATCTTTTTGCCCAAGAGTCATCCTGTTTTTCAAGACACTAATTTTCTGCTCTCCTTCCTCAAGAGCACCTCCTGTAGACATTTACTGAATCTCCTGGTTTTCAGTCCTGTGATTTACTTTTGCCCTTTGCTATACTATATATGATATCCCTGAGTGTAGAGTTTCCCAATTAATTTTTCCAAAGAACAAACCTTAATTCTTCTATGAGAAAGGGATGGGAGGTGGTGGGGAGAAGAATCACATGACCATGTTAGGCGGAGGGGGGCCGAGGATCCAAGAACTCTCTGTTCCTTATGAATCCTCTGAATAAATGTATTTTGAAAATTTTAATACCTATCTCACTTGCAATCTCCTGTAGGACTCACTCCTTGTAAGACTGTTAGAAGTTCTTTTCAGATCAATCTACTTGCTTCTGTTTTCTAGCCCCCTCTGCAGGATGGAAGGTGGTAGTTACCTCTTTTGCTATGTTAGTTACCACTCCTCTTTCTGCTTTTTTACCTTGCTAAACTTTATCAACACTTATTATCCACTGATGCCTTCTTTCTTATTTTCTTTAGCCTTTGGGATAAATGTTAATATTAACATTTAATAACTTTACTATCACTTGGTAGTATTTTAGGTGGAAAGGGAAAGGAAATACAAGTAATCCATTTGTCATATTACACCATGTGCTTTTAAGCAATGGGACCAAGACTGTCTCCTCAGTCATACACACAGCTAGGCAAACATGTTCAGAAATGAACACCCCACTACCACCACCACCGCCCTTAGCTTCCAACCAGGGTTCCATCTCTAGGCAAAAACTAGAAGACTGCAGGGAAGCTCATGCACCCAAATGGTACAGAGGACTTGAGCCTCCAAGGGCAGGAGGAACCTGGCCAGGCATGGGCTGCCACTGGTAGGAATAGCCAAGTTCTGCTGTATTTCTGCCCCAGAGCTTATTGCCTTTATGTTATATCTAAGTAGCTCAGCATGTGACTTAGCTTCCTGACCTGCTGCTTCTCTCATGCCCAGACACAGAGGAAATGACTGCCCTGTCTGTGCCTCACCATCAGGCACAGAGAGTCATTATGCAATAGAGACCTCCTAATTGGGCCAAACCTTTGGGATATAATGCTGGATCAGAAGAAGCTTGACAGGGAGAGGGAAAAGCTGAAATGACCTAATATCACTAGCCTGTCTATTCATGGGGCAACCCCCAGTTTCTCTGCCCTGAAACTCACCCACATACCTCGGACACATGTTGTGAACTGAAAGTAACCAGCTGCAGAAAACAGGGCAGGGAGCAGCTCTGGCTCACTCACAATGCCTCCACCTCCAATTAGCACTCTTGCTTCCTAGCAGTCCGAGTCCCGCCAACCCAGCCAATGACAGCTGTCTGCTCCTCTTCACTATGGCTTAGCTGTCTAAACTCAATCCTTTGCTTGCCTAAATACACACTGGATCTACCAACCCTGCCACTGTGTTCTTCTGTTCAATGATAGTTCATTACTCAAATTATTCTTATCCCTACTGAAGACCAGTTCCAGACCAAAATCTACAGCTTTTCATAACTGAAAAGCTTCATAACTGGAAAAGCTTTCATAGCTTTTCCATTCCCTAACATAAATAATCAAACCTTTCTGGGATTTTACCACTAATTCAAAAGGAATTAAAGGAAAGGTGTATATCAACCAATCCAGAATGACATACACACATGTATACATTCACCTACCAAAATCTTTATAATTTCTCAGTGGAAAGAAAACAGGTGGGGCATAATTGACAGGCTATTTCTGAACAAAATGAATATGACACTCACTTGGCCTGACAATGCCACTACTGTGAGAAAGCATCTACTGCCTCATACCTCCTGCTTAGTAAGTCCTACAGGAGAGGTGACATAGTGTACTGGTGGTAACACATTACACACTGGAGCCAGACAGACCAGGGTCTGATTGCAGCTCTGCTATTTATTAGCTATGGGACATTGGGCAAGTCATTGCATCTCCTTGAGCCTATTTCCTCATCTAGAAAATGGAGAAAAATAATAAATCCTAATTCGAAGAATTGTGAGGGTTCAAAAAAATAATATAGCAAGTAAGAATTAACACAGTGAATGAAACAGAACAAGACCTTGATAAGTATTAGACCCTCCCATCAAAGCTGACTTGAATCAGTAACAAACTTAGTGGTTTTCCCATAGCAGATTGCAGAGACTGTCTGGGAAGCATCACATGAATCCTGTGTGCCTTGAGTTCCTAAATTAAACACCTTTATCTATGCTGTTGACTTCTGGATGCTTCTAAATCCTCAACCTTCAATTACACGTGCAAAGCCAATCTTTCGGAGCCATTGAAAAATCATTGGACATCAAAATAGCAAAAAACCAAAACAAAAACAGAGAGGTTATGAAAATTAATTTGAACTTGTAAAAATAGTTACAAAAATAACTCTTCTAGGTTTAGCAGTTCTTGATTTAAATGGAAAAGCAGCTATGCTTGGGGGTACATAGTAATTGACATAATATTGCAGATACTCACAAAATATCTGCTACTTTTTATCCCAGGCGTTTATATGGAAATAGTAAGATACTATTCCATTCAAAGCTTTTCTTTGGTATTTTAGGATCACATTTTCTTTGAAAATCTGAAAAGTAGCAACATTTACCCTACTATACAGGACTTTTCTTTAAAAAATAAGCCTTCAAAGATGTCTAGTGAATGGCAGGACAGTAAATGAATTAATTTTTATTTAGGTATTATTCTTCACTATCAAAGTATGATATTATATGAATAATACTTAGAAAAGTGTACCAATTTTTTTCATAATTCCTGAAATGTTGCCAATTTCCATTCTCTAAGATAAATCATCAAACCTTTCTGGGATTTTACCACTAATTCAAAAGGAATTAAAGGAAAGGTGTATATCAACCAATCCAGAATGACATACACACATGTATACATTCACCTACCAAAATCTTTATAATTTCTCAGTGGAATGAAAACAGGTGGGGCATAATTGACAGGCCATTTCTGAACAAAATGAATATGACACTCACTTGGCCTGACAATGCCACTACTGTGAGAAAGCATTTAGCAGACAGGACTCATAACAGCAGTCCAAATGACAGATACGCATGCCCTGTGGTGTGTATAAAATAAAAATCATCAGCAGCAAAGCTAATGTGTTTGGAAAATATAATAGCGCTGTTTATGGGAATGGATCATGTGAGATAACCCAAGGGAATGAATGAGTGTCAACTCCACCCTGTGCTCAGAGTCAGCCTAACATTTTCATATTCTCACTTAAAAAAATAAAGGGCTCTGTTAGTGAGGGGGATGGTGACGCTAATGAAAGGAGTGAAGCTGCACCAATTAAATATGAGGGGATTTAAGGCTTAAATTATGGGACCTGAATGTGACCCTGAGGATCGGAGTCACTGGTAAGGGAAAGTGCCATACTCTTTCCAGGGAGGATTCGATGAATTATCAATACATGTTAGTGAAGGAAAATTTACTGTGAAGATAACAAAGCTTAAAGCCTTGGGCCCACACTTACATGGGCCTCTTCCAATAACCTGGGAGGAGCCCTAACAATGTGTTTACACAGACTTATGATTTTCTAAATCCTGAAAAGGTGATAACCTATGACCACTACCATTAAGATTGCTTCCTTCCACTCCATCTCTTCCTACACACACACACACACACACACATCCTTGGTAGTGTCTTATGGGCATTTTGGGACCCAGCTAAAGAGCAATTGAGTTGGGAGTACATTTAATTGGGTATTAGTGGGATATGTTTATGTGTCTCCAGTTAAGGTGGGTTATTGCTACGGGTCCTGGGAGAAATGGCTTCCAGGAATGTTCCTACAACTCACTGTCCCAATCCTTCCTCTGTTGTGACTCAAAGATGACGGGCTAGAGATTGTGAAATAATGTGGCCTACATTGTTCAGCACCAAGTCCTTCTTATTCCCATTCCTATGGGTTGGAAAAGGAGAAAACAAGGCTTGAAATAAATGTTCAGAAGCAAAAACTAGTCTATGGAAAAAAGTCTTCCAATCTCACAGAAAGATACATGAGGTTAAAGAAACTTGATAGAGTTTTCCAGATGTGACAGAAATCCTAAAATATGTATGTTGCTTTTCAAAAGCTAAAGTTTTCAAAACTAGTAATAATAAAAAAAAAAAAAAGCTCAATCACTGTCACGAGAGGGAAAACTGAATTATCTTTCTATTCTCTCTATAGAAAATATTAGAAATATCATTGTTATATGAAGTGATCAAAGAGTATACAACCAAAGTAGGTTTTTTTTTAACCATAAAGGATAATGGAAGCAGTTAACAAAAATGCTATGCAATCTTCCTGGATATTTTATAATATTTGTCCATTTTTTAAAAATTTATAATTTGTTATGATTTCTTTTGTCATTCTAAATATTCCATTTTACTTAAATTTTTATTTGTAACTTTGTGATTTTCTCTTTAAGAATTCCTTGAAAATTTTACGTGTCAAGCCTTGGATGAAACTTGCATTTGCCTCTGCGTATAGATCCTTATCTTCAACATTCCATAAGATCATTGATCATCATTCCCGATATATATGTGAAATCCCCAGAAACTTAGAAATTGTACTTTAATTAGTATTAACTCAGCACATCTGTGCAAATCTTCCAAAAATATAAAATACATTAAGCTTAAAAGTGTTAAAAGCATAACTTGAGCTAAGATTTTTTTTTTATTTGTATATAAAGCTTCAAGGGCATCATTTAACCATCACACAGAAGACTGTGAACATAGACAGTCTATGAAATTGCCTTTTAGGAAAAATTGTTGATACAGGCTTTCTGAGCCTACCAAACTTCACACCAAACATTTTTGGCTCTAACACCACTACCCATTTAGCCTGTTTCTCTAAATTATGTTCAAGGAGAAATTCAAGATGTTCCTAAATCCTGGTAGTTAGATTTTGGCTAATTAGGTTTTCGTTGTAAGTGTAATTCTAAGGGGAAGTTAAAAATAGTCTTGAATTACACTGAATCCCCATCTCTAGTGTTCCCAGTGAAATATAGGTCTATTTGGTCCTCCTGTGAAGTTAACTATGTAAAACACAGCCAGCTTTATGCTCCCAGAGGGCTGTGAGCACTCAGTAAACTTTCTCAAAAGCCTCGTGGACTCACCATGGCTGCCAGCATGCCAAGCCATGTCAGTGCTCCACATCATCCCATCTGGTCCCAGTCAGAATGAGTTCAATGGTCTGTGCAGCATGTTGAATACACTAATTATCTTTCCGAAGAATAAAAAAACTGCATGGATAAAAACATAGTTAAAATGACATAAGTGTGCAGCATATGTAAAAAGGCAATGAGCATTTGAAACACTATCATCCCCAACCAATTTAATCAATCTTTTCATAGATCCAAGTTTAAAAAACAAAAAAAAAGAAGAAGAGGAAGAAAGAAAAGATCAGAAATAGCTCTACTGGTTGTTAAAGTGATCTGCCCAGGGAGCTGGCTTAAAATCTACTCTGCAGCCTTGGCTAGGGATGGTGAGAACTGGAGAACTGGCAAGAAAGTGGGGTCCGGGAGGTGGAGGAGGAGGAGTTAATCACTATTTATAGGGCTGGTGAAAATTGTTCGATTTTAGAAAAGCATCTCCTTCTCAGTTGGAAATATCACAAACCAAGCCCAAGAACATTTTTCATTGTCCATAATTATATACTACACTATCCTTATATTGCATTTTAAAAAAAAAAAAATAGATAAGGCTATTCTCATGTGTGCAAGCACATGAACTTTCACAAATAAAATACCCTAAAAGATCTTGTTCTCAGCAGGGGAGGGTTCTAACAGCTACTCCCTTTTTTTTTTCAAAGCAAAACTACACCACCCCCTTTAATGGTAATAGTTTTTCAGCCTATTCATGTAACAACAGTAGAGAAGCCTTAATTCACTGCTAATGTATCTTAAATACCTTCATTTGAACAATTTGCTAATATTCCCTTGTAATGAATAAGACATAAGGAAGGGCCAGGTCTATAAGCAGCAGCCATAGAGAGGCAAAGGGACAGAGAAACTCAAACAACAACAGGACTCAGGAAGCTGCTTAATCCATGTAAGACTCTCAGTGAAAACTCAAAGCCATGAACCCTAAATCTGCAAAACCAAAGGCTTTCTTCAACTCGTTTTGTACTCTTTGACCAACATCTCCCCTTTCCCCATCTAGACCTCAGATCCTATCATTCTACGCTACTTCTATGAGTTCAACTGTTTTAGATTCCACATATAAGCAAGATCATGCAGTCAGTGTCTCTCTGTGCCTGCCTTATTTCACTTAGCATAAGGTCTTCTAGGTCCATTCATGTTGTTGCAAATTACAGGATTTCCTGCTTTTTAAAGGCTGAATAGTTATCCACTCTGTATATATACTTTTTTTTAATTCATTCATCTGCTGATGGGCTCTTTGGTTGTTTTCGTATCTTGGCTATTGTGAATAATGCTGCAATAAACATGAGAGTGCAGATCTCTCTTCAAGATACTGATTTAATTTCCTTTGGATATATACCCAGTAGTGGGATTGCAGGATCACAGAGTAATTCTATTTTTGGTTATTTGAGGAAACTCCACACTTTTCCAAAATGGCTGTACTAATTTACAATACCACCAACAGTGTACAAGGACTCCTGTTTCTTCACATTCATGCCAACCTTGTTATCTTTCAGCTTTTTGATAACAGTAAATCTAATGGGTATGAGGTAATATCTCATTGTGGTTTTAATTTGCATTTCTCTGATGATTAGAGATGTTGTGCATTTTTTTGTGTATCTATTGGTCATTTGTGTATCTTGAGAAATGTCTATTCAGGCCTCTTGCCCATTTTTAATAGGGCTATATGTTATTGAGTAGTTTGAGTTCCATGTATTTTTAGGTATTAGCACAGTTATTCTTATTAATAGTAGATTGCTGTGTTAATAGAACTTTTCTCCACAAAAGAGATTAGTCTAGTTAGTTGGCTCAAGTATAGGCACCTTTGACACATCTGGCAAAGTGGCATCTGAAGGACAGCTTTTCTTCTCTTTTATAGCTTGCTCTTCTCCTTTCAGTGTCTCTTGCTTTCTCCCTTTTCCTCTTCCTACTCCTTGCCTAAGACTCAGGAATGCCAGTAGCATCCATGAGCAACGTCTGGCACTCTGGGTCATTAAGTCACATAGTGGTAAGTGCCATGGAGAAAAACAAAGGTAGGTAAGGGGCAAGGTAACACTAGGAGGGAGGAGGCTGGCCTTGTGTTATTTTATATAGGCAAGTCCAGACAGGTCTCCTTAAAAATATGACATTTTGCCTGAGACCTAAGTGAGATACGGGCCTGAATCATGCAAGTACCTGAAGGTGAAAGACAGAGGTAACAGCACTTGCAAGGGCCCGAGGGGTATATACGAGGATGGCCTGGAGAGGAATGCGTGAGGAGTGCATCACTGTTAGGTGAGGGCAGAGAGAAGGCAGAGGCCTGCCTTTTAAGGCCTGGAAGGACCTCTGCTTTGAGAATGTAAGAAGGGAGGGTTATGAATAAAGGAGTGACATAATGTCAGGATCACTGTGGTTGCTGGGTAGAGAATAGACCATAGAAAGCAAGGGTACAAGCAGGGAGACCAGTTAGGAGGCTACTGAAATAATCCAGGAGAGAAAACATGGTGGCTTAGACCAGGCTATTAGTAATGTAGGTAGAGAAAGTGAATGGATTCTGGATATATATTGAAAGTAGAGCGGAAAGGATTTGCTGGTGGTCTGAATATGAAATTTATGACATAGATAAGATGTGTGAGTCAAGAGCAACTCCTAGGATCCTGGTCTCAGAAACAGAAAGGACAGTGTTACCATCTAGTTAAGATGGGCAGGCAGCCAGGGAAGCAGGTTTTGAGGGGATGGTGATGTTAAGTTTGAAACCTCTTGGATATTCAAGAAGAAATATCAAATAGGCAGTTAGATATATGATGTTGGAGTTCCAGAGAAAGGTTCAGGCTGGAAATAAAATTTGAGAGTTGAGAGCATAGAGATGATATGAAGATTAGATGAACGCCATGAGACAGGATGAAAATGCCTGGGGAACGAGTGGAGAAAGAAAAAGAAAGAGGGTCAAGGACTGAAATCCCAGGCACAGTCCAATGTTGTAGTGTATAAGTTGTGGGAGATGGAAAAAAAATCAGCAAAGTAATCTGGGAAGGAGTCCTGCATAAATTATCCTATTTGCCCCATTGTAAAAGGAAAATTAATCAACTCGCAGTTCTTAAGAGCCTCTCTACTACAGGAAGAAGGCTGCTCAAGTGTCTACACCATCCCACTCATCTCTCATTCCAGTGCACACTCCTCCTATTTACACAGACATACACTTTCAAGAACACATGCTCACACACACCCCCTCACACCCAGCTTACACATCCACAGGACATGCCCAATATACAGCTAGAGTACAAATTTAGTAGGACATTATTGAAACTATCCCAGCCAGGGATCCACCAGAGTCAAGGACTGTCTCCAGTCACCTGAGCAGCAGGCAGGGAGAGGGAATGGTATGGGGAACTCACTCTGGAACTTTGAGGCCCTGTCCTAATTCAGTTACATAGAATGCTTTCCCAAAGGGAGCAAAACCCAAAAAGTAAATTATCCTACTTGTCTACAAATACTCATTTAAGTTATAAGGAAGAATGGATTTCTTAATCAAGTTTTACTACTTGCAAACATTATCTAGAAGCTCTCTTTAAATGTATATGGTCTCCAGTCTCCTCCACGTTGCTGTAAATGACAATATTTCATTCCTTTTTATGGCTGAGTAGTACTCCATGGTGTGTGTGTGTGTGCACGCATATATCTCACATTTTCTTTATCTGCTCATGAATTGAAGGGCACTTAGGTTGATTCCACATCTTTGCAATTGTGAATTGTGCTGCAATAAACATTAGAGTGCAGCTGTCTTTTTGATAAGATGACTTCATTTCCTTTGGGTAGATTCCCAGCAGCAGGATTGCTGGATGAAATGGTATGCCTACATTTATTTCCTTGAGGAATCTTCACAGTGTTTTCCACAGAGGTTGTACTAATTTGCAGTCCTACCAACAGTGTATAAGTGTTCATTTCTTTCTGGATCCATGCCAGCATCTATTGTTTTTTGACTTTTTAATAATGGCCATTTTGATAGGGGTAAGATGGTATCTCATTGTACAATAGTTTTAATTTGCATCCCCCTGATGATTAGTGATGTTGAGCATTTCTTCATATAGTTATTGGCCATTTGTCGACCTTTTTTTTGAAAAACTTCTGTTCATGTCATTTGCCTACTTTTTGATGGGGTTGTTTGGTTTTTTCCTTGCTGATTCGTTTGAGTTCTTAGCAGATTCTGGATGTCAGTCCTAAGTGAAGTATCTCAGGAATAGAAAATCAAACACCATATGTTCTCACTAACAAGTGGGAACTAATAGTTGGGTGCACAAAGCACAAAGGCGCAATAGCAATGGGCAATAGCAAATGGGCACAAAGCAATATAAAGGACACGAGAAACCAAGGATAGGGGAGAGTGGCAAGGTGGGTGTGGGATAAAAACTTACCTATTGGGTACAATGAACACTATTCTGGTGGTGGGCACACCAAAAGCTCTGACTTAAGCATCATACAAGATAGTCATGTAATAAAAACATTTGTACCCCCTTAAATAATATTTTGAAATTTTAAAAAAATTTTTTTTAGATGTTTATAGGCCATGCAAGAGAAAGAACTCTGTATCATCTGTTGTTATATAGGACCATAGCAATTGTAAGGGTGTGGGCTCTCTGCAGGAAGTCTGTGCCTCTGGATTATACTGGATTTCCAAAGAATGTCATAGTGCCTGGAAAAGGTCAAGTTTTACACACTCTAATTAAGTACTTTCACTTGCTTTATGCTGCTTGCAGTATTTCTAGTGCTATTCTGAACTAAGAACTCATTTGGTTCCCTGCTGGTCTCTTTGTTAATCAATGCTTTAAGTGGTCTTGGAGAAAAAAAGAAAAAAGGTTCTCTGAGGCACCTCTTATTTTCCAAGCAATCAAAATGAAAATGTAGTTATGCACTGCCAAAGTAATGGAGTGATCTACTGGGGGCAGAAGTGAGCAAACCAAATGCCCAAATCCTTACATTTTCTATTTGTGCGCTGTTGTGCTAGCATTATATGGACATTCTCTGTGTCAAGGAGCTTGCCTGTGATGGTTCTATTAGAATCCTGAGAAGCAAGAGACAGCAATGTTCTGCCTTAACCTTACTTTGAACATTGGGTCTGAGCCTGCTGTGGTTTCTCACAAACGAAATTGCCACTTCTTATCACATACCACAGAGAAGTTAATGAAACCTCAGCAATGTGTGGATGGTTTATTGATGGTCACCACTGGTGATGAGCATCTCCCAGTGAGATGGAGACAACTCTTGACTACCTGGGGCCACTTGAGTCACACCAGTTTATCCAGCAGTACCTAATCTCCCAATCCAGGCCTTCTCATGCAGAAAAACCCTTAGGAACCAAGAAAATCTGGGCAAAAGCCAATTTGTATTAGACTGAGAAAAAAGAAGCATACATTCCCAGCCATCAGTTAGAGAAAGGAGTGAGCAAACCTTACTATTCTGTTTGTAGTAAATTCCCAGAACATCTGATATACTCCTATGCATACTAAAATAACAAAAAAATTCAAAACCAATAATAAATTCTGAATAATCTACCTTTCCATTATCTACACCTCAACCAAGGCTTAAGAGGACGAATCAATTTAACAAAATTGCACAGCTACAGGAGATGGACTCTCTCCATTAACCTCTCAAATTTCCTCACAATTCTAAAAATTTCACCACCAGAGTGAAGTTTGGGTCAGGTTGTACCTCTGAACTGAAAACATTCCAAAACCCTATAACACATTATATGGCAGATATTCACTAAATACTAATTAGATGAATGAATGAATGAATGAGTGCATGAATGGTTGGTTTCATCAACTCTTTCATAGATACCCACCTGGACACTGGATACTAAAATGATATGAGAATGGAGGGCCACAACCCGGCTTGGGCTGGACTTCTGAGCCACTGAAAGCTACAGTGTATAAGTAAAGAACATCATGAAAGGGCATGTGAAGAGTGCTCCAAAAACTCATTTCACCTAGAGCACAATTTGCCTCTAGTCACTACCATTGTTTCTCCTTTTCACGGAGCAAATTACCAGCTATCTTATTCTGTCTGATCAGATGGTGAATCCTTGAGGACAGAGGCCATGCCACAGCATCCAACACCAGCCTTTGTACATATTAGATGTTCACTCAGTAAATGTTAGGTAAATTGAACTAAGTAAGATGAAGCACAGATTGTGGGAATGCAACCAAAGTGATCCTACTGGTATGCAATGCATGTTGAATTTCAGATTGGCTTAAATGAGATCAATCTTAGCATGTGAATTTAACTGATGTGGGAATGTTCTAAATGGCAACAGGGCTGTGCCAGAGTCACTTTAGATGCAGTATACATCGAAAGACATTGGTGATGTACAAATAACAGCATAAAGGAAAAAAAGAAGGTGCAAACACCTGAGTTCACAAACTATTTTATAGCCCTGTTTCTGCAAGGTTCTAGTCCAAGAAGAGCATATTTGCTTAGCATTATGGTTTTCAAAGTGCTACCACAGTTTCTTTCACATTCTCCCTGATGAAGGAGGCTTCATTATCCCTATTTAAGAGATAAAAATCTGCATTTCCAAGAAGCTTGGTAAATTTCTTAAGATCACCCAGGACAAGGCTGATGTAGGATGAAAACCCAGGGTCCTGATGCCTGTTCAGAGCTGTGTCAACTTTATCACTAAATGAGATTTTTTTGTCTTAAAAAAAAACAACTAAATTTCTACAAGATGGTTTTATAATATCAAAGCATATTTTTAAAATTGTTATTTTTTGTAAAGGCAAGATCTACGAAAAATAGAGGATCTAATGATGAAAGGTTAAATGCCCTGAAACAAAACAATCAGGCTACATAGGATATTTAGCCAACAAATGGAATCATTATAAATGTCTAACAGATAACACTCTTTTATATGTCTAAATGACCTTTTCCTTATACTAGTTACCTGGACAAAGTTATTACCTGTCTGAATGCGTTTATACCATATACATACATATTCCACAGACAATGAGGCTTAGGCATAAGGCAACCTCCAGGCAACTTCACACCCAAATGATGCTTCCTGGCAGGAGCATCTAGTGAAGGTCATGAATGCAACATGACTACTAACACAGCCCTGCCCTGCCCTGCCCATTAGGCTGAACTATGGAGCCATGTCATGTTGCTACTCCTATTGGCAGAAAAGCTGCCATGACACTGGAGCAGCTCAGAAAATTCAAACAAATGTGTCATGTTCATATAAGTCCAGGTTTGAATAAATTAGCTCCACTGAAGTTGTATTTCAAGCATGACTTCTCATATTATGGGCAGTGGCAAACATCTTCTTGAAAAGAACATTGGTCAAAGGAAAGATGCTGTGGCTCTGTCAGAATTTATCTTTATTTATTTTACCCCCACCTCTATCCCAATTCTAGCAAAAATCCCTAAAAAAGCCACGCTTGGGGAAAATCTCCACTCTAGCAGGAGGCCAAATGGTGTTTTAGGGATAGCATGAGTTACTGATCACTTTCTTTCGTCTGTTGCTCTGTTTGTTTTTCCTCAACTATTTGTCCCACATTACCCGTGCAGCCTTCAAAATGCATGCTGATTTTCACATTGGCATTTCTCTTGTTCCCATCAGTCTTCCTGCCCTTTAACTCTCTGGTTCCCTTCACACACTACTCCTCTTTTCTTATCTTAAATGCTAGTTTGATTGCTAACCACTACCTTGAGTAAATCCCCCAATTCAATATGACAACACTTGAACAGGTTTAACCAAGGGAGTATTGAGGCCGCGGCAACACAGATTCATAAGGAAATGGGCCTGCCTGGGTTTGGTGGATATGATCTAGCTATCAGACTGGTCCCCAAGATGAGTAATGAGAAGTTCAGTATTCAGTGTCCAGAGAGATAAGTCTGACCTGTGTAATCATCAGTATCTGAAGAGGCCCAATTTGGCAAGAAGGGCTTTTGGTCCATTAATAGCAGGACTTTGGCCAATGGCTAGAATTCTAATTCCTAGTGAACAGGTTCTAGGAACAGGTCTAAGAAGACCTAGGAAGGTGACAGAGCACCAGCCAAGCAAACAGAGTCTTGAGTGGTCCCCAACTCAAGGAGGAGCATTAAGTAGAAATTGAAGCAGGTGCCAAGACAGACTCTACAAATGCCAAGAGGATCAGGTGAAGGCTACAGGTCCACGGACACCCAGGGACCAAACAGGAATACAAGAGCTGAACTAATTCCATCTCTATCCTGCAATGGACTAGTATCTCCCAATGTGTACATACTCCCTGTCCCACTCAGTGTGCCGAGGGATTGGACAGGCTGGAGCCCAGAGAGGGAGGCACAGGAGCCAAGGACAGGGAAAGTGGTGCTGGGGGGCCAGGGCCCATGGGCTCCTTGGCTGCAGCTTTCTCTCACGTATCTTCTGCTCTTTTCCATCTCAAGGACTTACTTCCAGTATGTCAGCCTCTAGGACAATGGAAGATGAAGCAACTAGTGCATATCCAAAACCAATGCCAGCGGACAGTGAGAGCGTGTGGCCTCTCTGCTGATATGGATAAGTACACCACCCTCGTTTTCAAACCACCCACTCATCCCATAACTTCTTGCTCCCTGACTTTCAATGAGATCCCAGTGGCTAAATCCACAGACATTTTCTCATTCTTCAATTTCCTCAGAATCTTCCTTCTGCAAACTCATCCATCAGCTTCTGTATCGCTGCACTGACTTCACTCTTCTCCCACAGCCGCGCTTCCCTACACTCCCCTACCTTTACCTCCAGGTGTGCTGCTGCACTCTGCTCTCCAGCTTCTGCTGTATCTCAAACTCCCTCTTCCAAAACTGATCCACTCCACTGTCATGACCATAACTCCCAAGTAGACATCTCAAGAAAGAACATCTCTGATAAACTCTAACACAGCTATTATTTTAAAACACAAATCCAAACCTGTAACATTAGCTGATCAAAAAACAGTGCTTACCCCTGATTTTCCTATTTCTGCTGATGAAAAGGATGTCAACATCTTATTGCCATCTTTAATCCCTTTCTCTTCCTCTCCATCAGTTGCTAATATACAAAGATTTGACATCTACAGCATCTTTTGTATGTTCTCCTTAATGTCAGATTCAGAGAGCAACTCTCCTTGTTCAGATCTTTATGACTTTTAATTTATGTCATTACAACAGCGTGACTCATCTCCCTGCCTCCTGTCTCATATATACTTAAATATGCACACACGATTAAGCTGCTTAAATACATGTTTATTATCTCATTCCTATACTCCCAAGAGTACCAATGCCTCACCTTGGCACCTAAAAGCCTCCACAACATGCCCAAACCTCCCTTCTTCCCATATGTTTTCATGTGGCTTCCTTTTCCCTACCCCTTGCTCTGCCAGACTGCATGACTCACACACTCACCTTCTCAGCCTCTCAGGTCTTTCTCCTATTGTTTTCTGCCCCTCGTTGTTCATCTTCCTCTTTCCATGTCCCACCATAGTTTGGATTTGTCACATAATTTAAGTTTCATATCAAATACTACCTTCTTCATGAAGCCTTCCCTGATCCCCTAATAGAAAATAATGCCTTTCTTCTCTCAACTCCTATAGTGCTTTGGGCCCTACCATGGCATCCATCGCAACCTGGGTTGCATTATAATTACTTATGCCTTGCCACCCTCTCCCCATTCACACACATATGTGATACTCTAAGATCCCTTAAATGAAGGGCGGAGTCTTATTTAACTGTGTGTTTTCAGAATGTCTATACCAAAGCACCTTGCACATGGAAGGTATTCATTAAATGTTTTGCAAACTGAATAAAAGCAAACTGCTGTCTATCATATAATGGGTCACTTTAGTCACTCTACATTCATGGTATTGGAAGGGCAGTACTGTGCAGACTTCAGGCGAATGTTCCCCTATAAGCAAGCTCTTTTCCTTTCCATTTCAAACATGCTTGACAAGTCGAATGTGTTTGAGATTACTACCAGTTATTTTTAAAACTTTGAAGCACAAAATGAAAAATAAATGGCACTCACCCCAGCCACACTTTACAATTGGCACCTGATTTATTTTTTAATCTTTTCAGAGGAGTCTGCAGGGCTGTCCACTCTTCACAACTTCTGAAGTCACAGGGAATTTACCAAAGCTAAGCGGCAGCGTAGGTGTTGGGCTGGGAAGGTTGTATTTATCTGGCTGGGCAATGGAGTCAAATACAGTCAAATAATGCCCAAGTCAACTATGGGGCTCCTTAATTATGAGTAAAAAGGGCCTGTCATGCTTTGAATTTTTAAAGTGAACAATGAAGACCTAATCCCCTAAAGAAATATCTGAGTCAATATTGCAAATGAATTCTTATGGGTATAATTCCTTCCCTCCTTACGCATGAGCTATTTTAGTGAGCCACTTTATGGCTGACTTTTCTTTAGGCAATTCACATCTAGACTGACTGACAGGTTTTCAACTGATAACACTGATCAATAGGCCACCAAGGACTCACTGGGCCCACTTAATAAATAGCAATAATAAGCAGGTTCCTGACATGTGAAACATATTCTCATTAATTAATGCTCATACACAGTCCTATAAGGTGCCCTGACACTGCTTAACAAGGTGTGTAGTCAATTCTACCTGGCAGGTTATTTCTACATTCCATGAAAATAGCACAATAATACATGCACAGTTACTCAAAATGCAACATTTACTATTATTTTTAATTTCCCAACAATAGCCTTTTCTGTATTTTGTTAGCCCTCTGTATTTTGGCCTGTAATCAAGATATAATTCAATTCTGACTTCTTTGAGTTAACTTAAATTTATAGTCCTGCCATGTAATGTATTGCACATTTCAGGATCACGAACAGGTAACCTCTAAGTATCTCAAATTCTATATATGATATGTACATCTTTTCATCTCTCCTGTCAACTCCTTCATCACCTCAAATATTTATTTATTTTTTCAAACTCTCCTCCCATCTATTGCTCTTACCTCCATGGAAGAAATGTCACTCGTTACCAAAGTTAACTCTGTATTTCATTTACTTGTCTCCTGCAAATCTAATTTGTTCTATTTTCATTCTCCCTTTTGCCACATATTCCTTATTCTATGCCTGCTATCACGTTCAGGATTTACTCCTACACACACATACATACACACACACACACACACACACACACACCCTGACCCATGACTATAATAATCTCCCATGATTCTATCATTTCTTTCTCCTTCCTATAAGATCATCAATGACCTTCTCAATTTCCCAATCCAATGACCCAATGGCCTGATTTTATTCTGCATCTTCTTTAACGTCTAAAACATCTGACAGTGCTGGCCTCTCTTTCCTTCTGAAATGTCCCTTACCGTATGAAATGGCTACTATAACTCCATATTCTATCCAGCGATGACTCCTCTCTCCTTTGATGATTCTATTTCCTCCTGGTACCAGCTGTATGCCAGTGTTCCCAAGGTACAGTTCTCACCATCCTTTCTCTCCCCTTTAGTTTCACTCTCACCACTATTTGTCCTGCCCAAAAATGCCATCTCCCCAATCATCACTTATCTAGTAAATTCTAGTCCCGCATTGCCAACCACTTCTTGGACATCTCCTAACTAGCACCCTAGACTAAATATGACCTCAACCACAGTTATGATCCATGACACCAAAAGCCTCTAATGATCACTTCCTTAACCTTGTGAGTGGTTCCTTAATTCTACCAGTCACCCAGGTGCTAAAGGCTGCCTCCCTTCTTTTCCCTACCTCCCCTCCCCTTCAGCACCCACATTTTACCAGCCACCAAGTCATTCTGGAACATCATCTGCATGGTTATTGACCAGCTCTGCTTCTTTAAATAGCCACCATCATCACTTCAGTGAATGTTATCGTACCCTCACAGGGAAAATGATACTGCCCAGTCCCTTGCAGGCAGGTGTGGCCATGTGATCAGTCTGGCCAATGGTCCATGGACAGAAGTGATATGAGGTGCTTCTGGATGGGAACAGAGAAGAGCAGAGGTCTGATAACTCCATGTGCTCTCTCCTCATGCCACAGTGATCAGCCATGCTCCAAAAGGGGACACCTCCATCAGCTGGTGTTCCCGAGCACCTATAGAGAATAGAACCTCCTCACCAAGCTACATCATTCATCTAGTGAGAGGAAGAAGCAAACTTTTGTGATGCTAGGCCCCTGGAAGGAGTCTAGGAGTTCATGTGTTCTTCACACATAACTTCGCCTGCTTTCACTCTGGCCTCTTCAAACTGCCCCATTAGAATGCTCTTCTCCCCATCCTCTCTTGTCTAAATGACACTATTTTTCTTCAACTTAAGCATCACTTCCCCAGAGATGCCTCTGCTGATGTCCCTGGCTAGATCCAATCCCCTAGTTATATGCTCTCATAACACCATATCTGTTTCCTTTATGATATACATCCCTGTTATTTATTTGTTGATGCTTTGACTAATATCTACCTAATCTACTAGCCACGAGCTCCAGGAGATTAGGGACACCATGCTTGTTTTACATCACCATTAAAACTCAGTGTCCAGCACAGTGTAAAATAAGAAATTAATAAATATTTGTGAATTGTGCCAATGTTACTCACCTTGGCATCTGCAATGTCTAACACAGTGCTTGGTACAATATTTGGTTTTTAATATGAACTCATCAATATGGCATTATCATATACAATAAATATTGGTATAAATGTTTCATCTTCTCTATGCAATTGTTTCAGGGCAGAGTCCACATTTTTATCCTTGTTACCACTGCTACCACCACCGCCTCAAGAACAGGGAGACAGGATCAATAACACCTACACAGCAGCACCAAAGAAACTGCTGAGGATCTTCTGAGAGCTTGTCAAGAGGGCTTTATGAGTTGTGAACAGCAGTTAGGTATTAATCCTCTCATATTCATCAAATTCAATAGCCCTCATCATTCCTTAAATACCTGAACAATTACTCCAGATAATCTCTGCTAAATGGGAAAATACACATAAACTACACACTGAAATACATACATATGTGTGTATGTACATATATGTGTATGTATGTGTGTGTGTGTATCCTCCTCAAGAGTAGAGCTGAGGGAAATAAATTAGGGGATACATGAGTAAATATAGCACATTCATCTAATATGCAAATGTGCCAGTCTGTGACTCAGAGCTGTCACAGCCCACATTTGCTCAGAAGGGCACAAAACCAATCACACCCATCCTTCGTTCTGCCAATTTTCTCCCAAATCTACATTCTGCAGAGCCATTTTAGTTGAGCTAGTACTCATATTACTGCTATTCCATGTTTCCAAGCAGAAACCTAGAAGTCATGTGGACACCTTCTTCTTATTGGCCTCCGCAGCTGATTAATAGATAAATCCTGTTAATCTTTGCTCTGAAACATCTCTCAAATCCACCCACTTCTCTGCATGGCTACCACTACTCTTGACCAAGCCACCTCCTCTCCAGCTTAGAATATTGCAAGAACTTGCTAACTCGTCTCCCCTTATTCACCTTGGCCCCTCTTCAATACAGTCTCTACCCCAAACCCCCAGCCAGAGTGATCTCTTTCAAACTCAAATCTGATCCTCCCCTCTTCAACTCCACTGCTTTTAGAATGAGAATAAAAACCACACTATGGCCCATGAGACCCTACCTTCCAGCAACCCTTCCTTCCCATCCCATTGTGGTCATCTTAGAGTTCTCCAAATGCTTCCTGCCTTCCTGCCACGGGATCTCTTGTCTGGAAATTCTTCCCTCCATCTTTGCATTTACCCCTGCCCCACTCACCCTTCAGCTCTCAAATCAGGCAACACTTCCTCAGAAGCCTTTTCTGGCCTCTGTACTAGATAAAATCTCTAAATCAACTTGTCAGAAGTTGCAATGGCAGTTTATCCTTCAATGGGGGCAGAAACTCAAAGAGGACAAGACAAGGGCTTCTGGGTGCTGGTAAAGTTCTGTTCCTTAGTGTGAACATTCTAGCCACAAAGAACTCAACAGGACTGTTGAGTTTGTGCAAATTCATTGAGCCATACACCTATACTATGTATACTTTTCTTCACTATGTATATTTTACTTTACTAAAAAGCTCTATAAAATACCCAGGGCATTCTGATCATACTGCATTTCTCCTTTTACACACTATGCATTTTCCCAGTTGCAATTTTACATTATTCGATTCACATCTAACACCTGCCACGAGACTGTAAGCTTCACGGGAGCAGGCTGACTTTGCCCACCATCGACCCTACAATGCCTGGCCTAGGTAAGTACTTAAAAAATATTTGGTGATTGAGCCACAGAAACTATGAGGGGATGAACCCTAATTGAACATCTCACCTGCATTCCACACATTCAGGGTCCCTTCCACTGGCCAGTCCCCATCCTGGGGTGACACAGCAGAAGCTCCTTATCCTAGGAAGATCAAGCCCCATGTTGCTCAAGAAGGCAGAGTAAAATAATCAATAAAAAGACCAAAGAAGCATGGGAAGGCAAGGAGTCACAACAATAAGAACTGGGACCAGCAAGAAGAGGCAGAGCAGATGAAGAAGATGACAGGAACTGGCACTGAGACAGCAATGAAGGAGAGAGAAAATGGACCGTGGCCAGCAGCAACACAGACCCCAGGAGGTTAAGACCAAAAGAAAGGTGCAACATGATGTAAACAACATTAATAGACAAGGAAAAAGAAATAGCAAAACCTGGCCAGGCGCAGTGACTCATGCCTATAATCCTAACACTCCGGGAGTAGAGGCAGGAGGATTACTTGAGGTCAGGAGTTTGAGACCAGCCTAAGCAAGAGTAAGACCCTGTCTCTACTAAAAATAGAAAAAATTAGCCAGGCAACTAAAAATAGAAAAAAAAAATTAGCTGGGCACGGTGGCACATGCCTGTAGTCCCAGCTACTTAGGAGACTGAGGCAGGAGGATCACTT
Organism: Cheirogaleus medius; assembly: GCA_008086735.1. Taxonomy (NCBI): domain Eukaryota; kingdom Metazoa; phylum Chordata; class Mammalia; order Primates; family Cheirogaleidae; genus Cheirogaleus; species Cheirogaleus medius. The sequence goes on from VBSM01002608.1 coordinate 131,125,724, forward strand.
GAGCCCAGGAGATTCAAGTTGCTGTGAGCTAGGCTGCCAAGAAGGCACTCTAGCCCAGGCAACAGAGCGAGACTCTGTCTCAAAAAAAAGAGAAAGGAAACAGCAGAACCCACAGAAAATAAGCAATTGTGAAAGGAATAGTGTCAAGATTAAATAGCAACCAAAATGGCAAGGCCAACATTCCCAGAGGCAAACCTAAAAGAAACCTACCAACATTTTCCCAAAGAGCAGCCCTTGTTGTCCACTCAAAGAGCCCAACATTTTCAGAGACACAACCATTTGTTCAAAAAATATTCACTAAGCACCTCATATGTGCCAGACACTGAGCTAACTTGTGTTTACAAAGCATTTGCCACCTTCCAGGAGGAAGCAGAGCCCTCTCAAGACTGAGCTGCCTCTGCGAAGATCTAACGCAATCCATACCCTTCATCTCCCCAAAGTTTACCAGCAGATTGCAGCATTACTTACGGGTTTCAAGCCATATCCTTGGGGGAGGACTGATGAGACACAGCATAGATAGTATCAGGTGAGAAAGAATGTCAGACCAAAAATATCCAAAAAGAATGGAACACACACACAAAAGGGAGAGAATTAAACTAAAATGGAAAAAAAAAAAAAGAGTGCAAATATAACAGTATTAGAAAAACAAAACAGCAGAGAAGAGAGGTCAGAGGGAGTATTGGGAATTAAAAGATGACGTTTACAGTGAGAGGCCTCTGCATCTAAAATCTTTCAAATGTACTTCTCATATTCCTTTACTTGCTCTGGTTCAACAGATCATCTCTGGCCGTGACAACTGGTAACTTAATGAACAGAGACTTCATTGTTTATTAACCAAATGCCTCAATGTTTGAGGATGTTTTGATTTTTTCCAAGAAGTATACATTATTATAATCCTCATCTACTTCTGGAAACCCAGAAAAGAAATCACCACCCACTCAGGAGACCTGGAATTCCTGTCCTCAGCCTGAATGCCCTGGCCCTGGCTCCAACTCTCCCTCCTACCCGGTTTCTTCCCTCCATCAGCCGGCTGTCACTTCTACATCCCTAAGGAGAGCTTTTCCTTACTTCTCTTCCCTGGCCAGGTCTGTATCATGTTATTCTTTATACACTAGTGCAAAATCCCTCGTAACAATGTTCAAGCAGACAGTTTACCTTGTTTCCTAAATTCAAACAAAGAATATTTTCCAAAGGTCATATATACATAGGCTTAGGTGCAAGGAAATATTTATAAAAATCCACTGTAATCTCTGTGCCAATTACAGAAAAGAGTCCAGGGTGTATTTCTATTGCTCATGCTTAGAAGAACACTCTAACTTAAAAATCTTACTGTATTTTGATCAGGCTTCCCAAAATTCAAACCAAGTACCAAGCTCTTAAATGAAGTAACACTTGTTTCCAGATGCTTCCTGCTGACGACACAAGGCCCCTTCACTCTCACAATTATGCCCCAGTCCCTCCCTGCATGTTTTAGAGAAGCAAAACCTATGACTACACAGATCTCCTCTACAAAGCCCCGCCTGCCCTTCATGGCTGCTGGCACAACTGAAGGCATTTACTGCTTCAAGGTCCTCAAAAGCAGAGGCAATGCAAAGAATGAGTCAATGAAGCCATTTAAATACAGCTATGGCAGGACCCGGGAATGTTACAGCAAATTAAATTTTAATGAGACACGGAAAATGCTGAACCTTCGGAAAGTTTATCAGAGGAAGGGGCATCTGAAGGACACAAATGCCCTAGGGCCCAGGTGTAGACAAAGAGAAATAACCACATGCCAAGGCCGGTCAAGGTTAAGAATTTGCAAAGTACACAGACATTCAGATGTGGGGAGACCAGCCCTCTGCAAATATGCTGGCTTTTACTTAGAAGGCTAAGCAAATTGATGAAGCTGTTTCTTGAAGGCTCGGAGAAAACCGATATGTAACAAGGTAAAGTTTCTGAGTCAATGAAAGATGCTGCTGTATACACAAAGGTAACCGACCTAAATATAGCTGCTGACCAGTGACCCAGTGACCTCAAAGCTGCCACAGTATGTCTTCTGAGGTTGCTCTTCAGGGACAGAGTCACATATGGGCCCTATGTATTTTTTTCGTGTGCCTCTTCAGATTCACTCTACCCTCCTGCTCTGCACCCCTCAAGGCTGCATCGGCCCAGCTCCCCTGCCTTTAGGGTCTCATTGGGCACAGTCAATAAGAGGCCCTGGCAAGAGATGGGAGTAAAGAGAGAAACATGGGTTCTCCCCACCAGGCTGTGGTTTGGCAGTGGTACATCCTTCCGGCCAAGGCAGAGCTCATGTCTGGTGGCCCTGCTGCTATGGTGACAGCCACTTCCTCCACTTGTCCCTGCATCTCTGATCTATATGGATTGCAGCAATGGGCTCTCCTGGCCTCTGGCTTTCCACTGAGTTTGGTCACTGGGGATCATCTTCAGGATACTGGACAGGAAGGAAAGAGTAAGGTCCTGGTATTCATTCCCCTGACTCCGTCCCTCCAGTGTCACGGTGGACTGGCTGTGTTCATCCCTCAACTGAAGGTCACAGCCCCTGCCCTCACTTTTGCCCAGAGTCCCGTCTGTTCTTGCTGATACAGGAAATCCCCCAATATGATCTTTAGGACAACTGCAATAACTATGAGTATGAGTTTGGGCATCAGACTACCTAATATGAATTCTTATTTTTTCCAGTCAATATCCATGTGACCCTGGACCAGTGACCTACCCTCTTCAAGCTTCTTCACCATGAGGATCCTAATGGAAGTAAGTTCAGAGTATTGTCATGACAATTATGCATGTGGCATTTAGCTCAGCCCTGCCAAGTAAAAGGGCTTAATAAAAGTTGTTATTGTCGTCATTGTTATTTATTAATACAATCACCACACTCTAGCCTCACACTCACTGAATTTCCACTATTGCCTGAAATTCCCACATTATGTTGAGCCTTTACCTTGCCAGAGCCATTTAAAACAGAAACACCTCAGGCAGGACTGAGTGGATTGCCACAGTGGAGCCCTAGGATGCCAGGGACTTTGAGTGGAAACTGAGGCCTCAGGAGACAGGCTGGCCACAAGGCATGCAAGCTGGCACACAGGGAAGGGGGACAGACATCAAGAGCCTGTGTCTGTGTCATCTGCTTCCCTGTTTCCCAAGGGCAAACCATACTGGTCCAAGAAGCATCTGAGTCCCCTTCTGAGTGTACTGTTCCACCTTGACACCTGATCAGGATGCCAGGACTGTCCCCGAAACAGAAATCAGCAAGGCTGGAGACCCAAGCAAGGGAGTCCATTCCATGGCCAGCTAAGCCCAGAATACACCTTTCACCCCAAATCTGTCATCCTTCCTGATGGCTGGCAGGACATTCTTTCTCCAGAGCCAATGTTTCTGTGGAATATTAAGAGGGCAGAAGCATTTATCACAATGACATATCCTAACTTCCAGAAACTGAGACATCTAGAAACAGCCATCTGAGTAATATCACTTATATCCCCTGTCACTTTTTGAAATGATCCAGTGAGAGAGAAAGATAAAGCTGCTGTGATTGGTGCAGAGCAGGTAAAGCATGGAGACACCTGGTAAGTCTCCCTGCTCCCCAGCGCACACCTGCAGCGTTTCTGCAGCTCTCTCTCTCTCTCCTCTCTGGATGGCTTGGGGCTCTCTAAATAGCTTCCTGGACCAGCAAAAGATTGGTCCCCATTCCAGTATCCCTAGATTTTCCACTTGTTTGTTTGAATCAATGTATTCCACTCTTTGTCCTGTGATCTAAAGGAGAGAATTTTAAAAAGCTATATTTCATAAAATTGTATTAGAAGGAAAAATATATCTTCTATCTTCTGCATCCCTCACACCCACTATGATGTCTTTTTATAGGTTTATGTTTTTTAATGGTCTAGTCCAGTTCACATTTTCATCAAAGCACAAAGCAGCCACTTACCATTAACACAAGACACAGTTTGAAAATACTCAAACAAAACACTTCAACTTTAAACAAAGTGGCTTCAAGGACCCCATAATGCTCTCTGTAGGCTCCTATTGCATTAAAAGCCGAAATAGTCTCAAGGAGCAAAAGCAGGACAACTCTCCAATGATAGTGATAAAAATATCATAGAGGGGAACTTTAAGATTACAGAGAGGAAGCCCCTTTAAGAGTACCAACTATACAACCTGTACAGGGCAAAACCGCAGAGGGAAAACACATCTTTCACATTTGTTTCCTCTTTCCCCTAGGAACAAAAAAAAAAATGAACCTGTCATATTCCATGTCTGTAATCCCCAGATAAGTATTAAAATAAATTTTATATTTCTCATTACTTACCACCACTGGATATGAGTAGATTACTGTTACTCCTCCTCTCAAGAAACATATTTTCACTGCAACTCAATGTCAGAGAGCCCCAGTGCAAACCAAAATAAGGTACCATGACTGAGTCAGGAAAAGCTCTGGAAACCCACTGTGTTCTGGTCACCTTCAAATTATCCCACTAATGCAGGACAGTCACCATCTTCACACACACCCACGATAGTATTGGTTCCTGGGCAGAATGTGTACTATGGCATAACCAAATCTTGAGAGGAAATGATTTAATACATAGCATATCAGAATCTTCATCACAAAAATATCATTGAGTGGAAATGTAATGAATTTTCATGGCAAATGTTGTTGAAAATTATAATAATCCCAACTCCTTTGAGTCTTTCACACAAACTTGGATTGCAAGAATGATTGGAATGAATTGTCCTTTCTCAAAATAAATATATTTTCAAACCATGCAGTCAGGAGTGAAAGGTCCTGAAGCCATCAACAGTCAAAAACAGAACAGGGCAGAAACATATCCAACAAGTAAGTTTTTAGCTTATTTTTTTGTTTAGAAAAGTTCCATGAAGGAAACCGTTGCATTGAAAACTAAGATGTTCAAACCTAAGCTAATTATCCTACCATGTTCTCAGCCCCACTTCCTCTTCTGTGCTCTCCTTCCTTCATTACTGACACCTACTCTACTGTCTTGTGACTCTACTGAGTTACATGTTTTTTAGAAGTTTGCAGGATACGACATATAAAACTTATTTGCATGTCTCTGCAATAGCAATGAACAATCCAAAAATGAAATTAAGAAAACAATTCCATTTACAAAGGCATCAAAAAAACAATAAAATACTCAGGAATGAATTTAAGAAGTACAAAATTTATACACTGAAAATTATAAAACATTATTGAAAGAAATTAAAGAATACCTAAATAAATGAAAAAAGACATTCCATGGTCATCGATCAGAAGACTTAATATTGTTAATACCGCAGTATTTCCCAAAATGATCTACAGATTCAACACAATCTCTATCAAAACCCCAGCTGGTTTCTTTGCAGAAACTTACAAGCTGATCCTAAAATTTATACAGGTATCCAAAAGATCCAGAATAACCAGAATAATCAAAATACTCTTCAAATAAAAAAACAAACTGGATTTCAAAATTAAAACTTTTTGTGCTTCAAAGGACATTATCAAAAAAGTGAAAAGACAACTCACAGAATGAGAAAAAGTATTTGCAAGTCATATATTTGATAAGCAACATGTATCTAGATTGTATAAACTCATAACTCAAACAATAAAAATATGAATAACCTGTTTTAGTCTGTTTTCTGCTGCTACAACAGAATACCTGAGCCTGGGTAATTTACAGAGAACAAAAATCTATTTCTCACAGTTCCAGACACTGGGAAGTCCAAGATCAAGGAGCAGGCATTTGGCCTTCTTGCTGTGTCTGCACATTGAAGAAGGCAGAAGGGCAAGCTAGCCAAATGCTGTGTGAAGCCTCTTTTATAAGGACCTTAATCCCATTAACGGGAGCAATACTCTTGGCCTAATCACCTTAGAGGCCCCCACCTCCTAATCTCATCACATTGGCAACATGGGAATTTTGGAGGGGACATAGTCAAAGCACAGCTTAACCCAAATTAAAAAATGGTCAAAGGATCTGAATAGACATTTCTCCAAACATATGCAAATGGCCAATAACACAAAAAAAGATGTTTCTTCGTCATTAGGGAAATTCAAATAAAAAACCAGAATGAGGTACCATTTCATACCTACTAGGATAGCTGTGATCTGGACAGAGAATAGCAAATATTGGCAAGAATATGGAGAAACTGAAACACTCATATATTGCCAGTGGCAATGTAAAATGGTGCATCCACTTTGGAAAGCAGTTTGTCAGTTCTCCAAAAAGTTAAACATAGAGTCACCATGTGATAACCAATTCCGATAAGAATTCAAAACATAAGCTCAAACACTTGTACACATGTGTTTATAAGGCATTACTCCTAGTAGCCAAAAATGGAAACAATCCAAGTGTCCAACAATTGATAAGTGGGTAAATAAAATGTGGTACAAATTCATACAATGAACTCTTATTCAGCCCTACAAAGTAATAAAGTGCTGATACATGCTACAACATCAATGAACCTTAAAAACATTATGCTAAGTAAAAGGTGCAGACATAAATGGCCACATAATAGTGCATGGGTCCATTTGCATAAAATGTCCACAATAGGCAGATCCAGAGACAGAAAGTAGGTTAGTCATGTCTGGAAACTGAAAGAGAGGAAAATAGGGAACGTTTTCTAATGGGTACGATACTGCTTTTTAGAATGATGAACATAGACTGAAATTAGATAGTGTTGATTGTTGTACAACTCCGTGAATGTGCTTAGAACTGAATTATAAAAGGGTGAATTTTAGGGTATATAAATTACATCCCAAATTTTTAGGAAAAATAAAATCAAACTTGAGAGGTATACAGATTTTAAAAGTATGAAAATCTTGGTAAAACTCAAGCAATTCCATTAAACACTTACCAAGGAACAGACATAAATATATAAAATAACAGGTTGAAGAAAAGATCTCAAGTTATGATGATCCTTAAAAGTATGATTTTGGAATTCTTCCAAGGGAATTCTCCCACAAATTATCACATATTTCCAGTAACTGCCATTTGGAAGGGTCAGAACAATGGGCTCACTGAATGAGACCAGACCATGCCTTTTTCAAACTCCAAACCCCAGGAATAATTTTCAACTTGATCTGAAGAATCAAATTCAATAACTGTTGGTGAACACCCTTAGTAAAGCAAAACTCACCCCAGAAACATTGTTTAATGAATCTTCATTATAAAAATGAATACTGCCAATTTATTTCCCAAGTAAGTAATGAGCTTTGGTGTACAATAGAGCTGTTTTACAAGGCTCCAGATCCTAACCTAAGTGAGTCAAACTGAAACGCACTTGGCCACCTCCCAGCAACATGCAGTTTGCTATAAAGTTATTTTGTAGAGGAGATAGGAACAAGCCAGATAAAACCTACAGAGAGCAATTTGTTAGCAAATACAAGGCATTAGTCATCCCAGCTTCATAAGGATATCACTTTATGCCATTTTTCTTTGGGGCTTCATTGCCCACAGGTTTTTCTCTCCTGCCCACCACTTTTAAACAAACAGAATAGTGTGACCTTGAGTATGAGGACATTAAATGATCTCTTTTTCTGACCCAAAGAAACTGACTGTGCAGACTCTGCAGTCATACTAGTGACTTTGACATCTGGATGAATAAAATGACAGTGAAATGTCTACTTAGGGAACCTCAGAAAATAGACTCCCCTCTCTTCAACATTTAAATTCCAGTGCACTTTGGAAAGGAATTCAGTCTTCTCTTTTCAAGCATCTTTTCATTTATTTTCAGCGGCCAAGGAAATTTTTAATTGTAAATATCCATTATAGTGTTGGATGACTAGAAAGAGTATCTGTGTGATGGTCCATCTCAAAGAGACAACATAAAAGTTTAAAAAGATACGAAGTAGTTAATCTTTAGCGAAACCCACCACAGAGCCATGCAACTAATATACGTGACACCCTTATCAAATGTGTCAATCTTCTGTAAAAAAGGACTGGTTTTATGTAGACTGAGCCCATGTTTCAAAAATAGTATGAGTTTTTCACTCTAGTATAGTGGTTTTGTATTAAGAAAATGATCAATTTTTTGACAAGAAAAAGAGTCCCAGTGATTATGCAAACAAATTTCCAGTTAACCTAATATCCCCATAAAGACAAAGCCTCCAAATACTTTTTAATATCTTTTTTCATATTCTAAATGTTTTATTTGTACAATGTTCAACAAATGAAAATATGGGCTACACAGACTGTGCCAGGAATAAGCCCTATTTTTAATAATAAACCCTATTTTAATAAAAGGATATATGTTATGTTTGAGGGTTTAATGAAAATAATTAATTCTGAGTGCCACTTTTATACTAATCTGCTACCTCGTGGCAGCATGCACAGTGGAAAGAAAAGAGATAAACAGCACAGGCTGGCAGATCTGAGCTTCAAAGTTCAGCACTTTCATGAACTGGCTGTGTGAACTTGGGAAAGTCACTTTACCTCTTCAAACCTCAGCCTTCAACTCTATCATATGGACATAATATCTACCTTTCAAAGTTACCATGAGGATGCAACAAGAAAATAAGTATTTCACACATAACACAGCACATGACACTACTGCAAGCCACCAATCCCTATCAAGCCACTCATAACAGGCACCCTGCTAGTATCTTTGTCTTCATTTACAAAAGAAAATATACTTCATTCAGCATTCCATCACAGCAAACTTTGTTCTCTTTTAATTTAATGATTAGGGATAGCATAGCATCATAGTTAAGAGCTCCAGTGAAAAGATGATAAGACTTGAGTTTGAATCCTAGCTCTACTGCACACTGGATACTGGATTTGGACCAAACTTCTTAACCTCTCAAACTCAGTCTTCTTATCTTTGAAATAGGGATTATAAAGTACTTCCTTGGATGGGTCCTTGTGGGGTTTAAAAGACATTCATATAAATTGCTTGACATTCATTAGCAATTACTGTTATTACTTAGCAACATTCTTATATGAATGTTTCTTCTGAATTCCTTTATTATAAATCTTCTGAATCTCCATCATGTTACAGGAAAGCAATATCAAGACAAACATCTGTGGCCACCTGCTTTTTGTCTCCTGCATCCAAAGTTCCCAAACAACCTGGCCCTGCCTGTTATTTCAATTATAACTGTAACAAGAATAATCTCAGTGAACTAACTGTGGAATGCCTGCAATCTAAAGAGGATACCTGACTTTGGTGGAGGTGCACAAGCCACATCTGAGCGGGCAACTCTCCACACCAGACAAGATTTGCAGTCAGCCCTCTCAGTAAGACCAGCAGATTCCAGGTCTACACCCAGTGAGAATCCCCAAATAATGAAAATGCTGAAATAAGCATCGTTAAGAAATGCCTCTTTGCATCAAATCAGCATTTTGCACAAATTAGCAACTAACTAAAATACATTTTGATGACCATGTAAATAATAAGTCCGTAGGAAAGCTGGACATGACAGAAAAGAATTCAACAGAATCATCACTCTTCCAGGGGAGGGGCTCTATCTTGTTACTTCTCTGAAAAATAATCCAGTACTGTTTTGGTAACTCAGCATCATTCAGACATTCAGGCATGAGAACGGGAATCGGGATGAAGGCAATATAAGAGACCTGACAAACTTGCACAGATGTGAGGCCAAAATGCTGAAGTAGCTATTTACAGAAAGAAAAGGACTCACTCAGGAGATCTGGGTTCTCATCATGCCTCCACTGGGTAAGTCTGATGCTTATTTTATCTCATCTGCCCTGAGTTATCGCCCCTTGTCCTGACACTCTGCAGGACATTTTTAGATGCTGAAAAAGAATGTGTAAAATGTAGGCGGAGAGTTAAAAAAAATGGATTCTCATAAAAGGTCAAGATGTGTGAGATCTCACACTTTCTCTCTTTCATTACTTGCTCTTCCTCTTCTCTCTGCAGTAAATCTTCCTTTCAACCTCCTCTCTCATTAGCATCTGTACCTGAATTCCAACTTAAGAGAAAGGCCATGGCAGAAATGGATTATAGACGGCAGGCACAGATCATACCTTGTCATCTCTCCTGGTCTCCCGAGCTGCCTCAAGTCTCTCCCCACTCTGATGTGTCAGGCATATGCCCTAACCTGCCAACGGCCGTGACTGTGTCGCTTCTCTGCTCAAAAACAAGCAACAGCTCCCCACCACCCTCCTAATACCAGCCACAGCAACTATTACGGAGTGCATACTAGGTACTGGGTACTGCACAAGGACCTCTCCTTCGTTGTTCCCAATGCTTACAATGACCCGTGTTATTATGGTTATTATGATATTGTGCTATTATGGTTATTATAATAATGTGTTATTATGGTTATTATCCCCAATATTATTTAAACTCTGTATTTGGTCATATCTGCATTTTCAGCCTTTTTTTTCAACACCATTCCTTGAACCTCAACCAAACTGAGCTTCTCATTCTTTTCTGTTCAAGCCTTGTAGTTCTTCCCCTTTGGTCTCTTGCTGCTTGGTGGCTTTCTCTCCAGTAGGAAAGGTCCCCTACTTAAAATGGACTACCTTTTCAAAGCTGATCTCAAACATGCCTCCTCCATGAGGACTTCTCAAATCTCGTAGCCAAAAATAAACCTTTTCTCTTAATTATTTCAGATCTTTTTTGTACCACCTTTATGGGACTTACATTGAATTTTGTGCATCTCTTTTTCCTCTGCTAGACTGTCCATTTTTCAAGATACTGAATATTATTCTAGGTGCACAATACACATCTGCTCCAGGAATGCCCTGTGGATGAATACCAACTTTGAGAAGAAAACCTAATCTCTATTTTCAGTGTCTTATACATTCTGTCTCTCTCACAGATTAGTTTCTTTTTGGTCTTTTTCCTAATGTACCTTTCTCACTCATGCATAAAAACCAATATCAAAGTAAGCCTCCTGCAGTATTATATTATTTTTCAATCTATATCTAATGGTGGCTATTTAATCAGGGCACTGGTTGGCTGTAGAGTAAGTAGACCTTAACGAGAAATTAAGGGAGGAATCTGCACAAAAAATTTCCCATGCTTACCCTATTAACTACTCCAGGTAATGAGATTATCCACATTTTCATTTAGACAAGTTTGCAGATTAGGAGTAACTATTTAGCTTTATATATTCCCCCTATCACACTGCACAACACTGAAGAAGGCATATAATTCGATGAAGGTATTTTTAGCTTGTTTATAGGTCTCCATGGAAATTTAATGGAAATTAATGAACCTAAAACCTTACATCTGTTTTGATTTGTTTCTGATTTTAGTAAACTGTTTTTCACAACCTGAGATGAACTCATTTATACCCAGGCTTATAGGTATATGGAACATCTACTAAGCTACTTCTCTATCAGCAGAGATGATTAAAAAAACTGTTCAACCTTTCATAATGTGGTAATTATTATTCAGCAAATAATTAAAACGTAGTGTCTTCCCTAAAGTCAGCAAACAGGCAGGACAAGAAAAGAATGTGTAAACACTCAGGTGAGAGAAGATGAATACATAATCAAGAAGTTAGAATAACTAAATCAATTCTGAATATCTTTAATAAAGGTCTACACTGGCTCTGGAGAACATGCATTTGAAAGGGAAATGAAACTCCAGAGGAAAAAAGGTAGATAATATATAACGAGTGACTGAAACAAAATAGGCACATTTGAAAAAAAGACTGAGGAGTTACAAGATGAACCAAGATGGGAATAGCATGAAACACAAAAGACAATGAAAACCCATGGTGTTTTAATTTTTTTTTTAACCATAAAAATAATCGTAGCCAAGACATTTTGGATGGTAAGAGCAGTTGCTAGAAATAAAAGGCTAAGGAAGCTCAGAGGAAAGCAAGTTCAAGGGCTATTGGCAGAGGTTCTCCTAAGGACAAGGCACCATGCTAAGAGCTGCTGAGCTGACCCTGCCCTCCAGAAGCCCAATGACTTAACAAAGTTCACACTGTACCCACAAACCATGGTACATGGCAGACTGAGATGACTATCAGAAGAGAAGCACTCAGAAATGCTGAGAAGAAGAAAGCTCCCTAGTGAATGAGATGACTCAGCATGGGCACACTTGAGCATCATGTTTCTCATTCATGGAGAAGAGAAAGTTAAACAAGTATACAAAAAAGCCCTGTGTGGATAAGTAGACTTTCTCATTTTTATGGATTTAGGCTAGGAAGAAATAATTTGGAAGTAAAAAAGGACCAGAATAAGCTTTAGCAGCATTGGATGTTAACTATACAGACAGATAGCCTCCATTTTAAATACTGATGAATAGTATCAACAAATAGAAGATGTTCTAGCTAGCCTTTGAGTGGAGAAAGTATTTTTGATGTATCCACCTAATTGAGCTTTTAGGGTAAATTTCATTTCTCAAGAAGTTTGAAAATAATGACTGAGAAACAATTCGGCCCCTGGTATATTTCTTTCTAATTTGATTATGCATCAACCAACTTCCCCTCTCAGCCAATTTTTTTTTTTTTTTTGAGACAGGGTCTCATCTGTCTCCTGGGCTAGAGTGCCGTGGCATCATCATAGCTCACTGCTGCAACCTCAAACTCCTGGGCTCAAGGGATTCTCCCACCTTCACCTCCCAAAGCACCAGGATTATAGGAGTGAGCCACTGTTCTTGGCCTTTTCCCCCTTTATTTAACCAAAGTATAGGAAACACCTTTTATCCAAACAGACTGCAAAACAGGACTCAACAAAATGAAGTCAATTCAAGTAAGCATCAGAATGTGGTGAAAAATACATCGCAAAGCCCTTCCCTTAAGGAGCTTCCAGTTGCAATTCAGGGGTTAGTTACAAAGGCCCTTCTCAGATTCACTAATATAACATGTGAGCACTACTATAATCTCTTAGAGCAGAGGTCAGCAAACATTAGTCCCTAAGTTAAATCCAGCCTGCTGCCTATTTTTGTACAGCCCACAAGCTAAATGACTAACATTTTCAAATGGTTGAAAAAAATTTTTAATATTTTGTGATGTGAAAATTATATGAAATTCCAATTTCAGTATACATAAATAAAATTTTATTGGAACATAGCCACACCCACTCATTTACACATTGTCTATGTTTTTTTTGGCACTATACTAACAGAGTTGAATAGTTACAACAGAGACCTTTTGGCCTTGCAAAGCCAGCCTAAGTTTTTCCTATCTAACTTGAGCATGCCATGATTGCTCAACACACATGTTTAACATGAATTCCTTCTGCTGTTTTTCAAAGGATGAGACAAGGAAGGTGTATATTCTCATCATTATGATATAGACTCTGGAGTCAGAAAGACAGATTTCCAGTCCTGGCCCCTCAGTCACCAGCTATGTGATTTGTCAAGTGATTTAACCTGTTAGCCTCAGTTTCCTCACCTATCCAGGAAAGTACTATCAATCCACACCACCCAATCAGTAGCCTACATCTACCAGAAGCTGGAAAGGCTGGTGACTTCTTGGCCTTGTATTCTTAGCTCACATGCAAGCCTTCCTTCTTTCACATGTATGTTTCCGAGATGTTTATATTTACACAATACAAAAGGGATTGGTCTTACCATGACACAAAAGACAACTAAATCCTGAACCATAAACCAATGGTTTTGTTGGAATCAGTCATTCTTAATGCCTTTTAAAATCACAGCTCTGGGGGAGAAAAGAGACATTAGGTAAAAACCAAAGAAACCTAAATAAAGTATGGACTTCGGTTAATAATAAAAATAAAATAAAATCATAGATCTCTTTGAGTATAAACATTTATCCATCCATTCATTCAACAATTAATAGAGCTGTTACAATGTGCTGGGCACATCCCAGACAATAGGAATAGAGCATTGAACAAATGAACAACATTTTATGTGAGAAACAGAAAGCAAACACAAATGTGTGTCCTTATATGCATTCATACATACATGGTAAATTGACAATAAATAGATAAATATGAAAAATGCTAGAGTAGGAAGTGCTTTCTGAAGAAGTGAGAATTAAGCTGAGATCTGAATAACAATAAGAGACAGGCATGCCTGGGTGTAGGGAAGAGCTTCCTAAGCAGAGTCAAAGCCTAATTCACAGGCCCTTCAGGGAGAAGACTCTCAGTGAGTTCAGGAAAAAGAAATAAGGACAGCGTGGGCTGGAACCCTGCAGGCAAGGCAGAACCTCCTAGGAGAGGGCAAGGAAATTTTGATATCATTATAAGTCACCATTAAGTTTAATGTGATTTGTTATATAGAGACAAAAAGGGGCAGTTGGAACACTAGGAACTAAATAGAATTGTTCATGCAGGAACAATCATGCTACCTTGGACTAGGGTGGCTATAATAGAGATAGAGAAATAACGGGATCATTTTGAAGGTGAAATTAAGAAAATGAGCTTGCCAAAGGATGTGGAGTGGTGAAGGCATGCAAGGAATCAAATGCAACTAGTAGGTTTCTGGCTTGAGCCACTGAGTGGTGCCATATTCTCAGATCAGCAATTTCCAGGGGAAAGTAGATATTGGGAAGAAATCCAGAGTCTGATTTTGGTCATGTTATGTCTTGGATGCCAATTAGACATTCTACTGGTGATGCCAAATAGGTATTTGGATATGATCACCTGAAGTCTAGTAGAGAAGTCATGGCTAAAGCTACAGATTTGGAAGTCATTTGTATTGACTTAGAATTGCAGTTCATGAGACCAGGTAAAATCACCTAAATATGCAGTAAGAAAAGACATGCACAGAAAGGAGTCCTGGGGCCCCTCCAACACTGAAAGGCCCAGCAGAGGAGTATGACCACATCCAAGAGAAAGAACAGCCAGAGAAGTAGGCAAAGGGAGGGGGATGCCATAAACACCAAGAGATAAAGCGTCACAAGGAGAGAATGATCATCCCTGCGAAGTGCTGCAAGTGGTTGAGTAGGAGACTAGTGCCCGCTGGGATCACCACGGAGCTGTCGCAGTGAAGGAGCAGGAACTGAAGAACTACCAGAGCAGGAAGAGACAAGAACGGAAGTGAGGAAGTAATGAAAACAGTAACTACAAACATCCCTGACAAAGTTAAGGACCTCCTTCCTAGAAAAATAATGCACCCTAACACCTATAGCATCAAATGTTATGGAGGAATACATTACAAACAGACTCCTCTAAAACCATGACCTTCATAAGCTTTAAGCCACCTCATTAAAAACCCTTGGTCCACAGTAAAAACATACTGCCAAGGCTCACTTCTTTCACCCAACTGAGTCAGTCTTAGATTGAAGCCAAAATTCATGAGGCAACAGACAATTCCAATTTTTTATAATATAAGGTCTCCTATCTTGCCCATAAAGTTCTTTTCCTTTAGAATGTGTCTTTTCTCCATAAAATGGAATCACCTGGATTCAGAACCCATAGACTTCATTACAGAGAGTCATGTCAGGTTGATTCCAGCTGTGTCACTTAGGGGCACGGTGTGACTGAGGCCACCATGCAAGAGCCAAGGTCCCTGAGAGACCATCTCTACTCAGGGGCTCCAATACCTTATCCTGTTATCTAACTTGCTTTGCCTCCCATCTCGTGTTGGGGAAACCATGATTAACACAAGGTGTTTTATACCAAGAAAAAGGTTAAGATGTTTTTATTCTTCGGAAGTCTTCCAGGAGAGGCTGTGGTGCCATGCTAATTGAAGGAGCAACCAGAATACATTCCATCAGACCCCACAGAGTCAGGATTTGATAAAGACAAAGAAGTATTCAAGGAACTAATTTTTTATGCCTCCAGTTTGCTCCTAAATCTCATGCCCTTTAGTATAAGAGAAAGATACCAGACTATGTATGGCAAGTTTACTGCATTTTTAAAGCAATGGTAAGACATAAGAAAGAGATTAGCAGAACTTTTCAGGATCATGCTTTGCTGCTCATTTAAGCACCTAAGCAGATCTTCAGTAGCAAAAGAATAAGACAAAAGTAGAATCTGAACTTGAAACAAGTCCTCTTTTCTGATTTCTTCTAGCATTCACCTACTAGCCCCTTTCAGGAGGGCTAGTACTAGGGCCAGAGCTGAGAGCCAGATGAGGGACAAGATGCCTGCACTCATGGGGCTCATAGTCTAGCAACTGGAAGAAGACAATTAACAAGTAAAAGCAAAGAAGTAAACAAGAAATTTTCAACTGAAGATTGTTGCTTTCAAAATAAAAATTAAATAAGGGTCAGGAACAGAAAGGCTTTTTTAAATTGAGTGGTCATGAAGGGATTCTCTCAGAAGTTATAAGGTAATACATGAGCTAAGACCTTGGTGACAAGGGTCAGCCATGGGAAGATCTGAGCAAGAGTGTTCAATTTACATTTTTAAAATCACATTTCCTATACAGAGCTTAAAACCACTGGAAAATAACCTAGGCTCTGCAGTTTAGCAGCAATATTTCTAATAGCAGGAAAATAAATATGAACTCCTGAGATTGCCTATAAAAAAGAAATGAGTCATTACTTCTTTTATGATTTTTCAATGACTAATTAAGAGAGTAGGGAACACACAAAAAAATAACTACTTGTACTTTTTTACTGCCTGTGTCCAGGAATTACATCATCTACCCAAGGTATCTGTCTCTACAGTAAGTCTATGTTCCTAAATCATCAGTCATGAGTTACTAATATCTCAGAGAAGGGTTTAGTTCAATTA
Organism: Cheirogaleus medius; assembly: GCA_008086735.1. Lineage (NCBI taxonomy): Eukaryota > Metazoa > Chordata > Mammalia > Primates > Cheirogaleidae > Cheirogaleus > Cheirogaleus medius. Next base: position 131,142,283 of record VBSM01002608.1, read on the forward strand.
GTCTAAGTAACTGTGCAAATTTCATCCAGCCACAAGAAAATGTTCAAAACGTAGAAAATGAAAATAAAATAAAAGACACACGAATGTTGAATATATATAATGTTGAATATGCTGGGCTGTATATTGCCAAATACCTTGCTAAATTTCACTGGCTAATTCTGACAATGAGATGCCCAAAATTAAAAAAAAATAAAATGGCCCAGCAATACTTACTCAAGCATAATTTTACAGACATCATGAATATTTATATGAAGTTCACAAAGATTCTCTGACAACTATATAAAGAAACCAAATTTCCCAGTGAAATATAAAAGCCAGAATTCAGATATATCTTGCCTATGCTAAAGCAAAATTAGCTCAAGGTGAAAGTCATATTAATTCCCTGGTGAAAACCCATTTGTTGGGGCTGATTCTTCTTTGCTTCAGAAAAAAGACAGTGTAGGCTCTTAAAGCCTAATTTGTAGCATATATTGTTTTGAAAAAGTGTTCACTTTTCATGTTTCATTTAGGAAAAAATATCTAGACTTATAGATCTGGTTGTTTGTGACCATGCTACACCATGGTGGCTCTGTCTTTAAAGACAAACATACCAAACAACAATAACAACAACAAAAAATTTATGGCCACCTAGAGCAGGAATCAGAGGTTCACAATACCACCAAAAGTGCCTCTCCTTTTTCTCTTTCTCCTTCTCTCCTTTCTTATTCAGATCTCTTACTTTTTTCTCTCCTGTCCCCTATATCCCAGACTTGCTACCAACACCTAAGTCTCACAACACCTTGCAGAAATAAGGTCTACAATGGCTGGCAATCCATGACCCATAGCTTTGGCCATAATTACTGGTGACAATGCCATTAATCATATCTAAAAAATACTTCTCTAAAGTTCTTTATAAAAGACCAAAAAAAATTTATACATGTCAAAAAAACTCAGCCAATCAAAGGAAGAAATAAAATAGAAGATAAATAGTACGGATATTTAAAGACAGTCTGCGTCTTGATCAGGTATGATTAAACCCCTTATAAGCTAATACTGTGAGGGGGGAAAAACACTTTGGATATGAAAGTTTGGATACATCCATCCAGGGAAAACAAAATTTCCAAACAAAAGGGCAAGGTCCTAAATTCTGTGGGTAAAAGTACTCCCATCACGGCAATCACAGACTACAGTGGGAAAATTCTGTTGGCGGCTTAATTCTTATAAAAAAAGAGGCTCTTAACCAGGAGGAAGTTCACTGCATCTTCAGAAAACTTCACAATCATCATCAGTATCCATTTCTTCTTTTACTTCAATTGTGTAATGGGAAAGTCTTAAAGAGAAGGCTTGTTATTTAAACATATTATTGTCCTATGAATAAAAGTTTAGAAGGTAGATAAAAATATATCTTCCCTTAACTTGATTTTGAAATTTAATGTGGTCAAGTATAAGAGAATTAAATAAATAAAAGGAGGAGGAACACAAAGGAGGGAGGAGGGAAAAACATGTTTAAGTTTCTGCATTTAAATATTAATATTAGCAATAATAAAAGCAAACATTTATTGTATACTTACTAGGTGCCAGCTAGAACTGTCTCATGTAATTCTGAGAGCAACTTTATAAGATGGGTACTATTATTATCCTCAGTTTACAGATAAAGAAACTGGGGCACAGAGAAGTTAAGGGACTTGTCCATATTACATAGCTTATAAGGCACAGAGCCAGAAAGTAATGCTGGACCAGGTGACTTGTCTAAAGTAAGTTCTCACTTATAGTTATTTCCCGCTGCTCAATGGGGGGACTTTAGTGCTCTGCTCTGTGACATGACCTTGAAAAAAAGCCTCTCTCTCTTTTTTTTTTTTTTTTGGAGTCAGAGTCTTGCTCTATCACTCAGGCTGGAGTGCAGGGTTGCAATCACAGCTCACTGCAACTTCCAACTCCTTGGCTCAAGGGAGCCTTCTACCCCAGCCTCCTGAGCAGGTATGACTACAGGTGATTTTTTAATGAAAAAAAGCATCTCTTAATCTCTCCGCAACCCAATCATTTCTATGATTGTGGAACAGAACCGATCTATCTTATGAGTCACAATGAAGGCTTACTAACACAGTGATAAGTACTGCGCATAGAGCGCTGGAGTCTAAATTATAGAACCTTTCTAAAACTCTTGAAATCTAGGCAAGCATAGTTTGAAAATGGCAATCAGACCATCAACAAACTTCGTAGTAAGCCCACATGGCTTTCTGAAACAGGCTTTCAGAGACCTTGAACTCTGACATGGGAGAGAGGCTAGACCAATATGTAATCACCAAAAATATTATTAAAATACACGGAGAAAATGGAAGAGGCACTGGTGTGTCAAAAAATGGCTCTGGTTAATTCCAGGAAGGCTTCCTGTAGAAAGAGGGCCTATGGGCTGTAATTTTTTTGGAAGGGAACAATGAAAAGAAAAGAAAAATAATTTTCCTACACATATACAAGTAAACTGTACAAAATTTTAGCACATGAATCTGAGACGCAACCAGGGTCTAAAAGATGAAAAAAACAATCCCTACTTAAAACATTACTTAGAAAACAAATATAAGAAAAATATTGCTGCCATGGTCCATTTTTCTCTCCCTCCATGCTATTTTCCCATAAATAATGAAATCATTTTAATAAAAAATAAAACCTTGAATTATTTTTAAAATCTGAAAACATTTTATCTTTCTCTCTGTTGCCAAGCAACACATTTTTGCTATGATACGATCTGAGACCTTGATTAACATTCTCAGTTGTATAGAAAGGATATAGAAAGAGGATATCTTGATTATTTATTTTAAAAATAAATAAATGAAAGAAAGAAAAAAAGAGAGAATGGAAAGAATTAGGACTCAAATCAGTTGATTTTTACCCTGGAAACAAGCAGCCAAGGGTTCTTCAATTTCAGAAGCCACAGTGTGTGGAGATAACAATTAAGGAGGATTCAATGCAGCTACTTAAATGACTGCAGTGTGAAAACAGAGCAATGTCACTCTTAGCACATTAGCTTAAATTATTTTCAGTCATTGAATGGCTTTCATTTGCTTTTGCTCCTTTCTGAAATAAAAGTTACTAAAATTTGCCTGTTGAAATTACTCAGGATGCGTCCCCCTCCCCCCAAGTTGAGTATTCATATAACAAAGAAAAAAGTCATCAATACTCAGTAACCAAACTCCAAAGTTACAAACCAGTCCATCCTAACAGCCTTCTACTTGTGCTAGGAAGTCAGATGTCCAAACTGTGACAGAAATTTTAAAGAGGGATTTTAAAGATGTGACTAGCATGGTCACTGAATTCATCCATCCTATAAGGCCAATGGTAACAGTGGGAGGGCTGGGGAATGGCTGCCACCACTACACTGGGGAGAGACAAAGATGAGGATGCAAGAGTTCAACAAAACACAAAAGAGATGAAATTCATAATACCAAAGTTAATGACAACTAATGTAATAAAGTTAAAATGCATGGATTGGGAAAACAGGATTGCAAAGAGTTCATTTGTGAAAGACCATGGAGTTTTCACTGAAAGGAGGTTTACTATGAGGCAAAGTAGGACACAATTGCTTAAAAGCCTTTTAAAAAATGACTGAATGCTTTCTAAGGGCTGGGCATTGTGATAAGTGCTTTCAATCCTAGTAACATTTCTATGGGACAGATTAAGTAACAGATGTTACTTAATGAGCATCGACTATGATCCAGGCACTGTACTAAGAATTGGGTAACTGAAGGTAAGCAAAGCAAAACATTCCCTGCCCTCATGAAATCTATAGTCTAGTCTAGATAAGCCCGAAGGCTTATTATCCTTATTTTATGGATGAGGAAATTAAGGCACGTTCAAGTAACTTTTCCACAGAGTTAGCAAGTGGCAGGCCTGGAATTTTAACTCAAATCTGTTTGACTCCAAACCCTGGAGTCTTAACCACAATTCATTACACATGCTCTGGATACAGGAGATAATTATTCCATTGTACCTTGCAATGGTGAAGCACCTGTGTTCAGTTCAATGTGGAACATTTTCAGAGGGGCACTGAGTTCCTCTGCATATATTCCAATTTGCCAAGCAGGAAAATGAAATATCTGTAAAATATATCATGAATTCTCCAGATTCCTTGACCAGGAAAGATGATATAGGTGATAAGTATCCTTATATAACAGAAGGATTTTTACATAGAAAAAGTATAAGATTTACTCTATGCAGCCTGAGACAGGAGTAGGACAAAGGGAGGAAATAATGGAAAAGGGGGAGCAGGCAGCAAGGGGCAGAGTTCAGCTCAACAAAAAGAAGAGCTTTTTGACACAAATTCTGCCCAAAGTAGACTACAGGTGGCTTCAAAATAAAATAAGCTTTCAAGAACTAAAATTCTTCAAGTACGGAATGGCCAGTAACCCCTTGATGGTGATACGGATGACATGTGCACTAAACTGGAAATTAGATCAAATCATTTCTAAAATCTCATACACGTAAATACCTTATCAGTCTAAAAAAATTATATATTACTTTTAATTTTCCTTTTAAATTATGTTGACTACATCAAGGAGGAAGTCTAATTTAGGTACCAATTTAACAATTCCCTTTAACACTTGCTGATTTCCTTTTAAACAAACAAAAAAATAAAAACAACAACAATAGCCAAGAAATGGCAGGAGTGGGGCTGAAGCCAAGCTGACCCAAGCACCAGGAATCGCAGGTGAGTTGATGAACATAAATGAATATTCAAAACCCTGAATTCTCTAGGAACAAATCTAAAAGGCTTCCAATTCTGACAATATACATAATCCTATTACAGGACCAGAGCACAATTATGCATCTTAGACTACATGAATCACACCCCCTGGAGTTATTCAATGCACAATTTGCCAGGCCATATGTGCCATGTCCCAACACTGCCTATCCTTCATAAACCAAGAGGACAGGACTGACCTTCTAAAATTAAAGTAGACACACTGAGTTCTATTTCCACTGGTGACCACGGCCTTACATGCTCAATTTACCTTCCCGCCAGCATCTCATAACAGATACATACATATGTACATATTACAAGACCAGATAACACAGTGATCAAATTAATGATGCTGATCTCACTGGCCCACTGTGTCCAGTAATAAATAACCTAAGCAAGCACGTACTTTGTCTGGTTATGACAAAAAAAAAAAAAAAAAAGAGAGAGAGAGAGAGAAAGACAAGCGAGATGGGGGATGGACGCTCAACATTAATAAAATAATAATTTACTTTTTTATAAAAGCTCTTACTACTATTTTGACCTTGGACATTTTGCAAACCAGCTATAAATAATATAATTTTTATTTTTTCATTCTTTCCCTGAGTTGGAGTTAAGGTACCAGTAACACAAATCGGGTTTGATTTCCATACATGCAGTGTTATCATTTATCTCTCTGCCTTTTTGTCAACCTAGGAAAACATCTTCTGCTGAGACCAAAGGAGATAGCTGCTGGGAAACAGACTTAAATATGGTGATGAAGGTTTGAAATAGTTGCTGAGGAAAATGAAAAAGGATGTTGACCAAGTCCAGTGAAATAGATTCTTAAAAATGCCTAATTTGCAGATGACATGATCTCGTACATAGAAAATTGTAAGAGATCATCTAAAAACTGTTGGAACCAATAAATGAATTCAGAAAAAATTGCAGGATACAAGATCAATAACAAAAGTCAATTCTATTTCTTTATGCTAGCAATGAGCAATTCAAAAGTGAAATTAAGAAAATAATTTCATTTATAGAGCATCAAAAAGAATAAAACACTTAGTAATAAATTGAACAAAAGAAATATAAGACTTGTACACTAAAAACTACAAAACATTATTGAAAAAAAATAAAGAAGATCTATACAAATGGAGAGACATTCCATGTTAATGAACCAGAAGACTTAATATTGTTAAGCTGGTATGCTCCCCAATTCATATACAGATTGAATGCAATCCCCATCAAAATCCCAGCTGCCTTTTTTTTCAGAAATTGCCAAGCTTATACTAAAATACATATGGAAATTCAAGAGATCTAGAAAAGCCAAAATAACCTTCGAGAAAAAAAAATAAAGTTGGAAGACTCATATTTCTTGATTTCAAAACTTACTACACAGGTACAGTAATAAAGACAGTGTAGTGCTGGCATAAGGATAGACATATAGATCCATGGAACAGAATTGACATTTACGGGTAATGATTGTTGACATGGGTCCCAAACACATTCAATGGGGATTAAATAGTGTTTTCAACAAACAGTGCTGAGAAAACTGGATATCCACACACAAACAAATGAATTTGGACACCTTACATCACACCATACACAAAAATGAACACAAAATGGACCAAAGACCTAACTGTAAGAGCTAAAACTACAAATCTCTTAGAAGAAAACATACACATACCTTCATAAACGTGAGTTAAGCAATGATTTCTTAGATATGACATCAAATGCAGAGCAAAAAAAGAAAAAATAGACAAAGTGGACTTCATCAAAAATAAAAGCTTTCGTGCTTCAAAGGAAACTACCAAAGTGAAAAGACAACCCACAGAATGAGAAATATTTATAAATCATATATCTAATAAGGGACTTGTATCTAGACTATATAAAGAACATTTATAACTCAATAATAAAAACACAATATACAATTAAATGGTCAATAGCGTATGAGAGGATGCTCATCATTAATCATCGATGAAATACAAATTGAAACCACAATGAAATACCATTTCATACCCACTAGGAAGGTTATAATAAAAAAGGCAGACAATAACAAATGTTGGCAAGGATATGGGGAAAGTGGAACCCTCAAACATTGTTGGTGGGAATGTAAAATAGTACACCCACTTTGGAAAACAGCTGGCGGTTCCTCAAAATGTTAAACATAGATCATCATATGTTTGGCATATGTTGACATTCCACTCCTACATATTTAGCCAAGAAATATGAAAACATTTGTACACATTCATATCTGTAGTAGCAATTTCATAATAGCTAAAAGTAAAAACAACCTAAATGTCCAACTAATAAATGGAGTTTTAAAATGTAGTGTATGAATACAACAACATATTAGTCACCAATAAACAGAAATAAGGTACCAATACATGCTTAAAGACAGATAAACCTTAAAAACAGTATATTAAGTGAAAGAAGACAGTCGCAAAAGACCACATAGTATACGATTCCCCTTATATGAAATTTCCATAATAGAAAAATCTATAGAAGCAGAAAGTAGATGAGTGGTGTCTTTGCGGTTGTGAGGGAAGATGAGAAGCAACTATCAATGGGTATGGGGTTAAATGCAAATTCTATTTTGGGGAGATAAGAATGTTCTAAAATCATTTGTGGTGATGGTTGCACAACTCTGTGAATATATACTAAAAACCATTGAACTGCACACTTTAAATGGGTGGATTTTAAGATATCTGAATTATATCTTAATAAAGATATTAAATGAAGAAGGGAGGGAGGGAGGGAGGGAGGAAGACAGAGAGGAAGGGCGAGACAGCCAGAAGTCTAAAGCTGCCACTGGACAGTTAAGTGGATCCTAGAGGATTACTTGGGGAAATGGAAAGATCTGTCGCCTCACATCTTTTTAAATCCCCAATGTAGCCATTCCAGGTATATATATGACCAGACTTTGGTGTAACAACAGTGATGGTCAGAATAATATAAGAGTAGGGAGCACTTTTAGCTGATTAAATACAGAAGTAAATCCCCCTTTAGATTTATGCCTTAGGCTACTAGCTAAGAATTTCAGGTTGTAATGATAGGCTAGTTTTGTCAGAAATTTTGTTTTCTTTGATACAAGTAAAATAGTAATTATTGTATCAAACATGGAAGCAATGATTATAATCTACATTTTCAGTGGATGAAATTGAAGGACCCCACAGAGTAATAGTTGACAAAATGTAGTCCATGAGCCAAATTCCACCTGCTGCCTATGTTTGTAAATAATGTTTTATTGGAACAGGCCATGCACATTCATCATATGTCTGCTTTTGTGCAGAGTTAAATAGTTGTGACAGATACCTACAGCATGCAAAGTCTAAAATATTATTTAGCCCTTTACAGAAAAAGTTTGCAGACATCTCTCTAGAAAAATAAGACTGATTCAACTTATTAACAAAGAACAACTTATACATCCAAATGAATACTCTCATCTTCAAAGCATTTACCTCATTATAGATGGTTTATATTTGTTTCAATGATGTCACCATTGCTCAAGGCTTTTCTGAAATTCCCCTTCTGGGCTGTCTTTAAAGCCTGAAATGCATACTTTTTGAAAAACTCCTAATGGAAAACTTTGGCTCTTATGGGTGGGTAGGTAGTTACTTGGAATCAAGATGGTAAATCAAGATAGGTAAAACTTGGTTTAGAATCAGGTGTCTCTGAAGCAATTCAGCTGGTATCCCCATGCAACATGTAAATTGTCTTTGGAAGCAATTTTAAATGAGTTCCAAAAATGATTCTGAGTAGAGACAGCATCTTTGGAATAATTGTTGAACCTCCTACTGTCATTATTTTGAAAAAGAAAGCTCATCTGGATGTATAAATTCTGGCATATTGGTTAAATTTGTCTCTTTACTTCCCAGTCACATTTCATATTGGGAACTTAGGATGTATTTGCTATCAACGAGTGGTAAAACGTGTGTGATATGCCCCTGAATATTATGTGCCAGAAAAACAGATTTACAAAGACATTAACTCTCCATGGCTCAATTATCCATGATGGGTTCCCTAATAGCTGGAGGGCTTGCACATCTCCTTCCAAGATTTGGTCCAGAAATTTATTCTTCTATAAAAGTGAAGTGTTCCAGCCCAGTGGTTCTAACAGAAAATACTCCTCTTTGCATGACTGCACATAAAAACAGGGAGTCCTTGTATTTCAGATGTTTCCTAAGTCTTTTGCCTAAGATACAGCATAACAGGGATTATTCCATTAATTTTAAAAGTTAGAAATGATTTTTATGTATATCAAAACATCATACTATATAACTTAAATATATTCAATTTCAATTAAAAATTATTAAGTTTGGAATAATTTTAAAAATGATATTGTAAATATAAGCAAAGACCTTTTCTCAGAATTTACACTGTAATGCTCACAAAAACCAATGCCAAATGGATCACCTAGATTTTATAGCTTTGCTCTCCAAAGTATAATGCTATGGCTTGAATATGTTCCCCAAAGTTCATGTGTTCGAACCTTAATCTCTAAGGCAATAGTATAGATGTGGGGTCTTTAAGAGGTGATTAGATCTGAGGACTCCACCCTCATGAATAGATTAAGGTCCTTGTCATGTCAGTTAGTTATCACAGAAGTGAATTAATTATAAAGAGGGGAGGGAGTTCAGTCCTATTTCTCTGTGTCTCATCCTCTCTTCCCTCTTCCACCCTTCCACCATGGAGAAAACTCTGCCAGATGCTGGCACCATGCTCTTGGGCTTCTCAACCTCCAAAACTATAAGAAATAAATGTTCTTTATACTTTACCCAGTATGTGGTATCCTGTTACTGCAGCAGAAAACAGGATGATACATGTAATGAGAAATTAAAAACACTTAAAAATTTAAATTTGGAGTGAGAAATGTATGACCTAGCAAATTCATTCTAGATTTTTATGATTCTGTTTCCAAATATTCTACCATTTTCTTTGCCATCCCTAATTTGATGGCAATTATCATGAAACAACTTACTTTTACTAAATCTTTCCATAGCATTTGATTTACTTTTCATACAAAAATAATTCTTGCCTTACAATTATAGTTCATCAGCTGTGTACTATTTTGTCAAATTATAAAATTACAATAATAAGTGCAACTGACATAAACAGCTTTGGGAATACACACAGCTAACTCCTGGTAAGCAAACAGTTCAACTAGTGGGGCAAGTACATAAGCACAGTGGAGTGCATCCTGCTAGCTGCAAGTGGTATGAGTGCTATGGGCATCAGTCAATATATTTTACAGAAAAAAAAAATGGAGAGCTTCATTTAATCTGTTGAGTAAATGAAGCAGAAGCTCTACTACATAGTAAAAGTGTGTACGTGGCACACAACTTCATGATGGGACTAAAATGCCTTGGCAGTTGATAATTTGAAATGCCAAGAGAAACCTTGCACACAAGCTGATTCCATTCTTGAGTAGCCATCTATGAGCACAAACCAACTTAAGACATTTCTATGGAGCTCATCTCTTATTCATAAGCTAGTGCTTGTTGTACCAGGAAATGAAGTCAGAAAGCAAAAAAACCACAGAAAACACCAAGAGAGTTAGAACCTTAAACATGAACGTTTTCACAAAATGGGAATTTGTTTTGAAAAGAGAGGGGATGTATTCCAATCCAGTGGGCCAACTGTGGTGGTGAGGGAGAGTGGAACTGGAGCTTTGATGGGAATGCAGAAGCTGTTTAAAGAGACCCTACATCCTTGACCACTGCATATTTCTCTCCCTCTAGATTTATGGAAAAATTTATTATATGCTATTTTTGGTAATGAAGAGACTAAAAGAAGATATCAAGCTATTTTTGGTAATAAAGAGACTAAAAGAAGATATCAAAGAGAATATCAACGGAGATCAATTTTTATCACTATTTGGTTAGATAAAGCCAGTCTTATTTAGCTTTTAGACAATCCTTTTGTGGTTTGTCATATCATTAAGCACACTGACATTTCTGACGTGTGATCTTCCAGAATGCCATTTAGCTTCTGAGAAGAAATAATGAAGTACAAACTGCCTTCTCAGAAATGTCTGACCTGCTAAACTATCTGCAATGAAAGGGATATTAAGTGATAAAGTTTCTGGAAAACAAAGAACCACTCCCTCTATGTGGTTTTCTGTCCTAGTTTATTCTTTGAAAGTACAGTTGTCTTTCTTTAGAGTCATTATTATAAAGGTAAGCTGTTTTCAAAAGCTTAATGATAGCTTACTGAATTGCTATAATCACATCTATTCTCTGAGGATGTTACTAGTTTAGTATTTTGTCCTTATATTATATAAGCTTGACTTCATTCAAAAAAAATTCCTAAATATTTACTTAGCATGTGTAGGGTGCCTGATTTAACAGCCCTTTAAGGAAAGACTATAATAGTGGAGTAAAGGAGTTTAAGTAGGAAGCAGAATCAAAAGGGAACATGTGTACCTATACTGACAAATACATTAATATGCACAAAATGATCTTTCAAGAACACTAACATCTCAAAATTCCCTGAATAGGTCTTGACTACTGACCACCATGCATATATACTGTTCCCTCTACCCCAATGCCCGCCCTTCCTCATTTTCTCTACCTGTCAAATCTCACTTGTCTTTAGACTAAATTCAGTTGTGACCTTTGTGAAGGTCTCCCTCTTTCCCATATGGTCAGACACTGTCTATTCCTTGTTCCCACTCATGCTATTATGTTTATCACGTTGTGTTGTCACTGTTTCTGACTCTGACATTCCTACTATATTTTAGTCCCATGAGGGCAAGGGCAACATCTAAGTTGTATCTACCCCAAGGTCTTAGCATCAAGCCTGATATATAATGGTCACTGGACAACTATTTACAAAATACATGAAATAGAAAAAGGACAAGAAAAATATGTGCTAAGGGGGGGGGCAAAAAGGATAGTTAAGACATTGTTCAAGTGATATTGAAGAATATTATGCAGTCGCTTTCCTTGGTAAATGGTGTTATACACACAGATCTCTAAGAGCACAGGGGAGGATAAACAGCTAGTTGTGGGGCTGAAGAAGGAGGAGTTAAACTTGCAAAGTGAGTGGGAAGAAGGGCATTCCAGACAGAGAAAATAAGCAAAGGCATAATATATAGAACAGTTGGAGTAGAAAGGTGGGATTTGTAGAAGACTTTATAAGCAGTTTGTTACTACACAGAATAAAGCAGGCAGTGGTTCAAAAATGAGCCTAGCCACTTAAAAATGGGTGCATTTCATTATACGTAAATGATACCTCCATACAGTTGATTTTAGAATGCATGATCGTGGAGTGTTTTTAATGCTGCCATATTTATTGTTCCAAAGGTACCCTCTAACTTGGCATATTTATTTATTTATTTATATTTCTGGTAGATCTTTTTCCTACAATTATATTGTAGGGATTTCCAAGGGAATGCACTATATTTATCTTTGCATCTCCCACAACATCCAACACAAGGCATAGCACACTGCAGGCACACTACAGTATCACTTTCAGCAGTACACCAAAGAGCCCAGAAAAAATAAAAAGTGAGTGTGTGTACACATGTGTATGGATGCATGTGCACACACATAAAGTCAGTGTTAAGGCAAAAAATCGTGAAAACAAAATTCCACAAAGGCACCTTTGCATTACCACCAACCTCTTTAGTATATTGATGCTCATGGATCATCCTAGTTAATATAGTAAAAGTTGGAGGAAGAGCTTAAAGAATTCAGAGCTTCCTAGTTCAGGAGACACCCTAAACACACAAGTAATAAATAATTAGCATGCCCTTGCAGGTGAATAAAAGGGTTTTCTCATTTCAGTAATATATTTATGTCTACCTTTCCTCTGCTGCTGCCTCTGGTTCTCTCTAAACCTCATAAGAAGTGAATTTTTAATGATTAAAAAAGTTAAATACTACCTCAGAAAAATTTCATGTCAAAAATTTCTGAGAACAGAACAACTTGGCCAGTCTCTCCTTGCCCAGCCTCCTCAACAAGTCAGTGTCACAGGAAAAAAAAAGGTGGGCACCATGCTAGATGACAGAAATTTAAGGGGCATCACCTCTAGATGCAAAGAGAAGTCTGGAATAGAATCCTGACTGGACAAGCAAGCTCTAAAGGATATTTTGGAGACAATTGTTAAATTTTGAATATGGATCAGGTAATAGGTAAGAGGTAAATTTATAAACATAGTCAGGATATAATAAACTGGTGATTGTTACCTAAAATAAAAGCAGACTACGAAACAGCATATAAAGTATAATGTTATTTTGGTTTAAAAAAACAGATAAATATGTACATAGAAATGGATATAAAAAATGTCCAACTGGGTATTAACAACGGGTATCTCTGGGTGGTAGGAGGATGGTGTTTTCATCGTCTTGAATTTTCTTATTTGTATTTTCTAATTTCTACAATGGATACCTATTACTATTGTAATAATTAAAAGATTATTTTTAATTTTTGAAAAACTAGAGAACTATATAACTTATTCTTTCTTTTACATGCATAGTTTTGCTTTAAAATAGTCTAGATTACTATTTCAATTTTCAAATGTGTTTTAAACTCTTCTTTCTCACAAAGAGAGGATATTTAGCCCTGAATCTGCAGTCTTGGTATATACTTGCTTAAATTACTTAAGAGCATTTTGAGGAAAAATTTACGTTGCTGAAGTTTATTCTTTATTTTTTTGTTGTTTTTGTTTTGCTTTCTGAGCAAGATTTTTCACACAAGATGTTGTATCAGACAAGATACCATATGTCCCCAAACCTCAGCAGGAATAGCTTAGAGTCTGTAAAACCAATTTAATGATGCTTTTCCATAAATTGACTTCCCTATGATCCTTAAAATATGCACATATTTTAAGAAACCAATAATCAGGCAAACCTAATTAAGAAAGAGATAATTATGACTACAAAAAAAGTTGGGAAATCACATGCAGAGATGTATATTCGGATGTTTGCCATGATTTTCATGTACAATTAATATAATAACTGTACATCATATACTTTAATCCCTAGATAATTAAGACACACTACATTAAGCTTTCAGAAAGAACATCATTATTTTTCTTTTATTCGATATAGAAAAAAGATTTTCCTTCCCTTCTAGACATTTATACCTTTGGAAAGGTATAATGCTGGCTCTCTTTTTATGACATCAACATACGTGGGTAAAAAGTATATCAATTATCTACTTATTTTGTCTTTCTAACAAAACATTCATTTATTTTAAAGCACCAAAAAAAATTGGTCATGACTTCCAGTTAGAAATGGCTAAGCAAAGTCATTCTCCTCCTTCAAAACCAATCAAAACAAGCCAAAAAATTAAAGATGGAAGAGATTTACATAGTGACAACTACAAAATGCAAACTAGGAAGCACACCTAAACAATAGAAGGTGATGTTACTACTCATATCTCCTCATACATCAGGGGAACCAGGTTTCCTTAAAAGCTCAAGACAGATTAGGCCTGCAGGGAGAGGCCCGTCCAATGACTAGGGAGACCAAGAGATGTGTATCTGGGCAAGGGGCTGCGTGGTGGGCATAGGGACTATATCTGGAGGCAATAAAGACACAGAAAAAGCCACAGAATGTCATGGGAGATACAGTTAAAACAGAAACCTTTTGTTACATTCTTATTTGTATTACCTCTGACCTAATCTTTGAGGGAGACTGCAAGAGAAAATGTAGTAAAACCAGGAGATTATGTAGACAGCCTTTGACATTGGCAGCTTTGCTGTGTACCAGATTACCTGTTAAAGGCTAAAAACTAAAGGAACACAAACACAAAAGAACACTCAACTCTTTGGTGAGAGATTTTTTGAAACAAAAGCCAAAAGCCAAAAATGAAATTTCAGATTGTCCCAGTTCACATTCCCCTAGCCCATGAGTAAAAGAGGAAGAACAGAACAAAAAGAAAAACACAATGAAACAGAGGAAAAATTCAGGCAAATAGTTCTCTATGACTGTAGAGAAATTTTAGGTAAAAGAGTTCAAAAAGAGAGAGAGAGAGAGAGAGAGAGAGAGAGAAGTAAGTTTCAAAAAATTGATAAAAATAATCTGGCAAAGTTTAAATACAAAGTAAAATAGAAAGTGAAAATATCACTGAAATGAAAAACATTAGAAGGAGAAATAGATGAAATGAATATAACCAAACTCACAATCAAAAAAGTAGATGGGATTGAGCAAATTACCAAAAAGGAGGATTGAGGGTGAGGGAGACAACATATATCTATAATTGGTGTCTTGGAAGAAGAAAAATATTCAAATATATATTAGGCTTCAGTAGTGGTCAGGAAGGAACAAATTAAAATCTAAATGAAATACTGGATTACACTGATCATATTGGCAAAAATTTGTAGGTTATGTAATAGTGATTCTTGGTGAGCACATGGAGCAATAAGGGGTTTCAGCCACTGTTAGTGGGAATATAACTTGAAATATCTACTCTGAAACACATAGCATTATCTAGTAAAGCTGAAGATAGACACGTTGCTATGACTCAGCAGTGCCACTTCAAGGTATGCATGCTTACATGCAGAAGTAAACACACATAAAAATGGTCATGGCAGCTTTTTTTACAATTGCCAATAACTATTAACATTGTTCAGCCCATCAGTAGTAGAATGAATACACATTTTGTGGAATACTCATACAATAGAATACTATATAACACAGGTCAGCATAAAGGGCCAGCCAGTAAATATTTTAGGCTTTGAAAGCCTATGATCTCTGTTGCAACTACTCTACACTGCAATTGTGCAAAAGTAGCAATAGACAATACATAAGTGAATGATCATGGCTGTGTTCCAAGTACCCTTTATTTTATGGACAATGAAATTTAAATGTCGTAATTTTCGTGTTGCAAAATATTATTTTTATTTAGATCTTTTTCAACCATTTTAAAATGTGAAAATCATTCTCAGCTTGCAAGTCATATAAAAACAGGCAAAAGGCTAGACATGATATGTTGACCATAGTTTACCAACCTATGCTACACAGCAATAAAAAAAGTACAAAGCGTAACTACCTGCACAAGATTAATGAACATGTGATTGAATTTTTTAAAAAAGGGACAAAGTTCAAAGACAATATATTCTAAAGAAGAAAACCATAGTATCAATTGCTATAGAAAAAGCATTTAACAAAATCCAACACCCAGTCTTGATAAAAATTCTCATGAAACTGGGAACAGAGAGGAAGTTCCTCAACTTGATGAAAAAATTCTACAAAAAACCTACAGTTAACATCATACTTAATAGTGCAAAACTGCACACTTTCCCCCTAAGATTCAGAATAAGTCAAGAATGTCCTCTCTCACCATTTCTATTCAACATCACACTAGAAGTCCTAGCTACTATTAACAAGATAAGAAAAGGACATAAAGAGTATCCAAATGCAAAGAAAGAAATAACACTGTCTTTACTGGCAAATGACATGACTGTCTGTATAGAAAATTCTCAAGAATTGACAAAACGAGCAAACAACAATAAAAAAAAAACCTTCTGGAACTGAAACTAGTAATCAAGCATAGCAAGGTCAGAGGATACAAGGTTAATATACAGCAATATATACCAGCAAATAAACAAGTGGAATTTGAATTTTAAAAAATTCAAATTTTTAAAACTTTATTGTAAATGTCTATTTACAATAGCACATACAAAAATAAGATTTTAAATACTTAGGTATAAACCTAACAAAACAGGTCTATATGTGGAAAACTACAACACTGATGAAAAAAATCAAATATGATCTAAATAAACAGAGAGATATTGTGTTCATGGACTGGAAGACTCAATATTATTACGATAACAATTCTTCCTAACTTGATCTATAGATTCAATGGAATCCCAACCAAACCCAGCAAACTTTCATATCAACAAATTGATTCTACAGTTTAGATGGGAAGACAAAAGATCCAGAGTAGCCAACATAATACTGAAGAACAAATTTGGAGGACTCATACAACCCCATTTCTATAATTACTCCAAACTACAGTAATCAAGACAGTGTGGAATCAGTGAAAGAACAAACATATACATCAATGAAACAGAATAGAGAGCTCAGAAATAGACCCACACAAATATAGTCAATTGACCTTTAACAAAGAAGTCAACTCAATAAAGAAAGAACAATCCTTTCAACAAATGGTACTGGGATAACTGGATGTCCATCTGTTCCCCTCACCCCCCAAAATTATCATAGACACTGACCTTACATCTTTCACAAATATTAACTCAAAAGGGATCATATACCTAAATGTAAACCACAAAATTAATACACTGGATAATTAGCATCCTAATTATCTTTCACATCTGTTCCCATTGATCTTCACCCACAGTTTCCAAGTAGTATGGCAATCAATGGAAAATCCTAATAATTCAACTTAGACATTTATTTATGCAGCATTTAGTATGCGCAAGTATCAATCTATATGCTTTACATACATTGCCTGTCTTACTACCCACATCTCTATGAGGCAGGAAATATTGCCATCCTCTTCTTATACATGAGAAAACTGAGGCCCAAAGAGGTTACATAACTTGTCTAAGGTCATGTAAGTACCAAGTGGAGAAGCCAGGACTCAAACCCTGTCCAGCCCCAGAGTCTGCACTCTTAACATTACATATCCTAATGTCAACTTTCTCCCTAGAAGGAGGCTGTGCTTATCCATACAGTCTTGTCTCAGCACAGTGTTCAAGATCACCACCTACTATCAGCCAAGCCCAGTCCCCTGTCTGTCCAGCTTTATTGACCCCACCAAAGCTGTGCCATCTACGATCAGGTCACATTTATGAGAGGGACTATTTTTGGTTGTTCTATTTCCAGTTATTAGACTTTGCTCCTTTTATGCCTGAGTTGAGACAAGGGAGAAAATAAAATCACTTAAACAGCAACTTTTTATACTTGAAATAAATACTCTTTAATATCTAGTCATTAAAAGTGCATTAGTCTCTTTTCAAGGGGTTCCTAGAGTGCACAATAATAAAAATTTTAAGAGGCAGTTCAATCCCGGCTCGATCTACATCCTAGAGTCTGGGGATTCAAGCAGAAGTCATCTATCTCTTCTCTGCCTCCAATCTCTTAGAAAAAGGCAGTTCTTAGAACAACTCTTTGTTTGAAACGTAAGTAATTTTATCTTCAACTCTTGGTAATGCAAAGAAACTGTTCCCAATTACAGAGAAATCTAAATTCTCTATAAAACAAGATCGTTGATCCCCATTGTAACAGTACTGCCTTGTCACCCTAGCCATTCGAAGCCTAAATTTATAAGGTATGAAATATAATACAGAAAATGTGAAATATGGACGTAATACACTAATAGCAGGCAACAGAGGCCCCAGGACTAGGAAAGCTTGAAATTAGGAAATTCTGGACACACTCAAAGCATACCTAAGTGCTCATTTCTTCTTTTATAAACAATAGTGACCAAGGTGAGCCATTTGAAAACTATCAGAATGATATAAAAGTATAGAGCCCTAACCAATACTATAGTTAGTTGAGAGCTCTTCACCTCTCATTTCCTTGATTCTGTGTTGTTATATTCTCTTTACATATAGTTAACGATAATTAGCTTGCATATGAGGTTTATTAGCTTCTAAGTTGCCGACATTAAAATGACAAAATAAGAAGCTAAGAGGTGAAGGAGATGGCTATTCAACTGTCAAATATAAAATCAGGTGCACATTATTTTCCTTCGGGAAGAAGAAAGGGACCTAACATTTATCAACTGCCATTATTAATTGCTACCTACATTTTCTAAACAGGGTGAGGTTTTGAGATGTGAAGTAAGCTTTTCCAGTGAGATGCTTAGGAAGAAAGAAAACTAGACCCAGAATCTGTGCATAGTGTGCATGGCTCCAAAGCTCATGTGCCTCCCACTATACCAGGCTGCTTCTGATAGAATTGGTGTGAAAATTCTGGCTGCTCATTGAAAGCACTAAGAAATGTGTCACAAGCAGAGGTACACACAAAGGAAAGTTTTTCTTGGCATTTACCAGTGAGGGTTGTATTTAAGACTCTTCACTCTCATGATATACACAAATACATCATCAAGATACACAGATTTTAGATAAAGATCTTTCATCATTTTCCTCCCTAATATATATTTATGTTTTCTCTTTTAAAGAGAGCACAGAAATTGATACATTCTCACTGTCAAATATGAACCTGAAGGGTCCTCTTTCCCATTGTAAGTATTCCCTGAACACTGCTGTTCAGCAACAGTAATTCTGGATCGGAATCACTGGTGGGCTTCAGTCAGTCAGACATTTCACAGACACTTACGAGTCCTACTCATGCCAGGCACTGATACATGGAGACAAAAGATGGTTTCTGCCCTCAAGAAATCTGAATTAGAATTGGGAAGACAGACAGTAAATAAACTATAATATTATAGTGGGATAAGTGCTAGGGGATGCTACAGAAACTCAAAGATGAAGCATTTAGCTCAGACGGGGAAAGACAGAATATCAGCAAAGGCCTCCAGTGTGGAATCTGGCCTGGTGTACCTAGCAGGTACTCAGAAGCAAGCAGCCAATTATGACCAGAGCATCTTGGGATGTGAATATGTAGGATGTGGGAACAATCTGGACATGAGGTCTAAGAGCTAAGCTGAGTCCAGGTGTTGTAGCCCCTCCTGTGCCATATACAAAAAGAGACTGAGTTTTATTTAGAGGCACAGAGATGCCACTGCTGGCTTATTAGCAGAGAATCAGCATGATCTGATGAAGGTTTTAGGAGATAGTTTGGAATGGGAAGCTATTAGAGATGGGCGGCCTGCTACTGCAAGTCCCAAGTGAGAAAGTACATGGGTCTGAGAAAGGGGGTAACAGCGGGGACAGAAAGGGGCATTTAGGAGAATAAATAGCCCAAATGTGTCGACATTCTGGGAGGATGGACAAGGAAGAATCTGGGATAATATGTAGCATTCCATCTGGTGAAATTGTGATACCTTCACTGGAAGATGGGAATTTGGTGAAAATGAAAAGTATATACTAGTTTTAGATGTTTTTCCTTAATTTTAAAAAATTGTGATAGCTTTATTTCTTTCTTAGAAGTGCAACAGCACTAAATAAGACTTCATCATTGACAATGATAGTGATAACACCCACAGGATGTTTTTAAAATAATAGTCAAGTAAATGACCTAGCCCATATTACCCAGAATAAGGAAATCCAGGAGGAAATGCACATACCCAAGAATAACAAAGAAATGAATATATGAATAAGAGAACACATTTCTGCAAGTGCAAATACAGGATATGACCAAACCAAGCATGACTCATACCTAAGTGCATCATCTCCTCCAGCCAAAAATCATATACAGCTTCCTAAAGAGAGTTTGCACTGTGAGTCCATGTGACCGACACACTTTTCCTCAAAAGGAACACTCAGATTTATCCTCATGAACTCCAACAAAAGATAAATCTTACCTTAGAATTTAGAATTTATCTAAAATTGGAAGTACCAAGGAAGAACAGTGATCCCTAATTCACATGCCCTTGGAGACAGTCAGATAACAGAAACCGGTAAAGGAACCTGGACGCAGTGTAACAGGGAGTGGTGAAGACTACAGCAAGTGGAAACATGCTTGACCCCTTCAGTGGTTTTAAAACACAGCTGCCATTCCTTGACACTCAGCTCATCAACAGGGGTAGTCTATGACCCTTCTTCTGGCATCTTGGTGGGCTTGTGTCTGCTTCAACCAATAGAGTACAAGACAGTGGCATGGTATCGCTGAGACTAAGTAATAAAAGGCAGGTGGCTTTTGCCTTGTTCTGTGAGAACACTTGTCCTTGGATCACTAAGCCACCATGTAGGAACCCCCACTATTCTGAGGCCACCATGTTGCAGAAGACACACAGAAAGACTACATGGAAATCCTGGAATCTGCACAAAGATTTTGGGGGTGCCCAAGGAGCTCCAAGCCATCCCAGCCCAGGCACATGATATGTTAGTAAAGATGCATCCAGATGACTTCAGGCCTCAGAATTTAAGTCTCCCCAGTGGAGGCCACAGACATCGCAGAGTAGAAACAGACCATCCCTACTGTGCCTTTTCCAAATACCTGGCCCACAGAATCCATAAGCATAATGAAAGGGTTGCTGTTTTACAACACTAAGTGTTGAAATGGTTTGTTACATAGCAATAGAAAACCATAACACCTCCACTAAAGAGGCAGCCACTGCTCTGTTCCCACTGACTACTGCCATATGGGGATGCAGGGTCAGTGTCTGAAGACCTTCCAGTTTATCAAAAGAAACCAGACACTTACATTTGTGTACTACTTTTCCAATTGTTAAAACACTATGTGGGCCAAATAAAACATGACTGTGACTGGACTTGGCCTTTGGAACACTAGTTGCAACTCTTCGTGTAGTACATAGATTCTTTACAGGCAAAGAAATGTGCCTTAGCTGACAGCCACGTTCAAAGAGCACACACTCAGTGTTTCAAACCACCTTGCCTTACCATTCTGCCCCACACCAGCTTTTGTTGTTGCTTTTCCTTAGACAATGTTAGGCAAGAGTCAGCTCCAGTGAGGACTAGGATATTCCCCCAAAATATTCCCCAAAACATTCCAAGCTTTGATCAAGTTCTACATCTCCATGGAGTTTAAGGTCCATATTATAACACCTCCAAGCTATGATGATGATAACAGAAGTCAAGGGCTGGTAAGTGTCGAAGTCACAAATATAAGCTTCAGTGTTATGCCTGAATCCATGACCTAAAAAGCAGAAATCCAGGTGTGGAATAAGAGGTGAGCACAGGGCTACTAGTACATAACAATAGCTCAATAAAAGATAAATGTATAAATAAGGGAATAAATAAATAACCATTTCAACAAATGATTGATCTGGTCTTCCCTTACCTTGTATTTAGGCATCTCTGCAAAGAAAAAATCATGACCTAGTTTAGGTCCACGCAGGTCTTAAACTAATTAAAACAGAAATGACAAATACTACCAAGTTCCAACAGCAGTTAGTTCATTATAGTCCACTATAGATTAAAAGTTTTGCCCAAAATAAAAATATTAAACAAACAACCAAAAAAGGTTTTTCTCATGAATACTACTCAGTAGGGAGTTATGTATATAAGTCAACATTTAGTGCTGAAATAAAAAGAAAAAAAGAACAGACTTCTATTTGCATCTCTGTTATTTTTCCAAAATATCATCCAGGCCTAAATTAATCTTCTTGTAACTAACTAGGGTTTTATGTGTCTGTTTGTTTTAATTTTCTTTATAAGGAGCACAGAAAAGAAGTCACATGAGACTCAGCAAGAATGTTTACTTTCAAATAGGTTGCATTCAACAAATTAGCATTCTGTTTACTTTCTGTGAAATCACTGTACCACAGCCATCTGTACTAGTGAGCTATGATATAAATTATCATATTAAGATTGAATATTAAAGAAGACTGGGATATGTACTCAGACAGCAAATTCAAGTCTGCCACCAGGCCTTCAGATCAGGATGGCTTAGAATGGCCAGACTTTGGCAGAATGACCACAAGATTCCTTTCTTTCCTTTCTGGGTGCCTAAGTTAGACCAGACTGCAGCCTATGTGTACAAAGATATCCCTGAGAAAGGTGCAGAATGCCTGTTTTCCATTATTTGGATTATAAATGGAAGGTATTCAAGGTTTGATATTTGGTACCAAGGAAATTGTTTTCTTTAGTATTTACTAGTGGATGCTAAAGACCATGAAGTGCCAAGAATTTACAAGCAGACGGGATGAAACATCTTAAGACAAAAAGCCAAGGCTTCCAGCTCTTCTAATAGTTCCCTTTGCCCATTGCCACTTTATCACATGTGCTAGGAGAACCTGAAGGAAGAGCAAGGGGAAGCTTGAAAATAATTACCATTTGGAAATCTATAAAATCACTGTAAAAGCTTCTCTCTCTGAGGCAAGCTGGGCCCAAGACACTGCCTGCCCCCGTGGCAAGTGGTTCATCATATACCCAATAAATTCTCCCAAGACTCTGCTCACCAAACCAAGCACTTCTTGATTTACATTAATGCAGGATTCTTGACGCTGTCACTATGGGTAATAAAGGATCCTGTGTTGTAACATATACTATTTCAAAACACTCTGCTGCAGAACAATATCTTCAGAGAGTTACCCCAGTCAGTGCTGGCGGATGCATATGTTCAGATGTGTGCGTATGAGGTAGTAGGGGGAGACTGTGCTAGAACAAAACTTCATTTTACAGACAAAACGAAAAAAAAATTAGCTTAGTTTTTTCTGGGCTAAGAAAATTTAGTATACTGAATACTATAAAAAGCTAACACTAAAAAGGAAAAGTAAAGAAAAAAAAAACCTATTCCCTAAAACTCAAATTCAGCCTTTTTGAATGGCAACCCACTGGTGTTACAATAAAGGTCCCATTTATCTAACTAAGCCACTAAACCATAAATTATGCCCAAATAGTTCCAGAGGGAATAAAGGAAGAGAGGGGGTTCAAACAGAAAAAGGCTAAGTGTTGGTAGATTCAAACATAAAGTTATGTTTCTTAAGAAAAGTTTATTACTTCCCCTAAAGACCATGCAATATTATCAGCACCTCAGCAGCTATAGGTAGAGGTTAGCAAAAGAGGTTTCCTGTAAAGAATTTTTATTTTATTTCTTCTCTCACCCCAGAAGGCATCACAAAATAAAGAACAGATCGTAGATACTAACAAGGAGAAGCTGGAAGGTGAAAGCTTTCAAAGATACACCAGTTTATACGTCTATCTCCGAAAAATAAAAGCCGCATGTCTATAAATTCACTTGATTGTATATTTTTACAACACACCAATCATTGCAGCTGAGATCAGGTACACACACTTAGTGATGTGGAGAATCAAGAAATGGTGTTATCTGGGAACTTGCACTTACTGGTCCAGAATTCTGGCTGGTGTGTCCAAAATGTTTGCTGCTTTTGTCTCCAGGTTAGACCAGAGGTTTTCAAACTTTGTAAAGATTACTTTGTTCAAATAAGAGCTTAAGCAGAAGTGGGAGCAAACAAAACAGTTCAATGCAGAGTTGCTCCAGCTGAAGGGTGTGTGTGGTGGGAATGAATGGGGTGGCGGAGCCTGCCTACTCCTCCCTACAAATTCCCACCAGCCCCACTGAGGTTCCACAGACCCTCTAGGGCTCAATGGAGCACAGTTTAAAAGTCATCTGAGACTCACTATAGAACACAGCAAGCTAAAATAAGGTCAAAATACTAAAGTGGAAAAACATCAAAATGAATGAAATTTAAAAGACAATTTAATTTTACCACACTAGACCAATCAAAGGGTCAACAAGATTCCATGATCATTTTTCTACCTTTACTGTTTTAACAGAATTAGTTTATTGACTTTCACTTAGCAGAATATTTCTGCCTTCCAGGCAATGTGGCCATATTTTCCCCCCAAAATCTTACAACATCTTTATTATTGATTCAGAAGGTATTAGTCAGAAGATGGATTTTCTTAACTGATGATTGCCTCATTGCAAAACTCCTCCACTAAAGAACAATAACTCAGCTTAACCTTTGATAGAAAAATAAAAGAAAAAGGATTAAATTGTGGCATAAATCTGGATACATATAGCCCTCAAGCACTAATCATTGTAAAACCTCTTAGTTCAGGAACCCTTATTGCTATGGGTTTTTTATGTGTTCCTCAAAGTTGGAAACTTAATCCCCAATGCAACAGTGTTGGGAGGTGGGGCCTAGTAAGAGGTGATTAGGTCATAAGGACAGTGGATTAATGTTGTCATCTCTGGGTAGTTATCAAGAGAGCAGTCTAATTGTAAAACCAAGTTTGGCCACCTCCTGCTTGCTCTCTCACGCCCTCTTGCCCTTCCACCTTGCATCGTGGAAGATGGATGATCAGCACGAAGGCCCTTGCCAAATGCCAATGCCATGCTCTTGGACTTCCTGGCCTCCAGAACTGTGAGCAAAATAAATTCCTCCTCATTATAAATTAGTCTGTGGTTATAGCAACACAAAACCAACTAAGACACTTAAGGAATAAAAAAAAGAAACTATTAGAATTAAACTGAGTTATAAAATCTCAACAAGAGATTTTTTTTTTTTTAATTCTAAGGAACCAGCTTTCCTGTTCCACTTAGTTTAATTACACGGTCTAAAGAATGAAGCACATTTTGCATTCCTCCCTGTACAAGAAACTAATGTTGCTATTAGGAAACACCCTTGGATAGCATTTCATGCCCTATGTAATCTGGCCCCAATCCACTTCCCAAAATTATCTCCCAGAACCTAACAAAGATCTTAGCACAGACCTACTCATCTCCTCATTGTTCCTTTAACACAATGTGCTCATTTCCACTTCTATGCCTTTCCTCCCCAAAAACCCCACCCCGCCTGCCAGCCTACTAAATCCAACCACTCCTCAGCAACCAACCTCATGACACACCTCCCTTGAGAAGACAGCCCTGACACAGCAATCTGTGAGCCATCTCCTAGACCCACCAAGGCCCATATTGCCAAATGCTCATTCTGCCCATTTGCTTCTTAATCGCACACCTTCCTCCTTCCTTACTTCCTCCCATGGACGTGTCAGAACATGAACTGCTGGCATGAAGGGCCTGTGGCTCACTTTTCTGTCCCACTTCACACAGTGTCTATCACCATGCTGTACCTATGTTGAACAAATGAGTATGTGTTTATTCTCAATCTCTCATCTATACCTCAAACGGTACAGAGATTGATACAGAGCAAGTGAAATATAAGTAGAATTTGTTTCCTACTACCACCCACATCCATGAATCTTATCAGCTCACGCTTCCTTGTACTACCATTTATGTTTGTTTTACTGTGTTGTTTATCTCAAGTCATACTCTGATTAGCCTTTAATTTGTTGTAATAAATCTCTATTATCCCTGACATTCTTCAGAATGCATGGCTGCCTGATTGGTCAAGGCAATGATTTATAATGAAATTGCTATAGATTTTGCCCTTCCCTTCAGTTAAATTTACCCTGGAACTAAAGCACACAAAGAGCCTGGTGGCAATGCCTTGCCATTAGCTTATTCTCTTTTTAAACTTTGGTTGATAAGCCATACTCTCCCATCTGGTGCCCAGATAGTAAAGAGACTTGAGAAAATCCACTCTAGAGTGGAGTAGAAAGTGAAATTCCACTCTGATGTTCCAGAGCACTATCCCACTACGCAATGTGAGAAAACACGTAAGAGATCAGACACCGGATGCACATGTTTCACACATGGTCAGTCCACCTGTAGTCTGCCATCTAAGGCCTGCCCAAGCAAAAGAAACTTACTATCAACAGATTTTAAAACTGTACAAATTCCAAGTCACTTTTACTATAGCTTCTTTAGCTCCCTGTTTGCCAAGAGGTGTTCACACTCCTCACTGCTTCAAAGGGAATGGGTTCTATTCTGATATTGCTAGATGAATTGCTGCAACCTCGATAGGTTCCCTACCACACACATGAGTACAAAGAAAATTTAGAACAATGGTTCTTAACAGGTCATGCCATGCACGGTGAACTTTCCACCTACGCACAGAACTCCTCTAGGAAAATATCCTCATTGCTCTGTGTCAGGAGCCCAGGCCCAGCTGTACAACCTCTGGAAGCTGGGTAAGGTAGAAGGCAAGGAGAGGAGCCACCAGTCCAAGTTGATCAGACTTCCAGGATAATGAATCTCCTTTTTTCCTGTCCTGGCGAGAGGAAGGGCAAAAAGCTGGAAGTGGTTCCTGGCTTCCTGGCCCAGGCTCTGCCTAAGTTAAACTGAGTTAATATTATGGCTTCTGTGTTTATCGGCATACAAACCTGTGTGAAACCAGATTTTCTATGATGACTGGGATAAAAGTAAAGTCTCAAAACATGTTCAACACTAGAAACACACTTTGTGTTGCATTGTTGAATCTGAACACTTGGCTATGTGTTGTTGTTATTCCAATAACATTTTAATAGATATGTGTCAGTACAATGTAACCATCTGTTTCTTTGGAGAGAAAAACTGCCCTTTAATAAATGTATACATTTTCTGTTTTTAAACATTCAAAGGATCTTCTTTTATGAAATGATGGTGTTCATAGACTAGTAGTTGGTAGATTTTTTTTATAGTACCATCCACACCTAACAAAGTAAAAAGTTCACAATTCCAGGTTTATTCTCAGGTTCTATCTACTTTCGAAATCCAAATCCTGGGATTACTGACTTAGAAAATCTCTATTCCGTGCCCCTTACTTGATGGATAAATTATCCTGCCCACAGAGGTTGATGGTGTACTTAAGGTCACATGGCAAGAAAGTAGCAGAGCCAGTTCTATGTCTAAAGTTCCAGCTGGGTAAGTGTGTCATCATGCCCTTCAGGAAGTTAGTGCATCACACTATTTTCTTTGGATATTAAGAGAATTTAAATTAATTGTTTTAAAGTGTTTTAAGACACATTTTAAATAAATGTCATTTTTACTCACAATTAAAATCAAACTTATCTGAAAATTGTTTTTCATTGCTTTAAAGCTATAAATAAATCTTGGATGCCATATGCCAACATGAGTATCTACACATTACCTTAACATATAGGTAAAATTCAGAGACACTCATAAGTGTAAAAATAACATAAGCTTTATGATAAGCTTCATGAATAGGTACAATAAATAGTACTAGCCTAATTCTCTTTTTTAAATGAATAACTATTGTATACCTGGCTGTACGTACTCTGGTAAAAATGTTCCCATCAAAGATAGATTTAGGTACCTGGCCAATAAACCCAAAAGTGGGCAATTTTGAGACTGCAACAGGAAAAAAGCCAAAGAAAGTAAGGATGAAAAACCACATGGCACACGGTTTTAGGGTAGGAATGACTGAAGACTTGATCTACATTTAAGTGCTAAAGAGATACTATAAAAATAAGCAATTTTCAAGCCTGTTCTTCCCCAGATTTTGAAAAGCTTGGTTCCAAACCGTTTCTCATGAAAGTCACTATACTGGGGGAGCTATTCATGGCAAACCACCTGGATAATGTTTATTCCTAGACCTCAAATTGATCATAATTATAAATGTACTCTCTTCATAAGTGTCCTCATATGTAAAATAAGCAGCTAAATTCAGCCGGTTTCCCCCACAACTCCATAACCAAGGCAATTCTGGTTGGCTTTTGTAACAATGAAGAGGCCTGCCCGGCCAATCAACATAAGACCATTAACAACGTGCAAACAGACAGAGTCTTTTAAATTCTTCACCGTGTCCCCCTCACAAACTGGTGTCTCTCAATTGCCTTTGTCTGCTATTTTCATTCTCTCTTCCTTACTGTAAACTCTTATCTCACTTTCCTCTTAAATCACATGCAATCCATCATCCGCAGATGTGACTAATGACTCGTCTTTCAGGGTTGTATTATTCTGTTTGGGTGGATGGGTGAATTGGCACTTGCTATCTCGGGAAAGAGAAGAGATGCTGAATTAATGAGCTTGGTTAATTTGAATTCTCAAGAGTGGTTCAACAGACCAGGCTGCTATGAACAAAAATCTGCAACTCAGATATTCTGACCTTTTAAATGCCATCAAAAGTGGAATGTAAGTGTACTTTACTTCTGCCTGTAGTAGCATAAATCAGAATAACTGGCTTAATTAGTTGTGTTTGCAGTAAGCTGAGTTATTAAAAAACACAACTCCTTGAGAGCAGTTGGCGTTGCCATCTGGCCCATGCCTTTGCTCCTGGTCTCTTTCCCTTCTGTTTCTTGCAGTGTAGAAACCAACACTTCCCCAGATGCACAGCATTTTGACTGTGAATACAAATGAGTGTGTAAGGACCAGACCAAGGTCAGTCCATCTCCTCAAGAACACTTATCTAGAAGGAATATGGCCTTGGGGTGGGGAGAGTCCCTGTGGGAAGAAAAAGGACACTGTGGTGGTTGGCTTCCAACTAGGAGCAGGAATACTTTTTCCATTAAGAATGCATTTTAGTAGTTGTCCATCTGGCTGTGAATTGTGTGTCCCATGTGGCTGAATCAGGGGCTCCCAGGCACTAGACATGAGCTCGGCTTCTAGAGCACCCAGGTCTTTGGTACTTCTCTAACCTGGAGTCTATAGATACTCGCCTCATATCACACTGTCATCATTGTATTCTCTATTATAGTTTTCTGGGGTTTCCAACAGGAATAGAGAAAGAATGGTTCCTTATTCCATTTAGAGTCTTTATCATTAACATTATCCCTACCTCAAGTGCCCTCTATATCTAGAAGAATAAATGTCTTCTTTATAAAACTGATTTGGTGCCCTGGGAGTCAGCTTGATTATTTCCGGTCCTCTACTACCTGGCCTTGGGCAGTTCACTAAACTTTGTTGGAAGTCAATTTTCTCATTCAGAATATGGAAGGGTTGAGCACTTTATAGCTGTAATGTAGAGCACTTCACGGCTCTAAGTTCTACAATTCTGTGACATTCTGAACTAAATACAATTATATTGTCCTAATTTCTTTCTAATTTAATTCTTTAGCATTAAAATAGACACCTATTCTCAATTAACTGAATATATTAATATATACAAGTATATGTGTGTGTATATGTGCATATACATATTCACCACCAGTTGGGCTTTTTTCTCTCCTACTGATAAGAAAACACACCATTCTTCCCAAAGCAATTAGTGCTTCTTAACATTTTTAAGCAACTAGCAATTATGGACACCTAGGAAGTTATAACTACACATAACCTAAATCAGGGGTTTCCCTAAAAGCTAGAAAAGTCCTCAATAATTGGGAGAAAGATGAGACCATTCAGTTTCTTTTATTATCAAGACCAGAAGGCAAAATTCTGAGTTTAATGCAACAATGAATATACGTGACTAGAAAAGCCAACTCACTCAGAAAGCATCAGAGACTACTTTCAAATTCTTAGTCTTCAAAAGTTAACCAAAACATTCTATCCCTCAATCATATCAGCAGGCAAAAATGGTGTTACAGATGTTTTATTTGCCAGATTTAAAAATATAAGGATTCACTTTCCTTCACGTGGCTGAAAATGAAGGTGAAGGAGGTTTGGGAAAAAAGTCATTCAATATCTTTAAATCTAATGCATTTAACATTCTTAAATATACATACACCATTAAATGCTTTATATGTGTGTGCATATGTGTGCATGTGTGTGAAGGGGAGAGTGACCAAATAATTGAAATATAGTTTATGAGCAATTCCCAAATCCAACTTTTCCTTAACATGTCCTGTCTCACAGAAAAACCTACAGAAGGCCTAAATAACAAAGGTGCTGAATAATTTAAAATGAAAAAAAAAAAACTAAAGCAAGCAAATATTTCTGAAGTTTCATTTATCTGGTAATTGAATAGGTGCCTAGTTTCAATCAAGGACCATGACCGAGTTCCAGGACCTCCCGTACTCTTCCATAATGACTTGAGTACAAAAGCGGCATAATACACATAACTCTCTGTTATGTGAAAAAGGTAAATGAACACAATGTGTGAATAACCCCGTTACTGTCTTTTATCTTAGGGAGGACAGACCAGTATTACCTTTGTAAGGATGATAATGTAACCCGCTACTCCTGTGCCATTTCCCCTTTTCTAAATACCTCTTCTGCCTCTCTGCTGCTTAAGCACCCTCTGTCTTAGAAAGAGCAGCGGTTCCTTCTATTGGAAACACTTGAATGGCACTCTAAAGAGAAAGCAATTTATGTCAGGAGCAGCGGTAACTTGAACCTCACTCTTTTGCCTAGAGACTCTTATAAATTAGAGCTGAGATTTCATGTCTGTATTCTCAAGTGTCCCATGGTCTACTCTTGATACTGAATCTTAAATTTCCTAGCTCTCTTGAAAATCAGCTCATTTCAGAACATGAAACTATTCTTAATGTGTCCCACAATCAAGTTCGAAATAAATATTTTTTCAAATATGCACAATGCTGGTCATAAATATTATGCACTAAAGTGTTATTAAGGGCAACTTGGTTATGCCAAAGTATCCACGAAGCATATATTTGAGTTTTTATAATATTAAAGAAATGCACCCTCTCAATTATCTGAAATGCAGTCAAGACCCAGAAAATAAGCAAAAATGAAACTTGAAAAGCCAAAACACTTATAGATGACAAATGGATTATGCATTAAAGCTCATGTACTTTACTCATAAAAGGGCACCTCAAGGTTATTTATGCTTAAATACAGTTCTAAGCAGTGTGATTATTCACTTTCCTAAGCTATGACCAGCCATGAGATAACAGCGAAAGGGAATTTAGAAACAACAAGAAAATGGGTTAAAGTCAAGCCTGAGGGCAGCAAGGGGTGTTGATGACAGCATGGTGATACTACAAGTGAATGGAAATCTTTTTTAAAAAATAAGATATTAAAAAGAAGAATACCCATCCAGGGCCATTTCATGTAGGGACCCACAGTTTTATCTCCAACCATCAGAAGTTAAGTGGCCAAAATTTGAGAAGTTTTAGAGTCTAAGGTCACAAATTTCAGTCTGGAAAACTTACTCTCATTACCCATACACTGACCCAACAGAGCTACACAAGTAAAATAGTATCATTATTTTCTTAAAGCTTTGGCAAAGTTTGACTTCACTCTCTTATTTCCGACCATGTTCTTATTTCTTGACTAAGATCCCTAACATCCATGCCTCCAGAAGAGTCTATCATTAGTAAGAATAAATGTATGTAGTCTTACACATTTTGTATTTGTATTGTATTCACTTATTCATGAATTTATGAATACATAGTAATGTATCTGTATTCATTGGACACTTGTAAAAAGTTGTTACC
The DNA here is from genome assembly GCA_008086735.1 of Cheirogaleus medius. Taxonomy (NCBI): domain Eukaryota; kingdom Metazoa; phylum Chordata; class Mammalia; order Primates; family Cheirogaleidae; genus Cheirogaleus; species Cheirogaleus medius. The sequence continues at coordinate 131,173,682 of VBSM01002608.1, forward strand.
TAATGAGGTAGAATAACTCACGATAGCTTTTCATTTCCACATGCTTTGTTCTAAACTATTTCAGTTAAAATGAAATGATAAATGCATCACTAATTCAATGATCACATTTTTTCTATTTTATCTTCTGAAAAGCTGCGATGAGCCAGAACATATAAACATTTAATTGATTCCAACTGGGTGTAAAGAATAGGATACTAATCCAGTTGAAAGAAATCCTTGGGTTATTTCACAGCAGCAAACTTATGTGACTGAATGCCAGATGTGTTTGACCAGACAGAACCAACTGAATGTGTGGCATTATTCAGATGTAATATTAAAATTACTTAATCTATATAACTATATATACACACATATATACAACATTGATAGGCAATCTTTAGGGAAAAGATGAAAATGACCCCCTAAGTATATTATATCATACTAGTAAATACCTTTCTAAGCCATTTGGGTTTTTCAATATTTCACCTCTATTTTGCAATTTTCTTAAAATAAACCACATTTCCAATATTAAGCCATGTCATTAAGTCAAAATGTATTCTTATGATAAATGCAATATGCTTTGCACATCTAAGTATGATCCAATAAATAAATTCTACTTTTCAGAATTTCTTAAGTTGATCAAAGTCCTATCAAATGTTACCAAATTATTGTACTGAAACCTGAAGAACAAAAACCATTATCTGTTACTTTAGCCATCCATGTATCAGTTCACACAATATTTCTATACTCAGAGGACCTCAATTAAAATCAGTTCTGGTATTCTCTAACTGTTGAAACTTTTCTTCCAAAAGGCACTCCATTTCTATTGTCCAAAATCATCTTTTAGTGATGCTCTAACTTTTTCTAAGCAAAATAAAAGATTTATGAGAGCAATTATTCATGCTAAAGTGCACACTACTTAATTCACACGCAATCTAGCTTCAGAGAAATCCTGCTGGGTTCTTCCACACACAAGTTATCTTGTCCCTCGTAGACAAGGCCACTGTGTGTTACCAGCGTTTTTCATTTACTCATTAATAACCTCAACAGAGAATAAGGAACAGTCTTAAAACTCAAGGTAAAAGCTATAAAATGGGAAATTTGAAATGCAGTATTCTCCTGTGGGAAATACTCATTAGCATTGCAGGCAATGTATGATCTACATGTGCCACCAATATCCACCATAAATAGATGCTTCTTTTTCTGTCTGGATGTGAAGGCTTTAAAAAGTAAAGCAGTCATGAACCTACACATATGTCAGAGTTTCCCTAAAATTCACCTAACAACCTGAGCCACCAAAAATGAAAATTTTCACGCCATATCCCAAAGTAATGTGTTATTAGATAACCGTGGTCTAGAGTTAAGAGGGGGTGAAGTTTTACAGTAACAGCTGGGGTCAGTCCCTCTCAGAACTAGAGTTCAACAAAGACAGAGAACTTTATTCTTCCCAGGAAGCTGGGGTGTTTGAAACCTTCACTCACATCAACCCATCCTATGCAACAGTCACTCATTTAAGGGCAGTGGTTTCCACCTGGTCTGCTTATTAGAATCACCTGAGGATCTCTTTTTTTTTTTTTGCAAAGTGCCAGATGAACTCAATTTGCATCTCTAAATGCTGGGCTCAGGCACTACTATTTTTTCAAAATTACCACAGTGATTTTAATCTGCAGCCAGATGAAAAACCACTGTTCTAAAGCAGTTGTTTTGAACCAGGAGCAATTTTGCCTACACCCCACCTGGGAACATTTGGCAGTGTCTGGAGACATTTTTGTCACAATTAGGAAGGTGTCTGTGGGTAGAGCCCAGGGATGCTGTTAAACCTCCTAAAACACATAAGGCAGCACCTCACAACAAAGAATTATCTGGTCTAAAATGTCAATAGCGCCACTATCAAGAACACCTGAACTGGAAGAAGAGTTGTAAGGAGAAACACCCTGCTCTTTCCATCTCCAGAGACATGCTCACAAAAGAAGAAAAGAACCAGTAAGAAGCTTTCAGGATGAAGACTTACAACCCTGAAACTCCATCCAGGAAGGCCAAAGTAGTTCTAAACAGACCTTCTTTAACAAAAGTGAATGATTCCCTCATATGTGCTCTCATTGGCTGGGGTAAAGTTGAACGAGGGCACAAAGCTATTGTTCACTGGAACTTGCTCAAAAAAGGCAAAGGGAATCAGACCAACTAGGACAATGAAACAACCTTTTTTTTTTAAAGAAGGAAGAGGATAAACAATAAAATGAAGAGTAATGTGTCTTGTATTTATTCCTTCTTATTTGCTGGTAACCAGCAATACATGCCTCTAGAATTAAAATCCAACTATTTTTACTACTTTTTCATTTGGATTCATAATGTCCAACAAGTGAACTGCTTGTAAGGGTCTCTGATCATCAGAATCATCTCTGTCTGGAAGGTCAACAAAAAACAGAGCTACTGAAGAACTTGAATCATCCAAGACATCCATGACCTGGGCTAAAACAGTTACCTGTTTGAAAGCAAAGATCTACCAGCTAGTATCTGAAAGCAAAACTCCTGTTTCATTGTGGAAGGAAACACTTTCACCTAAGAAAGTTCCACCCAAACTTGGATTTCAGTGGAATCAGGTAAGTGAAACCTCCATTCTCAATAACTGAGGCTGCCAGTTCATGAACATTTATAGCTAGCAGTGACTATTCAATTACTTAATCTACAAATCTGGAACACAGCAAGAAACTTGAATGAATGAGCAAATACCTCAATGTCTAGATGTGATAAGTGTTGAATTTACTTTCTATTTGAAAATGGAACTGTCTTTAAACTGAAAAGAAATAGTTGAATAATAACTTCTAAAGAAATAAACACATTCACGAGGGTTTTGTTAAGTTTGGAGGATTTTTCTGATGTTTGCTTTTGCTTTTGTTATTTTCTGATCAACTACTAATTAAGAAATGGTTATACAGGCTTAGAAATATTTGAGAGAGAAAAAAATACCTAAAATTCATATTTTCATTCAGGTTGGAGGCTAAACCAACTGTTTTAACCAAAGGAAGCTCTTGGACATGGAGTTCAACTATTTTACTCTCTGAGTTTGTAACTGAAAGCACAAGAAGATTTAAAGATGCCTAAGGCACAGTCAACTTAAATAGCAATCTTTTTCAATAATGGTTCCCTCAGTCTGCACATGTGTGTGTTTTTGAAGGAAATGCATAGCCTTACAGGTAGTACAATACCCTGCCAGTATATACTTCATCTGTTTCAGTCGCCATAATGCACATATACTTCCCAAGTGTTTTCACTGCTTCCTGTTCATGCAAAAATATCCAAGTACTCATCCAAAACACTCATATTTCACACCAACCCCAAACAGAATGACTCTGGAAATGACTCGGCAAATCTGCAATTTGGGATTAGCCTCACAACTGGTTCCTATCTCTTCATACACCAATGATTCAAACAAATTGTGTGGGGATTTAAAAATACGAAAAAGCATGTCTTGCCATCCATATCAAAAATTAATTTGTAATGGCAGGATAAATACAAGCTACCAATGCCCACGTTTATAGGCTGATGATCCATAAACATTTCTTTGTGCCACTTCATTTTCCAATTAATTACTGAAATAAAAATGCAATGCAAATGTATTACAAATACACTCTGGTGAGGATATCAACTGTCAACAGATCTATAACTTAAAAATGAGAAAACTTGAAGTAGACGTAAGAATTGAACTACAGTATCATTCTAAGATAATTTATGTTACACCAAATTTTTAACTAAATTGTTTAAATTTTTTAAAACATTTTCCCAACCCACTAAGTTTATCTGAATCCAGGCAATATGCAATGATATAATGGCCATCTTTACTTAGAGATATACCTTACTTTATGCAAACTATTGTTTAAAAGTTGCACCTCAACACTTTTCTTGTAAGTTAAATCATACATTGATTAAACTAGAGGAGTTCTTTATGTAAAGGAGCCCTTCTGTAAAGAATTGTTTTGTGAGTGAATGAACCACTTGCTCCTAAGTATTTTCTTTTTATTTTATTTTTTTTTTTTTTTTTGAGACAGAGTCTTACTCTGTTGCCCAGGCTAGAGTGCCGTGGCATCAGCCTCGCTCACAGCAACCTCAAACTCCTGGGCTCAGGCGATCCTTCTGCCTCAGCCTCCCGAGTAGCTGGGACTACAGGCATGCGCCACCATGCCCGGCTATTTTTTTCTATATTTTAGTTGGCCAATTAATTTCTTTCTATTTTTTAGTAGAGATGGGGTCTCGCTCTTGCTCAGGCTGGTTTCGAACTCCTGAGCTCAAACGATCCGCCCACCTCGGCCTCCCAGAGTGCTAGGATTACAGGCGTGAGCCACCGCGCCCGGCCTTGTATTTTCTTTTTAGTTTAAGAAGCAAAGTTTCCTTATAATAGTGAACACATTTACTTCTCAAGCTCATTAAAAAGTAATCAAGAAATGGAACAGTCATTATCTGAGTCATTATCTTTACCTTCCCATTAAACTATTACTCCCCACCAAAGTCAAGCTTCATGACCAAGGACCTATCTCATGATAGTAACACAACCAAATTTTGTTTTTAAATGACTTTCATCTCTTGTAGAGAACTGGGTAGCCAAGGCTGCCTACAGCAATCACGGCAGCATCTTCATTGCCCATGAAAAGAGTGAACATTCAATCAACTTGGGAAAGGGACCAGCCAGGAGGCCTCAACACAACAGGTGTACTGGCTTCTCCCTGCACGCACCTCCCAACACAAACAACTGAGCAAGCAGCAGCTTCCCATCTTCCCCACCCTTTCTATTTCCATTTGCGCTTAAAAGAACATAGGAAGAATTAGAAGCCAAGCCTCAGGAGTCAATTTTCAGCACTATGAGAAAGGAATTAAGATGAAATGGAATCCAACAGGTAAATCTCCAAATACAATATTGAAAATTTACCCCTTCTTGTCACTGCTAAAATTGGCAGCCTCTTCTACTACTAGGAGCTGGCTGCATGCAGACTCCAGAGCACATTTCAAATAAAGTGAAAAACCTCAGACATTTGAATGGAAAAAAACTCTCAGTCTATAAAATCAATCATTTTAGCTCCAACTCAACCATGAGTAACATAAAAGGATTGTGGGGGTTTTGGTTTTTTGTTTGTTTGTTTTTTTGTTTAAGAAATGATTTCTTTCTCTCTTAAGTTCAAAGTGGTTTCAGAACCAAGATGCAGAAAATTAAGCCTCTTCCAAAAGGTTTAAAAGCTCAAGTTTAGAGCCACTTCAGCAAATGCAGATGTTACTTTTTGGAAATCAAAAGAGTGTCCAAACACATCTGTACATTTTAAAGAGGTACATTTAAATGGCCAGGAAAGATGACTCCTGTGATGTAAAAGAGCATACTGTTCAGAATATGCTTAAGGGAGTTTCGCGAGAAGGTTGGTGGGGTTTGATTGAGTAGAGAAGAGAATCAGTTGATGCATTTATTAATAGATGCAAAGAAAAGTCACAGATTCAGGCCCCCAACACAATGGAAAAAAATCTTCAAGGTAAAGTAAGGCATATTTATAGGCATTCAGGCAAACCAGCATCAAGCCTGTTTAGGGACACCATATTTCTTTTTTAATATCACTGTTTTTCATAATAAATACTCATCTCTTCCTGCTACTATTAACTGGATTCAAAACCTTTTGGTCACCACTGTACAAATGAGCTCTACCAGGAAACAACACACAAACAGGAACATGCTCAAGTTCAAGCTGAAAGAATCTTAGAATGGTTCTATTTTTTTTAGCTCAAGTACCCACAGATTTCACCGACAACTCGGGGTCCTAAGAATTATTGTTTCTCTCTCTCTCCTGTAACCCTTCACTCTCAACCTTTTCAGGCTTACCTGACTGGTAACTACATAAAATAAAAACAAATCCAGGGGAAGAAACACACATCATGATTTTGAGTCAAATGTTTGCTTCTTTCCCCCAACCCGCCCCTCTAGCCAGCACCTGCACTTTCTTACATGGCGGGAGAGCTCTTCATCACTCATAACCCTCTACTGAGTGGACCCAACCAAAGTAGCTCCCAGCACGTACTGACCCACCGTTTATGCCACTGTAGACATTCCGGTGATGGGGTGACGCGTCCTCTTGCGCCTGCCGTCTGAGGGTACCCTCCCTGCTGCCTCCACCACCGCCTCCGCCTCCGCCACCGCCACCTCCTCCGCTGCTGCCTCCTCCGCCGCCGCCTCCTCCGTGTTTGTGATCAGGGCTACCTCCATAATGCTGTTTGAGGTGCTCGGGGCTGGTCCCCCTGGCTCTCGGGAGATGCTCCAGGCTTCCCCCGAGGGCATGTTTCTGAAGATGCTCCGGGCTCCCTCCACTGTGCCTGGCGTGTTCAGGGCTGCCCCCTGACCGGTGCTTCTGGAAGTGCTCAGGGCTCCCACTCAGCACGTGTTTGGGCAGCGTTTCTGGGCTGCTCCCTGGGTGCGGGTGCCTTTGCTGTTCAGGACTTCCCTTGCACAAGGGTTTGTGGTGCTCTGGACTGGGTCCTTTGAGTGCTTTAGGGTGATCTGGGGTCCCAGAGGCCCTGGGTTTCTGGAGATGCTCAGGGCTGGCGCTCCTGTGCTTGGAGTGCTCCGGGCTGCCCTCGCTCCGGGGCTTCTGCAGGTGCTCGGGGCTGCCACTGCTCACGTGGTGCTTGTGGTGGTCGGGGCTGTCCGTGCTGCCGGTGCTGGAGGTGCTGCTGCCGTCACCCACATCCCGCACGTAGGGCGCGGTGGAGGCAGCAAGCTGGCACAGGCTGGCCTGGCTGTCGATGGAGCAGCGGCTGCCCGCGCAGCCCGTGCCCTTCTCCTCATCCAGCAGCACACACAGCTCCTTGAGCTCCATATTCTCCTTCACCACCTCCTCCTGCTTCACCTCCAGCTCCTTGAGCTTCTGCAGGTATAAGGCCACTTCCTTGTGCATCACCCCGGCCGTGTAGCGGCCAAGTCTCTGCCACTCCCGGGACACCCTCTTGCCTTTCTGCCGGTCATCATCCAGGAAACAGCAGAGGTCCCTCAGTTCCTGGTTGTCTTCCTGGAGTTTCTGGTTGATATCCTGAAAAGACAGATGCAACCATTCAAGGGACATACATAAATCAGGTGTCATCAGGCTAAGACATCCTGGGAGCAGGAGCACCTGGAACTGGTGACTTACCTGTGAGATTAGGGTAGGATAATGACTTGTAGCTATCCATAAAAACTAAAATAACAGGTATCGGTTATGTTCCCTGCATAATACTTTACTTGCATTGTCTCATTTTCACCAAAACTTTAGGGGATAATAATTATTATGGTTCTTTTACAGAAGGGGAAACTGGACCTCTCAAAGCTTCACTTGTCCAAGGTCATCCGGTCAATACTTAGGGAGCAGGATCAGCCAGTTAATTAACAAGAAATCATTCAGTAGAAAACAAGGCTCCCCTGCCCCACCCTGGAGAAAGAAAGATGGCTGCTCATGACCTGTGAATGCTTAAAAGCTCTGAGGCAACAGGCCTTTCAATAGAGCAAACAACACTGCTTAGTTTTTCAGCCCTGACATGAATGAGCAGCGTCCCCACCCCCACGGCCACTAGGGAAATGCACAGTTGCCCCCTAGTGGCATATCATTCCTGCACATGCAACCCCAGGTGGCACACACCCACCTGGACATCTTATCTCCCAGGCATCATACCTAACACAAGCAACACTGAGCCCTTGATACTCAAATCCCCCTTCCCATTTGCATCTCTCTGCAAATGCCACCTCCACTTGTCCCATTGCTCTTTATAAGAACCCAAGGTTATGCCTGGCATCTCCTTCTGCCCCACCTTCCACTTCCAAGCCAAATAGTCTTTGGAACTCTACCTCCAAGATTAAGTTCATCTTGTTATTTCCATGTTTAAAACCCTTTAATAGCTTCTCTCTGCCCTTAGGATAAAGTGCAAAATCCTTCAAGTCTCACAAGCCCCAAATGCTCTGACTCAGTCTACTTCTCCAGCATGAATTGATTGATTTATTCATTCACAAATATTTAATAAGCATCTATTATGTGTCAGGTACCATCCAGGTGCCAGGGATCTATCAGTGGACATAGCAAGGACTTTGACATCCTACAGCTTTCATTCTGGTGGAAAAGAATGGCAAAAAGTGAGTATAGAACATAATGTCATGCACTGAAAAGTTCTGGAGAGAAAACTAAAGCAGGTTAAAGAACACTATTTTGCAAGAGAAGGTACCTCTGCAGAAAAGGGAAACATTTGAACAGAGACCTGGGTGAAATGAAGAAGCAAACACTTGAGTGAAGATGATCCCAGGCAGAGAAAGGGCAAGTATAAAAGCTCTGAGACAAGCATGAGAGCAAGAGCTCAAGTGAGAGGGAGGCCAGCGGGGTGCCTAAAGTATAGTGAGCAAGTCTACCAAGACTGGCTGGAGTTGGGGAGGGGAGGGAAGGAGGGAGTCAGGATAAGGTGGAAGATGTAAGACCAGCTAGGAGGCTACTGGGCTGGTCCAGGTAGAGGGAGATGATGGTGGCTTGGTCTCATGATAGCAGTGGAGAAGGTGGGAACACCCTCTCCCCATCATGCACTGAGCACCACCAACACCGGCCTTGTTCCAGGTCCTCAAGGGGCAAGTCCTTTCCCTCTTTCACTTGGAATGCCTTCCCCCAGATTTCTACACAACTATCACGTCTCATTTTATAAGCTACTTCCCCATAAAAGCTGTTCTAAAGGCAGTCCACCCCCAATGCAAAGAAAGCCCACTTCTGTGCTCTACCATCACCCCTCAGACATTTTCTCTGTTGTATTTATTTCAATTTGTAACCACATACATATGAGTGTGTCTGTCAGTTCAAGTCTACACCCTCACTTGAGTCATGAGAATGGAGACTTCATCTATTCTACTCATTTCTTTGTATCTAGAACATAGAACCTCCACTGTAGATACCTGAGATACATAGTGAAGTCCCCACTTACTCTCTATTCATACATATAGTCAAGGGGCCAACTGTTTCCTGAAGCACCGTGGTTTGGTAAGGATGAAACGGGCAGCTATGAGGCTGCTACCTAAGATTTCCTCTGCTTAATGAAGCCTGAAAACCTCTGGTCTTGTGAAGCCATCATCCAGTCCAGAACTTGAGGAACTCAGAAAGGGGACTGACTTCTCTTAAACTCAGGTTGATTCCAACACTGCCCCTGATACTGACTAGAAGATAACATATGAAACATCTGCTAACCACTTCTTCACTTCCTGACAGCCAAGATGGGAGTAAATGTGGGGCCTGAGGAGGAAGCCTGTGCAGCATAGTTCTCATTTCCAGTTCTGACTCTTAGCATAACCAACGACAACTCTCTTCCCTTGTTTCTAATACCCACCTCTTCCTTTTGCTTCCCACTGCCACCCTCTGACTTCAGGCCTGACCTTTGCCAGCAGCCGCCCACCCAGCCTTCCTGCTGGGTCTGCCCTACCCTCTACCTTCCCCACCCCCTCCAATCCAAAATCAGCCAGACTGATCTTCACAAACACTCACTGCGTGTCTTGCCCCTCCTGCTTACCAACCCCCATCACCTCCCCTTTCCTAGAAAAGTGAATACACCCCTTGGCCTGGCCAGGAAGGCTTTCCCCTGCCTTTCCACCTTTAGCAGCCTGTCAGCTAATCATGAGCTGGGATTATGTCTGTGCATTCCAACTAGACAATATCATCTTCTCCCCCATGTAAACTTACCTGAGAGGAGAGATTCCACTGAGAAGTCTCCCCAGCATAGAACAGGACCCATGAATGAATGAAGTAACCTTCCCACTCCCTGAGTAAGGCCTGTGTCACACATTGGCTAGAACACTCATTAAGCATCAATTTTTTCTCCTTTCTAATGTAGATATCTTAGCTTCTAGAGGGCAGAGTCCATTCTAGAAGTCTCTCTGTGAATATGTAACATACTTGGCATTATGTGTTGCATATAGTGGACACTTAATATGTGTTTATGCACAAAACAGGCTACAGCTATAGTTACTGAGAAAAGATTTTTCATTGTTTCCATCAAGTCCCTGCTATGTTGGAATCTACAGTACTAAGAGAATAAATTATCCCTTGATACTGATGCTTTAGAGGAAATCAGAAGTTGTGGATATTTGGAAAAAATAATACTAAATTAAAATAAAACAAAATTAATCTTTCTAACCTTCAAAAATTATTCAACATTTTATTTAATATTGGCATTTGATAGAAAGCTTAAGTCATTACTTTTTCATCTAAATGAACTTCCGTCTGGAAATACTTCACTTTGACTGTCCTATAGCTATTTCTGATTTCTCCAAAACTGGAAAGTAAACAGGACTGGTGCCAACTTGGGCTTCACAAAGTTAATGCACTTTCCAAACAAAGTGAAACATATACTTCTCAGCATCCAGATGGAGTAGACAGGAGTAGGTATAGGGCCATTCGGTTTTCTTTATCACAGCTCTTTCTTCCTATTATTAGTTTTCTTAGGAATAAGGAACCAACCAACTTGATCATAACCTTGGGAGCCAGCTTCCTCAAATCTGCCTCATTAAGACTTAGACTGTCTTTTTCAAAACACTAAGTGTCCTTTTAACATTGCTCCATCAGAAAGTAACCAGCCTCCGTCATTTCTGAACTTGATAAGGAGTTGAACTGGAAAGTCTTTTAATGTCAAGTCATGAATCTAGACCACAAGACTTTCCTACTTGAGTGTAAGTGTCCTTACCTACCCTAATAGCTATTTCTCTACATGGAACTACTAGAAGGAAGACCAGGCACCCCATCCCTCACGCCACTCCCTACCCTACTCACACATAGATCCTCACACATAGTCAATCCATATGCTCTAAAAGAACTTTCAAGTATTTCTGAGCTATTATGTCAGTTGATGTTCCATACTATAAAAATCTTTAAGAAATTGATTAATTAAAAACACTTCCAAGTCACATTATGGTTCAAATCATGGAAGCAGCTTAAATTGGAGGATGACAAACTAATACCATTGTCCAGCTTTGCCTAAGAAACCCAAATCCTGGAGACTCACTGCTATATGTTTATTTATATGTCCTCTCCTGATGACAATACCTATCATTTTTGGTAGTTAAGTATTAAACCTTCCCCTACATTATCATAACTTATTATCACAACACACCAGGAAATAGTTATTGTCACTTGCATTTTATTGATGAATAAAATAAGAATCTGAGAAATTACTGACACACACCCTCCTGGCAAATGTGAATTCTAGATTCAAACTCACCTCTGAGATCACCTTCCCACTACACTAGCCTGCTTCTATTCCCCAAAGAGCCTGGTACTTAATAAATACTCCATTAGTAATGAATTAAACCAAAGGAGAGAGCAGGCCTTGGGATTTTTCTGACTGTGGGATCTTCCTACTTACAGTCACTCCAGCGACTACATGACAGTGAGTCTGGGCCTCAGAAGAGGGCCATCCCCACCAGGACTGGGCCCCGCACACAGGTAAGCCTTGGGCCTGCCGCCCGCCCACTCCTCCTCGCCCCAGAATCCCGGCGCTGGAGCGCTGAGGCAATTAAGGAACAGCTCCACTGCCTGAGAAGTGGGGTAAGAGTGGAAAGGGGCTAAGAACAACTTGTGCCTGCGGGAATTTATTCCCTGAAGTCCTTGCAGTGACTTCATTTGTGTCTGGCTTCCTATAAACAAAAGCAGAACAATGAGAGGAAGGAATACTAGGAGGCACCAGCGCAGGCTGGAAGGAGAGGAAGTTTGCGGTGCACGCTGGCAGGGCGGTTCCCGGCCACGGCCACGGGTCTGCTGCAACCTGGCAGGTTGGGCACGCTGCTCGCACGCTGGGCGCTCTCCAGGGAGAAATATAAATTAGTGGATTTGGGGCACTTTCCCCCCTTTTCCTAATAGCAGACGGAGGGCTGGCTCAAAAAGAAAGCATCACTGACTGACACTCGGGGTACCCTTTCAAAACCATGCACCTTTCACACGGAGTCCCTTTGCTCCACCCCCTCTTCCATGCAGGATAAAATTTAAATCAAACTAGGGGTTAATTAGGAAGGGGAGTAAGGCAACTCCAGGTGACGCCATCCAAACTCGGGGAGAAGGGAAGAACAGGAGTTAGTGGAAGACGTGAAGGCAGAGCTTAAGCAACTCTGCTCCGGGTGACTCAGGCCGGCTCAGAGGGTGGCGCCCCTCCCCAGCCCCTCTCTCTGGCAGTGGCGCCCTTCCCTCGTCCTCTGCCCGCCGAAGAGCTGCTGGCGCCAGAGCAGCTGTATCATCGACGCCCAAAGACAAAGATACCCAGGACTCGCTCTCCCACTAGCCTTTTCCCCTGATTGTAATCCGGCTCTCCAAAACATTGATTTTCCCTACGAAAATTAAAGGTTCCACATGCCCATCACCTCCCTCCCTGTCTTTCACATCCTCGCCGTCCTCCCCTCCATCCGCAGAGAGAGCAACCTAGATGCTGGCGCGCCAGGTGTGGGGAAAAGGAGGGGAGCAAACGCCTCCAAAGTTTGGAAAAGTTTCCAATGGGCTGGGGCTCGGGGGCAGGGGTTACTGACTGGGAGAAAGGGGAGGATCACCTGTTGATGGAGGGAGAGAAAGTTTGCCTGGCCCCACCTCCCCGGGGCGCCCCGCTCCCCGCCCCGCCGCACCCAGCCTCCCCGCCCGGCCCCGCGCTCACCTTGAGCCCGCGGATCTCGCCCAGGTGCAGCTGCAGGCGGCGGTTCACCTCGCGGATGAGATTGCTGTGGTCCAGCATCGCGCTCACCTTCTCGGCCTCGGCGCGCCGCAGGCAGCGGATCAGCTCCTCCTTGCTCCACTGCAGCAGTTCCTCGTCAGACACTTTGGACAGGTCCTCCACGGCGGCGGCTGCGGACGACCCAGCCGGGGCTGGGGGACAACTTTCCGCCGCCGCCGCCGCTGCGCCTCCGGCCGCCTTCGACATGGTATCCGCGCGGTAGCAGGTGTGAGTGGGTGGAAGAGGCAAAGCGACTCCCGAAGGCGCGGGCGCGGGGCTGCCTCCGCCCACTCCCCTGTGCGCTCGGGCGAGTCAGCGGCACCGCCCAGGGGCCGCTGGGTTGGGGCGGCGGGGGTCGCGCTGGGCGGCCATCCTACCTCGCCATCCCCGCGCGCGCGCCCGCGCACCCCCAGGGCCGGGCAGCCACCCGCTCGCTGCTGCCAAGGCCGGTCCCAACTCCGCGCAAGTCCATGGTGAGGGGCGCTGGGGAGCGGGAGCCGCCGCGGGAAAACCTTGAGGACGGGCGGAGGCCGTCCTTGGGGCTGCACCCCCGTTCCGCTGCCCTCTCCTCCGCCCTAATTCGAGACTGTCGCCCCGCACACTCTGTCTTTCTCACACACGCACGCACACGCACTTTCCTCCGCCTTGCCCAGCTGCAGCCCCCGGCGTCTCTCCTTTCCTAGCCGAGTAGGGCGCGCCCGGCTCTGCGGCGCCCCCCGGGCTGCTCGAGCGACGCCGCCGCGGCTGCCCGAAGGCGGCCTGCGCTGCGCCCGCCGCGGCTCGGAGGCTGCTCCGGGAAGTCTTCGATTTGCAGAGCCGAGCCGAGGAGGGGTGGAGGGTGGGGGACCGGCTGGAGGAGGAGCATGGAGCCCCGGCCGCCCGCAGCCGGCAGCACCTCCTGCGCCGGCCAGACGCGGCTGCCCCTCGACCGTCGCCCGGGCCCCTGAGGAGCGCTGCCCGCTATCCCGCCCGGGAGGGCTGGGGGCGCGGCTGCTCGAGCGGCCGGGGCGCGGGTGGGGCTAGGAGGGGAAGAAGGTGCGGAGCTGCGGCCTCCCCGGCCTTGGGAGGCGCGCGCGCGCCACCGTGCGGCCGAAGAAGCTCCCTCCTCTGCCCGCCGCACTCAAGCTGGTCACCGGGCAGGGAAGACAGCTGCCAAGCAAAAGGAGAGGTTCTTGGTATTTGGAGAGATTGGGGATCAGGAAAGATGGGGTAGCAGGACCTGAGGAATAACCGGATATTTCTACTTTGGAGAATAGGAGAAAAGGCCGTTGGCAAAAATTTAAAAAGTGGGGGAGGGGGGCTTAAGAATCCAAATAGTCTAGAAAGGGGAAAAAGAAGCTTTAGGGACCAACCACACCCACCCCCAGGCCTTTGTCTTTTCTAAAAATCTACTTTGTGAAGAAGCTTCGGGGTAAGTTACTGGATCTTTTAAAATTGTATTTGAAAAATATCAAAGCCTTTAGGAGAAAATAGAATACCTTCATCCCCTGCTTCCTGAGGTCTGGATTTTAAGGTCAGCATTCACCTCCCCTCAGAGCAAAGCAGGGCCCCCTTAGGCAAGCTGAAATGCCAGCCACGGAGATTTTCCTTTTCCTCTGTGCCCGCAGTCTGCCAAGTGTTCACTGGGTCAGCTTTTTGTGATGGTAATTTCTGGGAGGAGGAACTCTGAGTCCCTGGGCTCTATCTTTGGGCTACTCAATTGTAAAGTCAGGTGAAATTGTCTCCAAGCTGAAAACACGCTTTTTGCCTAAAGAAGTGGATGCACTTGGCCCTGAGTATGTCATTTCTGGGATGGAAAAGGGGCCAGAAACCTGCAGGCAACTAGCCCCACCGGGGGTCACTTGACCAGGGTGCAGAGGGAATCGTCTCCATTTGGTAGGATGAGGCTCTAAATCAGAATCCTTCCACCTGCCGGCAGTGTGTGTCCCCTGTAAAGCTGCCACCTGTTAAAAGATGATCAGCTGGACATTCTTTCTTCCCAACTGTAGGCCCAGACCTCCCTTTTCTCAGAGCATTTACTTTAGCAAATCTTCTATTATAAATTCTTTCTCTGATCCTTTCAGATGTAAATCTCCTCCCAGCCTCTTGCTGAGTTTTGTAACCCAGGAAGGTCTTTCTCACCTGGGAGGCATCCCCTTGAAATGTAATTGTCAAGGAAAAATAGTGTCCCATCTTACAGTCCCTGTGGAGGGGAGGAGCTAACTCCAGTGGGTTCCATTAGCAAACACAAATGGCCTCATTGCATGGATGAGCCCCCACCTGTGTCCTCCAGTTCTTTTCAGCTAGTGCACCTAATCACCCTCCTTCCTTTGTTTCAGTGGAGTTGACTCAGTCTCTCTCCCCTATTGCAGTAGTCTTGAATAAAAGACCTCCTTGCCTATTGAATTGTACCTGATGCAATTTTTCTTTGACACCTCCCCTTCTCTCACACCCACAGAAGGCTCTCCTCAACACAGTTTCTAAGACCAGTTTTGGCACAGGAAGGGATTAAGAGTCCTAGTTCTGTTACTTGTAAGTTCTTGTTCTTGAACAAATCATCTAACCTTACTGGTCCCTAGGCAGCTAATGATACAATGTACGTGAAGTGCTTTACACCACACAAATGCAACATTATTACTGATATTACCTCTGAGCAGCCTCTTGTCTGGAAATAGGATCCAGGACTTCTGTTTATTCCTCCATCACAGGTTCTTCAGGAGTCCTATTTTAAAATGAAACAGCCAGCCCCCTTCTCTGCTAACTCCCTCAGATCAGTTAACACCTAAGTAGATACTAGAAGGCAGATAGATGGCTGAGAGGAGGAATTGGACTTGCATTGGGAGGACAAGAAAGAAGGAAAGCAAAGACAAAAATTCTCCGCAAATTATATATGCTAGCAGCTGCTAGATCACCTTCAGGTTTTAATGTTTCTAATTTTGGTCATTGATTCAGGATAACTGATGAATAAATAATGTTGCCTCATGTTGCTAAGGTCAGGTATGATGTCATTTAGGAGCTTCACTTGGCTGCTAAAAACAAACTCAAACAGTCACTTAAAGACGGCATTTATTTTTTCTCACATATTCTATTCTAAAGACAGGCAGCTGAGGGGTGGTCTGGTGTCTTCATGATGTCATCAAAGACTTACACTCTTTCTCTCTGCTTAGCCATCCTTGACATGTTTGCCCATGTTCATAAGATGGCTACTAGAGTTCCAGCCAGCAATCTACACTTAAAGCAGGAAGAAGGGAAGAACAAATGCTAAAGGGCACCTGCTTTTTAAAAATGTTTTCCTAGTAATATGATCAAGTGAGTCTCATTTATATTCTAAAAGGCAGAGCTTGCCATATGACCATCCCACCAGCTACAAGGAAAGCTAGGACTGTTTGTTTGTTTTTTAAGTTGGGCATATTACAATAACATCACAAGTAAAACCATTGTTTTATAGTTTTATTTCAAAATATTAAGAGTGTAAAAATGTTTTTGTTATGTGGATAGACTATATAATGCTGAAGTCAGGGCTTTCAGTGTGCCTGTCACCAGAACAGTGTTCATTGTACCCAATAGGTAAGTTTTTATCCCTCACCTCCCTCCCACCTTTTCCCTTTTTGGTTTTCAATGTCCTTTACATCTCTTTGTTCCCATGTGTACCCATTGTTTAGCTCTCACTTGTTAGTGGGAACATGTAGTGTTTGTTTTTCCATTCCTAAGAAATTTCACTTAGGATAATGATTTCTAGTTCCATCCAAGTTGCTGCAAAAGACATTATTTCATTCTTTTTTATGGCTAAGTAGTACTCCCTGGTATATATGCATACAACATTTTCTTTACCGACTAATGAATTAATTGATGGGCACTTTGGTTGATTTCACATCTTTGCAATTGTAAATTGTGCTGCAATAGATATTCGAGTACAGGTGTCTTTTTGATAAAATGACTTATTTTCCTTTGGATAGATACCCAGTAGTGGGATTACTGGATCAGATAATAGGTCTACATTTATTTCTTTGAAGAATCTCCATACTATTTTCCACAGAGGTTGTACTAGTCTGCAGTCCCACCAACAGTGTATAAGCTTTCCTCTCTCTCTGCATCCATGCCAACATCTACTGTTTTTTGACTTTTTAATAATGGCCATTCTCCATGCTGATAGCAGTAAGGTGGTATTTCATTATGGTTTTAATTTGCATTTTTCTAATGATTAGTGATGTTGAGCATTTTTAAAATAGGTTTGTTAGCCATTTGTCTATCTTCTTTTTAAAAACTTCTGTTCATGTCTTTTGCCCACCTTTTGATGGGGTTGTTTGTTTCTTTCTTGCTGATTTGTTTGAGTTCCCGGTAGATTCTGGATATTAGTCTTTTGTTGGATGTATAATTTATAAATATTTTCTCCCATTTTGTAGGTTATCTATTTACTCTATTGACTATTTCATTTGCTATGTACAAGCTTTTTAATTTAATTGAGTTCCATTTATTTATTTTTGTAAATTCTGTATTTGCCTTTGGGGTCTTAGTCATAAAATCTTTGCCTATGCTGATGTCTAGAAGAATTTTTCCTATGTTTTCTTCTAGAATATTTGTGGTTTCATGCCTTACATTTAAGTCTTTTAGCTCTCTTGATTTGACTTTTCTATATGCAACAGATAGGGGTCCTGTTTCATTCTGTGTGTGGAAGTGCCCATCAATACATGAGTGGATTAATAAAATGTGATATACGTATATCATGGAGTAATACAGGGCCATAAAAAAATAGTGAACTAAGACCTTTTGTAACAACCTGGATGGAACTGAAGACCATTCTTCTAAGTGAAGTATCATGAGAATGTAAAATCAAACACTACATGTACTATTAAATTGGAACTAATCAATCAACACTCATGTGCACATATGGTAGTATTAATAAAACTTAACATAAATCAAGCAGGTGGGTAAATACATACCTAATGGGTTCAATACACACTATCTGGGTGATAGACACACTTATAATTTTGACCCAAACTGTACAAAAGCAATATCATGTAACCAAAATATTTGTACCCACATATAATATTCTGAAATTTAAAAAGAGAAATGTAATACAAACCACAAATGCAAGCCACATATGTAATTTTAAATTTTCTAATATTTTCATTTAAAAAGTAAAAAAGTGATATTCATGTTAATATATTTTATTTAACCTAATATATCTATAATGTTATTTCAACATGTATTAAAATAATATTTCTTGTAGTACGCCTTCAAAATCTAGTGTATATTTTACACTTACAGCACATCTCAATTCAGACCAGCCACATTCCAAGTTCTCCATAGCCACAAGTGACTAGTGACTACCATACTGGACATCGCAGCTGAAGCACATTTGGTTTGGAAGGAGTGGCAAAATGAGGGTGGCACCTGCAAGTGGGCTGAATAATGCTCCACTCAAAAGACATCCACCACAAGTTAATCCTTAGAACCTGCGGATCTTAGCTTATATGGCGAAAAAGGACTTTGTAGATGTGATTACTTTAAAGATTTTTAAATGGAGAGATTATCTTAGCTTATCCAGGTGGACCCAAAATGTAATCACATGTTTCCTTTTAAGCAGAGGGAGATTTCACACAGAAGAGAAGGTGGTGACCACAAAGGCAGATATTGGAGTGACATCGCTGAAAGTTAAGGAATGCCAGCAGCTGCTAGGAACTAGAAGAATCAAGGAATACAGACTGTCCCCAGAGCCTGTGGAGGGAACACAGCCCTTCTGACACCTCTAAGACTCCTTTCAGACTTCTGGTCTCCCGTGAGAGAACACATTTCTTTTGTGTTAAGCCACTAAGTTCGTGGCCACAATAATAAACTAATACAGCTCCATTTATAAGAAAGCACTACATTTTCATCTGTATTATTGTAGTTATCACAGTTTTTCTTATTTTATACCTGGTGGATACCTGTTGATCTTTTTTCTTTTTGGAAGGCAGGGATCTGCCTTATTTATCAATGCACCTCTGCACCTAGCAAGTGAAGTGTTTGTTGTAGGAGCACAGTAAAAGTTGTTCAAATGTATCTGAAGCTCAGTCTCTGGGGCACCTGTATTCTGGTGTGCACACAAGAAGAGCAAGAAAAGAAGGCTGCTTCCTGAAGCAATCTCCATATGGAAAAGCTACAGATCACAAGCGACCCAGATAGCCACTGTAACACCTGCCTGCCCTGGTCACTTGAAGTGCTTTTGAGAAGCCATGACCCCAAGAACAGAGAAAAGGAAGAAAGTGCTAAAAAGCAGGGACCGCCTAACAGGTCTGACCTGCAAAGCAAACTCCCAGCAGAACTGGCCAACTTCTGCCAGTCCCAGTGCAAACCTCTCCCGCCCCTCATCCCTCAATAGGATATGGAATTTTTCAGTCCATTTGCTATGATGACTGAAGTAGACAGTGAAGAGTCTCACAAGTGAAAATACCTCTTCACACATTTGCTCAACACGATTGCTTTTCTCCTAACACAGACATCAGCTGTTCTGAGAGTGTGCAAGTTGGATTAGGACGTCTGCTCTTGACAATTACTCAAATAGTCCAGGCCTTAATAGCATCGGTATCACCTAGGATGTTTGCTTCAATTGCCTCTCCATATAATCAAAAGTTATAAATGACCAAAAATGGAAGTACACTCATTGCCTTTCAGAACAAAACCTTCCAAGGGACACAGTCACATTGTGACTGGACAAGAACTATCACAGATGAAGCACATGATCTTATTGAAGCATCCATGAGACAGGCATAATTATTCCATTTTATGGAAGAGGAATATGAGGCTCAGGCCAAACTGGTACAGTTAACATGGAGTGGCTTCAGGACTCTAAAGGTGGCTATCAAGCCCCTGACCTTCCGCCACAGCCTTCAAGAAGTGGCATAGGGGGCCTTCAGTGGCATATGCATTAGCATTAGGTTTTTGGCATTAGCAGTGAAGCAAGCAAAGAGTGAGAACAGGCTCTGAAGATGACAGAAATGGAGTCTTTATGCCTTTTTCACCGGGGAAAGGAATCCTAATTACAGAATAATTTGCAAAGAAGGGAGTTGTAACTTGTCTCTTTTGTTTCTCTGGTAGCATCTATGTAAGTTCCTCACTCAAGGATGCTCCCCTGTGATGCTTTCTGCCTATGCACCACTAAGGTGCTGGAGAATTCCTTTGCCTTCAAGTCCCAGCCTTAATGGCACTGTCGCAGAGGCGATGTCACTGACCGGGTTCCCTAAAGCACCTTGTTTGTTTCCTTCATAACACTTATCATTTGCAATTCTTTTCTATTTTGTTTATGTTCCACTTTAAGCTGTGAAAGGCATGTTATACCTGACCTGTAGTGGGTCCTCTGTAACTCTTTCACTGAATGGATGCCTTGCAAGTGTTGAATATTTGCCGATCACCCACACTGTGCTCCCAACCACAATGTGCTTTATCACAATACAAACTCCCTCCAGGAATTCTGATTCCATTGGTCAGGGGTGAGACCTTGGAAATGTGTATTTGAAGGCTGCTTCTGATGCAATCGGTCTGTAGAACAGCACGTGGGACTCTTGTGCCTGCCTCCCTCGTACAATCTTTGTTCTCTTTGCAGTGGGAGGCATGGCAACAACCTAATTCGCATACTCTGGGTCTTTCGGGTGCCTGAGAGTATCCCATGAATCTAGTGTGCATCTGTGCTACTTGTCTACTCACCAGAAGCCACGAATAAGAATTTAAGACCAATGTTACCATGTATATACACCATGAGTAACACTCTCATACAAAAAACAGAGACAAAGTCCCCTACAGTCTTTGGAGGAATATGCAGGAGAGCCAAGGAATTCAGCTTTCCGGAAAACTCATTCTAAGTTCCTCAGAGTCTGAGAGCAACACAGATCCCTCTGGAGCTTACAAAAGAACTGCAATTCTCTCAGAAGCTAGGCCACCCAAGGTTGGCCAAATGAACTCTACGCAGGTTTGAGTGAAAGGAAAATACCTGTAAATACTGTTTTAGCAACAGATGGAATGAAGCCTGAAATGACAGCAGTAGTGAGTAGGGGCCCTAGGCACACCGAGGTGGCATCAAAAGAGAGAGCAGGAAAGGACTAGAGCACCTGAGAAGTGAACTTTACTTGGTTCTTTGGTCATCATCCTGTGTTCCACGGACCAGCAGTGTCAGCTTCACCGAAGTCCTTGTTAGAAGTTCAGAATCTCCAGCCCCACCCCAGAACCACTGAACAGGAATCTGCTTTTCAACAACATCTCCAGGTGATCAGTAAACATCAATGTTTAAGAATCACTGACCTAAACCTGTGACAAATAAAGGCTTGCTGAACTAGAGAAAATCCTTTAAATTTAGGAAATTTCGTAGCTTAAAGGAAATTTCACTGCAAATTTATTCAAGCCTCGATCATATCCACAGGTAACATGATCAGGGAAACAAATGTCTCTCTCATTCCTGAATGTCTCAGCTCATCCAGGAGCATATACATTCAGCAGGGCCAAGCAGTGTTCATTAAACTTTGTATTCTCACAGAGCACAGCCTTGAGAGATGGAGTTGGAATTTTGGTAGCAGTGACAGGTCAAGTAAAGATAAATCTGAGAGCTCACTGAGGTCTGCTTCTACCAGTCTCTCTTCAACATTCTTTGCTCAGAACTTGATCCAACCCTTCTCCTGGATACTAGGTGAGTATGTGAGGATGGTAGGTGAGCAGGAAGATCACAAAACTTTAGAAAATGGTTTGGGAATCTCTTATTAATACTCATAAATATAATGTGCCCTTCCTCAGAGGTGGTGTTTCCAGAGTTGGAAATGTGGCCAGCTATGTTGCTTTCATCTGCATTCAATGCCCCAGAGGGAAGGTTACATAAAAGTGCAAGAAATCATGAAACCAATTTGGGTAGCAGCTGAAAGCAAAACAAAACAAAAAATTGGTTCTCTGGTTCATTGACTTTCACCTTCTCCCTAGGGCACAAAGAATTCTCAACTGCCTCATAATGCCACTGCTACCCTTCACCACTCGCTGTGGACATACACCAACAATGCTTCTTACTGGGGGGGCAATATGTCAGGTCCTGCAAAGATGGCCATGCATTTAGCTTCTATTGCAGGACTCTGTGTAATACCACAGTGCCCTGAGTGTGTGCAGTGTGCAGGCTGAGTGCTTTTTAAGAAAGTTTCTGAACAAAATAGTCCATGTATGTTCATAGATATATTAGTGTGCATGTGTATCCATAGATGTGTGTGTATGTGTCCATTTATAATGTGTAGATTCTCACCTTTACAGCAAGTAGAAGAAAAGAATCTTTAGACAATGAGATTGAAAACTAGCTTTGACAATATATAAGGGCCGGGCACGGTGGCTCATGCCTGTAATCCTAGCACTCTGGGAGGCTGAGGCAGGCGGATCATTTTTGCTCAGGAATTCAAGACCAGCCTGAGCAAGAGTGAGACCCCATCTCTACCAAAAAAACAGAAAAAAAATTAGCCAGGCATGGTGGCACATGCCTGTAGTCCCAGCTACTCGGGAGGCTGAGGCAGGAGGATTGCTTGAGCCCAGGAGTTTGAGGTTGCTGTGAACTAGGTGACACCATGGCACTCTAGCCCAGGCAACAGAGTGAGACTCTGTCTCAAAAATAAAATAAAATAAAATATATAAGTACATGTCCATTTTCTTAAAAAAAAAAAAAAAGTGAAAATCTACACCAGCCAGGATTGCCAGTGTTTGTTCTTTTTTAAGAAAAGTATGCTCCTAAGCTTACCATTCTGTTTTTTTCTAAGATGCTTCGAAAGAGTGCTCTTACATTTTGACTATTCTATCAGGCCCATAGGTCAGGGTGGAAAGAGCAGCTTAACTAGAGAAGAGATCTGACCTCCAGGCACCAGCTGGCCGTAGGGACAACCAAGTGTCTCCTCTGCAGCTGTGTTTGCACACCTTTAAAATGAAAATGACAACAAGCATCAGTCATACCTCTTTGTATCTAAGCAGTAAAAGGAATGTGTTTTGAAAAGTACAAATTGCTACACCAAAATGCAAAGTTTGAGTATATTTTAATGTATGTGACTCATCCCTATTTTGCTATATCTTTCTCCAACCAGCAATAGTTTCTAAGGATTCACCACTAGTGTGGCAGAAGAACTAAAGTCCTAAATTGCTTCTGTTCCTCTGGAGTTGCAAGAATCACCCATACTACTGTGTTTCCTCGAAATAAGACAGGGTCTTATATTTATTTTTCCTCAAGAAGACACCCGAGGGCTTATTTTCAGGGGATGTGTTATTTTTTTTAAGTACAATACAACAATCTACATTTATTCAAATATAGTTAAGTCGTCTTCTTCTGGAACATCATCATAACTCTCCAAACCCCGAATTCTATCCTGAATTTCTTGCAACTCCATTTCTTTTAGAACCATTGGCCCCAATCTCTCATGTCGAGCAATAGAGCTCTCATGGGGCAGATGAGAAGGGCTGCTCATCTTCTTTACCGTTCCCCGACGAACTGCATGGGTTGTGCAGATACATAGTGTAGCCACACCCATCACTAGGTCTTATTTTCGGGGTAGGGCTTATATTACGAAAATGCTTAGATATCCTACTAGGGCTTATGTTATGGGTAGGTCTTATTTTCAGAGAAACACGGTACATAACTCATGCTGGGACCTGGAGATTTAAACCATATCTGACCCTACATGGGAGTGAAGGGGGACATAATTATTCAAGGAGGTATGTTCATTAGCCCCCTTCCTACCTCTCCACACCCAACTCCCTACTCACTGCCAGAGCCTTAGTTGGTCTGTGGGGAACCTTTGTGTGAATTAGCAAAAGACACTCCTTCAGGTGGTGTGTCTCAAGTAGTATTTTAGTCTGGGTTCTCCTGAGAAATAGAACCAATAAGAGATAGATAGATGGATGGATGGATGGATAGATAGATAGACAGATAGATAGATAGACAGACACACAGATTTATAATAAGGAATTGACTCATGCAGTTGCAGAGGCCAAGAATATCTAAGATCTGCAGTTAGCAAGCTGGAGACCCAAAAAAGCCAATGTTATAGTTCTAGTCTGAGTATGAAGGCCTGAGAACCAGGAGAGTCAGTGGTGTAAGTTCCAGTCCAAGTCCAAGTCCAAATCCAAAGGCAGAAGACAGGCAGACGGCAAACTTTCCCTTCCTCTGCCGCCTTTTTGTTCTAGCCAAGCCTTTAATGGATTGGATGAGGCCCACTCACATTAAGGAGGACAACCTGCTTTACTTAGTCTTTCATTCATATGTTGATATCATTCAGAAGCACCCTCACAGACACACCCAGACAAATGTTTAACCACACATCTGGACATGGTGCAGCCCAGGCAAGTTAACGCACAACATTAACCATCACAAGTGTGGTGCGTGGTGGCCACAGGCTGCACTCCAGGCAAGTTAACGCACAACATTAACCATCACAAGTGTGGTGCGTGGTGGCCACAGGCTGCACTCCAGGCCCCACGTGCTCCTGAGACAGGGACCCTGGCATACAGCTCAATCTACACAATCGATATTACCAACTGCTCTGAGAAACAGCCTCCTCTCTCCTCTACAATCAGGTATCTTAAAGTCCTGCCTTTGTGACTCACTTGTTTTACCCCACCTCAAACCCATCAGAGTTTCTGGACTGATCATGGCTTTGGGCTCCATATTCTACCCCAACAAAGGGTATTTCATTTTACAAATTTTTAGAATGCAGCCACCTTTTAATTTTTTATCTGGGGCTCCCCAGACAAGCTTTTGAGCTAAGTGACTTACACAGGTGAAGGGTACAGTGCTGAACCCTTCTTTTCACTGGAAGAAGCACAGATTTCCTGGGACAAGCAGGTCTGCGCAGCACATTCAATTTCCCCTGAGCAAAGAATAAGAGAACAGAGAAAATAATTAAAACATCAGGAAGAGGACAAAAAAACCAAAATGAATCCACAAAGCAAGAAATGATGTAAATGAACAGGGAGATAAACAGAAATAACAACTGAGAAAGCACTCAGTGAGTAGTACTGACTCCCAGAAATGACACTTGTGCAACACTGAAGCATACGGAATGAATCACTGTTTACCAGCCACGACAGGGTGCTGTCAAGTTCAGCACATGTGCGACAATTAGGAGTGGAATGTGCAGTGCCTAGAGAACAGTGTAGGGCTGGCATCAAAAAACAAACAAAACCTACCTTGATCATTTCTCCAAAAAGAAGAGAGGCAGGAGGTGGCATATAAAATTCCCCATATAAGGTTCACACGTACAATATACAAATGTTTCACAAAGCAAATGGTTGCAATAAATGACAGTTCCAAGTGGGTTAAAAAAAAGGTTCAGATGTTGTTGGCTACGAAATATAAGCAATGCAACCAGCGAAAGCTGGGGAATAGAGTTCTTGCTATGGTAACAGGTTTAGAAACCACACATGACTCTGATGTGGAAATGCAATTTTTTATGCTGGAAGAATAAGCATAAATTGCCTTGCCTTTAAATATATTTTTTCAGTGCTCATTCCTAAGATATAAAAACCTGGAAATCAATCGCAGACCCAAGGATGCAGAAACTTTGGGATTGGTAGTGTTAGGTGATTTTTTCACACACAGAGTGTGAAATTCTGGCTTTTTGACCGCCAAATGGATAGGATAGCTCTCATGGCAGATATATTGGCTGCTAAATCAACAGCTAGTCTTATAGAAACTCAGTTTAATCATAGTGATTGGGAAACCTAGTTCCAGGCCAGCCTGTCCAACAGAAATCATGGATTATGCCCCCAAATTCCCTTAGTATTTGAGTCTCCACTTAGAGAACCTGGACCTCAGTCTCCAAATAAGGCATGTCATTATCCCTGTCATTCTCACCAGTCTAGTCTCTTTGCCAAGGTAACCTAGCAATTCCCCTTTGTCAACACTTGCATGTTCCATGAGCATCACAAACTTAACCCATCTAAACCTGGGCTCCTAATAGTCTCTCAAACTTGTTCTCCCTGCTCTCTCCCCATCTTAGCAGACCGCAACTCCATTCTCCCAGTTGCATAGGCCAAACACCATGTAGCCATCTTTGACTCTTTCTCTCATACCCCTCATCCTGTCATCTGTAATTCTATTGGTTCTACCTTCAAAATATATCCAGAATTTGACTACTTCACACCACTTCTGTTATCACCCCAACTAAGCCACTGCCATCTTTTGCCTGGATTATTGCCATAGCCACCTAACCATGCACCCTGCTTCTTCCCTTTGCCACCCTCCAGTTTATTCTCAGCACAGGTAAAACATAAATCTGATCATGTGACTCCAATATGCAATACTCTACAATGCCCCCCCCCATCGCACTCAAAGTGAAAGCCAAAGTCCTTATAATGGCCTATAAGGCCTTACACAATCTGTTCTCCCATAACTCCAGTACCTGCCTGACCTTATCTCTATGATTAATACTTTCCTCCTTGTTCATTCTGCTTCAGACACACTGATTTTGTCCCTTTTTTATACACTAAACTCAATCCTTCCTCAGGGCCTTTGTACTCATTGCTCCCTCTGCTCAGAATACTCCTTCAGATTTTAAGGTCTCAACTTAAACATCTCCATAGGGCATCCCTGGCCATGTTACTTAAAATGTAACCTCCTCTCCAATACTTCCAAACCTTCTCCCAATGCAGATTGGCAGAGAGAGGGTTTGGGGTGGCTTCTCAAACAGTCCCAGGGTAGAAGCCTATTTAAGACTAAGATTCTGTCATCTTGTACTTCACAATCTGGAACATGCAATCTCCCAGCCATAGAAAGAAATGATAGAGCTTGGAGGTGGCATATTGGCTCTCAAATGCCTGGTTGTGAAAATGGCACATATAAATTTCATACATATTTCATTGGCTTCAACTAATCAGTTTCATCTAATTGCAAACAGCTAGGAAGTATGGTATTCCAAGTATTCAGGAAGGAAAGAAGAACCAAACCTGGGTAAATCTGATGCCATGAACTATAAGCTGTTTCTTTGGAAATCCTTCACTTCTTGAACAATTGGAATCCCTGTCACCCTATCTAGTTGCTCTAAGATTAATCTTAGATCGATTTCTTTTTGGTCATCCATTCAGAAAATATTTTTTGAGTGCTTCCTCTATGTGCCAGCTCTGTGCATGATGTTGAAGATATAAGAAGTAGTGTTGTATTTCTGACGATAGTACCCCATGGCAGGGTGAGAGAGGGACACTACAACGTGTGACAGCAATACTGTCCCCCACCCAAAGCCAGTGGCAAGCTGCACACGGTCCACTAGAAGTATGTGCAGGATAGACAGAAAAGTCTTATTTCTCCCAGGAGTGTTGCAACCTAAGGGAGTGCTACCAATTTAAACTTCCCTAAAAGTACTTGCAGCCCTCTCAGATGTTTATAGATCCATTGTAGATATATGTAACCATATAACTAATTGTGATCTCTTTTATTCAAGAAATAACAACATGTAAATGTTCATTTGATCTACCCAGAATGACAAATTGAGCACAAATATTTTCCTCCTCCTGTGGACCTCAGGCATACACCATGGAATTTTTTGCAGCAATTAAGAGCAAAAATTGAAATATGCTCTCAACAATGATAGAGTTTAATACTTTTAAGTGTGTGTTTATTAGTGGAAAATTTAAGATAAAACCAGATTTATGAATAATACAATAAATGTAAGATCAAAACACTAAATATTCTTTGAGGGTGCATGCATATCCAAATATATATGTTAAACACACTAGAATGACTGCTTATGGGAAGAGAAGGGAAAAGGAATGGGAGTCAGGATGAAAGGAGGGGAAATAATAAAATAAAACATAAGAGCATTCTTGCATAGATGATGGTGCTAATGTGGTATCAACTCAGGAGTATTACTAATTTGCCAAATATAAAATTTTACATTCTATGTTCTTTTCCTTTTCTGAAATCTTTTTTTGAATAGATTAATGAAAAGGCATCTCTTTCTAAAATTGGTCTTTAGAACAATAAGACAGGCTGACAAGGCTTTCTTCTATATTTCCATACACTCTGTTCTGATCTAGGCCCAGAGCTAAGTCCATAAGTAGTCAACAATAATATATCATAATTTTTGTCTATCAGGTTGACAGGCATAAAAATTGTAACACTCTGTGTTAGCAAAGATAGGAAGAAAGGGAAACCTTTAAATTACTAATAGAAATGTAAAATGGTATATCTTTCTGAAGAGAAATATTTGTTAAGATTCACAAAAATAGTATAGCTTTCAACCCAAGACTTCCACTTTTAGGAATTTATCATTAAAAAAATTTATGTATAATCAGATATATATATCAAATATGTTAAATAGTTGAAGCAAAATTATTTGAAATAACAGCAAATTGCAAATAACATAAGTGTTCAGAAATAGGGATTTATTAAATTATGGTATATCTATGATAGAATTATATTTAATATATAATAAGAAAACATTTATGATGTATTATTAAGCAAATATAGCATTGTAAAATATGACATATCCCAATTTTGAAGACAGGCAGTAGATACACTAAAATGTTAATGATATTTATCCCTGAATTAATGTATTAATTCAATGAATATTTATGAGTGGTTCTAATCTATACTTAATATGTATGTTAATTGGAAAAGTGCTATAATTAAAACATCAGTGAATATTCCAGATTATAATTCCATATATTATATCATATCTCAAAGGCATAAAAGGGAGATTATTTCCATGCTAAATTCTTAAAATGCTATGCTTCCTTATTTACAGAATTTTCAGGTCTTCATGTGCACATTTCAATCATTACTCAGTCACACTTTACTGTGTCACCTTGAGCCACTGCATCATCCCCATGTTAATAAGAGAAAGTCATTTTGAGATAGGAATATGGATAAACAAATATTCCCTATAATTTTCTAGCCCTTAACCAAGAATTCATTAAACATCTTATGAAGGTTCTATTTGTTATTAAAATCAAAGGAATCCATTTATCATCAACATGGGTGTTCTATAATTCAGTCATGTCAGGATAAAAGAGAAATGACAAGATATTATGACCCATTTGAAGCTAAGAATTATATTAAAACCCAGGTTGGCTTTTAGTTTAATAATAAAGAATAAATGTTACTTAATTTTTTTAACTCTGAAATATAAAACTCTGGAGGGCTGGAGAGATAAACAAGAACTAGATGGGATTTAAGTCGAAAAACTGATATATTTTCTATTTTTCTATGGGTAATAGCTAGTTCTAGTATCTTATCACTTTAATAAATGAATCTTCTTGGGGAAAAATAAAAAACCTAACATACAAAATGAAAACAAGCCTGGATCCAGATTTAAATTTCACTGGGAGCAAATGTTACCCTAAGAAATCACATTTTTTAATTTCATTGTAATGGATGTAGCCATAAAAACAAATATGATATTCTCAGTCTGTTAAGTACACCTCAATACAAAAATGAGGCATGTTTGTAGTTAGAAGGATGGCACATTCTTCCATCAGTATGTATAAGACAGGAATCCAAGCCAAAAAGCTTGCAGTTAATATTATTTGGAGGATAGTATTTTTTAATGTTTAATTATTATTTTAAGGTGTCACTAAGACTTAGAAAAGTGCATGGTTTTTTGTTAAATATATATTTGGAAACCCATCTACCACCCATTACTTTGAACCATTGATTTCTTCGATGTAATTTTTAAAATCGCCTTAGATTACTTGATTTATAATGAACCAGATATAAGACCAGATGTGTTTAAAATTCATAAATGCAGGTATTATGAGAAACATTAAGGAATCAATTCTGATGTCTTGCTTTTTTAAAAAATGAGATAACCCTATCTATATCTATAACATCTATGATACCCCTTCTTCAAATAGGAAATATAAAACTATCCTTTATATCAGGGATCCCCAACCTATGTTGAATTGTATAATTATTTCATTATATATGACAATGTAATAATAATAGAAATAAAGTGCACAATAAATGTAATACTCTTGAATCATCCCGAAACCATCCCTCAACCCCCTCCCCAGTCCGTGGAAAAATTGTCTTCCATGAAAACAGTCCCAGGTGCCAAAAGGGTTGGGGACCGCTGCTTTATTATATCATGTATTGTTATAAAATAAATGTTTGTATCACCCAAAACTCATATGTTGAAGCTCTAACCCCCAATGTGGCTATATTTGGAGATAGGGTCTTTAAGGAATTAAGGTTAAATAAGGTCTTAAGGACAGGGCCCTGATCACGTACTTATAAAAGACACCAGAGAACTCACTAGCATTCTCTCTGTATGCACAAATAAAGAGGTCATATGAGCACACAATAAGGCAGCTGTCCACAAGCCAGGAAGAGAGCCCTCACCAAAACCCAAATCAGCTATGAACCTTGATCTTGGACTTCTAACCTCCAGAACTATGAGAAAATAAATTTCAGTAGTTTAAGCCAAGCAGTCTATGGTATTTTGTCATGGCCAGAGCAAACTAAAATATGTATTATTTATATATTTATTTGGCACTTGCTTTATACCAAAAATGTTTGGGTAAGTTATTGATTGATTGGGTTCTACTAAAAATAACCTTCTACTAACTAGGCTTTAAATTTATTCTTCAAATTAGGTATTGTAAATATGTGCCACTCATGCTACCATTTTCTGTGCCTAAGTAAATGGTAGACATTACTAATTGAGCATAGCACTCTTTCCTACTGAATCTAATAATTCTTGTCAGCACTCCAAGCAGCCACTAGCAACTGATAGGGGTAACAGTTAAGTTGAAATCTATTCCCCATTCCTGTATTAGACTAAAAGCTCATTGAGTGCTTAGATACTATCTTATCTCTTTTTTATAGCAAATAACCCTTCACATGATAGGAACTCAGTAAATACTCATTGAATTAAATAAACTGCATTCTGAGTATATATCTTCTATAAAGAAAGTTCCCTTCACAAGAGCTTTGGGAAATGGCTAAACATAAACTTGTATTGACTCTACAAAAATACATAGGAAAGAAAGCATCATACTTTTAACCTTCACTGACTTTTCATCAAGTATGAATGAGCTATAATTATTAGAATAATTCAGAATAATGATTCATAATTAAGTTCAAACCTAGAAGATGCAAAGACACAAAGGAGTAGAAATCCCAGCTCCTTGCCTTGAGGAACTCTCTATCTAGTTGAGATCTTAGACTCTGACACATAAAAATTTCACTCACAATACAAGCAGAGTGTGACAAGTACCACTGCCAAGTGAATGGTTTTGACAAGAGGAGCATAAGTGTTTGGAGGAAGGAGGGGAAGATTTTTCTTTAAAGCTAAAAGGAAATTCAATAGATGAACCAATTCCTACAGAGCTCAATTATTCTTCCTTTCAACAGAAGACCACAGGGGAGCTTGTTATGAGAAAATAGAGGAAGAATAAGTACATTTTTATGTTAAAACGCACATATTTTTAAGAATGGGGGTTAAAGCGGCTTCAGTTTTGAGAGGAGATGGGAATTGGTAGAACTTTCCATGCTTAAAGAAGAATAACATTTATATGACCAAATGATTTATGTTCTCCAAATGTAAACAAACACCTGCAACAACACTAAGCACAGAAATATTGCAAAAGGGGAGAAGAAAGAAGTAAAGGCTACCCCTCTTATTCTTATTTTTTTCATAGGTAAATAGGCATGAGACCCTTTCTGGTCCCCTGCTCCCCTTCCTGTCCCAGCCCCCAGGGTAGACAGAGAGCCAGAAGCAAGGCTGGCAAAAGCACTTGGCCAGTCTCACTACCTCCAGCTCTAGCTGCTGTCACCTGCTCAGTTGGAGAAATCACTGTGTGAGTGGTTTTCTGGCTCTTCTCAAAGAGAAATCCCTAAAGAAATCCCCAAAAGGGGAAGAGTTATTTGGCTGGAGTCTCAGGGATAAAAGAGTGGAAGGAAAAAAGAGAAGAAAAGAGAAAAAGAAATCAACATTTTTGAGCTCGTTGAAAATGCCAAACACACTCTATATTCTCTTTAGTTCTTGCAATCAGATATGAGATACCGAATTCAGCTGAAACCTAGATTTGAATCCCACCTCTGCCTCTTACAAGATATATAACCTTAACTTCTCTGAATGTCAGTAGTCTAATCTGTAAAGTGGAGTTGGTAATAATCTTCTGGGGTTATAGGGAAGATAATATGAGGTCATGTATGTAAAGTAATTTATGTAATAAATAATAGTTATAATTTATCAAAAGTTAGCTCCTAGTAAAAGGCTAAATTGCAAAGATGTGGAAACAACCGAAGTGCCCATCAGTACATGAGTGGATTAATAAAATGTGGTATATGTATACCATGGAGTACTATTCAGCTATAAGAAACAACGGGGATATAGCACCTCTTGTATTTTCCTGGCTAGAGCTGGAACCCATTCTATTAAGTCAAGTATCCCAAGAATGGAAAAATAAGCACCACATGTACTCACCAGCAAATTGCTATTAACTGATCAACACCTAAGTGGTCATATAGGAATAACACTTATTGAGTGTCGGGCAGGGAGGAGGGGATGGGTATATACATACATAATGAATGCGATGCACACCAACTGGGAGATGGACACGCTTGAAGCTCTGACTCGGGGGGGGGTGGGGGGGCAAGGGCAAAATACGTAACCTTAACATTTGTCCCCCAACAATATGCTGGGGAAAAAAATAAAACAAATTAAATAAATAAATAAAAAAATTTTTAAAAAGTTAGCTCCATTTTATACATGAAGTATATGTCTCAGGAGAGTAGGTAACTCTCTCAACACAGTGATGAACCTAAAACATGGCATATTCCTCCTGAAATGATAATTGACTAATTCAAAACACTACACAAGAATACATACAGGTTTCATTTTATTTATTTATATTTTATTTTCTTGAGACAGGGTCTCACTCTGTTGCCTAGGCTAGAGTGCAGTGGCATCACCATAGCTCACTGCAATCTCAAACTGCTGGGCTTGAGTGACCTGTCTGCCTCAGTCTCCTGAGGAGCTGGGACTACAGGTACATGCTACCACACCTGGCTGATTTTTGTATTTTTTGTAGAGACAGGGTCTGGCTATGTTGCTTAGGCTGGTCTTGCACTCCTGGCCTCAAGCAACCCTTCTGCCTTGGCCTCCCAAAGTGCCAGGATTACAGGTGTGAGCCACCACGCCCAGCCTGCCTATAGCTTTTAAGTGCATTCTCTATACATTTAGAAATTTATCATTAAACAACCTTCATAATAATGTGAAACAATGATCCTTGAAGGTGACTTTCAGATTCTGCATGTCAGTCCCTGGCCCAGAACATGCTGGTGGTTTGGAATGAGAACTCAGCTAGCTGAGGGCCCCACGGAGCTACTTTGTGCCAGGACCAGGCTCCTCTGCTGCCTTCTCTCTTTCAGACGGGTTCCTCTGGATTTGCTTCCCCAAACTCCTGGCATGCACATCCACACCCCTACCTCACTCCTTCTGATGAGATCACTATCCACAGATCTTGTGGTAGGGGCAGTAATTCTCCCTAAATATAATATTTCCTCTCCTACATTTCCTGACTCCCTTAAAGTTACCAGATCATCTGACTAGTTCTAGCCAGTAAAAGTGGGCAGAAATGACATGTAACACCTTTGCACTGAGGCAGTGAAAAGCTCATGCTGGATTCTCCAGTATTGTCCTCCAGCTGTGGAGTGTTAGGTCCACATGATCCAAATGATGCAAATACTAAAATGACAGAGCTGTAGTGAGCGTGGGTCCCTGACTGACAGTGGAGCAGATCATCATAACATGCCACAGTGATACTTTGTATGTGTAAGAAATAAACTTTCATTTTGTTATGACACTGATTTAGGGGCTGTGTTTTATTACCACATAACCTAGCATATCCTAATTTATACAAAATGCAGTCCCTGCGTGTAAGGGCCTCTTGTTCTCAGCCATCTCTCCAAAGTTCCCATATTGGCCCTCAGTTTGCTTTTATGATCCTAGCATGCTTTGTAGCAAATGCAGAACCTGAAGTTCTAGGCACCTCCCAGGAGCTAATTATCTGCATCTCTCCTTCCCTTCTCTCCCCCAAATGCTACCTCAGCCTCAAGCAGGTCAGGGATGGAGCCAGCTGGAGAGTAACCAAGTCACCAGAATGAAGGAGAGAATTTTCAGCTTAAGCTGGGAAAGTCCCTGAAGCAAGGGAGGTGCAAGAGAAAGAGTTGACAACCTAGAGTTCAGGAGTAAATGTGCTAATTCTGAAGGGTTGGTCAGAAGTAGGACTAAAGTCAGAAGTAGGGTCCAAGTCAGAGTCCTGGAGCTGAGTGCTCCAAGGAAAGATGAGGCCAAAGTGGAACTGAGTCATGATCAAAGGTCCTGGCCAATACTCTCTAGCCCTGCTTGGTGTGCACCATTCACTTCTACTGGGCCAGCAGGTGGGTGTGCAGAGGTGATTCTGGCTAGCTTCAAGGACCAGGTATCTACAAAAATGGAAGCAGCAACACACTTTATTGCTCTTAGGGGTCTGTTAAATCCTAACACGCTTGTAAGTGCACTGGAAAACTTGATTTAATCCATGTTTCTTGGTGCAAGGTTCTTCTTTTCCCAAAAAATTAGCAACTCACATATCTCTTACCAGTAGACTCCAACCCAACATGCTTAACAACTTGTTTTTTATTCTAAAAGCTTACAATCTTATTCACTTGTGTAATGCAACTTCCCCAGAATAAGCACACAGCTAATTGAAGAACTTAATGACTCATTTCTCAAGCCAAACAAGATGTTCACATTACCTTTAACTTTCAACTTTGTGACCAGATTTTCTGATTTGGCTATGAAAGCAATAATCACACCTTATACCCCAAATAACATAAAAAACTGATGTGCAGTGAAAAAGTCAACTAAGATTATAAAATATTAATTATCCTTTTTGATATTTTCATTTAAAAAATTCATCATTCCTTCATTTGCTCTATATTCAAAGCTGAGATATAGATGACATATCTCTGAATTTACAAGACTATAACCACTGATATTTATAAGATAAATCTCCATATCATACACTGAATATTCAATGAGAAACACATTCCTAAGTAGCCCCTCTATTATTGATATGCTTCATATCTAGACAGATTGTAAATCTTTGCATATAGACCAAATTAAGTTTGTGATTAATATAAAGTAAAACAAATCCCTTCCATATCAAGCCTCAAGAACCAGTGAAAGGAGACATTGTCACCAATGAGCTTTCTAAAATGATCCCTTTTAAACTAAGCCAAATACTTTTACCATGAAGTAACATTAAGTTCACCTCCACAGAGACTCCCATATCACTAAAATCCACCTGACTCCATTTAAGAACAGATTCCATTGTGCACTTTTTACCTTTAAAACTTGTTTTTCATTTTGTGTGTATATATATTCTATTCATCTCTGACAGCATAATACAG
Organism: Cheirogaleus medius; assembly: GCA_008086735.1. Classification (NCBI taxonomy): domain Eukaryota; kingdom Metazoa; phylum Chordata; class Mammalia; order Primates; family Cheirogaleidae; genus Cheirogaleus; species Cheirogaleus medius. Next base: position 131,208,726 of record VBSM01002608.1, read on the forward strand.
CTCATTCCTGCTGATACTGGGGGAAGCAAGAGCTTATGAAAATGTGTACATTTAAAATCTGAAATTTTAAGATATCTTTGCATCCCAAACCCACTTCTTGTATACAGAACAGGTGCTACTGTTAGAACCTGTGTAGGAGGTGGTTTCCATTTAATGTGTTTTTCAGATGACATAAAAGTTTTATTTGATGTCTTTGGTACATTGGATGGCTAGTATATTACTAAAAAGACAAACTGAGTTGAAATGAAGAAGCTAACTACAGAGGATGCTCCTACCCCACATTTTATTACTGTAGGAGATTCTGTTTGTCTAACAAGGAACTTCTGAGGGAGCCATCCCTAGCAAGGGAGGTGTGAGAACCCCAGAACCAGTTATGGCAGCCAGATCTATGATAGGACAAACGAGTGCCCCTTTGTCCAGGACCCGGGAGCAGGCATTGTCTCTCCCCTCCCCTGCTCACCTCTGCATGCCAGTGACTCCTCACTGCCAATGCCTATAAGCCCTGCCCACCAGTCCCCTCTGGCAGTGAGTGGGCACTTGGCTGCCCTCAGCGCAAGCTGAAAGGGCAAGATTTAAGGCCTTTCTGAGAAGCCCACAACCAGTGAGAGATGGGGATCTGGTAAAGAGATCTATCTTATTTGCCTCTCAGCTGGGATAAAACTGAAGCACGTTCTACACTGTCTCTTTCGGTTCCCCAGGAGGGCTGAGCTTCAGTTGCCCAGTGGTAACCTGTTTTGTTCATTATCCCTTACTGGCTTCTTTCACTTCCTTATTTTACTTCTCAACTCCTCTGTTCATATTTCCTAGCATCACCTCCAAAACAAACTACTTACAGTTGAATTCTTGTCTATTTCCAGAGGAATCTAAACAAAGGCAGAGCCTGTGTGCTTTGGGGGCTTCAAAAGGAAAATCCATCTGACTCTTATTGAGGGATACCTAGACAGAGTAGGAGACAGTGACCCTGGGTCCATGAGATGATGAACAATTGAATCAGATCTGAGCCCTCCTCTTGGATGCCGCAGAAAGCCAGGATAGTAGCTGTACATGGAAATAGATGACTAATAAGACTTAAAGCCTTGGAGCCCAGGCACGGGCAGCTTGGCCAAGGTTAACCCAAGTGAGTAAGATCACAGTCGCCAAGAGCTGCAGTAGGGAGAGCAGGGTCCTATCATATTCCCTCCACAGCAAAGGACCACCAACAGTGAGCAGGCAGGGCAGCATTGAACTTCCAAAAGCGACATTACCTGGCAATGGGAAGCATCAACTATTGTAGTGACCGACCCCAGTGACACTCCACTAGGGTGCAGAGGTGGGAGCAGCCTCTTTTGGGACTGTGGGAGTTCCTGGAGCTGTGCTATCCAACACGGCAGCCACCAGCCACACACGCACATGTGGCTGTTTAAATTTAAATCCAAATCAACTAAAATTAAATGTAAAAGTCCAGGCCCTCAGTTGCACTATCCACAAGTGCTCAGCAACCACATGTGGCCATGATCATGGCAGAAAGTTCTCTTGGACAGTGCCTCCCTGGAGGTATGGGGCAGTTCAGGAAGAGGGGGAATCTCAAGAAAGAAGCACATCCCATACTTCTGATAGTAAGGGGTGAGAGGTCTTAAGATAGTCATTTTAAAAATAAAAAGATGTTCCTTTCTTTATACTCTAAGTTTGTGAACAGTTCGTATTAGTGATAGAATTACAGAAATTACAGACTTACTACAAGGGAGTTTAGAAATTATGTTGGCCAACCTCCTGACCTAATGTCACACAAGCTCACATGAACGTAAGATGAGTATCCCTGTAACTACAAGGAGAAGTAGTGCACAAATGCTAAAGGAACTATAAAATCGCTATTGTAATTAAAGAGGCAGACATTAATTTTAGCTGAGGCCAATAAAACTAGGCTTCATGAAGGTGGCAGCATCCTCAATAAACCTTGAAGTAAATGTAGTATTTCAAAAGACAGAAGAGTGTAGGGAGAAGGGACACTCAGTTTGAAGACAGAGGCAAGAAAGCAGAAGCCATGCTCAGGGAAGGTTTATTAGTCCAGTCTCTGTAGTGAACAATAAAGATGAACCAGTGGGCAGGGGCCATTTGAAGGAGAACCCAGGGAGTCAAATGGAGTTTCCTTCCCTCCACAAAGCCAGACCTAAAGATGTTTTCTGGGGAGATCAGATCATTCCCCCCCCCCATTTACTCCTCCCTAGCCATCTATTCTTGGGGCTACGAAAAGTGATTTCTCACCATGAGACCAGCCTCAAGTGCTCTGATGATCTACACCCTCAGGGACAGCTCCTGTCTACAATTCTGCAGGTCTTGCAACAAGGTCCAAGGAATTACATGAAGGTGAAGCCACCCATTCGTCCAGAAGAACAGGCTACTGTTGCTGCACTCTGTTGCCACCCCCACTCCAAACCTTATAAAATGGCAAATGAAAAAAAACCCAACTATAAATGGCTTAACCAAAAGGGGGATTTGTTGGTGGGATTCTGGGGTAGCTCCATGGAATCAAAAGAAGAGCTTGTCACCCAAGCTCTGACCAGGTCAGAGATGACAGCACTAAAGATCTCAGAGGAACCAAGGACTTGCATGTCCCCTGGGCTCTCTCTACCCTACCAGCTGTTCTCCCTGGGGCATTCCTTGCTCTACATGGACATGGCACCAGAGCTTCAAACTGCATCCTCGCAGTTCTCTCACTGGAGGGAGCAGCTCTCATTTAGGAACTCACAGGGAAGAGCTCACGGGCCATCTTTGGACCCATCACTGTGTCCAGGAAACTAGGGACCTTGAAAGGATGACAGTCATCATTTGTACCACATGACCAGGGTTGGGGGAAGAGCAGCAGATTTCCCCAAAAGAAGGGAACAAGAAGGGAAAGATAGAACTTGGCTCCAGTGTGACTAGTGGGGTTCATCACTGTGGTCAGCCACCTCAATGGACTACAGAGGACAAGGAACACCAAGAACATGCTTTTGAGGAAAAGAGAAGAAAGAGATTTTTCAAAAGGATCCCATGGGCCAGACCACAATTCCACCATTCCCAGATGCACAGGAAGCTTGATGTCAGCCAAACCATGTCCTTCTCCTACTCACCTCCAGTCACATAATCCCAAGGCTGCGGTGAAGACTCCAAGACAATTGCCCCCAATTTGCCAAACCCACTCATAAAATCCAAAGCACAGAACTCTTCTCCAAGAACCATGTTGCCTCCCAAAGCAAAGCAAAACCCCAATTCTCATCCTCTCCTATATTAGCTTCAGGATATTTTTCAGGCATCCTTTGCGTTTTTCATTAAACAAATATATTTTCCAGGATTTGAATAATTAAAAGATGCAAAATCTATCAGTGTGATGGATGACAATATATTTTAAGACACACCATATGTTAAAACTAAGGGTGACCCAAAAATGAGAAATTCACTCCAGGAGACAGTCTTCTCCGTTGGGGACATACTTTCAAGTCACGTGTGGTATCAGGTGGTGGCTATTTACAGCAGAGAGCTAGAGGCATTACTGACCTCTATGTGTCATCTACAAGGGTTTACCACATTCGCTCGGACACAAAATGCATTCCTGCACAGAGAATAAACTTTCAAAGTCCTGGCCCTGTCTTTCCCCACTGGTCATGAATACTTTGAGGGGAGGCTCTGTTTATTATCCCAGGGTACCCACAGCAGCAGCAGGCACAGAGTATTTTCTGAATGAATAAATGACATGACATAGTTACTAACACTCGCTGGGTGCTTGGATCAGTAGCTTCCTTCTCCAGGTATTTATAATAACCCTTTAAGATTTAGGGTTATTATCTTATCCTCTTAGAATTTTACCCAGTATTTACCTTAAGCTCACCACTTTGCAATTTGTAGAATCTATTAGATTCTCTATTTTTTTTTTTTAGGAAAAAAAAAGGTTCAAAAGGAAACCAATTTTCCCATCCGTGGATTTCCAGCTCCTCAACCCTGATTCATATTATCAACACACAAGATCTCTCAGAAGCTGGGGTATTCTGTGTCTGCACCAGGAAACCTGACCTCCCCTAGGAACTCTAGAGTCTGCATAATTGAGCAGCTCAGCTCTCAGGCTCCAGATCAGAGGGCCTGGGTATAAATCGTGCCCCTTATTCCTTTCCCCTTATTACAGGGAACTTAAAGAAATAACTTCACTTCTCTACGTTTGAGGCTCCTAATAGCTAAATAAGATAGTGCCTAAAGCTGTAAAGTTAGAGATTAAATGAGATCTTGCAGATAAAACAGTGAATACAGGAAACGTTCAAATGAGTAGCTGTTACTACCTGACACAGGTTTTTCCAGACTGGACTTTCATTCCCTTTCATCAATGTTTGTTCTATGTTTTTCAATCCAAAGATAATTCTCTGCTGCAGAAAATGAAGATGAACAGAGGTGGAGGAGCTCTGACTTTTTTGCAGTATTAATCATCACGCAAGAATTACTCCAAGTAAGCAGACCCATTGCCCTCTTCTGGGACTTACTTTGAACATAACTTTATGGTTTTTGTTGCTCTGACCATTTCTTACAAGCTCATGGAAATTAAAGACTGTATAATTCTGTTCTCAAAGGCCTTGCCTCTTATCTCTGGCCATGTACTCCTTAGTAAGTGTTCACTTACTCCAAAGTAAGCATTCATTGGAAATAAAAGCTCATGAGATTTCTCTGTGCAGCCACCCTGGCTTCCCTAAGCACCCATTTAATTACCACTCATCGGTGTGTTTGCAATTGTGTAGTCAGAGCATTGCAGTTTTGAGAGCTCCCCATCCCTCATGCAAGGTCTTCCTGGCAAGTGCCTTCTTTTCTCTGAACCATAGAGCCCAGCTCTATGCTCAGCTTTCCTCCCCAGATATCACTGCCTCTGGGATGCTACAGTCACTTTTCACAACCTTCTTCCCTGGCTAGAACTAGATCTGAAGCAGCAATTCTGCTGGTTACTTTCCAAATAAGCAATTAAATAACAGTTAACCAGAAAAACCATATTTGTGTGAAGGTGTTCATGGGGACTTACTGTACAAACAAGTAAACACCACGTTCCACTCAAAGGAGCAACTCTAACGAGGAGACTTTCTAACAGTCTGTTTGGCTATTGAGAGAGATTTTACATTTGGCTCAGGATAACTTCTTAGTGTCCCTTAAATCATAACATTTAGCCAAATGGCTACTTTGTCTAAGTACCATCTTGGTGATGAGAGGACATAAATCTCCACATTACGTAGCTGGAGAACGTGGATGAATCCCCTCTCTTTTTTGAGCCCCTGTTTCTCATCTGTAACATGAGGGTTTTGAACTGGATGATCCCAAAAGTCTCAGCCATTGGAAAGTTTTAGGACTGTTAAGTATAGACTGAGGGTTTCTCCTGATATCTACTAGTGTCTGACCTAGTGTTGAAACAAAATATTATATCAAATAATCAAAGTTCAAATAAAAATGTTATACTCTTAAGCAAAATGTAAACTTCCTCTCTCTTTCCATGTTTTCTTTTATTTCATATTCATCAAGTTCTCTTTTGCAAGGAGAACCTCTATCAATTCTGTTTTCTAATCTATTTGTTCTAGTTCCCCAGTAGATGGCACCCCATTACAACTTTCAATTACCTTCTGCCTACAAACAGTACAGCCAGCCCAGAAAATAAATGCAGAACGGAGAGAATGTGGGGAGCATTTACTATCCAAAACAGATAAATAAGAGAAACTTTCTATTAAACATGTACATAAAATATGCGTTGATTTTTTAAAAATTTTAAAAATTAGGTTTTAGATAGAAGGTGTAATAAAGTAATTAGAATGTTTTTATCTACACGTCAGGCTGTTGCATGTGAGACGGAGTTGCTACCCTTTGAAATGATGAATCTTTGAGATTATAGCTGACCCAATTGATGCTGTCATACTGCTATTTTTAAAAACATTTAGAAAATCATTTTCTAGAAAATATTCCCTGCATCAATTTCTGGCTACAGTAAAACAGTCAGAAAATAGCTATGAGTAAAACAGTCTCAGTGCCCCCATTTATACAATCCCTCCCCTGTAGCATCATCTTCCTCGATAATCCTCACATTCAAGAATGTTCCCCTGCCCCCCAGAAGGGCTATTTCAAAATATTCCACACTCAATGGAATTTGGCCATCCACTCTTAAGTTTTTGGAAAGAATAGAACTCAGTGATTTATGACCACAGTTTCAGCCCATGTGCTCTGTCTCTGCTGGCTGCTTTTGCCATGGTGAGTAGAGCATGGCCCATATTGTAGAAAAATTTATTCTGGCACACTGGCAAGCAAAGAAGCCAATAACTAAATGAGATGGGAAAGGACTCGAGCATTGTGAAACATGAGTCCTAACAAATTTGAATTTACATTCTGAGAAAAGTAAGGTGAGAAAATACCTCATCAGTCCCAGGTCATGAAGAATCAGCCCCTTCTTCAAGCCTGGCAGTGAGTTAGGAACCCCAGTTCTGCCCAGGTAGGGTCTAAGATTGGTCTTGCTGCCCTTAAGCCAGATGCAGAGCTCCTAGGATGAGACTGGCTACCTGAAGTCTTTAGAACAAGAAAGAACCATCCTCCAATCCTTACCCAAATGTATCCTTGTTCTCCTACTGGAAGGTAAGCCTTTCCCTGAACAGTTTCTCTGAAGAATCCGTCCTTGTTCTGTATACATTGCCAGCCCACCCCTTCCATGCGCTGCAGGAATGCAAAAACCTATAACACTCAGCCCAAACAACAGTCCCCACTTCAAATCTGACTGACCTGGCCAGTTCTCATCTCCTCATGGTGGGTTGCATGACCTTTATACTCCAGCTCCTAAAATCTACCTTAAGCCCCACTTACTATGGTGACCTTCCTTCTCCACTTTTGTTAGAGTCCATGAACTTCTGAGTTTGAGTACCCTGGCTTCTCCAGGTAAGAGACAGGCTACCACAGCCCCTGTTCCCACCTTTTCTAACTCCCTGCTCTATGCCAGGAGAAAGGATCGACCTCTAGCTCTGACCCCATCATTTCTCACAGCTGAGATCTTGGAAGGTAGAGAACATCAATGAGTTTTGGATTATACTCCAAAACTACTGGGCTGAGTCAACCCAGAAGATCAGTTGCATGATCTTCTAGACTTCTAGATACATGAACAATTAAGTTTCCTGGTTGCTTAATCTAGGTTTGATTTGGGTTTTCAGGGACTTACTTCTTCAGCTCCCTCTGGTGGTGGGAGTCTATCCCACAGGCCACCACACAACGTCGTAGCTCTGAAGCTCTGCTGGTTTACAGCATGGCTCAGTGGCTTCCTAAGGATGTGAGCATGCACGTTTAAGTTAAATGGTGGGTACCTAGGCTATCTGACTCCCAGGTTAGGTTTCTATGTTAGTTCACTTTGCGTTGCTATAAAGAAAATTCCTGAGGCTGGATAATTTATAAAGAAAAGGGATTTATTTGGCATACAGTTCTGCAGACTGTACAAGAAGCATAGTGCCAGCATCTGCTTCTAGTGAGGGCTTTAGGGAGCTTCCAGTAAAGGCAAAAGGAGACATGGGAGCGTTAGAGTAGGAGACTTGGAAATAGGGTTGAGATCTTATGTAGGGGCTTGAAGATTGGGTTCAGGTGTTAAAGTCAACAACCCTAAACAAAAGGGACAGATAACGATGGGCAGGAACCATCTTCTACTGGCTTGTCAGCTATCTCTGCCACCTTACATGAACTGTGGATAATTATAATATAATTTATACTGTGGTTCTAAAATTTCTCCACCTTTGAAATCACCATGACCATTCCAAGACAACCACATAAAGTATGAAAATGGGAGGGAACCCAATTCTTAGTAAAAACTAGCCCCTTAGCCTTGAATATTCCTCCCCTCAATTGGTAAGACTTCAAAACACCAAAAACCACTTCCTTCCTATGCAGCTGCTCTTTTTGAGCCTGCTCGTTCTCTCTCTCTCTCTTACTTTCTCTTTCAATTTTTCAATAAAAAGCTGCTTGCTTGGCTTATGTGGTGTATCCTGAAATTCTTTTCCTGCTGATCACCAAGAACTTGGAAACCCCTCCACTCAGAGGCTGCTAACAGGAGCAGGTGTGTCACACGGCAAGGAAAGGAGCAAGAGAGAGGGGGAGAAGTGCCACACTCTTTAAATAAGCATCTTTCGCATGAACTAATAAAGCAAGAATTCACTCATTACCACGGGGAGGGCGCCAAGCCATTCATGAGGGATCTGCCCCCCTGACCAAAACACCTCCCACCAGGCCCCACCTCCAACACCCGGGATCACATTTCAACATGAGTTTTGGAGGGGTCAAACATCCAAACCATGTCAGTTTCCTTGGACAAATCTTCACTGAATCTGAGTGACTTTCATTTTAACCTTTAATAAGTTTTCTCCGCAGCCTAAAAGTCCTCTGCCATGAGAACGTGCAAAATAGGATGACAATGATAATTCAATCAGCAGCCTATATTCCTATAGTACTACTTAAGTTTTTCTTTTTGCTTATATTTATTGTTTACTACATGCTGGCCCTTGTCCTAAGTGCTTTTCTTGCATTAACTTGTTTCATCCTTAAAACAACCCTATGGAGTTGGTATGATTATTATGCTCATTCTTCAGAAGAAAAGATTGTCCTGCATCATCTCATTGCCACCAGCCAGAGAGAACAACAAATATTCAACCTTCAGATTCATCCACACAGGTCTGTGAATCAACTGAGCTGCTGGGTCCATAAAGAGGCACCAGTCTTGCTGCAGCAGCCCAGGCAGGTTTGTTTGCAGGAGCTAAGGAGCCCAAGAGGAGGTGTTTGGCCATGGGGGACAGTAGCACCTAACTTCACTCAGAAACTTCAAACTCAAACTTTTAGGAGTTTAATCAGTAACACAACATGGGTAAGGGCCAGCTTCCAAATAGACTCAGGATTCCAGAAGAAAAAGGATCTAGAGATGTATGTAACATCTGAGATAGGCCAACACTGTGACCTTCCAATAGGGTGATCAACTGTCCTAGTTTGCTCAGGATGGAGGGGTTTCCAAGGATATGGGACTTCCAGTGATAGCACCAGAAAGGTACTCACAGCCGTAATCTTGAGCCCACAACACCTAATCCACATCCCGGTTACTTAGTTGGGCTTCCCCTATAGGGAGGCAAACTTAAGATTTAGGAGATTTAGAATCTGGTGTTAATTATTCAACCCTTTGGGCCTCTGTTTTTCCAGATTAAAATAGGAATAATCCCTGTTCTGCTCTTACCTACCTCCTAGGGTATTTGGACTCATCAAAACAACTTCATAAACCCATGAAGAAGACTGTTGTGATTCTAAGAACCTCTTTCTATACAACATTGCCCTTGACTGTATATAAAAATAGACCCCACAATTTCAAATTTTAAAAAAAAGACAAAAACCAAAAAACAGACAATGCTGACCTAGATAAGCAAAGTAATTAGGTTTAGGTAAACACATTGAGTTGTGAAAAAAAAAAAAGTACTGTCTGAAACTATTTCTCAGACTTGAATTGTAGTCAGGTCTCCAGCTTGAAACCAATTAGTGGCACAGCATTAGGAACCCCCCCCCCCCGATAAACCCCACTAGGTATAATAAAATGACCATTACTACTCCAAGAGAGAAGACACAGGTAGTGGAGACATCACTGTGCAGAAAATTGCTAAACAGGACTAACAGAAATGATCCAAGCTATTCCATTTTCTAGTATCAGTTTTAAAAACCCTTGTCTCTTGCTCAGCAATTTTCCCAGAAACATGAGTCAGCCCTTTGATACTCTAGAGGTCTGGTTTTCTTCCAGTGCTCAGATTCTAAGGTTCAGAGATGTGTTTTCCAATGGGAAGGGTCCTCATCCAAGCAATGAGACAAGCTTTCGGATTAAACACTCTCTGTATCCTCTGGTGCCTCTTTCATTTCCTCTGCCTCCCAAATTTTATTTATATCTCTCTAGGATAAAATTCATTCAGCCTTTTTAAATAAAGCACATCTGCTTAACCCTACCCAAAAGAAACTTCCACTGCCCTATTTATTTTAATAGCCATGTTATCTACTAACAAACATTAAATGGCAGAAATTAAACAGAGGAAATCTCTCCCCAGTTGTGCTTTATCCATTAAACATGTGTGAATCTGTGATGATCTCGGCTTTCCTTGTGCATGATGACTAATTGAGTTCGAGACAGTGGCTGTCAAAAGCTGGAAATGGCATGATTTATGCTAAGGATAATTTTAGTCTCTGACATCCCAGCTTCAGAGGGAATAAAAGAAATCATTATTGTATCAGGATTGTGACAATAGGCAGTTTCTAACAATGGAATTAGACTTACCTCCTACAACTAGCCAGTCTGTTAACTGAAAGCATTGAGTTTCCATCTTTGCTTTCATTCGCTGCTCCTGGCCAGGTGATCCTGCAGATTTTTATTTGCATTTATTTCAGCAGCAACATTTATTCCATTCCCAGTTATCCTTCCCTGAGATCTTATTGACGCTGCCACCGGGAACCATGGAAATAAGTGATGGCTTCAGTGAAGACCAGCTGCCAGGCCTGGCCCACTGTTCAGATGATGTATGGCCCAGCCTGGCCCCTCTCTGAGGCAGCAACTCAAGAACATTCTGGTCACCCACGGAGGAAACCCATTTTCAACCAATAACCTGATTACCATCACTCTCACTTGGGACTGCAACATGGCAGTAGGTGAATGGGAAAATATCAGGCTGACGTGTGTGAACTGGGTTTATAATACTGCCCACTTGAAAAAATAAAAAAGCAAACAAAAAAGGATAGAAGGGTGGATTTGGGGAGATGAGACCGATTGTTAATTGTTTTAACAAACATATGGTGCACAGATCAAAACCGGAACTATATTACATACCTGTAAGTCTCAGAAATAGCAATAGCATTTAAATGCAGAATTCTGGTGACTATATATTTTACTGTTTTATCACAGGGATGATGTAATCACCTATCCATATCGGAAACACTGGCATGGATCACCATGCAGATGCTTCTGCCTTTTTGTGACATTGCTGGCTTGAATCTCCTGCTTCAAGCAAGGGAGTTGTCTCTCACAGATGCAGGAATATCATCACCTTTTTCCCATTTGCAATCTCTTTCAACCTCCATCGCTCTCCTGCCATCAGTCCTGTCTCAGGCAACACTGACAGTGCACCCCCTTGTCAGTCCACCCTCCAGTTCCTCTGATCTGTCCTGAGGACCTCTCTCCACTCCCCGCTGAAGCTGCGGCTCACCACCAAAGAACGCAGACTTCTACAAGGTTTTTCCGATAACATGCTGTTAGAAGGGTCTTCAGTGGTGTGCATGGAAATGAAGGCAAAATACCTCCAAGGTTTTAGATCCCCAGGAGTGAGGCATTCAAAGGACAGATGTTTGCACTCAGAGCAACAGTAGGAAATACAATTTTCATCTCACCTCCCTTCTCTACCCTGCCTGGCCTGCAGCCCCTCTCAATACTGTTTGCTTCTCTATGGAGGGCCCCATTCTTTTCTCTTTCCCCAACAACCCTGCTCAGGACATCCATCAATCAGCGAGAATCATGCAGAGATCAGGGTGTGGCTCTCTGCTATGAGAGACAGAAACACAACTCAAACACAAAAGGAATTTACAAAGATGGAAAGTTCAAGGAGCAAATTAACTCCAGGAATAGCTGGATCCAGGGCTTTAACAGTGTCTTCAGAGATCTGTCTCCATTTCTCAACTCTGCCTTTTGGTTTGGTTTCATTTTAAGGAGCAATCTCCCTATGTGATGGCAAAGAGGTCCACCAGTAGCTCCAGGTTTACTTCATCCTTAGAGCTTGTAGTCCTAGTGAGAAAAGAGCATCCATTTCCCCAATAATTCCAATAAAAATCCCAGGGTGGGCTCTGACTAGCCTAGTTTAATATGTATCATCCCTGAAACATTTACTACGGCCAGTTGGATTGTGTATTCTAATCAGTCAGCCTTGGGTCATACATCCACCCTAAAACACTTGGGATGGGCTCCCCTCTGGACATAGGGGTTCCAGCACCAGAAAGAGGTAGGTCAAGGGGGCATGCTGGACAAACACAACTACAGCTATGATAATAATAGCCTTCTCTATTGATCCATGCCTCTACCCAGATCAATGGGTCCACAACGGAGAAATTTCTGACATTCATAACAGGAGAGTAGGAATCAGGAATCAATCTACTCATGTTTCCTGCATGTGGCTATTTGTTGCAACAATATTTAACTCCCTCAAAATATAATTATAAATGCAATGTGTGTAGTATTCATATTGAAATTGTCCCTGCTCTGTCATCATTCTCTAAAGCATTGGTATTCAATTTTGTTTCTAAGCACCAGGACTTTGTTCAAACAAAATTGTACGTAAAATTCCAGTATATAAAATAGACAAAAGTGAGCAGCTCTTTTTGGCAGTTGAGGGTTGGAGACTGTGAAGAGTAGAGAGGCAGACACAGACATGGGAGCTCAGCTCTCTCCCACTCGGTGGCTTCTGAGGTACATCCATGGAACAACTTGGGCTCCAGAGAGAATAGTTTGAAAACAATAGATCTGCCTGCTCTGGGCACCAGGCTCTTGACTATAAATGTTGGTTAAGCCTACCTAATTCAGTTTCCTTACTATAACCAAATGTGAAGGAGCTCATTTAAGATAATAATAAATGTTAAGATATTATATTGAAATAACAGATTTATCCACATCAGCCACTTTAAGCCATTATCTTAATATTGAATACAAATATTCAATTGTAAACATTTACAATAGCTATAATTTTATATTCTAAACTTGACTTTAGTATTATGCTATGTATATTTTCTCTCCTTCTCCTCTCACCACTAAGTAACCATTGTCAGCCTGTTTTCTATCATTCTATACCTTTCTTTGTCTACATATGCTCAAACATATGTAGACATATTTCAACATTTATGGGGGCAGTGGGTTTTTTGCATTATAAATATGAAATTATTATATAATAGACACTTCTCTACATATTATCTTTCTCACTGAAAAATTCTTTGTGGAAATCATTCTGTTGAACTAGTACAGAACTTATTCTTTAATATAGCTACATAATTATCCATGCTATAGACATGACACAATTTATTCAACTTTTTCCTACCAATAGGTATTCAGCTTACTTCCACTCTTTTTATTAGCTTATTTTGTTTTGTTTTACTATCACAAAAAATATAACAACATTTTTGTACATATATCCTTAGCTATCAGTGATTTTATTCCTAGATATGAGATGGCTAGGTCAAAATATATATATTTTTTAATTTTGGCATTGCTGGATTGCTCTTTTAAAAAGTATTATAATTCACATTTTCATAAGTAATGATTAAGAGTGCCTTTTCCTCCTATGTCCACTAGCACTGGGTATTGTCATTATTTGTAAGTCTTTACATTCTACAAAATTCTTTATCATGGGCACCTTTATGATGAGCACAAATGGTTTTCCATTGTTACTTTTACTGGCATTTCCTTCCCTGTTAGTAAGGTTGAGCATCACTTCAGTGGGATGACAATTTTGATTTCTTCTTTGGGAATTGCCAATTCATAGTCTTTGCCCATTTTTCTGCTGAGTTGTCTTTTTAAAGATAATTTTGTTAGGACCACTTTCGTGTTATAGATACTTTTTTCCTGTAGGGGCTTATTTGACTCAAAAATGTATTTAAACATCAAAAAGGAGAGAACAGAGAGTATAATATAAAATGAGCTATATGAACTTTATATTGATTATTAAATAAACACTCAAACATAAATACATGATTAGTGTTATAAACTGTTCGTGTCCCCCCAAAAATACATATGCTGACACCCCCAATGCAATGGTATTAGAAGGTGAGACCTTTGGGAGGTAATTAGGTTATAAGGGTGGGTCCTCCATGAGTGGGATTAGAGACCCCAGAGAACTCCTTCAAGCTCCTTCTGCTGTGTGAGGACACAGTGAAAAGACTGCTGTCTGCAACCTGGAAGAGGCCCTCGCCAGAACCTGACCATGCTGCCACTCTGATCTTAGACTTCCAGCTTCCAGACTGTGAGAAATAAATTTATGCTCTTTGTAAGCCACCCAGTCTATAGTTCTTTGTTTAAACTGCTTGATCTAAGACAGTTAGTGAACTAAAACTAATACTTACAGGTCACCACAGTGTAGTTCAAGAGTTAACTAGCAACTAAGCACAGAAACAGCACTACTGATAAATCCTCAGCTAGAAGCGCCTCTGTGTGGTGTGTGGGTCACTGTTTCAGCACCAGTTCCTGGAGAGCTGTGTTCACACAGTGTTTCTGGGCTCAGGCACTTTCATCTTGCTCTCAGGAATCAGAGGAAATGTGTGAGAAGAAGCTCAGAGAAACTTCATGACTCAAGGGCCAGTGATCTGCAAACTTATTCAGAGACTGTTTGGCTGAGGGTGGGGGCACAGCAAAAGAGGACATTTCACAAACTTGTCCATCACACATAAAAAGAGTGCTCCAGCATGGCATTAATCTTTCCATGGAAATACTAAGGGATTTTCCAGTAAGTGGAGACATGTAGCAGAAACACATTCTCTAGAAGCTCAGAAAAATTATTGCACAGTTTGTCCCTATGACAAAGGAACCAATAATTGTTCAGTACTAACCATTTGCCAGGCATTGACCTAGATCTTTAACCTTTTGTCTTCTTAATAATTCTCACAGCCTTGTAAGGTAGCAATTATTACACCAACTCAGTTGAGAAACTAAGTCTCAGAAGGGTTAAGTAGCCTTCCCAAAGCCACACAGCTGGGTATGTAAGTGGTAAGGCTAAATTCTAACTCAGTTCTGCTTAATCCTAAACCAGTCCTTTTACCTCTACCCCATTAGAAACTCAGTGCATAGGATAGAATATTAATTGAAAATAGCAGGACACAAAGTTATATATTTCCAATATGATCCTACCTATTTTAAAGTATAAATGCACGATTGAAAGATTGAAAGGGAATATACTAAACATTAATAGATCACTTAGGTTGGTGAGACTATAATGGTTATGATAATAATAGCTAAAATCTAAGTGCTTACTACATGTCAAGCACTTTGCTAAAGACATTACATAAGCTGTCTCATTAAATCCTCATAATAACCACTTGGGGTAGGGACAATTATTTTTCTTCATTTTACAGAAGAAGAAATGGTCAATAATTTGCCCAAAGTCATACAGCTTGTAAGTTCTGAGCTCAAACTCATTCTCCAAAGATCTTATCCATAACCATACACCAGGTGCTTTTTAATAATTAATGGGCATGCACTTACTTTTTAATCAGACAAAAAGTTAAAGATTATAATGAAAGCAGACCTGGAACTAAATTTTCTTCAATGTGTGATTACCCAGCAGGACTTGGGAGCCTCCTGGGCTTGGCCCATTGTCCATCATACAGGAGAATCTGGACTTGCCCCAGCCGAGTGCCTGCAAGGACATACTACCCTGTAGTCATCGGCCCCCCCAGCAGAAGCACCTCCTTCATGGTAGGTCAGCTCATGCCCTCTCTGGGAATGCTTGCTGGGTCGGGTCTGTCAGACAGGGATCTGGAATGCAGTTAACAAATAACAGAAAGCTTTCCTGGGTTCCTGGGTGACTGAGTTGAGGGAAAATCAAGATGACATCACCAAGGAGAGTCTCTAGATCCAAGCTTCCACCTTCTCTCCAAAATCCCTGAGCAATTGGTTCTGGCTTCTTCACCTTAGTGACATCAGTGGCCCCAGAGTTCTGTCCCTCGTTCCTCCTCTGTCACATAAAGCATGGGACTACCAATGGGTTGTGATACAAGACAAACCTAGGGCTGGATCCTGGCCCTGCAGCTCACACAGAGCAGATTAGGTTACTTCCAAACTGGAGAGTCAGTAAGTGTTGGTAAGGTTTTGTTAGTGACCTCCATTTGCACTGTGGATGATAGGAACAGTGGCGCAGCGTGGAATCATTACCAAGATTCAATGAAGCAACGACAAAGCAGTCCTTAGCTCTGGGCTTCATGCACATTCATATTTTTATTATAATATTTCTTTTGTGCCACAGTCCTCTAACAAGTCACTTCTAAATTCATATCGCAGATAGAGTTCAAAACCTTCCTAGATAGCCAGAAGCTGCTGAATGGAAGGACTAGAAGAAGAGAAAAAAAGAATCTGTGAGAGATGAAATGTGGAAATTCACATTTGCAGTGAGGAGGGCACAGATTTGAAAGGAGACTTGAGTGCTGCTTCTTGTTTTCTTGTTTATCATACTGGCGCACGTTAACACAAAGTAAAAAAAAAAAAAAAGAAAGAAAAAAAGCACAAGTTAACCAATTTTCCTCATTAACAGGAAAAAGTACATACAGAATTCCAGGATGAATACTAGCAGGAAATATGGAAAGAAATCAGAGAAAATTCCTGAAAAGGAACTCACTTCCTTAGCAAGGATGTACCTTTTCTAATGTCCTCAGTCCTCTCTGCTGGGTCATCATCTCACTCCCTGTGCTTCTCTTTGTCCTGCCAATCTCCTCTGTCTGCTGGTCTGGTTCTGAAAGTGGAACATGCCTCAGAATCACCTGGAGGACCAGTTAAAACACAGATTTCTGA
This sequence comes from Cheirogaleus medius, assembly GCA_008086735.1. Taxonomy (NCBI): domain Eukaryota; kingdom Metazoa; phylum Chordata; class Mammalia; order Primates; family Cheirogaleidae; genus Cheirogaleus; species Cheirogaleus medius. Next base: position 131,225,269 of record VBSM01002608.1, read on the forward strand.
GCCCCACCCATAGTTTCTGAGTCAGGAGGTCAGGGGAGGAGTCTGAGAATTAGCAATTTTCCTAAATTCCTAGCGCTGCTGCTGCTTCTGGCCCAGGACCTCATTTTGAACAGCACTGGTCTAACTTTCTCTCTTATGAGTCACTTAATTCCTTGGTGCCTCATCTATAAATTGGGGATAAGAACACCTACCTCTTAGAGTTCTTGTGAAGATTAAATAAATTAATCCTTATAAAGTGTTTAGAACAGTCTCTGGCATTTATTAAGCCCTCAATAAATTATGGGCTATAAAACATAATCCCAGAAAGGGAGGTGCAACAAGGATGCATTTTGCTGTAAGATCCTCCATGTATGCTTTATAGAACTCGTATGCCCCTCAACATGGGTCCTTTCTCCTCTTTGGGCTCATTACCACATCCTCTCAAACTGTATTAAAAAACAACAACTACTAGAATTTTTTGAGTGCCTTTTATGTGCCAGGAATACTAAACGATTTACATGCATTTTTTTCTGTCATCCTCACAATAATCCTGTGAAATGGGACTTTTATCCCACCTTTGTAGATGAAATGAATGAGGCTGCAAGAGTACCTAAATATCTCAAGTCTCTTACTCTATGTCCCACAATTGGGCAAAACTGGTGTTTGAACCTTCTAAGCCATTTGACTGCAAAGCCCATGTAAATTCTTCCCCCCCAAAACATAGCAAATAGATTTCATCTTCCAGTCATCCCATTTGGGAATGGCTGCCTGAAACAGAAGATTCTGAGGCATAAATATCCTGGCTCAAAGCGAAAGATTGTTGGAATTGATTAGAAATGTCTAGCTGCTGGAGAGGGGAATGTCAAAACATAGAATAGATATTTGCTGCCCCTGCACTTTGCTATAGAAACACAGATGGTGGTAAAGCTTTCCTAATTTTATTGAAGATTGTATTTAAATGCACACAAATCAGGTAAATGCTCCCAGGAATTGCTAATGATTTCAGATCTGTGGTCCAGCTTCCCCACCTACTGTAATTTAATTTGCATGGTATTTCTGTGCACACGAGTGAAAGCAAATAGTTATATGACTAAGCCACATCTGTAGGTGACCCAAAACTATTTCTCTTTGGTTTTAGAGTTCCAGCAGGTCTACAGTGCATTAAAACTGTCACTAGATTATCTGGCATGATTGATAGATATTCTAGCAAGTATGCATGTACTTATAAAGGAAAGAGATGTTCTATCTTCAGATAAAACTTCAAAAAACAAAGCTTCATCCTTCTGGAGGTGACTCTTGGTTGTAAGAAGGTATTTCCCAATTGCCTTAAGCCAATAGTTCTCAAACTTTAATACACAGGAAAATTGACACGAGGAAAGTTGTTTAAAAAGCAGATTGCTAGGTTCCTACTTGAGAGATTTCTAATGTAGAAGGTCAGAGAAGGACCTGGGCAATCAACATTTTAAAAAGTAACCACTAGGTCTTAAGATCGCTTCTGGGAAGCCCTGCTTTAAGCAATGCTATAGAACAGCAGTTCCCTCTGCTTTTCAATAGGTGGAAACCTTTTCTACTCAAAAAATTTCTGAGCCATGACTTGATAGTGGTTGACAAAACACAGGATGACAAAAAAGCTACAATTAATTTTGTAATGGTTATAGGTAAATGTCTATTTTATTTACTGCAATAGTATGTATATGGGTATTTGGAAAAGATTAAGAACTCTCTGTAAGAGATAGTGTTTAATCCATCTATATGTGATGTTTGGTGCACAAATGGATTCAAATGCTTTTGCAGATAATTCTGCAACCCTTTCCTCCACACCATCATTCACCTGAGAAGGAGAAAGAAAGTAACATCCAACAAGCACTTACCATGTGGCATGGGTGGACCCATAGTGACTGTTCTACATATATATATTTTCACTTAAAAGCAAGAGTCTAATTCTTTCTTCCATTATCTGCACTAGTGGAATAGAAACTCAATTTTGATTCATAAATTCTCATTTTACCATAAAATGAGATTTTTTGTATCATTATGCCAGCTTTCATGCTTTTGGTGGCTAAAACTCACATTTGCAAATAATATTGAATCAAAAAGGTATTGAGCATCTACTGTGAGCAAAGTATGCAACACCATGAAGACCTTGTAAAAATTGGCTTGGGCTAAATACAGGGGATTCTCGTCATTAAAGAGGTATTCACTGGGACACTATGGTCGGTACCTATTTTATTTTCTAAATTCAAAACTTCTCAACTTAAAAACTGAGAAACAGGAAGACAGGATTGTCCTTCCTTAATAAAGAGTTACTGAGTTCTAACAGTTGTGGCTTAAATAAGATTATGATCCCAATTGTTCTTTGCTTAAACTCAAATTCAAATTAGCTTTGGCTCCCTGAGAAATCCCTCAGTAGAAAGTGGAAGATGCTGGTCTAGAATTCAAAATTCACACAGAAAATCTACTAATATAAAGCACACATGGACAAGAAAAAAAAGAATGCATGGAAAAGACAAAGGAAAAGACCCCACAGTTATCAATAAAGAGGAATATGTTTTTCCAATGCCTCAGTCCTGACTGGCACTGAAGACCTGGCTTAACTGTACTGCAGGTTTGTGTGATAATTTCATAAATAGTAACAATAATGACTTGGACTGCGGTAAAAGCCCAAACTTACTAAGACAAGGACAAAAGCACTCAGAAAGCCGGCTTAATCGGCTCACTTCTGGTCGTTTCCAGCTAGGTTATCTCGGCTTTAAAACCATCAGGCTCATAGATGATGGAGTTGTAGTTCATTAAGAAATGCTTGGAGGGGGATAAGAAAGGAGAAAATGAGAACTGCTTCATTGGGAGAATTTTTTTTTAAATGCTATTTGTCTTCATGACATCAAGGAGAAGCACAAGGAAATTCAGCAGCTGCATTTAGTTTCTAATGACCTTTCACCTCTGTTGATCTCTGACCTGGCTGTTTCAATCACGCAGGCACGGAAGCTCGACAAAGAGATGTTTTAGGAGGCCATTTTCCTTTGTAGTGCAGTGGGAGGGAAAGAGGTTGAAAATACAATCTCTCCACCAAGACAAATTGCTCCTGTGCTTTAGCTGACAAAGGGTTAACAGAACTTCAGGTCCAGTTTCCTGCTCAGCTGTTGGATTGCTGCAGGCCAGGGAAACATTTGAGGGAGAGCGAGCTGTTACCACCGACCTCATTTTTCAAAGGGCTGTCAGAAAGCTAGTCCACCCAATGGGTGTGTGCAGAAACCAGGAATTGGGTCTGTTTCCCAAATTCCAACAACCTGGACCCTATTGACGTGTCCTTTAGCAGGAATTCTCTAGTTGTTGGCTACCATGGTCTTCTCATCTGTTAATAGATTGTTCTCCAAAATAAGCACACCATATACAAGGGGTGTGTGGTGTGGCGTGAGTGTGTGTGTGATTTTAAAGCAGGGGTTCCCAAACTTGAGTGTGCACCCGAATCACATGAGGGATGGTAAAAACATAGATTGCTAAATCTATTGCTAGAGTTCTGTTTTAGTAGATCTGGGCAGAGCCTGAACATTGCATTTGTGACAATTCTCCGAGTGATGCTGAGGCAGCTGGTCTGAATACCACTTTGTGAGCACTGCTGTCCTAAAACATATTTTCCACTGTCTTCCTTCTGTCTTAATGATTGCAATCGTGCACACACATCAGCATAATAAATGGTACATATTATATGTTATTAAAATGCCAAATATTATTATTAACAGCTACTTCGAGTATCTACCATGCATCAGTGCTATTTAGCCTCCAAGACAGGCGTTATTGCCCAACTAAGGGCTGGTCCAGCGCAAATTTGACTCTTAAGCCCACACTCTTAATTACTTTACCATTTCCTTAAGTAATAAAGCAATGAGTCAAAATTAAACAACCTAAAAATATTTATAATCAATGTCTTATCTCTATTCTAATAAAACATATACTTATAATAACACTAAGTCGAAAAGTATAACCTTTCTCTCTCCTTGTGTCACTCAGGGCCAAAAAATCCAAATATACAAATAATATTATAAAACCAATCAGCCAATAAATGTATTCTGAGTTCTTCCTTGATGCTTGAGGACCACAGGACAAGCCAGCTCTCTGACCAGTGAACCGGAAACAATCAGGGAATACTCTAAAGTTAGCGTGAATGTCAAATATGAATGCCACAAGATTTTTTTTGTCTTGACAAATAGGAGTAGGTGCAAAAGATAACACGTCACCAAAACAATGACTTAGAGCAGTGGCTCCTAAGCTTTAGCAAGTACCAGGATCACCTGGCTTGTTGAAACCCATGTGGCTGCCCCCCAGTTTCTGATTTATCAGGTCTGGTGTGAAGCCCAAGAATTTGCATTTCTAACATTTCTCAAGAGATGCTAACCACTTGTCTCAGGAGCATATTTTAAGGACCATTGCTTTAGAACAAGTCTTCCCAAATTAACTCAGCCTCTCTGATCCATCTTTTATTCCCTGATTCCGATGACATTGCTTGAGTGCTCACTATATGTGCAGCATCTTTTAAGCTCTGAGGATAAAGTGGTAGCCCAAGTAGACAAAATGCCTGCCCCAACAGAATGCACTATCTAGGAGGGACAATAAGCCAAAAATCATAAATACATAATATATCAAGGGATCCAAAGAAAGACAAAAACAAAAGTGAGCAGATGGAGGGAGGCTGTTTTAAATAGTAGGTTTGCCTCTCTGAGGAGATAACATCCATCAGAAAAGAGACCTCACTAAGGCAATGGAGCAAGTCAGTGTGGATATCTGGGTGAAGAGAGTTACAAAGAGGAATCAGCAAGTGCAAAGGCCCCAAAGCAGGCAAGTGCCCATCGTGCTCAAGGGAAAGCAAGGGGACTGGCATCAGGGGGAGGGAAAGTGCTAAGAGATGAGATTCAGACTTAAACGTAATCTGCATTTTTAAAAAGCTCCCCAGGAGATTCCAACATACATTTAGGTTTGGGAATGACTTCTCAGATGCACTTATTTCTAAGAAAGTTCATCCAACACTCTTTGGATGTGGGATCTGTGAGTAAACACATCCCTGGAACATGCAACAAAGAATGTATCCTCGAGGGTGAGGCTTACTGGGCACGCTGAGGGACTGGGTTTTGCATGGTTTGATTCAAAGAAATTGTTGCTCTCTCTTAAACAAGAGCCTGAGCCAAGCTTATATACTGAATGAGGAAATGGATGAGAAGGGCTGAATCCAACAAGGAAGGGGCAGCTCTTATGACAGACAAGGTATGGAGGGCAAAGGAAGGAAAGAATATGCGTGGCCATAAATAGGGATTTAGAGAAGGAGTGGAACTTACATGGGAATGAGTTGGGTTTTATATACAAGTCTCTGTGAATCAAATAGAAGTATGTGTGCGCATGTGTGCATGTTGGGAAGTGAGAGATAGCAAAACTTCAAAAAGGTCATGGCTGGGGGCAAATAGTTTACAAATGAAGCCCCCAAATTAAAGAAGTTCCCTGAAAAAGTAAGTGTGCAGGGTGGAGAATGGAAGACCAGGTAGGGAGATATGACAAGGGGCAGGAGAAGAGACATAGGATCAACAGAAAGGTACAAGACCAGCCAGCCTGTCACCCCAAATTACTGTTTCTGACAGAGCTTCAGCAAACACAAAATGGGCAAATGTCTATTCTCCTGTCTTTCAAACATATGGGTATGTGACCAGCTGGCTTTAGAAAAGAGATCTCCCATTATGGAGAACATTTTATTGAATAAATAAGTCAGACTCAATTATTTTATATCAAAACAATATCTTAGCTTTTAACAAGCACAACTGCCAATGCCCAGAGTCACACGTTATGAATCACTATTTGCTTCTTCCTACACTTTCTAATTTCCTGCTAAGGAGACAGGGCTGAATGGGGTCATTAATCTGAATTAGAAATACTGTGACCTGCTCTGCACTTTACTTGCTAACACTGTATGGCAAGTGGCAGGGCTGGATCTGTGGGGGTTTTGTTGTCTATACTGTTCTGAGGAAGACGTGGGGCAGGGTGGATTGCTGAGCTAGTTTTCATTTTTAAGCCCTTTTTCATTCCAGATGCCATTTGAGCATCTCACATTAGGCTTTCAAATTATTGCTATCATTTCAACGCTTTTCCTGGGGCTGTTGTCAGACGACAAGCTTTGCTCCGCCTCTGTCTGAAAGTCTAGAAGACTCCCCTAAGAAGCCTAAAATAATGTGTCCCCCTTCTTAGGAGAGGGGACGTGTATTTTTCTGGCCCAGATGACATAACCTAAGGGAGGTTTCACTGGTGCTGCCCTGAAGGGAACACTGAATGAAGCAGCAGCTTCTGCAAAGCAGCTGGTTCAGTAAGTCTCTCTTCCACCACTGAGTGCTCACTTCTGAGGAAACACAGCGAACAACCATGGGAAAAACATAACTGCAAATCCGTCACTCTATAGCTTTCATTTATTTCATGTACATTAACTACTTACTATGTGGGCTGGGAAAATATACAGAGAGAAAACTCAAGTTTTTATTAATTTACCTCCTTGTTTAGGATTCTGGTAAAAATTCTGATGGAATTGCTGGGGCTAACGGGAGTTGGGGGTTATGTTCAGAGGTACACCAGCCTTGCCCTTCCTGTTCCTCTGAGACAGAGTCACAGATTATAGCTGGCACCTAGTGTGAGACTTATGCACAGCTACCTTTGGCCAAAAGAGGCTTTCTTGACCTTCCCCACCCCACTCTGACCCCCGATTGATCACCACCTTTACAGCTGACAATGCTACCAGTAGAAACTGACTAGAAATAATAGTGGATCCCAAAAGGGCTGGACAAATTCCCAGCAGGCAGGTCTGTTAGGGTCTGCAGGTATAGCCCCAGCCTTCGGAGGTTGTCGCCAAAGAAAAACAACTGCATTCCCTTAAGTCGTTCTGGATGTCTCTCTCAGATTCAGAATGCAGAGCTGAAGCAACTGTGGGTCTGAGCTGAGGGCCATTTGTCTGTCCTATCCGCTGAGCTCTGTCACACCCTTCTGGAGCCCTTAGCAGCTGGAAAGATGGGACCCTCAAATTGTCTTTATGGCTTGTGCATGACAATTGTCCTTTTTCTGATTGACATCCTGTCTCCCCACACCCGCTTGCATGGTCCTGGGTGGTGTAGTCCTTGAAACACCTCCATCCGCAGCTCAGCCAGAACCTCCCAAGCTGGCCAGCATCCCGCTGCCCCTTTCCCAGGCCCCACCTCCTCCTGAGTGACACAGACGTGACTGCAGCCAACCTGCTTTGGAGCCTTGGGCTCAGGGGTTTTTGCTGCTGCTCTAGGGCTATGGAAAACTTGAGTAATTTTCAGTGGTCACAAACCCCAGGGTCCCCAGTCAGTGTAATTATAAGTCAATCACTTCCTCCCGACTCTAGTTGCCCTTCCCTTTGGGCTGGTAAAATCATTACTATGGCTTCTTTCTCTTCTTAGTCAGACATTTGTACAGGCCATTTACCTCACTGCTCATGAATCTTCTCAACTGAATATTATTTGGAGGGGGGAAGATCTTACTTATTTATTTAACTCAGAACTGTTGAAGACCTGTCATCGATTTTCCCACCTTCCACAGCCTCAGGTTGCCTTCTGTTTTTGTGAGTGTGAGTGCAGGGGAGCATGATCCCCAGGGAGAAACCTTCCTAAGGCGCAGCTCTGAAGGGTCCCCCAACATGCAGCCAGCAGCCTGCCAAAGGCTTGGCTTGGAGACCCCCATGGTCCAGCAAGGCCAGAGGAAGCAGCAATCTCTCTTCTAGGGAGACACTCGGGGCAGACCAGGAGGTGGGGGCTTTATGTGCATGGAGAAATTCGAGAGACCCCTTCCAAACAGGTCCAAACCTTCCACTCTACACCTAATAAGAAAAAGAGAAAGATGAAAATGCCTCAAGTCAGATAAAGCAGTTTCCTATATAGGACATCTATGAAAGTAAGTTTTGCTGGGTCAGAATCAAAGAGGCTCCTTCACTCTCCCCAGGACGCCCCCTGATCTCCCTTTCTCTCCCTGTTCCACCAGTGATCCCAGCACACAACACAGCAGAGAGTGTGCACATTAAGGCTTTTCATGCAGCAGGAGGGGTTCCTGCCCTGGCTTAAATCCAGGCCACAGAGCTCAGGCTGGGTGGGAGATCTACCCCCAGAAAGCCCCTCCATCTCTGATACTATGAAATTCTTGAGTGACCTGCATTTCTGAGGTTTCAGGACTGCAGACTCCCTTACCTGAGAGCACAGATTTCAGTCTAACTCAGAGCCAGGTTCACCGTCCATTCCTGCCCCTATGGCATACACTTCAGAGGCCTTCTGCATTTTTAATTATGTAACTTAGCCACCGTCAGCATTTCTACCACCATTTCTCATGTTCCTTCCTTCAGCATTTTATAACATAGCCGCAATTGCCTACAGAGGACATCAATATAGCAACATAATGTCGTGGGAGAGGGTGGTCACAGCGTCAATGGGGCCTGTGTTCAAATCCCAACGCAGCAACTAGTAAGCTGCGTGGCCCTGGTGGAGTTATTCAATCTCCCTCAATTCTAATGCTTTCATGAATAAAATGGGGGTGATAATAGTACCTACTTCATGTCATAGTTGTGAAGATTAAATAAGATAATGAATGGAATTACTTACCCTGGATCTAGGGCAGCACTGTCCAATAGATATAGAATTTGAACCACATATGTGATTTTTGAAAAATGATAGATATTTGAAAATTAAACTCTGAAATTAGATGTAGCTCCAATGCTTAAAGACAGCTTGTGAGAGTTTCTATCATGGTCTCTTTCCGCAGAAAAACAGCAAACAATTTGGTCTCCAGCTACCTGTGCATAGGTAGAGCGTTCTAAGGATTTTTAACTCTCCTGCTGTCAGCCAAACAGGCAGATGCTGCCACCGTCCTGATTTCTTGGAACCCTATACCTCAGAGTTGCAGGGGCCTCTGGTGGTCTAATCTCTTCTCGAATGCTAGTGCACTTTATACAACAGCCATGCTAATGCCTCGGCCTCTTCTTGAATGCCCCTAGGGATAGGCAGCTCACCCTGCTCCTGGGAATGCCTGTTCCACTTTCAGATGGCTTTGGTCACAAGAAAACTCTCCCTTTGGATGAGAGTCACCTTCTCTTCTCCACCACCTACTTATTGGTTCTAATACCAACAACTGGGGAGACGCAGAACAAGTCAAAGCCATCCTTTGTGTGACAATCCTGCAAGTATTTGAAGTTGGCTCTCGAGCGCCCTCTAAGTCTCTTTGTGTCTAGGGTAAGTGGACTCAGTTATTTCCATGGTTGGTCACAGGATGGAGTGTAACGCCCCATCTCCATGCTGGATATTGAATGGTTTCTATGTGTCTTTTGCAAAGTGCAGCCCCAGAACCGAACTTGGGGTGTGCAGTGTGGACCCTGAAGACAAACATTGCTGGCTACAGTGGTCACCCACCACCACTGCCACCTTTGCCACAGCCACACTGCATGCTCAGCACTCAGCGGCAGGGAACCTCTCAGCCCAGATGAGGCAGCCCAGCTTGGAGGACCACTCTGGGGCTCTTCTCTGTGCCAGATGCTGGGCCTTCTCCACTTACCAGCTGACGTGGTCACCCTCGCTTCTCTGCCTTCCCAGCCCAATGTGCAAAGAGGGCCTATAGCTCCAGGGCCACCTCTCCCCCAACAGTGCACGGTCTGAGAGCCATTCCCAGCTTCCTCACAGGGTTTCATATGTAGAGGCTGGGGGGCCAGAGCTGCCGTGGCCCGTCCTTTCTCTGGGGGATTCAGGTCACTTCCCGTTCCCGCTGGCACTGGGAAAGGCCTTGGAGAGCTTTCTCCTCAGGTGCTATGGGAATTCCTGCCTCGCCAGGAGCACAACCCTGGAGCTACAGATTTGGCCCCTCCTCTTTAGGGTCTCTAGATGTTTCACTGGCACTGGTTAACTTCACACCAAACTCCCGGTAAGGCCTGGTTCAAAGGAGTAGTACAGTACAGGCGATGCGTGGTGGTGTTGGGCCGGGCCACACCAGAGTCTCCAGAGATGTGCAAGGAAAGGAGCAGCTGCAAGGGAAGATTAAGCTCAGCTTTGCTTCCATAGATCAATAAATCAGTCAATCTTTATTGAACTCCTCTGCCCACACACGCTCATTAGCCAGCATGGACCCAGGAGGAGCAGTCTGGGATTTGAGGGGGAAGGGAATGCCTCCAGCCAAAATATTTCACCCCACAAAGGTCAGTGGTTTCCCCATAGGGCCATTAGCTAATTCACGCTAAGGTGTTAATGACTTATCAGCTTTCATTATTTCTAAAGGGACTCTAACCAGGGGGAGTGCTGAGAACAGATTAGGGGGCCTATGTGGGGATCACCTAAGAGGGTACAGGATGGAGAAAGATGCTAAATGCAATTTTCCCCACCTTGACATTTTCCCTAGGGCTTGGGATGCTGAATATGAATTAAGGTCAGGACAGAAGGTAGGAGCAGGGGCTTGGTGACAGCACTGCTTTCATTCTGCAGCTCTTCTCTCACCAAACATGACCTACAGCTGGTCACTTGGCCTCCTGAGACTATGTCCTCATACCAGGAAAGCAGGAGTGTCCATCAGATAGAGTTGGGAGGATGAAGCACTTCGTACAGCTCTCAGTTGAAAAATAAAATGTGGTGGTTGCTTTTGTGCATATTGAGTTCAACCCAAAGACTGACCAGAGCTACAATCCTCAAAAAAGGGAACAGATAGTGAATCTTCCTACCTTCGCCTATATAATTCCCATCATTCGGGCCTCATTTTGCAGCCAGTATTTGTAAAATTGCTCAAAACCTTTTGATATTCATTCCTATTCATTTCTATCTCCTCCCTATGTTACCTCTTAATGAATGAGTCTGACAAGTTTATTGTTCTGAAATCACTTCTCTGAAATGTCAAGGGGGCCTCCCCAGCCCCAAGATTTGGCATTTGGTGATCAAGCTGCATTTTTCTTTCGGTTCATAATGTTATAGATTTGGCCCATGTCTTAGCTCAGGGTTTCTCCCCTGCAGAGCCTACACTGTGTCTTCATGCCACAGTCCTGCCTGCGTCACACTGGTCGTTCCTTCACTCATTCGACAAACATTTCTTGGGTTCCCTCCATGCGCTACTGCTAAGGGCGGGATCACAAAGACGGTCTCTGTCTTCATAGTCATCACATACTGGTGGGCAAAGACAGAGAAGATACAGGTAAGCAAGCAAATGACCAAAACAATTCCAGTGTAATGAAATGCAAATAAGCCTGTTGGAGGCAACAAATGAGAGGTTGAGATGAAGACTACTAGAGGGAAGTTGCCCACCTCAGGGAAGAGGCCCTCATGTAGGAAAGACTCAGGATGAGGCGCCGGGAGACAACTGGAGTGGTTGGAGCCCTGGTGAGCTTGGGGGGAGGCTGGGGCCTGGTCACACAAAGCTGTGTAGTCCATCACAAGGAGTTTGAATGTCTTTATTTTGTTGAGAAGCCGTTGAAAGGTTTTGATTACGGCAGCAACAATCTCATATGTCTTTTGAGAGATTAGCATTGCCGCCAAATGGAGAATGGTCTGGATTTGGGAAGGAGACAGAGTAAGTTCAGAGACTGTTGCTTTCATCTAATTGAGAGAGGATGGTAGCCTGGACCAGTGGAAAGTAGTAGATAGATTCCAGGCACATTTAGAAACTACGGGAGAGGATTGACAGGACTTGCTGAAGGACTGGGATGTGTGGAGCAGGATGAGGGAAAGAATTATCAGGGATGAATCCTGGGCTTCTCTGTGGCAATGGGATCAACATATGGAAGCATCATTGTTAAGACAGGGAAGACACAAATCAGGCGGTAGTAAAGAATCAAGTGTCCTGTCTCAGACACATCAGTTTTGTGATGTCAGCGAGGTGTGATGTGTCAAATAGGTGAATGGATATGTGAACCTGGAACTCACGAACCTGACCAGAAATAAATTTGAAAGTCATAGCATAAAAATGACCTCTCATCCATGGCAGTCAGTCGATTACCTCCCTCCTGGTAAGCATCCCAGCTCCTCTCCTGTGGCATAATCTAGTGCTGTGATATTTGCTGCACAGCCACTAAGACCAGGCTCATGGATTTCAGGTCTGACCAGGGAGTCCCAGAAAACATCATTTCTCTATGGACAACTGAGAGAAGCAGTAGCCACTGCACTTTCCTGTGGAACTTCACCCTCTGACTCGATTCTAAGGAACCCTGCCGATTGCCCTGTATTGTTCTGGAAGGGGCGTTTTCCTCCCAAAGTTCCTTGCAACAGTTACACGTATCATTTGTCAAAATGGCCATCCCAGGAGGTACTCAAACAATTATTCTGTTTTTGAAAGTGGAGGTAATTTAGTCTACCTTACTCTGACTGGCAAAATGTCCGTTTGGGTGGATACGTTCATTTTCCATTACTTTTGGCTTTTTGAGATGAACGTATTTCAGGTATTACATACGCCTGCAGCTAGGAAATTAAATGATAGGAAAGTTGATAAACATAAATAAGAAAGGGCAAGAAAAGAGACTGGGACATCTTGTACCTTGAGAATACATCCCTAGAGAGCCCAGATTTCCACAATGATTCTTATGAGTGAAGGGTTCTATGAATCAATAATAAACTACTAGAATAGAGAAAAATTACTTATAGCACCTACAGTTTTCTGGCTTTTACATTTCCCCCATTTTAGCAAGTAATGGAAAATTGGATTTCCCCTTCTTATATGTCTAGAATTGACACTTAAGTAAAGTCTAACAAAATTTAGATTTTATACTTTATTAAATATTTCTCAAAGGTGGGAATTTAGAAAGGAGATTTTGGTGGACATGTACTTTGAAAAAAAATCACTATACTATTGAGCTTTCGCATGGTGTTGTAATGTTTTCCATATAAGACCATAAAAATTACTAGCTAACTTCTGCTCTCAGCCCAAGGAGAATCAAACAAAGCCATCAAGTTGCCCTGCTAGCAACTTTTTTTCTGTTTGGAACTGCTCTAGGGAGCTTGAATTTGCATGCTAAAGTAAATGAAACAATTTGGTTATATTTGCTGAAACAGCCCATTACTGTGCATCATTTGAGAAGACCACAAAATTTAGCACTTGTAATAGAAATAGATTACCTCCTTTTAAGTGTGAGAGCATTGAGGAGAAACTGTAAGAACAAAGGGCATCATGATGAACTGAGTTCTCATAAATGAAGCTGGTTAATTTTCTTACCAATTATATTGTTATTACTTGAATGCTGTTTAAATACCATGTAAGTTTTAAGTGTTGGTATCTTTCCTATGAATTTGTTAGTGTTTTCCTTAGAAAGATGTGGCTCTGCCTTTATTTCTTCACATCTAATCTTCTCAGCCAATTAGGTCTTTTGTTTTCTTTTTTTTAGCTCCTGATGCCAAAAAAAGCATTGTTGGATGTGGTTAATTGCTTAAGCTATAGAGAAGATTCCCAGCATGTGACAATTTAAACTTTAATTTAAAAGTTTCTAATGTACTCATTTTCTAGTTAACATACAAAGAAGACAGGGGTTACAGGAAGGGATTTCTTAATCTTTCTCTGTGCTTAAGCCTAGGAGCAAAAATTTGAAATGTTCTCTGACTCCACAGAAAGCACATGAAGTCTACAAGAGGCCCAGGAATTGGAACAGAGCAGGAATAGAAAACTTACAAGTTACAAGTTATAACAAAGCAACTCTTGATGAAATGGTGTGAGCTGGGTAAATGCCTGTGTTCACCTTGGTTATCTACAAATCCTTTTTGCTGTCTTGGTTTTTATCAGAAATTTCAATTAGGAAATAATAATCAAAACATGCAGATGTCTCAACATAATTCTGGACTTTTCATTTCGATTCAATTGGGAGAGGGTTTTTTTTTTTCACAACCAGAGAAGAAGGAAGCATACCATCTACGAAAAACAAAACAAAAAAAAACTTGAAGTAACTTTTCTCACAACTGCTTCTTGACAAAAAGCATCTTAACAAGAATATGAATTGAATATTGGATAAAAGATAAAAGGATGAAAGAAGAGTGTTATAAAAAGGAAAACTGAAGACCTGTGAAAATACATTGTAAAACCAAAGATCATCATTAAAGAAATAACAAATAACAAGAGCAAGAAACAGAATAAGCACCATTGATAATCAAATTATTAATGCAGGCACAGAATAAAGGTTTGAGATAATTAGGACACATGCATATTTAAAAAGATAAAACAATGAAAAAAGACAATTGATATAAAAGATATAGGATAACTTAGGTTCTTGAAATAGCCTAATATATGGAATAGTTAATATATTCAAAAATTAATACAATAAAATTTATCTGAGTTAAAGGAAACTTTTTAAAAATTATCTATAGTGGAAAGAACATGTGTTATGAGAAAATTTAATACAGGGCTCTGTACACCAAGACAAATTCTAATCAAGCTCCTTATTTCAGGGATAAAATAATTTCAGGCATTGGGACAAAGAAGCAAATAACCCACAAGGGGTTAAAATCAGGCTGCCTTAGACTTCTCCATAGCATTAGCCAATATGTGGCTCTGCTGTAAGACAATGGAGCAATTGTTCTGAGGTGAACACAGCATGATCCAATAGTGTTATACCCAAGGTGGCAATCAAGTATGAAGGCAGCAAGCATTATGAACTGGGAAGGGAATTTATGCAACATGCTACCATGAGCCTATCTCTAAAAAACTAGATGATGAAAACCTGCTAATTCATTTTTAATCAAAATTTAAAACTCAGAAATAAAGGTTATGATTTTTTAATAAGACCAATGGTAAGCATTCAATCCACTTAAATACTATTAATCATATGGAAATTATAGTTATAAAATAAAATACAATGTTATAAACCCAAATAATATTGAAAAACTTGCAAAAGTTGGAGGTGAAGTACAGAGAGATGTGAAAATGTACGATAGTGCTATGACCCTATTTCTTTCATAGCAGAAAGTAAATATAAAATGTTGAAAATTAAAATATATAACTTTAAAAATCATGATTCCAACATCCATATTTTTCATGATTTTTTAACTTTAGAAAGCCCTTTTATGAACTATTTCTCGAGATGAGGAAATATGCATTTGAAGTTTAATAGTACCTTTAACCTTACTTCTGTAAATTCAAGTAAAATCAAATTTAGTATTTATTTCAAAATAAATAAACTTATAATTTTATAAATAAAATAAGCTATTTTTAGTCTTTAAAGGATTATAAGCAAATATGCCAAGATATTAACAGTTCTTTTTAAGTAATAGAAATAGAGATTATTATAATTTCATCTTTGCTCTTTTCTGTAATTTTATAAATTTCTAAAAAAAAAAAAAAAATTAAAGAGATGTGGACCAGGGGTCTCTGATTAGGAAATTTTGTCAGACTTTCCTGATTGTAGGTAGTTCTTTATGAATTTTTGTCCTGAGCAGCTGAGGGTGAAGACATATTTATCTATCTATCTATCTATCTATCTAGTGCTATGCAATGCCTATATTATAATGTGTGGGTATGTTTGTATAAATGTTTTTATTGCTGGAGAAGGAAGTAAGTAGCCACTTCCATTTTTCATTTTTTGTCTTCTCCTCCAACTCTCCCCTCTTCTGGCCCTGGCTGTCTCCTGTTCTTCCCTTGTTCGGTGGATCGGATGGAGCACGGCACAGTATAATGAAAAGATCTACTTCTTCCTCACTTAGGAGCCTTGGGTTAGTGACTTCTCTCTTCCAGGCCTTGCTGCCTCATCTATAACATCTGCCTCATGCTAGGCCTTCAATACATTACTTTGAGAAGACCCTTAGGTTGGCATTGGGGAGCATGAAGAGAACCAGGCCTTAAACAACCAGAAAGGTGTCCCCAGGGAGGCTCCATTTCCAAGCAGCAGCAGTAGGAGGCGCCCGGAGGGTTGTGGGTAGAGAAGGGAGTCTGCTCATGGCTGGACCAAGATGCTCAGCCTCGGCAGATGAAGGCCAACAGCACAGACATTATTTTTTTCAATCCTTACACTTTCCCATTCTTTTTCACAGATTTAGGTAGGGAGGTTCAGAGGAACTAGTATAGGGAGCAAGAAAAGAAAAGAGGACACGGAGAGGGACAAAGGTGCAAAGCAGCTGTAGGACAGACAGCTCTTTCAGGAAAATGTTTGCACAGCTTAGCACTTCACACCTTTACCTTCCTGGCCCTCACAACAGCCCTGGAAGTTAAAGAGAAGAGCAGTCATATGGTCCCTGCTTTACAGAGGACAGTGGCACCACTGAGCCAGCAGTTTCCCCAAGGTCACTAGGCTGGTGAGTGGTAGAGCAAGAATCTCAAGCCAGTCGGTTCACCCGAAAGACGATGCTCTTTCTGGTACCCTAATCTTTCAAATATAAAGCCACCACAGCCCCAAATTTATTTAGCAAACAAACAAGAAAGCAGAGAACCTGAAAAAACATAGTAAAAGATTTTTTTAAAATTCCAAATTTCTCAGTCCCATATAGTATAACCTCTTAATCCTGACTTGGTCCTTACCTCCTCCTCCTCCAACAGCTTTCTGTCCCAGTGCCTCAGGGGTCTCCGCATGCAGCGCACAAGGCTCTGCTAGAGCCCTGTCTAGATGAAGTGATGGGGAGGGGGTATGTCTCACATAAACTTGATCATAAGCACTTCATTCCAAATCCTTTCATGTCCATAGATATACATCTTTATTAACCTGCTTGCAGCCTTGTAGGACTAATTGGTGGGTGCCATGCTTTTACCTGTATATCTAAAAAAATATTGATATGCTATATATTTCTCAGCTCCTGAATACCTGCAGTTCAGTCAATATTTCCAAGTATCCCTTTTACACATGACTCCAATCACTGATTTCCTCATTCACTTTCCTTAATGCAATCTGGGACAGTGGTAAGCAGGATCGTAATTGTAGTAATGCTAGCTCACATTTTTTGAGCACTTACAGGTGCTGTGCTAAATATTTTCTTAGCATTATTTAACAGAATTATGATCTTAATATTTTAGATATGGAACCTAAAATCTGAAAGATTAAGGAGTTTACTCCCATACAGCTCTATGTGAGGGGAATGAGATTCAAGCCTTGGTCCAATCGATTCTCAACCACTAGACTAGCATCCTACACATTTCATTATCACCACAAGGAAAGAGCACAAAACACCTGCTGAGTGCCTAAATAGCCTCTTTGAGAATAGGTAGGAAACATTTTGTCAGTGTAGCATTGTGGCTAAAAGTTTGGGCTTTGAAGCCAAGAAGCCTAAAGCTCAAATCACAGCTCTGATACTTACAACCTGTCAATATACCGGAGCCTCATCTTCCCAGGTGAAACAAGGGTAATGCCAGCACCAATATTATGGTTGCTGTGATGATAAAATGAGAGAATATGTAGAATATGCTGAGTTTGATGGCTGTTGTGTTGCAAAGGCGTGGGAATGTTAGCTATTATTTATATTAAGCCAAAATAGAAGAGACTACTCCTTTCTGTCCACTTCTGTTCGCAACTTATGGAGAGTACAACTAATAAGAGTTTACAAATTTTAAAACTATTGGTTGAAATTGATCCAACACTTTTCAGAGCTTCCATCTTTCTATTATAAAACACGTCTTAATATCCTTTCTATTATAAAACACATCAAAGATGACATTGCAAAGGCTGCTCGGTAGGTAACTTGACCAACTAATATTTATGAAACACTTAATATTAATATTTTCAAAGCACTTTGAGACACACAAGCATTACTATAAATCTAAGCCCCTTCCCCCACAGTTTTCATACCTTGTTTTATAATCATAGAATGTTACATAACAACAACAATGCAAAAAGACAATCCCAAATAAAAGCCCTTGCAAAACAGTATTTGATAAATCCTACTGGTAACAGCATAAATGTCACTCTTAGCTCAAAGGCAGATCTTACGAGCCAAAGAATATGTAAAGGTTAAGAGAGAAAAAAGGACTTTAAGAAAAGGGCAAAGACAGTGAAAAAGAAAACAAAGGTACCTGGTGATGCAGAGTCAAGGAATATCCAGGAGGCACAAAGCACCCAATCCTCAAAGGGAACCATCTGTATCTTAAGGCAAAGCCAGAAATAAAACAATGGGGAAAATGTACTGGCACTAAAGTGCTGCCACACAAAATGAATTGACATTGCTCATTGTGTCGTTACAGACAGCCCTGCTACTGAACCTCCGTCTCTTTTTCACATCTCCCTGGCTTTAGCGCAATGGTTCTGGATGGTTCTTTGGGCCAGCAGCATCAGTCTCACCTGAGAACTTGTTAGAAATGCAAATTCCTGGGTCTCTTCTTAGACTCATTGAATCTGAATGGGAAACTCCGAGGATGGGTGCCCAGCAGGATGTGTTTTAAGGAGCCCTCCAGGTGTTCTGATGCTCACTAAAGTTTGCAAGCTTGCTTTAGGCAGGGGTCCTCAAACTTTTTAAACAGGGGGCCAGTTCACTGTCCTGCTGACCGTTGGAGGGCCGGACTATAGTTTAAAAAAAAAAAACTATGAACAAATTCCTATGCACACTGCACATATCTTATTTTGAAGTAAAAAAAACAAAACGGGCAAAAACACCCGACGGGCCAGATAAATGTCCTCCACGGGCTGCATGTGGCCCGCGGGGCTGTAGTTTGAGGACCCCTGCGAGGATCCTCCAAACAGCCCTCATTTTTTCTTTCAGCTATACTTGACAACACCAGTTAACAGTCCTCTTTTTCATCCCAAACTAGGTAGTCTACTCTTTGAGACATCCTGGAACTCACAAGTGAGAAATACATAAAGGTTAATTTTCAGGACACAGGCCACTGGTAATGGGTTTTAATTTCCCCTCTTAGGGGATTTTAATATAAAAGAATAGGCCATAGACTATAACACCAGTCCCCATTCACACTACAGCTTTTAGAGATTTAGAAAAAAACAGCTTAGATTAGGTCATGCCTATTACAAATAAATTCTTTTAAGACATTAAATAACCATTCTTTAATTTCTGGTTGGATCCCAGGTGAACAAATGACCCTTGACCTTGATTTTTGCACCTCCACCACCATGACACAGCTAATTTAAATTAGACAAATTTTAAAGGATCATTTATTCTTCCAAATATTATCCAAGTATTTAAGAATCTGATTACTAAAGACTGTTTTATTTATTGTCATTTCCTTCTCTCTACCTTTCCCTACCTTGTTTCTAACTGGTCTCATCTCTTAGCCAGCAAACTGTCTCATGCCCAGAGCACATTTGTAAACATTGAGAATCCTTTTTGGTACCCAATTGGTGAGGAAAGGCCAGCTGGAAAAGGCAATAAAAATAGGATTCAGAGAGAATGAGGAAAATTCAAGTCAGAAAGGTGAGGAATAATAAGACAAATTTCAAAGAAAGGCATAAGCCTTCGGCAAGGAAGCCTGGATCTGGATGTGGCACTTCAGTTCAATGTACAGAATTAGCATCGTCAATAAGTTGAGCTGAAGATGGGCGCAGAGGCTGAAAAATCCACTCCAATGGAACTTTTTCCATTGTCCAGATAAGCACAAGCTGGTTGTGATTGCTATGATCTAAGTAGGTTTCCTTCCCTCCTTTCTTCATTTTCTAGGTAACTCCCATTTTTTTCCAATGTATTTTTGAGAATTGCTTTGGCTATTTTCATATAGAACATGTTTTTCCACTGGGTCCTATCCAGATTTTCCAAGAGTGATTTGAAAGACAAAGAGCTAGTCCAAAAGGTAGAGTTTGGATTGATCTGGAGAACTTGGACACATAATTGTGAAAATGTGGTCTGGGTGATGCCTGAGAAGGCAATTTCCTCTGACACAAAATTAGGGTTATCCTACCTTCCCTGGATGTTATTTTCAAATGGCCAATTGTACAGTAGGTGGCTGAAGATGGGAGTTCATGAATTTTGATGAACCTGTGACAAAAAAAGTCAAATACTCATAATAAAAATTGCAATTTTCAAATGTCATTAATTAAAAATATTGTATTCTCACAGTAAATAGTTAAGAAATGCTTCAGAGTTCTTTATTTCTTTTCTTCATCACTTCCCAATCTTGCAAATAAAATAAAAAGACCTTCATGTTGCTTTTGCTTCCTTATATTCCTAAGATAACTGGAATGTCTGCCAGGTTTATACCTCTCCTCCTGCTTCCTGCATAAATATTGAGAGGAGGTTCTGTTACCTTTAACCTATTCAGAATATTAATTTTTGGTCTCCGGTTCTGCAGTGTTGCATAGGTGATCCCAAATATGTGTGTCTGATAATGAGATAAACGGTAGAAGAAAACCATTAGAAGAGTACCCAGTGGAAATACAAAGCCTAACTAATCTCTTCCTCCTTTACTTAATAAGTAGACATTTTACAAAAACAATGGTTCTTTGGATGACATCGGCAAGCTTCATATTCACGGAGGGATGCATTTGTATACTGTGTGGTTAGAGGTTAATCATTATTTCATTTCTATTTCAAGGCAATCAAATGTTCACATAGGTAATTTGGTTGTTCTTTTATTAGTTAAATGAAATTAGTTCATTCCACAAATATTTATTAAGTGCCTACAACAGTACCTCTTACATAGAGGTATTCAGGAACTATTTATTGATACATAGACTATTTCTAGAGAACTTGCTATATGTAGATTCAGTACTATATTCCTTGTGTGAAATGAATCATAAGCAGGGATGAGAATTTCTTCCTCTCAGAGCCCTTACTCTGAGTATGAAATCATTTGCCTACGAAGAGACTCCAGCCTCTTCCTTCCTCTACCCCTAACCATTCCCACCACTGCTAATGAGACAAGTAATATAAAAGCTTGAACAATATGTCCATAAATCCATCTCTAAGGCTCTGCTCAACAGTTTTTCCTCCCCTGGGTTCACTGCAGGAAAATATGCACCATTTGAAACCTGAACCATCAGCTGCCATAGAGAAATACATGAATTAAAGGCAGCTGGCCCACAGCAAAGTCTGAAGCTTTCTGGCTTATCCTCTCTATTAACACCAATCACTGTTGTCATATTGGTTTGCTGAAAAGAGTAGAGTCATCAAAAGCTACTGCCCAAATAGCTCTTGTATTAATACTACTGGGGAGCTTCAAGATTAAAATATTCCTAGTATTACCCTTACGGATCTTCTCACTTGGAGACCTTTCCTGACACTCTCTTGCCACTTTTCCTCAAAAAGAACCCCTTTGTGCCTTCTCCTTCACTTTGAAAAACTGTCAGTAATACCACATCACATTCTATTAGAATTATTTGTTTGCAGCGCTTACCTGAGCTTCCTGAGAGCAGGCACTCTGGCTTCTTCATTTCTGAAGACTTAGCACCTCACAGAATAACAGCCTAGCACATGGAAGGTGGTTAATAAGTGATTTTCAGGTAGATCTTCTTCATTCTTTGTTCTTAATGAGTCAATAAACAAATATCACTTAGCCAGAGCCAGCAAACTATATAAGCATTGGAAGTGTCTATTCAATCTGCTGTCTACCTCCAGTCCTAAAACTTGTCCTAGTTCATTATATGCAAAACCTAGAAAATATTTTTCCCAGTTATTCTAGTAAAATAAAACCACATAATTTTAGAACAGGTATGACCTTGAAAATCTAGTACAAATTCCCTAATTTCACAGATGAGAAATCTGAAGTCCCAAGAAGTTAAGTCAAGGACATACAGGAATGAATGGTAGAAAAAGGATGGAATCCAAGCCTCCTTGCTCCTTGCCTGGTGCATGGTTTACCAATCTACGATCCAGACTCAGCTTGTTGAGCTCCCGTTTCTAGAGATCCTTATGAAGGGACTTGGGGAAGGCACTGACTGTAGACCTGGATTCAGAAAGAGAGAGACAAACTCCACCAGCTGCTCTATCTCTTTTTCCTCCCTAGAGGCATTAACACTGGCCAAAAAGTTGTCTAAGTACAAGGAATAAGAAAGGGAAAAAATGATGGAAATCTACATAATGTGCAGCTAATGAGATATAATGAGGCCTTTTAGGACAGTTTCAGATTTATAACCTGGGTTCAAGATGGGCTAGCCCTAGGTCAGATCTTCTGCAGTGACTGAGCTCCAGAATAGAACCCTGGATCTGCCCTGGTCTGAATCTGTGTCCCTAAGATGAATCTGAACTATGAATAGGTCATGACTTTAGAGAAAAGGAGAGGAAGGAAACTCTTTCTGGAGCTTTCACCAGGCAAGTGTTCCATCTATTAACTCTCCAAATGTCCATTAAGCACATGCTAAGTGCCAGGCAAGGAGCTGAGTACTATGGCTGCAAAGATGAATAAGATAGCTTCCTGCACACTGTGATGTCTTCCACCAAGAGCTCTTGAGAGGACTCAGTATAACACACACGCACACACACACATACACACACACACTTGCATTAGAAACACACAAGTATCTCTGCCACACAGGATTTGGCACTCAATGCTAACGTAGTGCTACCCAGAACCCTAAACTATCAGTCTCATGACCAACACTGCTTAGTCATCTCCATATTTCTTGTCCTATGTCCTCAAAACAAAAGGCAACTATGTCCAAATGCTGAGAAGGTTTGTGGATTGTGCCACTGCAAAAGTCAAGATGAATACTGCTGCAGAGCAGAGGAGAACTTGAGCCCCCAAAGTACTTGGGCAAGAAGAAAAGACAAATTAATTTCTTTATCAAACTTTCCCCTCAGATAGAATGAAGGCAATAGATTCTCCCTTAACTAAGAGTTATTTCTTCTCTGCAGATACCAATTTGTGACTCCGGAGGTGCTCAAAATTTAGTACTGTATTCACAGCAGTTACAGAGGTTCAAGGATATTTCATAATGTTAAGCAATTTATATTACTTTTAAATTTATCTTTCTGTAACTTTAGACATAATATATGTGGAGAATAATAAAAATTCTTTACCTTGGCAACCAGATGAAACTTGAGTGTTAGAAATGTGAATAGTTTTACATTTATAAAAATAGTCAGAATTTCAAAATAAATTCTGAAGGTTAGTTTTAGTTAGAAATTGTTGTATTTATCAATTATAATTTGTATTTTACTGCTTACTTTGAATAATGCCAGGCTATTTTAGGAGAAATGTAACTTTTAAAATATATAGTATATGGTAAATAATTTTAAGTTTTTGATTTTTATATGTACTCTATTTTTGACAAAATATAATCAAATTGTATAGGTTGCATACAAATACATTTTATTTTTAATCCTTGAGCTCATTTCTATAAACAGTACTTAAATTATGAAAAATATTAAGTATAACATAATTATTTTGCTAAAATAAAAAATATATCTTACAGAATAAATACATAATAATTGATAAACTATGCATGTATTTTATTACTCATCCAAACAATACTGGCCCATCGACAGAATACCAACGCATGCATGATAATAATTAAACTTAGTCATTTTTAGTATTTTGCTAACTTTCTATTATGTAAAAACCATGGCTTCACCCCCTTTTTTCTTTTGTCATTAGGAGGGTATATTTGTCAAAACAGAAAGTAAGAACATATAATTTAACAGTTCATCAGCTTGACTTAGATAGAACCTTATGTGTGTAGACATAAGGTTTGTGGGCCTTTATCCTGTCATCCCAGCTGCTGGGGTGTTAGGGGTGGCCAGTGTAGGAGTCACCAAAAGTTAACATAATGTGATTGAAGCCCCAAAGTAAGCCAACAAGGAAAATAGGAAAATAAGGCTCTTCCCTTTTCTTGAAGCCAGGACTCTTTTTTTTCTCTCTCTTTCTCTCTTTCTTTCTTTCTTTCCTTCCTTCCTTCCTTCCTTCCTTCCTTCCTTCCTTCTTTCTTTCTTTCTTTCTTTCTTTCTTTCTTTTCTTTTCTTTTCTTTTCTTTCTTTTTTTTTTTTGGACACCCAGTCTCAAGTGAAACCACACAGGCCACAGGCCGTGGTGATTCAGAGTGACCGTCCATGGAGTCAGCATCAGAGAAAGACCTACTCAGCTCTGCCAAATGTTCTTGGGAGGACTGGACTGCTTGGCTGAATGTAGTTTGTGTCTGTGTTTAAGGGCTCCATAAAGCATACAAAATAATACAACGAGAATACAAAAATAACAACGAGGCTTTTCAGGTTTAGAGGCCCTGCCAGTGGCTTCTGTGTCGCAGTTGTAATGGGGACTTGAATATGACCAGCCCAGCAATTCCCTGCCTGGCTGTGACTGGATATTCTTAATGGGTCTGGTTCACTGCAGTGTGGTCAAAGCAAGACTAGGGTGAAACATGATTGTTCTACTTTTCATTTTCATTTCGGAACCCTTAAAGAAAAACACATTACTCTTTCCCTCATACATTAATGTCTTATTTTTTATTTACCTTTTATGAATCTTTTTGGTATATCTCTTTACATCTCCAGTTAATCTCTCAAAACAATCTTACTCTTGGATTTTACCTTATTCCTCATAAATAGACATTATTAAAATCTGATAAATGTTCTCTCCTTGGTAATTTTTACAGTTATTTTGAAGTTGGTTAACCTTTTTCTCCATTTGGGCTGCCTGTGTCTGTCTTCACACTTTGTCACCTTTCATATTATAGAATAGGGTATTGTATTATATTATTAGACACCCATTTGCCTTAGGAAAATTTAGATAAACAACAACAACAGGTGAAGAGAGTGGCAGCATGAACAAGAAGGGAACTCGATTTAAATAGTGCAGGTGTCTTCCTCTCTTCAATTCTGTCCCACTCACAGAACACATGTTTCAGTGAACCTGATTTGGGAGCCATAGACTGGTCATGTCCTGTGAACCCAATATGATCCAGTATTTAAAGACATACCTTTTTCAGGCATTACCCCTAAATGCAAGCCAGCCACATCTGAAATTCAACTGCAGAGGCCGGACTCTGTCCCAAAGTTAGAGGAAAACGGCTTGTGTTGAGTGTTTTGAAGGCAGCTTGTTGGTCTCCAAAGTGTGACCCTCCTCAGCAATTTTCCAAGGATAGTTTTGACTAGTTACAATTTTCACCTCAACAAACCAACTTTAGAAGTAAGCCTTTATATAGGCTATGGATTATAGTTTTACGATCATCCCTATTTTTAGTGAATATCACATTTGTGTTGGATTCATCCTTCGTATCCCTTGCAGCCCCCAACACAGTGCTTCAAACAGAGGTGTTTGAGAAACGGTAAATAAATAAAGAAATAAGTTTCCAAGTGTTGAAAAATGCCTCTCTCTGATGGCCTTAGCAATCCATGTAATGAAGTCTCCAGATGGCTACTATCAGATTAATACCAGCTGTCTCTAAGACACTACAAAAAACTGTGTTGCTCAAAGTGTAGCACCTGGGTCACCTGCTTCAGAATTAGCTGGGAGATGTAGTAAAAGTAAATTCATGGGCTCCACCCTATGTCTCTTAGTTCAACACCTCTAGGAGTGAGGCACCAGAGCCTGGTCGTCAGCGTATCTTGAAAGCTCCTGAGATGATCCTACTGTGCAATCAGGGTTGAAAGCCACAGTTCCAGACACTTCTTTGTCCCAGTTTAGCTCATTTACAATCTGCAGTATCAGCTACATTCAGTAAATAGTAGACACTAGGGAAGAAGGGGAGAAGATCAAGGAAAACAAAACAGCATACAGATGTCAGGTCTGTGGGAAAGCTAAACCCTGGGCAAACTGCTGCACAGCATGGGCTTTCAAAGGCAGTCAGCATCAAAGTCAAAACAACTGGCTCTCACCAGACCGGTAGGAGAATGACATGTGATGGAGGCGCCACAAAGAGGCTCTTTGCTATCTTAAGTGTATTATGTATTAATAACTTAAATCCAATCCATGTCCATTATTCCTAGAACTGGCCCGTGGTATACCTCATTGGAATTAGACGAATATAAATTGATTCCTTATTTTATAGAACAGTGTTTGCCTGTTCTCTGAAAGCAATGATACCTATTTTGTATAAGTTGTTTATGTAAAACTGTATATATTACCTGTTACAAGCCTCCCAATAACTATGTTCTATAAGCAGGAAAAGTACTACTGTCCCCGTGTTAGAAAGAATAAAATTGGGTGGAATAGGTTCAGTAGTCTGCTCAAAGCCATGTGCTTAGTAAGTGTAAGATCCAGGATATAACCCAGGTCTTCTGACTCAAATCCAATTTTTTTCTCACTCAATTCAAGCTCATCAATACTATCCTTCACGTAAAAAAAAAAAATTCAGATTATATGAAAAAACTCATCTGCCTGCATCTCTGTTATGATACTTATTACTTTCTGCTTTATATTTTATAATTTCCTAGACAGCCAGATCTCTCTTACTGTTCTACTAAAAGAGGGATGGTATATATCTGATTCACTTTTACATTCCCCACAGTGCCTAGCCCTGAAAAATGGTTTGTAGTCAATAAATGTTTCTTGGGTAATTAAAAGAAAATAAGAAATAGATATACTTAAATTTTCAAATTGTAAAACCTTCAACCCTAGAGCAAACAATCCCACTAACAACTGACATGCTCCTTTCTTCAAGAACACCTCTCTGAATTCCTCTTTTAGTGGCATTATAACCAAAATCATTACTAACCTTGTTGTCAGCCCAAATTTTAAACATAAATGGGAATTATATACAAAAAATCAATTATGGCTTAAGAAATCAATGTTTTAATTCAAGACCAAAATGATCTTTCAAGTGGAGGGGCAGATACACCACAGATCTATCCTTTACAAAGGAAAAGCTTTAAAAAAAATTCATTAATTGAAAAACCTCTATGCTAGGAAAAACAACAACAACAAAATCCAGTTAGTATATACCCGCCAAAATGGTTAAAATGAAAAATAAACAAGTGTTGGTAAGGATATGGAACAAAGGGAACTCTTATACAGTGCTGACTGATAGGAATATAAATTGGTACAATGACTTTGAGAAAGTATCTACCAAAATTAATCCAGCCTGCAGTCCCCAACCTCGGGGCTACTGACCAGCTGCCTGTTAGGGACCCGGCAGTAGAGCTCCGCCACCTGCCCCTCCCCCCCGCCCCCAGTCCTTTGGAAAAATTGTTTTCCATGAAACCTGGGGGGGGGAGGGGGCACAGCAGGAGGTGGGCAGGTTAGCTAGGGAAGCTGCATCTGTATTTACAGCCTCTTCTCTCCCCATTGCTCTCATCACAGTCTGAGATCTGCCATCCGCCCCTCCCCATGCAGAAAATGTTGGGGACCGCTGGAACCAGCAATTTCCTTTCCAACAAAAATGTGTACATACCTTTACCAAAAGACAAGTGCAAAAATGTTTCTAGCAATACTAATTGTAAGAACCAAAGACTGGAAATAATGCAAAGGTTCGTCAATAGAATGGATACATTATGGTACACACATAGAATGGAATCCTAATCCACAGTGAGAATGGACAATTTGTAACTATACAAGCAAATATGGAAGAATTTGCAGACATGATTTTGACTGAATGAAATCAGAGACCAAGAAAACCATACTATATTATTCTGTGTTTACAGAGTTCAAAATCGTGCAAAACTTATTTGTTAGAAATCAGGATATTTTTGCCCTTGGGAGGAGTGATGAGTAGGGGCTGGAAGAGGGAGTTGGTAATAATCAGTAATAGTCAGTACTTACTTTGTAAAAATTCATTGATCACTTTGTATTAAACTTAAAACTTTACTTTTTTAAAAAAAGTGAGACTCTTGGCACCATTTAACAAGTGGTGTACTGATTCAAACAAGCTTCTAATGGTGGGACGTAGGTGTTATTTCTCCACAAATGGGAGATTTTAACAGCAATGCTTCACATCTTTGCTGAATTCAGGTGCTCATGGGGTGTTCCTTTAATTTGGGATTTTTATAAATTCACATCTCACATTCCTCTGGGTTTTTACCTATTACAACTCTTGCTGCTGCCCATACTCAGTCCTCTGACTACTTCGCTTACCCATGCACCAAACACTGCTCAGGGAGGGCACGGGTCATACCTCTTTGGTTTTGTGTTCTCTTCACCTAGCTCACAGAGTAAGCCCAAAGTAAGTGCTTAAAAAACATATTAAGATTATGAGATCTTCAAGGGCATGGACAAGATCTCTGTCTGCAGAGAGACTCAGTCCTCTGTATCTGGCCAGATGCAAGAGAGGCACTTCAACATTTGTGGTCTCTACCCTTTATCCTCTAGTGCCATTGTCCCCCAGAACCATCAATGCCCATGGTTTATAAATAGCTCTTTCACATTTTTCCAGAACCACAAAGCATTTTCAGAATGGAGATATAAAAGAGCTCTTCCAAGAACACAAATAATGTTCTTAATCCAGTGGGTCCTGGAGCCACCTTCCATCACTTCCATTTCCCCTCTGGCTGCCACATATGGACTTCACCTCCTGACCTCCCAAACCATCATTTTATTAATAGTGAACTGCCTCTCCTTCTGGAGTCTAACTTTAGAAAATTATTCCCATATTGTCTCCTTTAGGAGACAATTTTTATACTTGAGGGTAGAGAAAACAACTTGCTCAAGGAGTTTGAAACACCTTCTAGAAACTGCTCAGCAGCAACACACACTCCTTTTCCATTAAAGACCACTATTTGACAAAATCCAAACTCCTGGCCCCATCTGGTGTTTTCTGATTCCAGTAAACTCAACACGTTGCATTTTAGACCCCATTGGAAACAATACTCTGTCCTTTGACAATTACTGGGTGGTAGACACTGAATCTCATTTGATGATAAAGCGAGGTCCCATTCCCAGTATGTGTAATAGAATAACGATACCTACATGAGGCCAACACAACAATAGCAATTTTGCAGCATTATTAATTTCAGGTGGTATCTTAATTTCCAGTAGGTTATGAGATCAAATTCTTGGAAAGGATACTCCAAATTTAAAACAGAACTTTCATGCACATAAGAGTAAATGCTTCCTCTCTAAGATCAAGGGGACAGTCTATAAATTTTTGATGTATACTTTTCCTTTTAATATCAATGTCTTCCCAGTAAATCAAGAAGTTTGGGGGCTCTAATTCAGTATATTGAACCTATCAAGTAGTTTTGCTTCCCTCTCTTTCTCAAACCCATAAAAATCAGTAAAGATACGCAAAAGGATAGGACATGAGCAGGCCAAAGAATTAGGAAAGTCTCTTAAAAATGCATGGCATATGAGATTATACCGACAGATAAAACAGAACTGAGAAAAGAACTTCTCAGAGTACAAGAGAAGGCACAGGAGAAGTTGTAATGAAAGTGGGATCTGTCACTCTATGAGGAAACCTCTGGCATTGGGGACCCGAAAGAGAGCGGATACTAACGCAGCTGGCTAGAGAATCTGTGGGCTGGCTTTGGGGTGGTGGATAATGAAGAAGGCTTATGTTTCTGATGTCAACAAGAAAAATTAAAGGAAATTAGAAATTCCAGGAAAAAGAAAATAATGCTCAAAAAATCATGACAAAAATATGAAGCATGATTATAAGAAATTTATGGAGTCTAAGAAAAGAAAATCTTGACTTGGAACTTGAAATATTCTATTTCAAGTAATATTGAATCAAGAAATATTCTATTTCAAGTAGACCTGATTTAAGGACATAAATTAAATCTCCTCTTCAATTATACTCTAATTCTACAGTGAATAATATTGAACAATATACTATTGTAAATGATATTTATTTCTTTTTGCTTCTCTGAATTGCTATATAGATAAGGCAACAAAGAATTAAAGTTTCCATGCAGAATGTAAATGCTTTAAACCTTGGCAGTATAAAAATAGTGGTAGAACTGACAAACAGTAGGAGTTAAAGGTAGGGAGGAGATATGCAAGAGAGTACAGCAGTGATCAATTTCACATCTTACACCGTGGATAGCCACATGGTATGTCTGAAGTTGATGGAACAAGAAGTAAAAGTCAAACATATTATTTAAAGTATAACCAATGGAAGAGCCAAAAGAAAAACAATTAGGAGAAGATACAGGGAAAAAGGAAGAAGAATGATGGGTGTTAGCTGAAATAGTCATCTTTTCTAGCAAAGAGTTAAAAGACAAGCTTGAATTTATAAGCCAAGAAATATATAAGTTATATAAAATAGATATTTAGAGTTATAGTGATAACCACTAGAAGAGCTAAAAACAAAATATCACTGGTGTGGCCTTTTGGGAGGAGGGCTATGAATAGTGGAACAAGATGTACTTTTCATTTGGCACTCTTATCTTTGATTGTAATTTTATTTCCATGAGCATGTACTTCTAAAATTTGTATTAGCATGCTGACATTATAACATCCCAGTTTTCTACCTTTTCAATTTTCTAATCCTCAACCAATGAGGCTACACAATGATCAAAAATTGACAGCAGGTTAAAATTCCATGGTCTTCAATTCCAAGGTTACGAGTAGCCACCTCACTGAAGCTCTCCAAGTCTGACATATATTGCCTCCTGGATTGTAGAAGCAGATATTTCTGAACTATTTCCAACTGCCTGCTTGTTTGTCCTGCCAGGACCACTAGTTTTCTATGGGTTTCATCTTCTCTTACAACCAAGCATCATAAATCTCTCACTAGGTCCTTTTCATAGGTGTGCTGGTCAAGTCCAGGAATGCCTCACTTTTGAACTACCAGAGAAGAAAAGTTTCCAGAACTGAAATCCTGACTATAAGAGCTTCCAACTTTTAGCTCTGGCAGAGGGTATTGATTACACTTCTGGAGCACTCACAATCTAACGAACTTCTAGATCCTCATGACAAGGATGGAAACAGCAGTTATTAAATCCCAGAAATATTCCCTCTACCTACCTTAAACGCCAAAGCCAAATGCCAAATAACCAAGACACAAAATATAACTCTGTGCAGTCCCCTTCAGGAGATGTGAAGTTGCCATTTCCCCTCCAACTCTGTCCAGCTTCCAAGCACACCCTAGCTTCACCTGACCTGACTTGGTTTAACATTTCCCAGGCTCACTCCACTTTGCTTGGTTTAACATGTTTTAACATCACCTCACTTGCATTAGCACATGATATAATACCAAGAGAAGAATGAAATGGAAACTGTAGCTGAAATGATCAAAACTTCTTAAAGGAAAAAATATACAAGTTTGCTATAAGAAAAAAAAGACCATAAATTTTGAAGTAATACAAAGCTGTTGTAGGGTTTCAAATAAGAAAGTTTAAGTAACTTGGGGAAGGCCACACAGCTTGCAAATGTTAGAGTCTGGCCCGGAGTTGTTGTTTTCTTAACTAAATGATGATTAGGCATCAGGGAGATGATAATCCTCAGACCTATAAATCTACTACAAACTTAATGAATAGTGCCTGGCCTGAAAATTGATGATGGTACAAACTTTTTTTCTATATATTGGCAAATTTCTACTGAGGTTTATTCTAAGCCTTGAGGGGGTACTTAAGTTCAGGGAAATAAAAATGTGGATTTTTTTTCATATAAATCACAAAGAGATTGGGACAAAACTCATTCAGTCTGATTATACCAATTGCTGAGAATATTAAACGCAAGAGTGTTTTATTTCTGAATAATCAGAATTATTTTAAGGCTATCCTGTTTTGATTCCAACAAAAAGGCATCCATCGTTTGTCCAATTATCCTCTTCTTTATATGACTAAATTTGGAATGTAAAATGTGTTAATTAATATGAGCTGCAGTCAAAAAATTTTAAAACAATATGCTAAATCTACACCAGCCATTTCTGTAATATAGCTCCACTACTGTACCTTTAACCTTGGATTTATATTGTTTGCTAGAATTAATCTGCAAATATGTTACATTTTACCAAGGAATAACAATTGGTAATAGTAGTTGCTTCAAGTACTGTGTTAAGAAGGATTCTGATGTAGTATCCAAGTTGAGTGGTAAGGAACACCCTCCCTAATCAATGAACAATATTTACTATAGAAGCAAAAGGAGAGAATGACAGTATGTGCTTATCATCCCTGTCAGGTGCTCAAATCAGCACATTTTAAAACTCTGGACAGTTTTGTATTTTCTAAACTAAAACACAGTTTCATAAGTTGAAATTCTGTAATGTAGAACCTATACTGACTCTTCTGAAATTACCAGAAGTCAGGGTTACACACACTTCCCCAGAAAGAACATGGATATATTCCAATACAAACATCAACTTGTCATTCAGAGTCCTGGAGGGAAAAGTCATAGGAATCAAATGACTTGGTAACCTAAATCCTCTAACTTAGCACCATCCTATTCTAAATCCAGTCAATTATTCTAGGGGTCATCACTATCCATAGACTAGAAATATTTTCTTTTTAAATAATTCAGTAAACAAAATAGATAGCCTAGTAACAAACCCATGTGAAATATGTGACCGAGGAGATATCACAAATTAATGGGAAAGAAAAGGATAATTCTGGAACAACTAATTAGCTACTTTCATTTCATAAAAACATGTTTCAGTTAGAACCTCATCTCACACATATTCCAAAATAAATTCTACATAAATTAGAATCCATGGATTCTATGGATTAGTTCATGTCTACTATACATTTAAATGTGAAAGGTTATATCATTTTTTCCAAACCTATAAAAGATAGCAGTGAATTTTTATCTGATTTCTGATTAGAGAAAGAATATTTAAGTTTAAATACAATGGAAGTAATAACAAGGAAAAAATCAGAGATATAACTATCAAAAATTTTAAAGCATCTGTATATTTAAAAAACACCAAAGCAAAACTTGGGGGAAAAAAACTAAAGATAAACAAACAAACACACTTAAGTGAATTGCTCTAGTTAAGAATGTTTTTTTCATTACAAGGAGCAGGTATCTATTCAAATGACTTCCCCCATGAAAAACTTATGGGAAATCTGACTGAGACAAAGTACAGGAAGTACAGCTGGATCTCATGGGAATAGTAAAATGATTAGGCAGTTAGTCTCTCCATCTCTAACCCTCTATGATCCACATGGTCTCTTTTCTCTGGCCCTGCACATGCGCCTTCAAACTCTCTTCCAAAGGGAACTGTACCTGCTCCTCCTCTATAATTTTAGTTTGCATGTGCCATTGACCGGCCTTAGTGGCAAACCTGGCTCCAGAACCCAGCACCATCCACTGACTCAGTCTTTCAATGCCTTCGTCCCAAACTTCCAGGAAGAAGATATAATAGACCCAACTTGGGTCAGTTATCCACATATGGTTCAGTCAAGTGTGACCACTGGGGAAGGGGATGTCCTGTGGACACAAAACTGGTATAGGGCCTACCTGTTTCTCAGCAGGTCTAGGTACAAAGAAACTCCAAAAACACAGACATAGGAGGAGCAGGCAGCAAAGACATGTCTACAACATGTTTAATGAAATATTATGAAGTTAACATGGAGCCTTATACTAAGAAGTTAAGCAAGAAAAGCCTACCATAAAGTTTAACAGTCAAAATTATCTCCAATATACGAAGGGCAAGGGGAAACATACAAATGCTAGCCACACTAGAAAAGAGTGACTTTTTGTTATTCTGATTTATTATACTCATATGTACTTTCCAAAGTTTCCAACACAAACATTCATAACTCTGATAATCTGAAAATAAATAAAGTAAAACACCATACGAAGAAAAGCCAAAAGTGTTGGAAACTAAGTGCCAACTATGCAATTTACGTTGAGTTCTCGGGTCATTTTTTGTGACATGTCCCAACTTTCAATCCTGCTACTTCCCTCCACATTCATCAATTATTAAGCCACCACCAGCCTAGAAGCTTGCACTCACACCAAGCACCCCAGCTCAGCATTCACCTGAGGAACTGCATCCTAAATCTCCCAGCTCTGTGAGCAGAAGGACTGGCCTACACATCTCTCAATGTACTGCAGGGAAAAAGTGGTGTTTTTAAATGGGTGCGCAAGCACCTCAAAGGACTTCATCCCCCTCAGAGCAGTGCACAGAAGGGGCTTAAAATAAAACTCCCAGTTTCTCTCCAGAAAGAATTTAGGACATACATCAAGAGCCTCAATTTTAAAGCTACCTCCCAAGTGCCTTCATCCTAAACCTAGTGGCTCGAGGAACAGGGACTAGACATATGTGAGTCTCCCGTGATCACAGAACAAAAAGGTGGTTTTAAACAGACATGCAAACAGTTTCGACAAGATCAAAGAGATCTGTGGGGGGCCATATACACACAGGGAAGATTACGAGGATAGAGTCTAGGCACCATGCTCACCCTGCAGGCACTGTGGCCAAGTTATGAGAGGGCTCCCTCCACTGCCACAGGCCTCTGTCTGGATGGACCAGGGAGCTGCCTAGAGTCTGTGCAGAGCCATTGCACTGGGGAACAGGCACAATAGGATTTGGTGGTAGCAAATATTGGGTTTCTGCAACTGATGCCATCTTGTGCTCTCAGGTGCATGGCACCAGGTCTGCACAGGACTCAGCTTTGCAGGAGTAGCCTTCACATCACCCACCAGAGCTCCTGCCAGGCATGGGACACTGCCCCCAAGATTCCAACACTGCACTTGGACCCCAAGACCCAACTCCTGAGTCTCTACCACTACTGCAGGGCTGGTGGAACTGCTCCAAGGTCCAGCGTCCTGCCAGTCATCCCCCAGACTTGAGCTGCCATTACACTTGGACCTGGTTCAAGCAAAGGCCCACAGCCCAGGAATCCACAACCACTGCCTAGATA